>JARQTG010000061.1:701520-1369736 GCA_030142615.1 Syrista parreyssii
AAAATCTTAAATATTCATTATACACGTAACGTATCACTGAGTCACATATACCTGTCGCTATACATATATAGGGTGTTCAAAATATTACATGTTATGGAAACTATGACATGCAAAGATTCATTTGTTGTTGCGTTTTATTCAGGGGAGGGGGGGTCTTTTTTACCTTTTGCATAATAATGTCTAAATTTAATTTCTATGAAGACACAAAAATGTCAGCTCAACAATTTTAATGCAATAGGGAATTTTGAAATAATTAAATAATTTGAACAATTTTTTAAAATCACGTGTATTGAATTGTTGGATTGATTAAAGTATGACGCATAAACTGGAAGTGTATAATTCCTGTCAGTAAGAAACGAAGCAAAACGTTTGCTACTAAAACGCGTTACATACGATGTGAAATAAATGACGACATCCGATATAATTTCCTAATGATGCATTATTTTGAAAAATTGTTCAAATAAAAGTTATTCAGTTTCGTATTAAATTTCTGATAAAAAATTACGAAAATTCCACTTTCCATTGAAATTGTGAAAAGTAATTTTTTGTTCATTGACAGAGATTAATTTTAGACAATGTGACATTTATACCCTGTATATATTTTGAATTTTATAACCTTTATATACTTTCAATTTTACACCCTGTATATACTTTCAGAGTGATAGTCGGAAATATCTATATGATTATGATTCAAGTTTCTGCAAGTGTCTGTGCGTTTGCCGCGTGGAAAATGATTGCATACTGGCTGACTTCCGTTTTACGCTTCGGTTGCGTGATTTATTTAACATAAAATAAAGCAAATTATACGCGTGATTGAGATTTTGAAAAAATTCTTTCGACTTTGAAAATTGATGAAATAATGTATATTATGTATTTTTTATATGAACTAATCGAAAAATGCGGATTTCCTTGCTGCGGTGCTTCATTCCTTCTGCAAGTTGTTTTATTGAAGCCATATAGTAGGAAGGAGGAAGGTTAATTGCCGAGACATGAAAGTTGTTATAGTTTATAATAAAAAAGAGAGGAAAGTATAGCAACACCTTAGGAATGACAATACTCGCAATATAAGAATAATAATAACAGGAGTGAAGTTAGATGCACATGAGGTAGTACGCATTATTATGTTAAGAAAAAAATAATATAAAAGATTAAGTCAAATTTCACGTAAAATGAACAGCTTGGATGGCAAGTATATATATTTCGATATAATATTATACATTTGACTTGCGTCGAATTGAATTAATATGCAAAATGGAGAAATTTCATCCATAGATGGCGAATATTAAGAATCGAAATTTCTCTCGCAGCTAATGGATTTCGTTAAAGATTTCGAATTTTGAATTACATCCGTTATACTTTTTTAATCGAAACTTTTCAACACTACTAACTCATCTAGTAAATGCACTTTGTCTTGAAACGAGTAATCGTAGCGTTTAAGTAAAATTAATTACAACAATCTTAATTGTTTTAAATGTAACGATAAAAAAATACATATAACCTTTCGATCATTTCGTTATACTAAATTTTCGAAAGCTACTAGAGTAGTAAATCACTCGTAGCTAATCCCTGACAAGACTAGTAATTTGTTATCGATTCAGCGTCCCCAGTTACCTTAATTGCAATGTCCAAGAATCAGTTAATGGAAATACAATTTGACTAATAAATGAACGAGCGACAAAATCAGTGATACAATATACAGTAACTGAGCTTCAAATACCAATATCGAATCTGAAAAAAGAAAATAAAATAATTAACTATACACACGTCCTTTCGCCATTCTCCTCAAACCGTGTATACCAAGATATTATGACTGACATTTAACAACGTGTAGCTCTTACGTTCTGTCACTAACGAAAGGAGAAATGACAATTCCATTGACAATCCATTACCAAAATTGGTAAAGTCGTTCACTTATACAATCTCTAAAGTACCATTTTCGATTAGCAATTAAGACACGTAACAAGCTTCTTGTAGGTACTTTCACGAGTAATTGAAAGATAATACAAAAAAAGATTCATCCTTAAAATATTTTTCTGTTAAAATTTTTTAAAATTTTTCTTTCTTTTCCCAGTACCCTTTTTTGACTCTGTATCTGACACCATGCGCCGAAGTATCGTTTAGATTGAATAACTGTGCTTCAGTTTGAGTAAAAGGCGAAATTGAAAGTAATAGAAGTGCCTTTTATCGTTGGGTTCAGGATATTCAGTATCAACAACTATGGGAGAACGTTTCCCTGCTATCGAAGAAGAATAATGTATCTGCAACATATACAATAGACACACCCCGGATACCGTTAGCTAAGTAGTAACTAACCAGGACCTTTCTTCGAGCTCCGAGCGTGAAGTGAGTCGGGCGTCGAACTCGACGGTAAGAAAAAAGAGAAGACTCGCGAATGTAAGTGAGTTGGAAAGAGAGTGCTTTCTTCGGGAATCATGGTGAAGGTCCTCGTATATAAGCTACTGACTGCTCTGCAATTGTCAGTGTAGTTCGTCTCACTGCAAACACCAATTGAATTAAACGAGAAAGCATGTATCGATTTGTAAGTTTTCCTTCGAGAGATACCAGTGACCAGTATAATAGATCTTGATAAGCAAAGTGACCTTATCCCGGAAACATGAAAAGTCCCTGACAGTGAATTTCAATGAATAACAAGAGTCGTTTAATTCGTTACTCTTAAATTTGATGGATTCGAAATAAATATTGTTAACATCGCGAATTCATTTTTTGTCAAAATTTTTAGATGAAACATTAATTTTTCATGAAATTTAACTTTTTTATATTACTCTTATTCGATAATAATAATATTGTTATTATTCAATATATACTTTTATTCCACGTGCACATAACGTAGAAAATTGTTAAATGTCAGTCATAATATCTTGGTATTCCAAAAAGTCTCCTGGTTTTTTAAGCCCAAAAAAATTCTCTAATAATCAAGTATAATTTTGGATTTACACAATATGGAAGCATCTCTGTGGTTGATTACAGTTAATACTGGCGGTGACTCTGGTCATGGCAAGAGCCTCTCACTTTTCATCATTCGGCGAAGGTCACGGTCTTTCCGTACAACCGAAATTGTTATCTCAGTCGGTGCATCTGCAAGAAGTGCCCACGAAGGTGATCAAGGTTACGAAGACAGTGGCGATCAAGGTCCCAGTGCCTTACCCGGTGAAGGTGAGTCTGTAAAAAAAGGATATGAAATATTCACCATAACGTAACATAAGATAATTGACCTTAATCGATAATAATTTAAAATGATTCATGACAAGTCCGATAATCGACACTTACGTGAAAGACAGGAGCAAACTGATTAATTCATCTTTAAAAATGTTCACGCATTATCATTTCTCCGCCAACAGGTTCCACACCACATTCCCGTTCCCGTGCCGGTGAACCATCCAGTGGCAGTTCCAGTTCCACAGATAGTGAAAGTTCCCCATCACGTGCCGTTCGAAGTCTCCAAGCCGTTTCCAGTGGAACTTCCCCAGCAGGTTCCCGTCTTGGTCTCAAAGCCGGTTCCGGTACCTCAGCCGGTTGCAGTTCCTCATCCTGTCGCCATTAGTAAGCCAGTGTTCTACCCGGTACCGCACCCTGTTCCCTATCCCCAACATAGCGAATCGGCTGGGTACGGAGGTGGATATGGAGGTGGTGCTGACAACAGCGGCTACGAAGCTCAGTCGTACAACACTTACTCTGTTGAGACCCAGGGACCTCATGCCAGTTATGAACAGTCTAATGCTGGTTATGGTCAGTCTGAACATGGCCATTTCCAGGCATCTCAACCAGATTACACCGCCGAGCACTAAAGTTGGAGTTTGCTCAGTCACCTAACCTGGAACAAGGCTATACCTTCACCTCCTCATCTTCATCCTCATCCTGATACTTTCCTTCTCCTTTCTACGTCCTGTATATAGAGATTGGTCGGCCTACGACCGAGTCACCGTTAAGTTTTTGTTTGTAACATATCGTTGATGTCTTCGAGGATCTTGTTTTATACGTTGTTTTTTATAATAAAATCTTTCACTTTGGAAATTCGAGTACTTTCTTTACTATGTAATCAACATTATCCATTGCGGAGAGATCGATACTGGTAACCTCAAACGATCGAAAGGCTTTTTCTCATTGTTGTAAAAACAATCTTCTGGCAGTATTCGGAAGTTTTGATCTCTAATTCTTTCACTTTCTAAGGTTAGCTTCGGTACTTTATATCGGATATTACGTAGACTGAATGATTAGTCAGGAAAAGTCCTTGTGAATGGTCTGACGTATGTTGCCCACTGATCAACGGCTTTGCTGACATTGTTAGAGACAAGGAAGTGGAGTGTGGTAGTGTTACTTTCTGTAATAAGAGATTACAAGTAGAAAGTGGTAGAAAGATGATACTAACTATCTCTGTGATAGCTGGCTTGCAACAAGACTCCTGTCACTTGTTCGGATGACCATTTTAATATTAGGTATCTATTTGATACGCTGACCTTTTTCTTTAATACTTTCGAGACAGTTTCTTGTAAAGTAACCAATTTTAATGTCCGATGAAGATATGGTAAAAGAGATACTAAGAAGGTTTGACTATAACTCGGTTGATAGTTACGCTAATTGCCATGGACATTACTGATATATTTTCTTTTCTCTCCATTAAAACTTATTGGCAGTCGATATAATCGATGTATAAATAGGAAATATTATTATATAATAATCCCTTTAAAATTGTTACGCTGAATCTTTTCGCACATTCGATATCTTCCAAATTCTATTTCGTCATCAACAATAATAAATATCTCAGACAGATTAGATAAAAATACTTTTATTGCACCACAAAGGCGTACCCCTGTGAAGTCTCGAACGTAGTATACAAAGACGAGAAAAATTATAGTATTACAAAATATAAATTTCCATAGAAAAAATATAGGTAACGAGTAGATTTCGATATTGAGTAAAATACCTAAGAAGGTTGAACACTTGTTGACGGTACTTGAGGTTGTCAAAGAGCAATTCTCGTTGTCTAAATAGTCCTCTCCAGGAGAATAACGGTTTAGTAGTTCAATTAAATCCCGTAGATAGTGACAGATCGCAACTTCACCAAGTCCCTCCACGCAGTATGTAGTTTATAGAGACTCGGACAGATGGCGCCGCCGTAAAACTGAATAGAACTGTCACCGTCTACGAATGCACCCGTCCTATTCGAGTTATTCTCCTTTTACCATCCGCCGTAACCGTAGCCAGTGACGAGGTCGCCACTGTATTTCTCAACGATGACGGGCTGATGAACAGCTACAGGAACGTGCTTGACGACGGGGACAGCATAGGGCTGGGGAACCTTGACAGGGTAAGGAGCAGGTACGGCAACCTTGACGGGTACACTTACGGGAACTGGGTAAGGGCGGTCAACAGCAATAGGCACGTGTTTGGTAACCTCGACGGGGTATGGCTTAGGTACGTGAACTGGGTATGGACGATCGACTGGTACTGCGTATGGGACCTGGTAACAAGAATAAAAATATTATTTGATTATTGAATCTAAATATTTTTTTAAGATTAAATTTAATCTTATATATGTCTTTCGATATGTGCTGTGATATTTGCAGCATTGAGTCGTGGGAATTCTGGGACATTCAACGTGAATTGAATATGAGCATTCGTAGGATGAACAGTTCTAAGCTCCACTCTCTACGTGACTGGTTAGCGAAGCTATAATGGATTCGTATCGAAAATAATATGCGATTACTAGAGCGTGATCAAGGTAACAAGGTCTCTTCTATGGTTTTATTCGTGGACGCTGCTTGGATCGAAACCTTGTGCTAAATATTGTCGAGTTATTCGCAACAATTTGAATTAATTATGAATGCATTGAAATTCCTTTAGTTCACATGTAAATTGTTCTTTGCGCAAAAAAAGTCTTGTTATTAGTAATAATTGCGTGGGGTGAAAACGGACGTTTCTTTGTTTTGAATATATAAGCTACACCGTACAGTGAAATTTATATAGTTTCCACAAAAATTTCTTTCACTATGAATTACACGACAGATATTTAAACAGTTTTTTATTCAATTTTTAGTTAGCGCAATGTCAATTGATACAAACCTTGACAGGCACTGGGATGTGCTTTTCAACAGGTACGGCAACCGGATGTGGCACAGGTACTGCTACTTCATTGGTCACTACAGTGGAGAGTCCATGGTTGATTCCAACAGAAGGAAGTGCTGAGTAAGTATTGAGTCCATTGATTCCAAATCCAGAATTGAAACCAAGTCCCGAATATCCATAATCGTAACCATATCCCAGACCCCAAACACCCCTCTTGTCCTTCTTAGCATCAGCTGGTTTCTTATCGTTTTTCACTTCTTCGGCGAATGCCAGAGCCACAAGGGCGAAACAGATGATGATCTAAAAATTGTTAATGAATTTAAAAAATTTTGTTCACGCTATACTGAAATTTCTTTTGTCGCGAAAAGATTGATAAAAATAAGAAGATAGAATGCAAAAGAAATATTTAAAATTTATTTACCACAAATAATTTACAACTGAATTTTGAAATAAGTATCTGAACTCATATATTGTCTGTGTACGTGATATCTTAATTTTGTTTATAAACGTTAGAATTCGCAATGCAAGAGATACATAGGATTAATGTAATTTGCAATTTTTACCTTAGCGTTCATGTTGCTGTGCTTGTCTTGTTTGCAACTGGAGACCATCGGGAAGACCTCTTCTTTTATACGGCTGGAGAACCCTCTACAGGTGGAGGGTCTCGTGGGGCTTGAACACACAAGGACCGAAATCCACACATGTGAAGCTTCTTACTTATTGCGCAACGGACGGCCACACATACACCTTGCAACGAAATTCGCAGCGTTACGTATCAGGTTTGTAGATCTGACCATTAATTACCCAATTGGCTCGTTCCTTTACGTAGTACTACGGTTTCTTACTTGTTTCCGGAAAACGGCACGTGGTTAAGGACCCTCAATTTAAATATTTTTTTCTTTTTCTTTCCAGATCTTTCAGAATTTCTCTTGGTTAAGCCACGTCGAATTCGTACATTTAAGTACACCTCACCTCTACTTGATGCAATTGCACGTTGTTGTTTTTCGAAGCCAAGTGCATAAACGCATTACGGAATGCAGTAATTTTCAACCTTCAAAAAGAAAAGAAATGGAAGAAATAAACAGCTTGTAGAAACTTTCATAATTTACAGATGAAAGACAAGTCAGGAATTTTGATCTCTTAATTTATAATTTATATAGCTCGCGGGCTATTCTGATTACAGTAATTGTATCTGAAACTCATAATGGTAAAGAATGATATTTTTAGCATGTACAATTTTCACCTTTTTAGTTGGTATTTTTTAACTTTTGCTTATGACGATACTTCAGTAAGATCTCTGAATTTGATTTTTTTAACTGTATCACCCTTCTCAATGGGCTATATGAAGCTCGAGGCAATTTTTTAAAAAATACATTAGCTCGAGGTAAACGTGTCGGTCGCCATTGAGTTTACGCATTAACGTTCTTTATCGACACTTTGTACTTTCCACAGTAGGCTTGGTTCTCGTGCTGGAAAGTAATAAAGATTATACAGAGTATTTTACTCTCATCTTTTAGCCGTTAGATGAATGGCTGCTGATTACGCATTATGTGTGATATTAGTACACAAATGCATTGTATCAAAATTACAAGATCGGCATCCATTTTGGTTACCTATAAATTCATATGAGAACGCTGTTAAAATTTAAAGATCTGAAAACTCAGTCAGTGAATAGTATTAATATTACTATACAGTATTAACTACTAATACCTATGAGGATTTTGTGAGTCATCCCTATGTCCAACTGCATCACAATATACTAATCTGTAATAATTAACGAGCGACCTTTCGATTCGAATTTTTGTAAAAACTCCAGTTTCGTCGTATTATCTGTTAAAATTTTTCTTTCGCATTTAACATTCTAAGAGTAAAAAAAATCGTTCCTCGTATTGCGATCTTGATGCAGCTGGTGAATGTAAGCTTCATTTGCATGGTCACAAACATATCATTAAACGAATATTCATATGCTACTTTTTTTTCGCTATCCGAATAACATATTAACGATATCCAAGGAAAAAAGTATCACTCTCTGTAACCGCGGATTTTGTAAAACGAAATCAAAAGATTACAACACAACGCAATTTCAGCGAATTTTTGTGTCATTAAGAAAGTATTTTTATATAAATTATTAAGACCATCCCGGACGGTGGAAATTATACGGACAAACAGGCTTTGAGATGAAACTGGAAAAATTGAAGATATGCAAATAGCCATTATCTTATTCATAATTGAGAATTGACATGTCTGATATTATAAGTCAATCCATTTAGCGTGCTAAATAAATCGCCATTAGCTCAAAATTTTGAATATATTTATATATATATATATCTACCTGTATTAGGCGTATATGGCATTTTCTCAATGCCACGCTTACGTAATTTTGAAATCCAAAGTGACGGAACTCTGCAAATTTTACTGTCTCATCTATATTCCGTAATCAATTCCTTAATATGAATTTCAATTTGATTAGCTAAGCCATCTGTCAGGAATTTTATACACAAACACCCCATCTACACTCATAAAGTCACATTAGGTTTGATCGTAGCTAAAAAAAAAAAGTTTATGCGAAACAGGATTAGCAGATGACGAAAATGTTCGGTATTTTTAAATGTTACGGATTCTACTCAAATTTGGCTAGTTGCCATTATTTGCATAGAAAGTGTTTCAGGTAGGAATATCTTCACGGACGAATTGAAGGACTAAATAAATAAAAATAATATTTTAAATATCATCTGTATCCATAATTCGCATACCAATAGGCAACAAACAAATAAGCTACATCAGCATCGGTAGTATTCAAGACCGACAATGTTTCTGCGACTCGGTAATTCGTTTCGCAAAGTACAGTCATACTTCTGGTAAGAAAGTATGCGAAAGTACAGAGTTTCGGATTTATGATCTGGTTCGTTATGAAATCCACGTCTATCAAGCGGACCTACTTGACGGACCTCGAATCAACATATGAATTTAAGATTATAGACCCCGCGTAAATTCGATGGGGAACCCTGCACGGGTATGAAGCAAGAGAAAACGAAGAGCTACCATTTGACGAAAACTACAATTTCGCAAGAGACGTTTCGGTCGTATATTAAATAAGAGTGTCAATTTCATTCTAACCTAAGTCCAGACGCACAAGCTGGATTACCGAGCGTGGATTGGTTTATATGAAAAGACGATGAGAGTGCGTTAAAAATCGTATGCATAAATCTCATAAGTCGTAATGGTTTCAACACCGGAAACTAACACGGCTTTTACGCGGTTCTACCGTTCGCTGTATACCCAGCAAGATAGACTCACGTATCATTGCGCAATAAGAAATGTTTATTGCAAAATGACGAAATTTCATGATCTCCTACCCTCTTATTACTGACGAATCATTGTAATGGAAATTTCTTATTTACCAAGGTGTCTCACTTGCCCGTTCGGCAACCTTCGGAAGAAAGTCGTTTCGATAATGGCGACGTGTTGTACGACGGATTCCGAAACCGGATGGCTAAATGGCCAGACGGCCGTACGTTTCCACCTGGTACCGACTAGTTGATATTTCACGTGGACTTATACATTGCTATAAGTAATATACCGTGATACTAACACTTGATAGAATATTTTGTAAGATATAGAAAATTAGACATAGAAAAATTATCTTACAATTTAACATACGTTATGCATTATGCATTAGCACGGAAGTTTCGTCCAAGTATATAATGAGTATAACACGTAATTTCACGTGTGATAAAAAAGTTACTTTTTCAGAAACAAATGAAAAATTTTGAAATGACATCTTTTACACGTGAGATATTTAAGCGTACGAAACTAGAGGACTTGTAGATCTAGCACGTAGAGGAACGTTCAAAATCGCAGTCAAGGTTCGACTCGGAGATATCACAAGTATGAATTCCCACATGGGATTTATACGTAGCGCAATATCAGATAGCACGTCATGCCCTTGTCGCATATAGGATATGTCGAAACATTTCATTTACACATAATTAGTGTTGTTCTATGAGATTCTACTTTCGAAACAGCGTCGAAGATGTTCGTACGTTAAAGTTTCTTGTGCCTAACGTCACTAATGATCGACCAACGTTATATTCGTACAGTATAAAGTAGCCAGTGATTTGTGCGACTCGTCTAACCGTGCGACATCAGAAATCGCCATAGAGCCAAGTAAACATAAAAAAAGTACGAGGTTTTTATAAAACATTACAAAATTGATTTATTTCATGATTTTTAAGTACATACTATGATAAGAAACATATTTTGGTTGATTTGCGTCACGATGAGAGCAGTGCTTCAATTTGATGATATTCTTTTATTTTTTAAGATGTTCCATTGTTTTTCTAATATCCATGCCCGTATCCATGCCCATATCCGTGTCCGTATCCATGACTATGAACAAGAACAGGGTAGGGTTCCCTAACGACGACAGGGTGTGGAACTGCGACGGGAACTGGGTGAGGAACCGGTACTGGAACTGGGTGCGGAGCAGGGACCTAAAAAAATAATGTTTTAGAAAATTATAATAAGACATTCTATATATGGTACAGATTTCAATTATCTTACCTTGACAGGGTAGGGGGCTGGTACGGGTACGGGTACCTTTACGGGTACATTGACAGGGTACGGTCTGTCAACGGGAACATGGACAGTTTGGGTCTTGATCACGGGGTAGGGTTGGGGAACTGGAACAGCAATTGGGACTGGGTGAGGAACTGGCACTGGTACCTGAAACATACAGAAATCGAATGTAAAAAAAGTTTATTGATACCATTGAACGTTTAGTACGAGAATTGATTGATTATTTCTCATGTTACGTTATTTAGAAAAATTATAGCACGATAAGATAACTAGCTTGCTATTGCTTTGATAACGTTAATTCAATTAGTATCAACGTCGATTCGTGATCTACTGTAATTGCTACGAGATCAAATGTCTGGGTCGTTTGTCAAAAATTTAACATACTTGATTTTCGTCATAGTTCCAATAATAAATGCAACTCGTTTTGTCTGCATTTTTCATTTAAATTATTCCACGTTTTTTTATTTACCTTCACTGGCACGTGAATGTGTCTGTCAACAGGGTATGGAACCGGATGTGGCACTGGAACGGCGACAGTTTTTTGAATCGCTACCGTGTGGATGCTTCCGTGACCAACTTCATGGCCTCCATCATGACCACCGTAGCTACCGTAGCTGCCATAGCCACCGTAGCCCAAACCAAACAGACCACGCTTCTTTACAGTCTTCTCTTCCTCGGCGAATGCCAGTGAGATCAGCAGGAGGCAAATCTAAAATTATATATGAACTATCAGAAAATATATTTATACCCGATTTCCGGTGAATGAAAAATATCTTTTTTCTGTTTCGACCAGATTTAGTATATAATAGTATGAAATCATTTTTTCAAAAACTACGACATATAGCAACCACCTACCAGGGCCCTCATCACGGCTGAGTTTCTAATACTTTGAGTGTAAGATCAGACTGCTAAATTACACCTGGTCTGATGCATTGAACTAAAACCACCCTTTATATAGGGAATTGACTTTCATTTGATGTGAACACCCCGCCAATAGGAAGCCAATAGCTGTCCAATGTGCTATCGCCACACCTCCTATATACTATTTACCCACAGTAGAGCACATATCATCTATAGTAATATATGTAATGTATCTTATGTTGTATAACATATTAAACGTGAACCGCTGTTCTATGTAAATAGTCTATTCACATAGAAGCTTATCGTATCGTATCGTGAGCCTTAACGAGTTCGCAGACTATTTCCTTTGTGTTCAGGTAATCCAACCTGTAAAAATTGCATGGTTATGTTCAATTCCATTTGCAGACTTAATTATAAGACTTGATCCCCGATCACTTAGGTACAGAATGTACCAAGCATATAGAAAAGTATGACGTCTGAATATTCTGCCTTTACGATTAATGTCATTCGTCTGTATTATAGCTTATCGATAGTCTGCCCATTGGTAATTAATGATTTCGAAATGAAATTTGCCACGTTTAATTCTCACCATACGATGAATAGTACGAGCGCCATACGAACGAAGGTATTTATCCAATTGGCGATAAACAGTACCTACGCCTTAATCAGAAAAAGGCGAACCTGTTTTCGCGTGATTATATTCGGTAAACGACTTTGTTTTTGGGATTTATTTTCATACCGATCGACGTGGCAAGTGTAGCAACTTTTTCTCTTTCGCCAGAATTACGTGAATCGACCTGACACCCAAAACCATTGCAATTACAGCAGCACCGAAGGAACAATAATGAATAAGTTGAGCAGTTCTTTTTTCAAAATTACCATAAGTTTTTTTTCATAATTATAATATATGTTGTAACGACACTTAATACTGTTCCAGCATATCTACTATGCAGCCTAATGTTATTTTCTTGACATTTTTTGCATTCACTTAGCAATGATATTCCCATGCTGTGCGTGTTCCACGTGTATTCTATATGCATATCGGATCTAATAAGTAATATGGTTATAAGTATCGGAAAGTATGAAATAGCATTATTTTTTTAACTAGACCATAATTTTCGACATTGGAAAAATGCGATTGACATTTCGATCCGTTTTTCTTTATTTTCATGGCTAAGCGTATACAGCGTGTTATGCTTGGTTAGGATTACAAAATGCTGGGAATTTGTATGCCCGTATGAATCATGAGTGTGAATTCTTCATCTTGAGCTCGAGCGAGGGTAATGCAGCGTTCTGCAAGATTTTACGGTGTTATCGACTTACGCAACTCGGTTCAAATTCAACCGGCATTATTTCGTTCGTCATCTCCCCCTCTAACCTAAATTACGGAACTGAAGGAGAGGGGTGAGTGGGACGATACAATTTCGTACGTTACTTAATGAGGTGCAATTAACGCAAAACTCCGATGACGCAACCGGATCGGAACCGAATTCGTGAGAGCGGAAGTCGCCAAGTGGTCAGCCGCGAGAGAAAATGTGACACTTCCTAGTACGTCGGCTGTATTAACAGCCTGGTTGCTCCATTTCTCACAGCCATCCAGAAGGTAGTTCGAAAGCCGCCCACTGCTGCGACTACTGCGCCACCATTTCCAGGCCACGTATTATTTCGAACATAAATGCTGTATCTGTAGAATATAAAAATGTAGGAAAAAAAAAAGAATTGAAAATTAATACATTAATATGATTTCAATAATAATAAAATAATCCACAGACGCATCTCATCAAAATATCATTTGAGGTATGGATAGAATATTAATAAAAAAAAACATTTTGAAAATTCTCAAATCATTAAATACTATCATTAGAGAATGATCGTAAGGTTTGTCAATTTTTCACAAATATTCCCAGCCTTAGTAACCTGCCGGTGAAAACTGTAACGCGATATCAAGATCCGCTTTACGTAAGACGAATGCAACCGGATTGCATAGTCGGGCGTGTGCTTGGAAGAGGCGTGCGTGCGATCAAATAAGTGCGTAAATGTGCGTATATAAATGTATGATTACGCGTTCCTTGCCAAAATAATGCGTACTTTCGAGCGAGACGAAGCCCGTTACAGGCATAAGGACGTTCCTCGTGACTGCTCCTGACGCAACCATCGCGCATTCTTCGCAAGGACTTTTACACGACTACAAACCGACCTCACACATTGGATTCAGCCGTAACATTAAGGCCCCGTAGAATTGACTATCTCGTGTATTATTAAGGCAGGCTAATAAATAACGCTTTACCGATCAAGATTTGAATTTATCTCCGTATCTCTAGGTAAATAAGGGGTAGGCAACAATTTCATGATTAGGAAGCCATCGATTACAAGAAGCGAATGAAACATTATGGTACAAGCACGCTTGACGTAAAGCCTATGATTTTGTCGTTGGCACATTGATTTATGAATATAAGTAACTCTAATGGTAAAACAGAGTACATACATAATTGTCATTACAAATGATCTCACAATCAGTATTGAAAACTGTAAACGACCTTTTACCAGCGCCTATAGTCTGCTGAACCCCCGTGACAATAGCAAGGTTAAGTTTATAATCTGGAATGGCGTCCAGCACTTAATTCGCCCTGACCATGACAGAGAGTTTACGTGGTAGCTTGTAGATTCCGAAGACAGAGAATATGCCCTGAGGTGACCACGTAGTAACACGTTCTTTCAACTATTTACGCTAAGCAGGTTATGTGCTACATAGAATAGGTCAAGTTGGACGACGTAACTAGCTACGTTACGTTATTCGGTATAAAATAAAAATATTTCTATTATTGATATTGACTTACCAATACCATTAGATTTCCACTCACCGATCACTTACGTAATCGTCATCTCAACGCGAACAGGTGACTGCCATTGTGCGATTACGAAATCGAGTATAATAATTATCTATTATTAATATAATTTTATTTACTTCGTCATCCGCCCAAGCAGATCAATTTTTATAGCAAACTTTAATATGTGCACGCGATCGTGTTCCCTCGTATTGCAAAATCTCATATACATATATATATATATATAAGCACAGAAACACTTGCTAATGCTTTAGTCATTAATGATTTCAGTATAGGTTACGTTCCGTTGTTACTCATTTGCTGAAACTCATGGAATTCTATGATTCCTTAGTAGTCCGATGCTTATTCCGAACTAACCATACCTGTTAGCCAGAGTCGTACGCGCCATTTACGTGTATTAGACCATCAGGTCATTGCTTAGCCACGATCACGATAGCGATCATTAGCAAAGATAATGACTGGAGCGTGGTCAGACTGTGCACAATACCAACCATTACTAAATAGCTCAGGAAGTAATGACATTCTAAAAACAGCCTAAAGCTTTCGAAGTTAAAAGACTGAAAAAAATATTCACAGCTTTTTCCTATGGGCCGCCAGGGAAGCCAACATGAAAATGATTTCGTTCCAGGAACCCTTCCTTGGCCGTCGAGTCATTTGAGGGCGTCCACAGTCCAGACCATAATTATAGGTGTGTCCGACCTTCCGACAATTGGAAGGTGCACGCGATACCGACCAACTATTCCAATCGATTGTCCAATGGGATGTTTTCGCAATGACAGCGACATCTGGTGAGACCAAAGGCGTTCAGGGTAGACACGTGTATCCTGAGGTCTGCATGCATGCACTTGGCTACGACGGAGATGGGAAGTTCGTGGCAGCCAATAGAGAGCCGTTATCCACCTTTGGATAACTTGGACGTTCTAAAGATCGCGATCTTGACAAGTGGTTCCCCGTGTCAGCTCTCAAGTCTGGAATCCAGTGAAGGGTACTGCACTTAAGATATAGAAGCGGCTCCTAAGGCAGCCCTACCGCAAAACGATACTCGTTAATCACATGGTTTACGGCCGGGACAACGAGTATGTACCTTCGATACACGGGATATACATATGGAATAAATATATATATATATATATATAGAGTATGTGTTACGTATGTTACACGTGCCCCTTCTCTTCTTCGATTTCTTCCTCTAGAACGTGCGGGGAACGCCGGGAACAAATGTCTATAAGCGCAATTCGCACGGCCCTTCCCTTATGAACGTTCTCCTCGGCATCCCTTTCCTTTGGTTTCTCCACTCTCGGATATTCGATGCCGAGAAATAGCAACATTAGAGTCGTATCGTCAGAACGACTGCCTCCTTGCTTCCGTATGAATCGGCCTTAGGAGTCGTGGAACACGGCTGGAGTATACATGCTGTATGTATATGTTTTGCGTATACCTGATGTAATATTAATATATGTGTGTATGTATGTATAATACACATACAGATTCCTTACGTATATTGTGTCAATTCCCGCTAGGAGCAACCCGCTGATTCATGTTATTTGGATTTGTCCAATGTACATGTTGGTATTTCGTTGCCATTGGTTTGCCGTGAAGTTTGCGCCACTCGATTCTTCGCGTGACTTTGTTTTTTAATGTCATAAAATAGATCCTCGTATATCCAAGCATATATAACGTATATCGTTAGACGACTGATTTCACGGGAAAAAAGTACTTGGATATTCGCTGGTTTTATGTATAAGTGAATTTCGTAAATTCATTAATGAAATACAAAATCCACATCCGCGTAACGAACCTACTCGTATATGAACGGGAACATTGTTTTGGCGATGAGAGCGCCGGACTCCATGTTACGGCCAGTCTTGTAATCTTTATTGACATCTTTATCCGCTTACGAGCGACTCTGGTAATAAAAATAATAAAGCACAAAGCTGCAGGCAGTAACGGGGGGAGTAATGTTATCGCGGTCGGAGTAGGCCGAAACATGTTCCTTTGAAAACGTACAGTCATCTGACTGACTTTTGTTGCGGTAAACCGCATGTGAAACGGCTTGTATATAGTTACTGGCGCTTGAAGCATGAAATAAATAATAATAAAGAGAAAGAATGATTTTTGTACAGCTTTATCGGTAACAGTATGTCTAGCGGCTGTCGCCACAATTACAAACAAAAACATTAAACCTAATAAATAAATAATGATTAATCAAATAATCGGTTATGTAATAGGATCGTAAATAACATTGATTACCGTATATAACGAAACTAAGTAAAATATTTGATCAGGAAGCAAAACGATTGACATAAGAAATTATGTCAACCTGATGTTATCGACCGTCATACGATTTATCATGGTTCGCGAAGTAGGCGAAATATCCGAAGCGAATAATGGATAACGGAGTAAACGAATGTACGTGTAAGAGAGTGCGTGATCTATAATGTAACTGTATACAATAGTACGGAAAGGCAGACAAGTAAGTTCGTACTCGCCGGAACTTTGATTTTTCATCGAAAACGGCTCCAGTTGCATTGCGGAGTTTATTGCGGTATAACGTGTCTCTATATCTATATATGAATTACGTAACGTACGAGACCTATATGGGTTACGTGGGTAGTCGATGGTGTACATAGGATACGTGGCTGCTCGAGCGGAACCTTTCTGCAGAGTTTTAGTTCACGTGGGGTACCAACCTGGAGTAGGGTATCCCCACTGCCAGGATGTTTATACGTAGACATCTACCGTATGTTAATTGAACTGTGACGTTATTTCGATTAATTTTTTTTGTCTAGCTACTTTCTCGAAAATTCATACGAATATTTTTACTCGCTGTATATCCTTACCTTCTTGAACACTGGTTATCGGATAACTGTCGGCTTGCTTCGTGGAGCAGGAATGGCGTCGTGCCCTAATAATATTATGCACTTAGTATAGCAACTACATGAGAACTTGTTATCTATATCTATAACGGAACGTGATTCTTGACTCATGGGGGCTCGACGTGCGAAATTGTTAGTCTGGCCAATTGTACGTAAGATCAACTGGATGCATGTGACAGTTTCTCTGCTGGAATCAGACGCAAAGTTCATATCTCTACGTAATATCTAAGCGTGAAAACGAGTAGTACAGATCTAGGTATAGTTGGCCAGGTCAGATACGAAACCAGCTTCCTGCTTATACGTTGTATAAATAAATAAATATATATATATAGGGAAGGTATAAGTTATTTTTGAAAGAGCCTCAGTTTCCTCTTTAGGCTTCGTTGTCGGAGTCATTGAGGGTTACGGGTGTCTCGGTAGGTGGCTCTGTGGGCCAAATGCCTACTGTGGCTGCTGGATTCACTGTAGGAGAATCCGTGATGACAATGGGTCCTAGTGGCTCTATGGTAGGTCCTTCGTTATTGTCAGAATCTACCGTCTCATCCTTGTGCTCGAGTGCTTCTGAGGAATCGTGCGGTTCTTGAGGTATGATCATCGTCCCGAGCACCTCGCTGTACGGTTTGTCTGATGTTGAAGTCGTGGATTCTGGAGTCGAATTTTTATCTGGCATTGGGGGTGTCAAATCCATTGCAGGTACCACGGTTTGAATTTGACAACGACGTCCCATGTAGCCCATTGGACAGATACATCTGAAAATAATATTTCTTTATATTCTTGTTCCCTAGTATATTTTTCTTCCTCTCTTGATTCTCGTATCTTCCGTCTCATTGTTTCTTCATTGCATCAGTAGCAAGGACAAGCTCTTAGATTTTAAAAAGAAAATTACCTGTCATGCAGATACCACACCTACCTGAAATTTCCATCTTCCTTCGTCATGCTGATACAGGTAGCATTGTTTTTACAAGTATCTGCATTTTCATCGCAGTATGTGAGCTTCTCGTCGCAAAGATCACCAGCCCACCCAGGTTGACATCTGCACTCCCATGGCTTTCGACAGGTTCCGTGAACACATCCTGGGTACGGAACGCATTCCGTACAATTTGGTCCTGTCCAGCCAACTCGGCATCTGCAGGTCCCGGGTCGTCGACACCCACCATGCTCTTTGCTACATCCTTGGGCGCAAATTGCTGGAGGGACAAATGTTCCTCGGGTAAGATGGGTCTGCATAGAATTTATTATTGAGGGAGAAAAAAAGTGGCTTACGGTTTTGACACAAAAATCCTGTCCATCCTGGTTCACAGTGACATTCCAGGGGTCCTTGGCAGGTTCCGTGAACGCAGCCTGGTAATACTGCGCACTGCTTGCATTTTGGTCCTTGCCAACCTAGTCTGCATCTGTTGCCATAATAATTTGCACGTTGTAAGATTAATAGTGCACTTCAGCTTCGTGACTGTTTAATGCTCTATTTTTTTATTGGTTTAGCATCATTGCATATCATGTAAATTGTGATTACCTGCATTCACCAGGTTTCTCGCAGTATCCTTGGCTCGGATGACAATCAGAGCCGCAAATGGGTTCTGAGCAGAATAATCCTTTCCATCCAGGATCGCAGGCGCATTCGAAACTGACGTTGCATCTATTCATAAAAATAATATTAACTGCTGATCTGTTATAAAGACTACCTTGTATTCAATTCCTTAGCAGACTTTGAGTAATGTACTGGATATCCTTATGTGGTTACATAAAATAATGAAATGCTAAAAAGACATGCGTCATCAAGAGAAAGCAGCAATGTTCGAGAAATACGTTTCTTCGGTGTCATCAAACGTTATTATAGGACATTACCTTCCATGTTGACAACCTGGAAGTGCTACGCATTTGTCGCATAGTTCACCATAAAAGCCAAGCTTACAGCGACATTCTCCAGGACGACGACAATAACCTTGAAGAGGGTCGCAACCCTTTCGACACATGGGAACGTCGCATAAATCCCCCGTCCATCCTAAGTGCAAAACGCAATAGATTATTAATTAATATTACATTTATATAATTTTTTAATACTTCCCGTTAGACGCTTAGCGAACAAGATCGAATATTAATTAATAATAATTCATGATTTACCTGGTAAACACTTAACTTCACCGGCCTCGTCGCACACGTAATGAGAATTTGGATGCTGCGAAGCGGGTACTTCGCAAGCTTGTTTTTTCCACTTTGGTACGTATCTGTAGAAAATATTCGCGAAAGTATGACTTTTCAAAATAATCTTTAAGGGAATCAACGATATTCTCAAGCTCAAAATTTTTTTTAGTATCATCCTCACGATCCTGGATACTTTATTAAATAATTTAGAATTACCATCGATCGGTATTAAAATGATTTACATGCCTGGCATTTACGCGGAATTATTATAGTTGATCCATTAAATAAATTAGTCTATTAAAATAAACGAGTGATCGGAGTATAACCAGATTGATGGAATTATTGAATTTTGACAAACTCGTAAATCACTTTACCTGGGTCCTGCAGCAAATCCAATTGGTAAGATGGTCAAACCAAAAATTGGTATATAACGTGCAATGACTCCATCATCGATAGGAGCAACTTCGCGAAGACCGATTAGAAGAGTCAAGGACACAAGCAATCGTATCATCTTGGTTTGACTTCCCAGTCAAGACTGAGGAGGAAGAGTCGAAGACGAAGCGTGGATAACGGGACCTTCTTCGAGGTCACGACACACTTTTCTGTTGCTTGGTCGTACGTGCATACAGTAAAGTGCCTGGTACAAGCCGTACTTTTTCCACGACATATGTATGTTATTCATGACGGCGAAGTTCAACGAACGCATAGAAGAGATGTTGCTAGAAGCATTTAAACCCCGAGGCGCCTAATCTTTGTGATTTGTAACCAACCAGGTGTAACAATCGTAACGATGTCTGGGTTGATGATAAAATTTATTGTGGATTTTCTTACGATATATTCTACACGCTTTATTGATTAGACGGATATTGTTCATGTATTTATATGACACTAGTTGACATTAGATTGCACGTAGAAGCGAGGATGGCCTCGATTATAGACCTCGCGGGGTAATAGGAATTTTCTGACGAAAAGCAGGATAAAAATTCCATCAGGATGAGATCAGAACTAAGGCGCTTAAATACGCATGAGTAATGGAGAATCTTTTGGTACTTACTTGCTTACTACCCTATCCAAAATTCTTAATGTTTTATCATGGCTACTTCGTCTGGGTTAATCCTGGGTTTGATGACCGAGGCCGATACCGAGGAGACCTTTTCCCTAGGAGACAGGACGTCGTTTCTTTAGGGAATGGATATCCATCAGGATTCTTACAGAGAATGTATATCTATATCGAGTAAGTCGTAATGGGAGATTTTAGAAAGGGAGTTGGTGAAAGATTTCAATGTATTATAATTTACTTAATTTAAGCGAGGAATACTTTAGCGGGTTATACTTGAAAACTTAATAATAGTATTTTCAGGAAAATTTAACTTTCTACGTGTCTATATTGTAATTATGTATTTATTTATTTATTTATACTTTAGTGAATATTTACAATACTGTTATGTACAAATAAATATAGAATTTGGCACGTGACTGAGCCGCTTCTTAAAAACAGGAACTTCTTAGACAGTCTATACGTTGCGTGTTGAGCAATGGTAATACAATCTATAAAAAATAGCAGCTCTGTACAGATATTTCTTACAAGTTTCTCAACGCTATTTCGTTAACTGAACATAATATTTTGTACATTCATTCGCTTTTACGCGAAGTCCATTTTCGTAATATTTCTTCAGGACGTTTTACACATTTGATATATTTCCCGCGGATTGTATCTCCAGTTCGTTTATCCAGTCGTACGACTAGTCATAACGTATAGATACCCTGAGATTGTGATTTTCAAATCACATTCCACGAATTCCTTCGAAGGAACCTTTAGCAGACGACAACAAGCAGTCTTAGGGGATTTCACGCGATATTGTCAACAGCAATATTTTTCTTATGCCTGTTGGCTCTCCTGACGAGTACGACGAGGAGAATTAAAAAGGAGGCAGCGCCGATAGCGGCGGAGGCAGGCCAAATCAATTCCGTCGGTAAGAAGATCTTTTTCAATGCTACCTTCAGAAGAGAAATGTCTTTAGTCACGAGAACAAACTCCTTGCTCTTAAAGGAATCGTCCGTATCCAAAGAGTCGTCTTGTTTGCTTGTTACTTGTTGAGATCCAGAGGTGGTGTCCACTTCAATAGCATAACTGCCAGGACCGTCATTCGTAGCAATCCTAACCTGATACTTAACACCAGGTAGTAGAGAGATTTGTGTGGTGCTGGATTTGGTTACTTGATTTCCCATAAGGCCACCAGCTTCCGGTTGCCAAGAGACGATATACGTGAGTTCAGATGGTTGAGGGTAGTCAAAGGATTCAGTGGTCGTTCGAAGATCAAGAGAATATTCGGAAGATAACGAAGCAGTATTTGCTCTGGTAGATAACGTAGGTTTTGCTACAATTTTCCAAGTTTCCGAGGATAAGTAATCAGCATCCATATGGACCATTTCTGACTCGTCGTTGAGCATCGTCTTGACATGATTCAATTTTTGCATAAATATATTCAGTGGATTCTTCCAGGTAAGGGTAGCTTCGTAAAGTGGTCCTTCCTTCAGAGTTACTAAACTTGGTGACCAATTGATCTTGCTCCAGTGCTCTACGCCACTTTGAGTTACGACAATTATCCAAGAGTTTCGGTCCAGTTTGGGTATCGTTTTTGAATTAAACCATTCAGATTTCATCCATTCGACGTTCATCCTCTTGAAGACTATACCCACGTCGAATCTTCCCAGGGTTATTTTATCGCTCTTCGGCGCGGGTAACATGGACGGCAGGTACTCCGATTTAGGCTCTTGAGACTTGTAATAGTAGCAGGGATTCACGCATTCTGGCAACTGTAAAAGAAGAAAGCATTGTTCAGAAACGTGGAAACGAATTGAAATAATGGCAAAATTGTCTGCGATTGGTTTTGCTCTTTGGAAGACACGAACATTATATCCATTAGGACCTTTCGTTAATTAACGAAACCTTCGAACGAGGGCAATTCTAAAATTCAAAGGTCTACGCATGTATCTAGTAGAGTTTGTGGAGTGGCTATCTCGAAAAAAGTCATGTTTCCTCCGTTACATTAAGATAAGGTCCATACATGCGGCAGACCCAAAGTGAACTTTTTCACTACCAAATAAAAGTGGGCCTACATAACTGCCGTAACGGTAGTGTATTTTCCCAAATATTTGAGGAAGATTCCTATCGTCAGGTGGCCAAAGAGGGACCGAGGTCTCTATGCCTTTTGCCCCAAGTCGATCTTCCGTGAAAATCAGCAGGTAGTCGGGTTCCCAGGATTTTGCTATTTAGGCTTCGATAGATTTTCCTCCTTTGAAAGACGCCCAAATTCTTTATACGTCGCGACGTATAAGACGGATCGGTGCATTCAACAATTTTCCTCGCGATCTCGAAATCCTCGAGACGTTTTTTCGCGCCTCGTCATAGGATCAACGGAGCCTTTGGATTAACGCGAAGTGACAGTGACAGCTTTTCCTTTTTTCCTTTTCAACGATCGATTTGGAAACGTCAGAAATTCATCACGAAAAAAGCATTTCTACACAACTACGAACGAAGCTAGAGGATAGCCGAAGAAATATTATAATTGTGCAATTTCTTCAAAATTTTTACACTCGTAAACTCACCATTTCTATTGGACTATGTGACTCACTTCCGGTAAAGGATTTTGAAATTTTGTTTTATTATATAATTCAATTTTTCATTTTAACATTTTACTATCGCTACTACAACTTCAATTTGAAATCATTACAATTTCATTGAATCAAGTACAATCAATATATTGTATGTCGTGTCATCCATTTTCAATGTGGCCCCGTAGACAACATTTTTTATATTTTTCAAAATAGTAGTCAATAAAAATCATCCTGTCTCACCTTAACGCAATTGGGCTTCTCACACATGCCGCGCGTATCGTCCCACTCGAACAGGAGCGACTCACAGTTGTACCAGCACTGAAAAAAAAAAAAAGAAAATGTTCGGTTAAAAGAGAAAAAGACTAAAAAAAGGTAAGGAGGCATTGGCGGGGGTGAAAAAAACGATAAACTCGCTCGGTGAATCGAGCGATGCTCGTAGCTCGGCCGAAAAGGGACCTGGGCAATAGAGCACTAAGGGGGCAATTGAGAGGCGAAGGAGACAGGAGACGATGATGACGATGACGACGGTAGTGTTGGTGGTGACGCTGCCATTGGATGGGTAAGCCAGGGGGGTGAATGGGGGCACGAATTAGCCCCAACCTGTTCCCGGCATAACAGGCACCGTCGTTGTTGTCTCTATATTTATTGGGGTAGCCACGGACGCCTTTCCAGACTTTTTCCCAGCTTCGTAGAAATGCCGAGGGGCCGCCGCGTTAATGATGTTTCCGAAACGCTCGAGTAACCTTAACGCAGGATTCATTTATTTTCCAAGAGTCGAGAGAAGTGCTCTGTTTCTCGACTCGGGGAAAGTTTTATGGCGTTTCGTGCTGACACCCGAAACGATCGCCCGAGACACGAAAAACAGCGTGGCGCGCACGTAACCCTGTGAAATGTTACGGTAGCAATCATATATATCGAGAGGCGACGACACATAGGAAGATAACGCGACGATAAAACGACCATTTGAAAACGAAGGGAAATCAATATAAACGCTCGTACAGTTTACGTTTCACGTTCAAGATATTTTATTTATTTTATACCACGAGGCTCGTGTATAACCACCTAAGAAAACAACACTGAATAATGCTTGGCGTCAAATTAGATTTCAATGAGGAATTTTAATAAGCTCACAGATCAAATTTGTCTCGCACCCAAAAAGTCTTTTCCCATATAATATTCGTGGGAGGGCTAACGCGTGCTATTAAAAGAATGGGTATTGTTAACTCGAAGGAAGATAATTAAGTCAGCCTAACGAATCTTTTCAGATGCAAAGTTTCAAAAGTACGCGCTGCATCACTGCCCGTGTGCTATTTCGTTGACAGAGACGCACATCTGGTATTTGTAAGACACCTACTCGACGTCCGTCCTACGGAAATTGTTATTCTAATAGCGAGGATGATCGGACTCGATCGACGTCCGAAAGAGTCCCGGGTAACAAACTAGCATAAATTTGAATAGATCATGGCGCAGGGAGACGCGCGCCTCGTCGTGGAATCGATTTTTTGGAATTAATGGACACCCCCGTCCGGTATGGCAAATGAGCAACGCCCCTGAGGCATATAGTGAGGGATCTAGTAGGTACGTGAGCTCATCATCGGTCCCATCTGTCCTTAGACCCGTCTGCGACGTGTCTCCAGGGACGGGGGACCACCATGATTTTCCATGGCGCCCCATAAAACTGACACAAAGATTTATCACCATTGTCACCCTATCCGATTTCCAGAGATCGGTTATCTGGAGACTGAACGCACTTCGTGTGCTTGCTCCACCCTTCTCTACGAATGCATTATACGAAATTCATGCTTGCGTATAGTTTTCTACTTTACGTGATTATTTATCGTCGCTACGTTTCAGGGTGACTTGTCATAAGGAATAGATAGAGGTAACGAGTGACAATTCCGTCGTGAGACGGAATGTAAGCTAACGTAATCGCAGAGAACTTTTACGAGAATATTTAATAATCAATGGGGTAACATTTATTAGTAAGATAAGATAAACGAAGATGTGACAGGAAAGAGATGAAATTTTTTTAAGATAAATATCAATCTTTCTCGGACTTTAGACTATTACAAAAAATCATATGATTCAGCTGAATATTAGTCTGTATACAAACCCCTGTTTTAGGGGTTTAGTATGCTGTGCCCCTATGATGCTGTTAAGAGAGTCTAAGAGAGGGATATTTTCATGGTGCTCGCATCGATTTTCACCCGGCGGAAAGCTGGGAAAACTGACAGGGATTCTCAGTCGGTTTAAGAGGGCGCTAGTGCATGCACGAAAAGGGCGGACAAGAATATGGGTAGGTACTCACTTTACTGCAAGAGAGTTCGTCTGCATTTTCAGAATCGCAAGATCCATCGATGGAATATTTGTTGATACAAGATGATTTGCATCGGGCAATTGATAAATAAGGTTCCAAGTTAAAAGCTGTACCCAACGTAACGCAGCACGTCGTCCACACCAAGAAACGAATGACAGACATCGTCAAGCAGTGATTTTGTTCACGAGCTTATTGATTAATGCACCTCAATTTCTTGCACCGGAAACGATTGTTTTTCTTCGGATAGAAATAAAGATAGTCGGTCGACCGAACACGGGAAACGACCGAAGAGCAGCGGAACGTAAAAACACGACCGAGTATGCGTGGAGCTCGTGATGATTCGAGGAACGATCCACGACGAGCGGTACACTTGAATTTTCGAGGCAACTGTGACCTTTGGAAGTTGGGTCCTAGCTTATATACCTAGTCTCCCCACCACCGAAATTTTACCACCGCCCTACTCTCAGGGCATCCCTTGTAATTACCAGTGAGCTGCTCCGTCCCTTGGCATATGGCGAGCCAGGGCAGCCTTATTTCTTATAAATTATTTTTCTGATACAAAAGTCCATTTTCTAATTGGCATCGGTGATCACCGGGAGAGATGCGATGACGCACACAAAAAATTCAATCTCGTGATACATTGTGGCAGGATGGTCGCTTTAAAATATCTAGAATAGACTTTTTCTTCTCGTTCTCCTGACTGTGCCTACTGCGATATGGACACGAAAAAGGAAATTAATTAACCCGCTGACAGACTCCAATGATTTTTCACGTTGGTTCCACCGTTAATTCGACAAAGCTATGAATCTTTATTGTACTTGTGGTCGATCAAAGTGTTAATGAATAAAATGTTTCTTTTAAAAATATACAAAAAATACAAACACAGCACAGATACATTTCTCTCTTAATCTGATTACTGTTTAGATTTTGTGCATTAATTATCTGTATAAAAAGACAGCTGGTGGATAAATTCAGTGAACGCCGTTGAATAAACTCGAAATTTAGTGTAGGGAAGTTTATAAAATATTATTAAATTTTACAAGGAGACATTTATAAAAGACCATCAGTACTTCCGTGAACGTACGAGACGACAACTGGAGGGTCTGAAAACTAGTGAAATTAGTCCAGTGCTCCGCCCTTCCAGCATCCGGGCGGTTTCAATCACGCAGCATCCTCGAGACCGAATAAAGAACGAGAATAGAATGAAGAGAAGATAGGACGTAGATGAAGGTCCGATCGCAATTCGAAAAACTATCAATGAGCGGATAATCCAATGCGTTTCATCCGGTAAGGAGGCACCTGATCTTCCGCGGCGCTCCGCCCACAGAGCGTGGATCTTACGTTAGAAGAAATACACCGGAAGTCGACGAGCGTTTTTCGGCGTTTCTTCTGGAAGCCAGGGTGCCCCAGTCTCGTGACAATGGACAGGATGTGTACAAATAAGGGTATTTGTCTCGCGAGCTGATTGTAGGGTGAAATATACGTGACGCTAAACGAGTCCTAGCATCCCTCGGCTGGTATAGAAACCCCAGAATAGAATCCATTCATCTAGGTAACGTTTAGGGGTGGCGCTGTTCAAATCTCTCAATAGACGAGACATTTTATTGTGCACTTTTCTCACACCTGGACCCACGAGGGCAGCTCTGGCTAACGATAAATACGTCGAAGCGTGTGTTGTCAAATGCCGGACCAGGTCCCTGGTATAAATTCGAATCTGCCGGAGACTTTGATGGTGGATGAAGCACAGATGACAGTGCTAATATCGATACCCATAGCGATGAAAATCCTATGGATTTTTAGCTTCCATCTTGTTACTGGGAGCAAACCGAAGTTTCATCAAAGTTTGGACGCTCGTCGAGGCTTCATTGTATCGTCCTGTTATATTTGCCGAAGCTGTTTCCTATGGCGTTCGTGCTCGGAGCTTAAAATTTTCTGCTTTGTTAGGTCCTTGGGGCGCTGGGTGACGGGAAGGTGTGAGACCTGGTGTTTTTCTAAGATCTAATCCGGGGCGGTTTACCTCGTATTTTTTCAAACTATCGCGAGCCAAAATCTCTGTCCCTTATACAGGGAAGGACTGTTTATCAGTAATAATCCTCTGAACCAAGGATTAAAAAAGTCTCGATTTTCCAAAAGATTGCGTCTGTCTGCGGGTACTGATGTTTCTGGAGATCATCGTAAAATCTTTTCAACCTATTTGAATTTTCATCAAAGACACGCAGCTCTCGCGCGACGAATACTTTTTCGTGAAATTCCTTTGTTTCTCAGTGTGGAAGAAAAACTGGATATAGAAAGTAAGCATCGATCGTGATTGTCAATCTGAAAACGAATCGTAGGGAAATAAGGGAAGGATGTTTATTCTGTATCAGTTTGCTGAAATATTCGATAAACTAGCTTTTGGGATTATCTGTCCTAGAAAAACAAGCCGCTTCGCTCCTTTTTCTTTCGTGCAGAAAAAATTGAAAAATCCCAGCGACCTAACAAAGCAGAAAATTGTCATCCGACTTTCGTGTCTCGGAACGAAGCGGGGTTGAAGAACGGAACGGTGTCAGGGAATTCAAAGCGGTTTTCGCGTCAAATACGTCGGAGACAAATTTTCTTTGTGCCAGTCAGCATTAACAGGGATCTTGCACGAGGTCCCTGGAGAAGTTCTAAGCGATTCCCGAGGGACAGGTGGTAACCGGAGATCCTACACGGGTATTGAGCCTTCCTACGATTTCCCTTTGTCGAAGGGTGCAGGGGGGTGACAAATTTTCAAAACCAAAATTTATTACCTATACCCACAGGACGCTTTTGGGATTTGCAGGCAAGACGTATAAGAGTGAAAGAGATGCCAAACGAGAAAGTGAGAAAAGATCATCAAGTTTATGACTCGATGCTTTCTTTTTCACTTTTCTCCTTCTCCCTGTAGGTTCTGACCAACGTAGGTAATTGCCCAGGGAATTGTACTGCTATTTCTATCGTAATCCAAGTGCATAATCAGATGAAAGTTTTACTTGACTCAGTGACACCTATCGGAGCTGTAAATCTAGCATTAAAAAAAAAATCTTTTTGTCTTTCTACCCACGTCCAAAATTTTGGGAGTAACCAGTAGTCCGGTCGGTAAAGTAATTTTTGTGAATAGGGTGAAAGTTTTAGAACATCCTCTTTTACTTGGGATATTTTATACAGTGTTATAAATCTAAGTAGAGTTTCTAGTTTACGACGAGCTTTTAACTTTCGGTTTACCTCAAGGACGAAATACCAATGACTTTCTGGTCGTTTTGCCTTTAAAGGACGAAGATCAATTTATGAATTTTAGTTATGTTTGCCATCTGTGGTTTCCCTTTATTTTATGACAGATCGTTTTTTTTTTTTTTTTGAGGAAATGTTAGTGCGAATACACGTATAGCTATGTTACCTTTTATTTTGCAAATAAACTTTTTTCACCTTTTTCTATAGACAACGTGAACCGTATAACACGTTCTTGGAATTTTGCTATCTACTTTCCTTGATAGGTAACGAAGGGTTGAGTCAATTTATAATAAAGAACGTTAGCTCATTAAAGCTAGAATTTCTAGGGCGCGATCGACACATTAAAGTTCGCTTTAAACGCCGAAAATTGGCCTTACCTCGATTATTATACTTCATCTTACAACATTCATAATTCGTAAATAACAGTGTTGGCGAGGGTTATGGGGGCGCCTCGCTCATGGCGTTTAGCATATTTTATAGGTGGAGATGGAGCGAGCATGTTCGGGACCAGCATCGCATTTTATTCCACCGTGCAACTCGGAATTGAAATTCAAATTAAAAATCCGGAATTATGAAATTATGCTGGAAACCGGGCCGGGGCAAGAGCAATTTTCGGGCAATTTTGAAGGGTCCGAATATAATGACCTGCCGTCGGCAACCATATGGTCGTGGACGATACACCCAGCGAAATATAAGACCCAAAATGTACTTCTGGAAACTCCTTGAGTATCGCATCTTCTACGTTAGATCATCTTCATCATGGAAGCCACATAACGTTACGAATATACTCGAGTTTTCTTACCACTAGGTAGCTAAGCAATGCAACGTATCTCAATTTCAAAGGTCTCTCGCTTCAATGATTTTATTTTAAATTTCATTGCTCACCTTTTCAAACCATAGTAACTAAAGACCCAAGCCACTCGCGTCCTTTGATCGATTCACGCAGGAAACTTGGCACAGTGAATTTTCAATATACCATAGACTCGCGTACGAGCTGATAGTTAGCAAAAATAGCATAGGGTTAATGTATGGGGAAAGGATTTAGGGTGCTTGGCTCGGACCCTCCTCTTTAAGAGCCAATAGAAATGGGTTTAACACTAGCAGCGAACCTTCCACATTGGAGATAGCAGTCGAGTAATTTGATCGTTTTCGAAACTAGTTCCAACCCTTCGCTGCCTTTGGAAAAGAAGAAGAGGCCAAAGGTATTCTTTTGGGATCTTTCTGGTTGCTGGACCGAGTACGCATCCGAACTGCTGTTCGGTCTTGGAAGTATTTTTTTCCTAAGATAAGTCTGCTCGAGTGCCATATGTTGGTTACAACGAAAAGCGTTTTCCGAATTCTCATTCGAACCAGATGGCCACGCGCGCCACGCTTTTCAAAATTGTACGTGCGATACTATAAGTGCGATCTCCCAGCTGCCTCTTCGAGGTAAGATAGATATGTGTAATTAAAAAAAAAAAATTTTTTAAGTAGCACGAAGATAACAACAAGTATCCACTTCGTAAGCAAAAGTAGTGGCTCTTATTGGTTTTAGTGGGTATACACGGTAAATGAGCGTAACTTTTTGGACTTTTAAAATCATAAGTGTGTCATAGATCATTAGACCGATTAACGACCGGCAAGATCCAAGAAACACGTTCCACGTGGGGCGCCATTTTGAACGCTGGGAAAGTGGATGAAATTTTACCTCGTTCCGTATCCTTTGACTATTTAATTAGAGACGATTATATCCACACGCACAATGTGCTTCTGGACTTGTGCGCGTCATCTTTCCTAGGGCTATCTTAATTCTTAATTTTTATTTCCATTCGAATATCTTTCACGTGTTTTTTAAGTATCCCCAGTACAAGTACGAAAGGGCTTACGAGGCTTTTATCGAAGTTTTAAACGATTCCTTCTCTCCGGGGGTTAAGACGATAAAAAGTGGTAGAGCGACAGTAAAATTTCAAAACTGTACGCAGAGTAACGGACCGTAAACGTTGTAATTACTTTTCACTCGTCCTTGCTCGTCCTTCGCCCAACTGACTATCAACCGCATCTAATGCTGCTTCGCTCTGTCGACCCGTCAATTTCCGCTTCTCTATTCTTCGATTTCAAAGGAGCCGCGCTACTAGAATCCAATATCACTCGTGCTCATCGTACCATTCGACTTATTATGGCAAATTCGTCAATCATAAAAATCCATTATTACTACTGGTACAAATAATTATTACATGACCACGTGACACGTATCCAAATTTATCCAATCGTATAACAATAGTTTTGGGCACGATGAATTCACTGGTCGAACAGTGACAATGGACATCAGTATCCATAATAAAAATATATTGCGGAGCGAGAACGGCGAATGGCAATAAAACCATAAATGGATACCATAAATAAATGAATACATCGAATTTGCCGACTGTCTTCCAGGAAGCTTTTGAATGCATACAGTAAAGCAACGTACTTCGCAATGTATCTTCGTGCAATGATTCGCAACGGGTATCAGCAAAAACGCATTACCTACAGACATTTTTTTGTTTACCGTAACCGATATAAGGTAAGCGTTGAAAAATACTGGTATTCCCGAGAGAAACGTTGCCAACTTCACTCAATTATTGGAAACAATCGAATCGAAGGAAATTTCAAGTCATCGCCTTATATCGTTAACCGTCTGGCAGCACCAGAATACAGTATTCGCCTTATTCAAAGACTTCGCTCCGTATTATCAAAGCTACTTTGTTTCGTTATTCGCCATCCTCTTCTCGAATTTTATCTTTCGAAATTATTCCATAAAATATTTCGTGCTCGCTCGGCACAAAATGCAATTAACTAATTAGACATAGTCTAAGAGAGAAAAATTTGGACGAGTCACGTGATTTAATTGTATCCGCTGCACGTTGCACGGTTTGAAAAGTACATAGAGTTTTATAATTGCAATCGAAAAGATAATGGATCTGTTCTTTTGGTACATAAAGGCAATGGTGTTTTTCGGGATACTAGAAAACTCATTTAAATTAGCCGCCAAACAATTCCTTCGTTAATCAGCTTTTCCGAACTCATCCTCCCGCGTGTGATTGTCGTTGGAAAAGTTGATTAACGAGGGGATTGTAAGGGTAAATTTAGCGTTATCTTCCTATCATAAGCCCTTGCAAAATGACTAGTCTACATGCTATCCTAAAAATACACAAATTAATAATTATCCTTTGCACTTGAATTTTTTGATAATTTCAATCCTAAACCACCGATCATCTTATTCGATTCCAAAAACTTCTCTTTCACCGTTACAATTAGTTTTTCTTTTTTACTGCTGTCATAAGGTGCAGTTAGTGTAGGAGCAGAGAGAAGATAAAGATTGTCTGTTTTATATTGTTCCTTAAATTATTAAACTCGTACGCGAAGGCACAGCGGCAGAGTTTGGAGTGTCGCGTATTGGAGGCTACGACGAGATTGTCTATTGCGACATAACGATATACCGAAGACCATTCTTTATTCTTTCTCCTCTTCAACTTCCCGCTTTTCTGTTTCTTCGTCTACGTCTGCCTTTACTTTTAACATTACCCTTGGCACAAACAGCAGTTGAGAAGAATAGACTAAGGAAACTGTTAAATCTATTATGGTTCCCTGGCCCGATCGTGATCTCCTAGACTCGAAACGACCCGAAGCGAGGTCCCATGTTTGTAGTTTAGTGAGGCCAGCTTGCAGGTAGACGTCCCCCTTAAATCGCTCGAAAAATGAGGGGGCACAGTGCAGCCAGGGCCGCCGTAACAGACTTAGATCTTTCTTGATAAAGTTTACTGCCTCGCCCTATTCGCCTACTACTGGCACGTGTTTTGGAATAAAAATGAAGATATTACTGTAAAAAAAAACTACTATTTTCAAGAAGCATGTTCCTTGACCATTTTCTCTATGCACGCTCCTTTAATCTGATGTCATCTTTCATGAAGATAATACCAATCGTATATTACATTCAGGTACTGATATTACTACTAAATATAGCATGAGCGAATGTCACAAAAAAAAAAAGTTGTGCTATATTATGATTCTTTTTTAGGATGAAAATTCGTATAATTTTGTCTGGTATTAAGAGTGATAAATGACATCAGAAATTCAATGAGGCAAATAACATTTGTAACATTAGCATATACGTTTTTTACATATTCGATTGTCACACGCAAAACACGTGACTTACTTTATAACGTGTATGTCAGAAAGTTAACGAAAAAAAATCTATCCATTGGTAATTTCACTTTCGATTTTCCACTAGGGGAGTCTGTGCATCTGCATCGAGTGATTCATTGACCAGCATCCGAGCGGCCCTGATCTCGAAGGGACCCCCGGACAGAAGAGGCTACAGTTCTTGTGTTGATTTTTTGACTTAGCGTCCCGGCGTCGAGCTACCGTTGACGTTTCATGCAACCGAAGCCTTATGGTTTTTCCCGTCTTACCTCACAGACCCACAGGCAATAAACTAATTTGACAGTGAACTCCTCCATTTAAGATATGAAGACTCTTTTGATTTTCACTCCTTCAGACCTCTGCTTCCTTATTTTTAATCTTACTTTCTTCCTATCTTCTTCTCTTCGGCATCCAAACTGCCAAGTCATCTGTGCAGTGCACTGTTCCTCGTCATCCGTCGCATATGACACAACGCAGAAGACAGCAGAGTTTCTTTCTAATTGAAGAAGGAAGTCTTGATTTTCAAAGCCGCATGCCTTTGCTTTACCATTTTTTCTCCCAAGAAATATTATTACGGTACAGGCTGCTACACTATTGCATACACTGATCGACTACTTAGAACATTATTTCATTATTTTCAGTAATTTCTTAATCAAATTCAACTCATAAGTACGCCGTATCGTTTCATACGACACATATACGAATATCGTACGAGAAAATACTTGACTTTATAAAGACAACATTTAATATGAATTAGTGCGATATTCAAACGAGTGAAATATTTTGCCCCTCTAGAATACGAAATATCCTTAGTGGATTTCTAAAGTTTTAACAACTGTTTAACACTTACTCCTATTTCTAGAATACATACAGGTAGTATCTGTTAGAATCACGTAGATTCCAGGAATATACATCAATCCTCCAGATAAATCGTACTATCCCTTTTTGGTGTGATTTCCGGTTCATCGGATTAACCTGATATAGTCTTGAATATCTCGAATAAAGGTGATCCCAGCCGTTGACGGCGACGATCGGTTATTCAGCAAGAATAAAAATTCGTGTATTCATGACGTCATCACAGGAACCTGAACGGGTAGTTGTACGTTGACTGTTTCATTGTTATTCGTTACGTCAGGCGGTATCGTCTTGTCTTTCGGTTTATCAACCGACTCCTGAGCGACTTCCTGTTTTTCAGAATCCTTATAGATGAGTCTTGCGGCGTAGCATAGCAGCAACATTTCGATTAGCATCAGCGCGTTATACGTCACTGAAATTGGGAACGAAATTCTAGAAGACCAACTCGATTAATGCCTAGCACGTATCCGTACCGCAAGGATCTTCCGAACTAGTATACGTTTATCTACATTCTACATAAGCCCCTCGTTTCTTGATACTTATCTTAAGAACAAAGAAATGTTTACCTCCAGCGTACATAGATGGCGTTAGTGGTGGATTGCAAGGAAATACTCCAAAGCTTGAGAGACTCTTTATAAGTGACGCTTGAAGTTTCGAAAACAGTAATACCATTTGGCTAACCATAGTCCTGTAATGTAGGTTAGATTCTGCAAGAAAAAAAAAAAAATTACACATATAATTTCTATATAAGAATTCTTACCAATACCTTAGGTGTAAATTTACCTCTTGGTTAGTCGTAATGCAAAGTACTACGGATGCTAGTAAATTAGTGGTATTAATCTTTAACTACTGGATACTTTACAATATGATAGGTATTACTGGCTTTACCGAACAATAACTAGATCGTTACGTTTCAAAAGTAGCACAGAGTATTTTACCTGGAGCAATTTCCTGTAGACTCTTGGTAGTTACTGTCAGTCCGTATATCCCAAGGAGTATGCTGGCAACGCAAAATATTTGTAAAAAAGTGGCGTACTGCTCGACAAGTGCGAGCTGCTCTGCCGCGAGAAAGAGAAAAACACAGTACGCGATCCCCTGCAAAGTTTTTCATGGTTAACAGTTAACGAAAGCGATTTCGTTGCTGAAGAAATTCAAAGGCGGAACTTGACGTTTGTTCGTCGACTCGTGAAATTCGAAGGGAAGATAAAAAGACGATACCTGCACGACGGGTAGTTGCAGGACGAGAGCGCGTAGCCATGACAAATTGGCGGTAGACAATTCCAGAGTAGGAAAGGGCAGACAAGGCCAGCAGCAACATGGTCCGACTTTTAGCATTAATTGTGGCGTTTTCGTGACGTTTCTGCGCCCCACGTCAATTAGCAGAAGAAACAGCCGATATAAGGATATCGCTAGGAAGATTTGAGTGACTGCCTCAGAGAGAAGTTGAGCTCTGAAAAAAATGAGACCATTAGTCTTCCAGCATCCTTTCAGGCTCACCCTGTTGGCCTTCGTTAAAAAACGTTAGCTAAATTAACGCCAACATTCGGACCGTAACGAGGTTTCGCAGGTTTTCTGAATTTCGCCTATGACGTCACCGTGTACATAGATGTCGCAATACAGGAACAATACATTCGCTAAGTAACGTTTAGATATTTAAATACGTTTCTAGTACTGATTCAATAATATTTTTTTTTACAGTCACAAACGGACATGTACGGAAATTTAGATCAATTATCGTGAAGCAATTGAGATTATTGAACCGTCATTGATTGATCAATGATAATGCAATAGGGCAGACGGAACTAAAAAATGGATAAAGATATTGAAACTTTTTATATAAAGAATAAGATTAAATTTCTGTCGCTACACCGCCTGAAACAATCGGTCTTACGAGACTGGAAGCAAAGACTGTTCGATTTTTATTTTACTTGTTTCCTTCAATTTTTTTTACCTTGGTATCGCAATTGCCAGGAGACTGTTTATACTGGCGACTGGGTAGACGAAGAGTACGAAGAAACTGTTGGTTTTGTAGGACGTGGATTCCTTCTGAAAGAGGACATTGTAAGAGGCGTCAATGGCTAGGTAGAGAGTTATGGTGGAGAGGATTGATCCGACGCTGAGCAAGCCGACCCCGAAAACGCCCAGGCCTATAAACATCACGTGCATTATAATTCATGAATAAATTCTCTTGAAATCCACTTGAACATTCAGTATGTACATACGTTATGCTAGGTGGAAGATGCAGCTTGAAAAATATGGGATGGGTAATCATTGTATCATGAATATTATTGATAACTATAAATTGCTTAAATTAATATCACTGTATATAATGATTTATCTTAGATGATAATTATTATTTGATTTTGATCTAATTTATCTTTTATTATCTTTTATCTATTTTATATCATTTTTCATGCAAAAAGTCATGGCTCAACTTTCCTCTGGAGTGCAAAGACACTGTAGGAATATATTTTAATTACCGATGCAATGTGAATGATAAGAAATTTTTTTTTTTTTAGTAGTCTTTATAGGTATGTTCAAATTTTTTCTTGAAATCATCTTGGAATTATCCAATGCTAGGGAAATTATTAAAAGTTGGTCTATTCGATGTGTTGTAATATACTATGGTATCGTAATAACCGGTTCAGAGCTGTTGGTGGTTTTTCTTTAGTAAAAGCTATGGATCTTGAGGGATCGTATTGTACCATGTTACATCGGGTGATGTCATTCGAAATGAGGCAACAATTTTCTAGTATACTTCAGTAAAAACGTATGTGCTATTCCGTATGTTTTACTTGATAAGTCGACGAATGTTATGAATCAATAATTATTGGTATGACAAATCGACAGTGTAGTCCGTAAAGCTTCGTAACCAATGCTCGATAAATTCGAAAATTGTTGAAAAGTTAGTTTTGACAAGACTGTGTACAGTAGTGAAATTAGAGAAATTGTAAGTCTATTGAAACTTGAAGACATTTTAAAACAGCTATTATAAGAGATAAGATTGAGACTTCAAATCTTAGGGGACTGTTGCACATAATAATTAGCAATATGACTTGACACATTTAAATACTCATGTTTTATAGATGAAAATAAGAATCGAAAATTGACCTGCAATCGGGTAAAATTAATTTTCTTCGAATACCTAGACGTAATCTTATTACTTGATTTAGCAAGTATTTTCGATTTTGAATTATTCAAAAAAGTAGCAGTATATACTTCAATGTGAATGAATTTTGAAATTTTTCCTTCTTACAACCTTTGCAAAGGAGGCAAGTACTTTAATGGTGACATTTTTTTTAATACTGTGCCAAAGCTGACTGACGATTTCTTAATTGTTATACGACAGAAGAAAAACACCTCTGAGTACATTGCTTAAATGAGTGAGTTACGTTAACACCTGTTACGTTGACTATTCAAGCGTATTGCGAATTTTCCAATAGCAACTTAAAGACAATTTCAAAACCGTCCCAATCTCTTCGTGTACTCGAAAATAATTGTACAAATTGATTTTCAAGTCTGCGACGATGGCTGGTTAGTTTGAAAATTGACTTTGGAATTTTTATATAATATTACGGTATATAGTTTGTTGAATATATCAGGTTTATCAGTCAACTTAAAGAATTCACTTTCGCCTCGTCAAATTTCTTCCTAGTTTTTGCACACGTAACGATGAAAAGTACAGTTTCCGCATTCCGATTTGCGATACAGTAGCATTTTTAGTTGTAATTAAGAAATAATGAATATTTGCTAATTTAATATAATATTATTGCGAAATGATCTAAGGTCTGAAATACCTAACAAACAAATTCTCCTAATAGGCTACATTTCGAGATGTGTACGTTATGATGATTCATATACATAATTACAAAACAGTTACGAAAGAGCCACTGGTCCGTGATCTCTACCAGGCATAACAATTTCCTGCAAAGTTAGCTGTCACGATGACAGTACAGTCACCTATGTAAATTCGTAGCTATTTTAAATAGCCATCTCAAGTTCAAGTATTTATTACCAATTAAAATGACGTATATTTACTTACTTTAAAAAAAACTTACTCTCAGATCGATTTACGTCCGATATAATAAATTAAGTCAAATGTCAATATGTGTAAATGTCAATTCACAAGTTCCCTATGACAGTTTACATGAGTGTGTCAAGGATTTTGAAACCAGTTGCGAGATCGATTTTGATCTCCGAACGAAGCTGCCATTGATATAGATATTAAAAAAATAATTGTAAAAAAAAATATTTCTTCCAATTGGCCAAATTAAGCAGCTTTATCTACTTTTTATGACATCATATAATTTTTATGCACTAAAATTATTATCAAGATTTACACAACGAGAAACTTTGCCCTGGGTAAATCGAGTTGCATACGTTGCATCGCGTAACACTTTACCCGTTAAACTTTCACCGAGGCGGTCTTATAGCTTGTATGCACAAGGCGCATAGGTACTATACATGTTATGTATGCTGTACTAGGCCGATTAATCCTTGTTCGAAAAAAATTCCTTTCTGGAATATTTTATGCAGTTCAAGTAAAATATTATTTTTGTATCATTCATCGTTAGGGAATTTTAAATTCTGAGAATTCTGACTGCTCAGTCATGACTAGAAAATGTTATTCATCAGCAATCATGCTTGTCATTTGCTACTACTGTAAAGTCACTTAAATAGGTACAAACTAAACTATCACTATATTTTAACGATTTAATTATTATCTTTATAAGAATTGATCTTAGTTTAAATCTATGCTACTCACTTTCCATATATTTGACAGCAGATGGTACAGCAGCATAGTCACACGTATTGTATCGATAATAATCCATGCTTCGTTCGGGATAAAAATCGTTAAAATTCTCGTCACCCATTTTTATTAATAAATAAAGTATTGTTATTTATATGCTTCTTAATGGTAGCAATGATTACTGAACTGTTCGAACGAAGACGTAAAGCTTGAACTGCAGCAAGAGGGCGACGCGGCAAATACCTCAGCAGATAGTGAGAGTCGATCCCCACTTTTACTCGGAGGCTAGATCGATGTTGTAACATATTATCTTACTGACAAAATGTTCGGCAAAGGGAAACAGAAACGAGCGAGTTTACAGTCACTTTCTCGAGCATAGGATAGACATTTACGAAATGGATCGTACACGGGTTATTTACATATAGCGCTGTGATTTTTCGTGTGGGGAAACAATAGGGACTTATGGGTAATACTGTGTAGGATGGTTGTGTGAGTTATTTTAAACGTTTTGTACGAACTGATGTATATTGAAATCATTTTGTTGTCAAGTTTTGGTTGTAGCAACGAGAAATATTGTCCGTATTACGCATCATATAGCTGGCACAAGAAAATAAGATTGGTTTTGTTAATCGCATGAACAAATTTTGTTCATAATATTTCCAACAAAATGGTTTTGTCGCAACGTTCAATGTGATATTACATTTGTAAAGGCAACCAAACTTTGGGTAGTCTGTACCAAATGCAGGGCGCGATCGTTGCGCACTCGTGCGGCTTAAAACGTAACGACTGCAGAATGAGCAGGTTATGGCTCTCGGTTGCACGCGGTCTTGTTGGGTGAACGATTATACGAAGTAACAAATACATATGTTCTTAAAATACACATTGGTCTTGTTATTCTAACGTACGAATAACACGTATCATACATACATTGTTTCAACGAATCGAAATGTCATCAATTGACAGCAAACTGTTTTGTGGTTTTGGCAAATCGGAATCTTGTGCGGTCAGCAATAAATTTTGTCGTTTAAATGGTAACAAACAAATTTTTTTGGTACGACAATTTTTTGTCGTTATAACGAACCTTTTTTCTGCGTGTGATGAAGATATTATTATTGATGTCATCCATTTATGTATTTGCTGGAATAAAGTTATCTTCTCGTTCGTCAGTCGTGTAAGAAAGTGTAATATTTTATGAATTGATATCTCAACGCTAGTGGAAATGTCCTTCCGTAAGTCCAGGACCTGTTTAGAACCTTACTGGGTGAACATAGGCCATGTTACGATCTCGACAGGCCCTCGATTTCCATAATAAGATTTTTTAAGTTGAAATGAAAAAAAGGATAAAGTATGGTGCGGTGTAAAAACAGAACATTAAAATGTATTGTACTATGAATATAATCATTGTACTTTTTAATATACTAGAGGTCTACTACGCCCGCTACGAGTGTGCCAAATCTGGAGTTCATGGGCGAATAAAATATTAGATTTATAATAAATAAACCTCAAAATCTCCTTGTGTACAATTATGACTGTCGCTGTGAACTCACGTATAAAGCGACAACTTCATAGGCAACTAACTACGATATCGACGAACAATCGGAATCGTGGAAAAGCGACACCAATGCTATGATCGAATATCGATACTAAAGGAAATAAGGCAACACGCGCGCTCTCGCGTGCGTCTAGAAACCAAAGCGCTGCAGCGCTCTATGCATAAACGTTACCGACAACAGGCACACTAGCGCGCGTATTACATACCAACAGCGCTGCAGCGCTGTTAGCACATATCGATTGACGACAATTTCATAAACATCATCCACCAATCAACACTGTGGAAAAGTGGTGACTGATTTTCAATACCCACAACCAACTTCAGGCACGATATGACTTTTTCAAAGAACTAGGGTAACACGCGCGCTGTAAATATTGTATAGCTCTGCATATCTATTCTGGAATACTACAATTTATCTACCGAGCAACCAATTTACAGCACCGTTTTTCCAAAACGAATAAAATTTTGAATCAATTAGTTCTTTCATACATCAGTTAGTTAATTCTGAAATATTTAGTTAAAATTAGTTAATTCTTAAACCAGTCAGCCTAGAGTATCTAATTAAAATTAAACCAGAAAGACTTTTCATAGAATAAAATTTACTTGATATAATCACATCTAAAAATTCATCTGTACGTAATTATAGACAAGTATTGACCCTGAATATATTTCAAAATCCCTTTTAAAAAAGGAATAATACACCGATTAGTCCGTAATTAATATTTCTATTACAATCTCAAAAAACTGATTAAAATACAGTACGATAAAATTGTATCGACTAAATTTTAAAACAGCATCGATTATCACCAGATACAAAAATATTCCTTTGTAAGTTCAACATTTCCAAGGTTCGCCGTTTTAACTCTCCGTTTCTCTGATCCTGGAAAATCGAATGACTTTCGATCTCTCCCGTGAGAAGTTACAGAGGAAAGTCTACTCCTGGGATGCTTCGTCTCTTCAAGAAAGCATTAGATAAAGGTAAGGTAGGGTTAAGCGGAGTATCAATCGAGTATAACAGGCGGGCGTAAGTCGGGACAGAAGGAGTATTAAGCGAGTAAGATATAGAGAGAGTTCGAAAGTAGGCCTTCGTCGTTCAGTCAGTTGTTGACTGCGTCTCCGGACGATTGGATAGCGTAATGGTGAGTTTTTAACCGGTGCAAGTGTTGAATCCGTCCAATTCAGTCGACTGTACAACGAGACACTTCCGTATTTTCGATTAACCATCGTTACTAATCGAACAAGATGTATTATCTAGCAATGGACAATTCTGAGATTTGTCTTGTGAAATTGAAAAATCAATGATTCGGCTTCAATATTTTCTGGCTTTACTATACACTTATACCACATTCTTTTTTCACTAACGGTTTTTTCAAGTACTGTACTTTTTATTAGCTTTGACTAATTCTCATGATTCTTATATTCTTCACGGTGTCATAGATATATAGATATTCTACTGCGTGGATCATTGGCCTCGATTCTAATAAGAAACAAATCGACGGAGTTGCGAGTGACTTCGTGAATCAACAGTGAAAGACAGAATGAGTAGCAGAGCGAAAAATCACCTTTATCATAGTGGTCATTAGCATGCTCGTGATCAATCGTTCCAAGTGTTTTCTCATGGTGAAACGACGCAATTGAAAAATCGAAAGTGTTATGAACAGGAAGTAGTTTTGTGTTCGTGAAAGTCATTTTAAGTGGTTCCTTATATTTTTCAAGTTCGTAAACAGCCATTACAGTTATTACAGAGAAATGTATTTCCTTCGATAATGCGAGTATACGTTGGAGTTCTATGTAATAAGAGGGTCACGTCCTTCAGCACGGAAAGTAACTTTCATCTACGCGTCATCTCCCATGTCTCCTCGTCTTCGAATAAAACAAGTGGCGCGCCGGTGCATTTTTGAAAAATATTTCATTAAGAAATTCCACTTTACTTGACATGACTTTTCGGCACTTTTTATTAACCACGAGTAAAAAGTGCAGAAAGGAAAGTACGATTAACGTTTGAAAAACGGCGGGAAAAAAAAGTTACCAACGGTATTTAAGATTACGATCACCGGTTCGACAGCCAATTCAAAATGGAGTCGGACATATCCGATGATTTATTTGAACTAATTTTTTTTTGACAAAACGTCAATTTGAAATTCCTCATAATTAACATGCCTACGTAATTTCCTCAGCGAGAACAAGTATGGAATCCTTCGATTTTTCATATACGGTTACGTGTTGCCAGGTAGCAGCTGATTTCTGTAAAATTGGAAGTGCAACATTGCATAAGCAATGCAACGAGTGGAATTAAAGCGTTTAAATCCGTATCGTGAAATAAGAATCTCTTTATAATTCGAACCTTAAGTTCTGGCTACAACAACCGATCGTCTAAGCAATGAGCAACGTTGGCTCAACTGGACTTTCACGATCGGTCAAGTCAGTCAAGGATCTTTGGCTACTCTCCTTTATGAATATGGTCATTACTATAATCATGTTTATGGATTTTTACATCTACACGTCCTCACAATTTTATTATGCAACTTCATCAAGCTCGTGTCTTATTAATGAAATGCCCTTGGTTTTCTTTGAATTTTAGGAAAAAATTTTTTATCCAATATACATTTTTTTATATAAAAAAAAATTTCAATATATTTAATACAAAGCATGCTTTAACGGTTTATTTGAGAAACGGATGCTGCCTGAGAATTGAGGTCATTTCTCATTTGTATGGTAATTATTGATGAGGTTTCAAGAACTCCCAAAAATTTTCTGGGCCATGGCTTTTTACTCTTTTCGTGTGCTTGTCAGAAATTACTTCTTTTTTCACATTTACGCAATTTTTTTCTTGTTGCTGAACTCCTGCCTAGTTAATCACTAGTCTTGAGTGGCCTTGTAATCAGAGTCTATTCATATACAGTGTAGTTTCATTCTAACTACAAGATATTAATTTCAATCATGTTAATTGGCAAATTTTTAATGGGAAATTTAGAACGTAGAACCTTCTAAATTACAGAGTAGATATAGCGCACATCTTTTTTTTAAATTTAATTATTCCTTTCATATAGACTGACCTGTTCGTTTTACGTGTATATCAATATGTAATGTTGATGTTGGACAAATATGTACTTTTTCTGTATTATGAATTGCAATGCTGCTTGAAAATTAAATTAAATTATAATTAATTACACAATTAAATTTTGATTGATATAATACATTACTTGCAGATTAAACTACTGTGCTTGATGGTCATTTTTGGCCTAGGCCATTGTCAACATGAGAAATCAGTGTTACCATCCCGACTTGAGATCGAGACATCCATTAATCAAACGATTGACGAAGTCGAGCGGATGATACGCGAGGATTCAAAATTGCCAAGACTTACGAGACCTGAGATCGTCGAGATATTGCGTAATATTACATCAACGGACCTGAACACTTACAACGACAAGCATCTTTCGAGTAAAGCAAGAGATGAGTATCAAAGAGCACTCATGGTAGTTTTACCTTACAGTCCAAAGGAATCGAATGAAAATCTTAATGATTTATACACGAAGCCGCCAGTTGTTCAAATGGTAAACGACGGCGTGACTACGGAGAAAGCGGAGATCATTTTGAAAAATAAAGGAAATGAGAGTGTCGTTTATTCAAAGGAATCGAAAAAACCAGATTCCGTTAAAGGCAATGAGCAGACTTTCAATAACTTTGTCGGGACGCAACTTTCCGATAGTCCATATACTGACTCGAGTGAGAGTCAAATGTCAAAAACAGTCTACAAGAACCACAGAGACACTTACTCCGATGTGATAGTCGAATCCCAACCGAAAAGGACGTTACAGACTTTCATGAAGGACGAAAGAAGACGTGATCCGGCACCGGAGAAGTTCAGTTTCAATTTAGACGTTTTGGATGAATCTACTGGAACTTCAATTACTCCAACTAGTCGTTCCATGTTTAAGGACATGACGGAACAAGTGCAGGATAACGCAGTATCCGGTTCAAAGCTGGAAATTGTATACAGTACTAGTGTTACTAGAAAACCGATGATGAAATCAACGACGGAAATTTTGCAAAGTTCTAAAGTCGCAGAAGCAACAACAGTAGCTTCGAAGACAACGCAACATATTTTGTCATCTGACCAATGGCAATATAATGCACCACCAGTTACTACTGAAAAAAATATAAAATTAACTCCGAGTGGTAGTTTGAATAACAGACCGGAAGATAGTAATGCGGCGACTACGAGAAAACCGGATGTGAAGATAAAGATTCTTGGAACGTCTACGGAAGTAAAATCGGGGGGTGGACCAGTGCGAATTGTAAAGACTGAAAAACCAGCGCCAGTTTATGTTACACCGATGTCGACGGCGACCTCAACAAAGCCAAAGTATAGCTCGACCTATACTTTGGCATCCGGTGGATTTTTGACAGCAACGACACCGATGCCAATGAGAGACGAAGTGAAGAATCTTTTAGCTTCCATTGGTCTCCGTCCTGATAGTAACGACGTTGTGGAGGATTTGTCGTTGAAGGCGAATTCACAAATTCCGAATAGCGATAATGTCATTTATAATCAAGCGACAAGACTGTCGGCAACGGGAACGGACTTACTGCCATCTATCGTTAGTCAAAACACTTTTGAACCGATACAACCGGATTTCCAAAAAGGTGTGGAAAATCTGACGCCGGATGTGCAACTTCTCTTTCAGAAATTCGGTCTGCAGACATCTTTGAAGCAGATGGAAACGACTACGGCCAAACCAACGAAGCCACCTGTGAAGGATGACTCTTACAGTAAATTCAAACCGTTGCCAACATCTACAATCGAGGACAAAGACATGAGAGATTTCTTGGCAAAGTTCGGCTTGGACTCTATTGAAAATAGAAATAAAAAAGCGATGAACAATAAGAACACGAAGGACGAGCAGCCATCTTTAATCGAAGCCATACCCGGCTCTATGAAGAAGATTTTACAAAATATCGGTCTGATCGGTAGATCACAAAAATCATTTGAAGTCGTTACAAAAACAAAGATTGTCCATGAAGAGACGCCTACGACAACGCCAAAATTACACGTCTTCAAGCCTCACGAAGCTTCCGTACATACGGAAGAACAAAGGGATAAAATTAACAAATTATTAGACACGGTCAAACAGGTTCAAGATGGCAAAGCCAGCGCTCAAGACGTACAGAAGGTAGCCAACGATCTTTTGGAGTCAGCAAAATCGTTGCAGAATGGTCCAGATCCTCTGAGCCTCGAAGAGATCCTAAAGCTCTACAACGAGGACATAAGGAACGAGGTGAAGAGGCAGGAATCTACGCAAGATCAGCCATCGCTAGCCGACGAGGCCGCAACGGGTATTAAGAAATTAATGCTATATGTCTTGGGCACTTCGGAATTATGGGTTGGAAGGATTATTCAAGGTTTAACGAGGGTCAAGAACGTGCTAACAAACGCCACGAATAAACTCAGAGTCTCTGCTGCCGGCGGTTGACTTCCGACCTCTTTACTAAAACCTCTACTAAAGCTGAAACCAAAGCTGCCATCCTTTTCCATCTCTGCTTTCTTATACTGTTATCATTGTTTCAACTTCTCTCACTTTTACTTATTTATTGCCACTGTTTTATATTCTCTTTCTAATGTTTCCATGAGCTTCGTGCTTGTTCAATGTGCTTCGTGTTATTCACATCTGAAACATAACCTAACATTGTGATACGCGTCACTTGTCTTTCACGATCGTACAATTCCTATAAAGGCCGCTTACGTTCTATTGCACTTTGATGCAATTTCAATCGAATGCCATTTACGGCATAGATATATATAGAATAGTTCCACCCTTTGTCCTTTTTACTCCTTACTTACATTGCTCAAAGACGTCATGCACTCCATTCCTCTATATTAAATGTTGCATGTGAATGGAAGTTCGCGTGCATCCGTTGCATGCAAAACCTCATTGCTGGCTAATCACTTCGGGATTGCAAAACTTCCGACACGATAGGCACTCGAAATGTTCAACTAGTTGTGAGAAAATCATAGCAGAATAAAATCTTGTTCATTCTTTTTTAAGTAGAGTCCGCATGGTACCTATACTAAAGAAACTTTTTTCAATCTTCTTGGAATTTAGATTCGACTCCACTTTTAACAGTCACGCATATGATTACGATGAATTGACTGTCACACGAGAGTGACGTTTGAGCACTGTTTATTTTCATATCAGAATATTACTGCATGTAACAAGTATCGATTTCCTGAGCTTCGATCCATTTCTGCGTCCATATAATTGCATACTTTCATCTGCTGGACGTGCTGTCGCGTGAATGTACGAAATTGCAGGAATGTAATATCGGAAAAATATGTAAGGGAACTTATCGACCCACCTTATAGAATCAACTGCAACTACGACGACGACTGTGACGAGTTTGATGGTTGACGCAGCATCCACCACGACTTCAGCGCCAGTGGATTTGGCGAATTTGGCAGCTTTGGCTGATTCCTTTGGAGGAACTACTCAAGCACCGGATCCTGTTTTACCGACGCGACGACGAAGCGGTCTCTATTTCCTCGTCGACTGGAACACCTTCCTCGAGGTTGGCGAGGAAGGTAAGGATAAGGTTAATTTGAGGTTCCAGCCTAAAGTGGGCGACAGAACGCGATTTATTCCTGTGACTGTTCCTTAGAATCGCTATTAGTTTTTGTGAAAAAATTGAACGTGAGTCTTTGGGTGACGATCTAGCGTTTTAATTTCATGCTCAATTCTCGGTGTGCATTGTGATGAAACATATTCAGTTATTTACCGCGAGTATACAAATAGGTGTTTACGTGTGTTAATGACGTTTCGAGGAATATGCCAGCCTCGGAAGATTTTAATCAAATGTGATGACTAGTTCAAAGGTTATTCCTTGGATATACCCTTGTCATCCACGTTATTCTTCTAGGATATCGGATTAGGTGTGGTTTTGTATATTCTTTAATTTATTTATTATGTTCAACGTATTATTGTTGTACACAAACTTATTAGGTGTTTCAATTGGATATAGTTCATTTAAAGATGTATGACTACTTAAGTATTTTGAAATATTATTTGTGACATAGATTCAGACTACTTGTACGTTAAACAAACTGTATTTGAGAATATGTCACAATTAGTAATACTAGTGTAGTAATTTATATGTATCTTTGGATATAATTTTTGTATTGCTCGTATCGAGAATAAACGAGGTTAAATGAAAATAAATGAGCATTTCAATGTAATTGTGTGTCGATTGTACAAATGAAAATATTTATAAACTTGGCTTAAATTGACCTCAAATGTGATTATTATTCTAGACAGACATGATAAAATTAAATTAATGAATCCTATCGCGTTCAATGACCGACTAGTCATGGCAACGAGAGCACGTTATAAGGAAATCTTTCTATTGTCAATAATATTCTCACTGGCAGAATGCAATTCGTACATCGAAGAAATGTCGGAGAAATTGGACAAAATGTTATTGGATACAAAAGCACCGAGGTACTCGCGAAATATCGACGATTTACAACTCTGGCAACAGTATGAATTTGGCACGGGATCTGGAAATAGAGACGGTAAGACAATATTTTTTATTAGCTAATGGCAACAAATATGAAACACGTTATACCTTTTTTTTAGAATTAATTGTAACAGACGTCACAGTGCAAGTTGACGTGGAACGGAAAATAACCATAAACAATTGGCAATTATTAGAAACAAAGAATGCCAGATATTTAGCTGGCACAGACGGCTCTATGTTATATCTATACAAGTTGGATCTACAAAATGGCCGCATGTTTAGCAAGCTCTTGGTAAAATTTCCAAGTACGACAGAATCGTCCTTGAAAATAGTGACTTTCAAATTACTCGATTTGCCAAAATCAGATACCGATACAAGCGACTTAATTGTTATTCTATGCGTGAAATTGAATTACGTGACAAAATTACAGTGGTACACGATATCTAATAATAGTGTTGAAGAATTTTGGTCTTGGCCAGTGCAAGATAACGTTAAACGCCTCGAATTTATTCGTCACAAGGATCAAAATATTATAGTTCTACTGAACGAGGCAAAATTGCATCCTGAGAAATTCTCCTCTCACATCTATATTTATGGTTTTAGAATAGATGAAAATTTACCAGTCTTTTGGTAAGTACTTGCACATTTTGTATACATTGCTTTTGACACTTCTTCAACTGTTTTACTTTGTGATTCGACAGGTTAATTCAAAAACTGCCTGTTTCGATTGTTTTCGACTTCGAAGTTTGTCCGTTTTATGACAATACTATTATTGCATTGCAAGCTCAGAATGAAGTGTTTATATACGAACTGAAAGATGAAATAACGGAAATGGGAAGATTTACACAAATACAGTCTGTCACGTCGAATGGTTTAAATAATGTTATTTGCTTCGAAAGCGGATACATGCAATACTTAGGTATTTCCGGTCAGGAACCGGATATACTTACTTTCTCCGAAAATGAATTCCTTGACGATATCCAAACTGAAAAATTGCTTAATGGTAAGATATTTTTTATTGTCATTATATTATAATACATGATTTATCTTCATATAGTTACTCTAATTTTTAAATTACGAATAATAGACAATTTTTAAATAAAATTTCTTTTCTGGTATTTAGAAATAGACGAGGTCACGTGGATGATTAATATACCAGTTGATTCTTATAAGGATGAATCATTATTACTGATCCAATCGAAAAATTCATCGGTAATAGCTCTCTCTTGGTGTGGTCAAACCTTTAAAAAAATATCTATACCTGAAAATATCAATGATTTCGACTTAGCCAAAATCATTCCTATTCAAAAATTTGGATTTCTCTACGAAAATAAATTCGTTAAAATTGACACCAAATTGCAAGATGTATCAAAACCGGTTCGCGACGAAATGGAGGAGTTGTTAAAACTCAAAAGTAATTTGGAGGTAAATTTGACACAAGTTTTTCATGAATCATTTCGAGTACATAATTTTGTTTAATTGTCATATATGCTTATACAAATTTCAGGGGGTGTTAGAAAAACAGGAATTAATTCTCGACAGGACAGCAGTGCTTATAAACAACAGTTATTTCAATAATCCTGAAATTACCGGTTTTTGGAATTTCTCTGAAGTCCATACCGAAACTGCAATCGTACAGGAGAATGTAACTTGTCATTCCATTAAGATGGGTCCGATACTCCTGACAGAAGAAGATATGCATGCGAATATAAATTCATCCATAGATGTATTGAAGGAAATTCATTATAAAATCGAGGAAATTGCTTCGAATCTGGCAAATGCAATTCCAATCAACGTAACGGAACTTAATTTAAATGAGAATATTGAAATTGAAGGAAATATTGAAATCGGCGGAACGTTGAGCGCGAATAATTTGGCATTCGATTATCTTAATCACGTTAAAAATACTGAAATATTACAAGAGTTCATATATAGCAATAATGACGTCATAGAGGGTGAAAAATTTTTTCCGTATATTGATTTTGAAAAAATAGAAATATATTTCATAAATGATGTTCCCATGCAAAGCATAATGTTTGACACGACGACTAGTAACTACGAAGACGTTGATTTTTCGAAACTTGATCATCTAATCGTGGAAGGCGATCTCAACTTTTTAACTATAAATGCTAGAAATTGGAAAAATTTATTGAGAAGCATCATTTTTAAAAGCATACCGTATGCTATACCTGGAGAGACAATCGTGAATGGGGTATGATCCTTGTTCTCATAACTTATATATAGAAGAAAGTTATTTCACTTTTTGTAACGTTAAACCGTTAAATTTATGCAACTCCTTATTTGCTTATTCTTTTTTATGAACAATCTGCGTGCCTAGGAAATAGTTGCGGATTACGTAAAAGTTGACAAAGTAAACGGTCTACGATATCCTAACGATTATGTGTTACGTAATGGCACGAGTACGGCACTGGTAACGGGCCAAAAAACTTTTGATACGCTGACAGCAACGAAACTTTCGGGTATTAAATACCTGAATGGAATACCTATCGAAGAATTCGTTATTATTGACAGAAATCAAACGTTGACTGAAGAAATTACTTTCGATAATTTAAAAGTAACTGGGAATCTTCTGGTAATTAAGATTTTATGATTTTTATAATATTGTAAGAAAATTATAAAAAATGCATATATGTTGATGTAATTTCAGATCGATATCAATATAACGGATCAACGTGTAGAACCGATCGAATTGGGACCAAATTTAGAACAGTCGAATGTAATTACGTCCGACGTGACATTTGCAAATTTACAAGTCATTGGAAACGTCATAGTAGAAAATTCAGTAAATGAGAGGAAATGGTCGGATTTTGATGACATCGTGTTTCTTGATGACGTTGATGCTGAGATTTCGGGTAAAAAGACCTTTTTGGGACAGGTTAATGTCGATAATCAAGATATTTCAGATATTCGAAAAATCAATAGCCATTCAATTAATGAATTCGTTAATATCATCGACGAGCAAGAGTTTCCCTGTGAGTTTAATTTGATTTTGAAAAATCATTATTTTAAGCATTAGTATAATACTTAGGCACCATAATATTATGATATTCAATCTTATTTTAAACATTTTAATAAATAATTGTTATTCTTAAGTTAAATATGTTGACTGAATGTTTTCAGATTTGACCAAAATTTCTTCCAATGTTTCTTTCGGTGAATTGAAACAAGGGGTCATAACAGAACTGCAAAGCTTCTTAAACGAGAATGTCGATGAATTTGGAAACGCAAAATGCTTTTCGAAAATTATTTTTGAACAGTCTCCAGTCATAGACAATTTGTACTTTGACACCATAAACAAAATTATTTCTCATTCAGAATTCTCAAACAGATTAAATCGCACGTTTGCTCAGATGAACTTTAATAAAGTGTCAATTAGAAATTTAATTGTTCCGGAAATTGTCGCTAATACCATAAATAGCGTTAATTTCTCAGACTTTGAAAGACGTAGATTGTCAAAGTCAGTAGCACAAAATTTGACAGGCAACTTTACGTTTGAGAATTTCGAAACTAATCATCTGAATGCACAAGTTTTCAATGGCATTTACGTGCAAGATCTAGAGCGCCTTAGATTCACCGAGGACACGTTGATCAATAACATCTTAAACGGAAGTACAGCCATAGATTCTCTGATGGTGATGGGAAATGTCCAGACAACAAAAGTCAACGGAAAAAATGTGAATGAGATATTTAACCCAGAAAAAATGGGTATGGTGATATTTGAAACTGACGTCTCCATCGAAAACTTGACAGTTCTGGGTCATGTCAATGATTTTGATTTCAACGAGTGTGTTGACGACTTAATTCTTAAGACCGACAGAAACATTGTTGTTTCCGGACCAAAAACGTTTGATAAGATTATGTGTCAAGTATTCGACGTCAACTTCATAAATCAACATTCAATAAATTCTATACTTGATCCTGAAAAGCATCAGCAACTTGCAGGACCCATAACGGTGAATGGCGTTGTTACAGTTGAGAATAATTTTGAATGCAATGGAAAAATAGATGACATACCATTCAAGGATTTGATAAATAGATTTTCATATATGGGAAATAATACACTTATTCTCAGAGGCAATTTCCGATTTGCTAATGACGCAAGGATAACAAATTTAATCGTACATGGGCCAATTCAGGATATGCGTTTTGATAGTTTTTTGGACACTGTCATTTTTCCAAAGGATGACATGAGTATTTCTGGAACGAAGACTTTCCAGTGTTCTGTAACGTTTGAGAGTAATTTTACGATTTTGGATCAATACAACGATGTCAATTTGAAAGAATTTTACGAGCACGTTGTGTTTATCGATGAGCCCATATTCATTAAGTCAGACGTTAATTTTCGTGATGACGTCTTCGTCATGCAGGATGTAAGTGTAAATCAACGAATGGGAACAAGATTCATCATAGACATTGATATTGATGAATTAAAAGCAAATGCTGTACATTTGAACAGAAATTCATATATTATAGGTAATTTTTATACGTATTCATTATACAGAATGTTCAAAAACGTTTGCAGCAAAATAAGTTGTACTGTCTATGAATCCATCAGCGTTCTAAGGCATTGTAACGTAATTTTAAATTCAGTGTTAGAGTCCCAGATTATCTAAATATCCTTTGCTGATAATGAATTAACGCAATGAACCAGTAAAAAAGTAAAGGTATTACTAAAAGTATTATGTGCAAAATTTTACTATTTATGATAAGTATTTCTATATTGTTACAAATAATAATCGACTATTAGATTCTTATGCTCAGATTTGATCCTTTGCAAGAAGCAGTTAAAAAATATTTTGACAAAATTGTTCTTGAACATTGTGTATACAGTATTAGAAGAAATACAAAATTAATAATGAGGAGTTTTCAGGTCCAATCGGATTCACTGACGTCATATTTGAAACTGGTATAAATGTGGAGACTCTTAATGGGATTAATATTAATTCATTGATTACGCTTAATTCTCATCAAGTTATTGCCAATCGTATCTCCTGTTCAAATTTCAGTGTTAATAATTTAGAAATCACTGGTTTTGTCAACGGTTACGATTTGAACAAGATCTATGAAGACACTTTCATGGTAGTTTCTAAATAATCTTTTTTATTCAATATCTTTCGACAAGTGTTGTAAGATTCTTCAATTCTTTTTTTAGTTAAGTGGAGATCAAAATGTTACTGGACATATAACGTTTCATGGTCCAGTGCAGACACTTCAAAATTTTGATGCGTTCTATATAAATGAGATAAACACGTCACAGTACGTTTACGTGAATGAAAACGATACTGTATTTGGTAAAAGGAATTATTATTTTTCAATATATTAGATTTTCGACAATATTGTACACTTGTATGCATCTTTATGAATGTCACATCTTTTTTTAGGAAATTTGACTTTTAAACAACCAATTAATTTAAATGGTAGTCTGCGCATTTTGGGCCTGCTGAATGATGTGATAAATCCCATTGGATGGGAGGGTATTGCAGTCACTACCAGTTTCCCTACAAATCAAGAAGTTAATGGTCGTTGGGTGGTACATGGTAACGTTCATTTTGAAAAGGACGTAACAGGCAATAAAATATTGAATGGAAATAGCGTGGAGAAATTGGCAGATAATGTGGAAAAGGCACAGTTAAGATTGGACGCTATTGTTGCTGAAACAAAGGTGATAAGTTGTAACATTTTAATTCGAAGTTTTACTATGACGTTGCAATGAGAATTGATATTGTGAATTTAACAATCTTTTTACAGATGGATATGAAGAGCATTTGCCATGATTTAGTATTATTACAAAATTACGCCACAACTCAAATATATCAATTCAAGTATTTTGAATACCTTCATATTTTGAATTTTAATTCGTCTATATGGAGCATTCATCAGTTTGAATATAATGATTTGGATTATTTAATTATTAATTTCGGTAATTGTGATGCGGAGACGTTTGTCTATCACAATGGAAAAATTGATTCCGTGCAAGAAGCGAGTGTTTCGGATTTTGGATTAATCGACCGATGGATTAGTTTATCATATAAACAATGTCCATACTTCCTGACACTGGGAAAATTCGGTTGTCGCAGAGACGGTGGTAATTTATGGAAATTTGAAAATAATCAATTCACCGTAAGTATGCTTTTGATTTAAAAAATATCAAATTTGTATTGCATTTTGAATTTTATTTATGATTTCTTTTAGCACGTTTACTATTTTGGTAACGTGACTGACGTAACAAAACTTGGCGTGGACTACTTTTTGGTTTTGGCTGATAAACAGTTGCAGAAATGGTCGATCGATCAAATATATCAGGAATCTTTTGTAATTCCAAAATCGTATCCAATAAATGATGGAAACTCAAAATTCATTCAAAATTCTGAAAAAGTACTTCTCATGGACGAACGTTCAATTTATGATTATAATGTCGAATTTATGAATTATACGTATGCTCGAAATAAATTTGGAAACGGTGAAACCTTTGGGTTCAAATTAGGAGTCTTTGAGAGGATGATGTTTCTTTCGTACGATGAGAAAATTAGCCCTGAATATATTTTTGTACGTACCTTAACAATTCTGTAAAAATTATATCTATACAATTGGGTAGCATTGTTCTAACATTATTCATATTTTCAATAGATATACGACAATGATGCAACAGGAAGAAAAATCAAACAAACGATACGAGCTCACAATCCAAAGTCGTTTTCAGTTTTGAATTTTGATGATTTTATAGAAAACTTTCTAGTTTTCATCGAAAATGGAAATAAACTACAAATATATGAATACCTTGGTAAAGTATCAATTAAAAAAAAAAAAAGTATAACTCATCTATGGTCTTCTGAATATAAAAGCAATTGTTATTTTTCTCTATACAGGCATACAGGGCTTCGTGTACAGAGAAAGCATAAAAATAGAAGCGCAAAAATTGTTCGCATTTAAACTACGAATCCACAAAGATCTTTCTAAAAGGCATTGCCTTGGCGTGATACATAATAACAGGTTAACAGTTTTGGAATCAAAGATGTACGGTGAGAAATTAGATATGAACAAATTGGATTGTAACAATTAATATGCTAATGGAGGGCAAACGTTTGTTGTGTAATTATTGATTTCTGTGTATTATAATATTTATTATTACATTCATATTCTAAGCTAGATTATCATATATTTATATGTATACTACATATGTATTTTTTCCTGAGAGAAACATCACTAATTCGATTAAAGAGTTCATTTATTATGACCATATTAGTTTTTCACCTTAATTACATTATTTATTATCGACATTGTATATGTTGAGAAACATAAATCGTATATATAACAGATAATTACCAAATAATACATGTCGAACCCATTCGTAAGGAATTTTAATATATCTTCATGTACTGTCATATAAAGACATCATTTGTTAATATATAAATTATATAATATATTGTAAGCGCTTTTCAATGGATTCTAAGACCAATCTCAATATGTTCCCCCTGAACGTTTCGCCTTGTAAAATGCGATTATCTCCTCGTCGATCTCAGGATCCCCCGTAAGTGGCAAAGATTTCTCAAAAGCCTTTCTATTACTTTCTTCCATTGATTCAATATAATCTATCTTAACTGCTTGTTTGACGTCGGCTACTTCCGTTACTTTCTTATCTGCTGATAAATGCTCTTTTGACTCTACACTCTTTATAGAACTTGCAATCAGATCAGCTACAGTTTTTCGTTCGCTTTTCGTAGGCTTTGTAGGCTTCATACCATATGTCAAAATCGAATTTTCTGTCACATTTTCGGAATGTTGATTTGGTTCCACAATTTTGTTTGGATTCACACAAAATATATTCTTTAGGAGTGATGGTGTTTGAAAAGAATATTTTTTACTTTCAGTATTTGTACTTTGTGCGATTGACTTTGATTCAACGTTGTTGTCTTGTTTCTGATCTTGCTCACTCTGACGTTCAACTGAGAGGATTGTCTTTGCATTATTTATAGGTGTGGTAGTAGTTTGATTTTTGAAAGATATTGTTTCAGCTGATGAGTCTTCTTTGATTGGTATTTCGGGATTTGGTGAAAAAATTGGAAAAGTTTGATTCGAACGATTTGTGGTATTGCAACTTGTCTTCAGATAATTTTGATTCTCTGTACGACCAATTGTTTTATTTTCAATTATCGTTGTCTTTTGTTCATTGCAAGGTTTTGACAAGATTATACTTTCGACATTTTGATTTTCAGTAGCATGTTTCGAAATAATTTCTTTCATAGTTACACATTCTATTTCGTCATGATTATGAAGTTCATTGTCTGAACTAATATACCGAGGAATTGGTTCCTTTGAATCAGAAACAGAGATTCTTCTGGTTGATTGAAGTACCAACTTGGGATAAGTTCCCGAGAATTGCTCAGTTGTTTCACTCTTATCTGCAACTCGTTTCTTACCTTTTCCACAATTATCAGTGATCTTATTTAAATGTAATTGAGGAATCTCTGGATTCGAGTAAGAAATTCTTCTTTGTGAAGAACTTGAAATAATTTTAGACTTCATAATTGTAAGAATTTTGTCACTATCAACAGATTTCATGTCTTTTTGTATACAATTTTGTTCCAATTTCATCGACGGAGAAACATCTACTTCTGTCGCATCAATTGGAGTGTTTTTTCTGTCCACTGCGACTGATGACACATTTGAATTTGCAAGAGAATTATTCTCCAATGAAATAGTAGCTAAGTGTAAAATTTCTTTTGAAGGTTTCCATTTATATTTCTTCTCCGATTTCAATTTTTGTGACACTTTTTGATTATTCACTTCTTTCATTTTTGTCTGATTGTTTGCCCTTTCCTTCTTAAGAAGTTCAATTAACAATGCTAAAATTACATTAAGGATATTGATAAATTAATTATACAATTAACATCATATACAGCAACCGAGATGACTGCTGCGACGCCTTGTTGGAATTCATTTTAACAATTTATAAAGGATACAAATTTCCTTGTCACGTTGAAGAACCAAATTCTTGTAATATTGTAAATCAGTTGACGAAATTTCTGAAGACCTTTTATGTCTCGTTCCAGTTTCCATACTCATCCTCATCGCTTCAAAACAATACTGAACTTTTCGTGGATCATTATCCCACATCACGTTTGATCCATTTACGAGAAAATTACTGATTTGATGATCCAAGTTCTTCCTTTCATCCTCAGTTAATAATTCTGTCGACTCTATCTACGCAGATATCTACATTAAATAGACAAAAATACGAATAAACTACAGTGTCAACGGACTTGATTCTTGGATAGACGATTAATTTCCAGCTTGAGCCTCTCGATTTCCATTTTTAAAAACATATTTTCACTCCGTACATCTTTTTCAAAAACCAGATTAACGTCGTTTTTAATAAGTGCAACTCTTTGAGCAAATCTACAAGTAGATATGGTTTCCTGTAGGTAAAAAGATTATAATTTATCATCAACAATCAAGTACAGTTCAATCAAAAGATTTAATTGAAATACCTCAAGGCTAAAAGTAGCAACACTCAGTGTCGCCAACATCGTCGTAAGGCAATTACCACCAAGGCTATCTCGAAGAATCGCAGTTAACAAAGAATTTCTGAAATTTTCAAGTTCATGTATCTTTCATCACATTTCTTATAATGTCATCCATTCACCACCTGTAGGGAATGTGAGTTATGTTGTCCTGACCCAGACACACTATGACTTGCTCCAAGTAATGTAGGCTCAGGTTAATGTGCTTGGCTTCCGTTAAAATAGTCCCGGTGATGGCACACTTATATACGCGTTCAGATCTGTAAAAAAAGGAACATTAAAAGTCTTAATGCGTAATGAATTTAAAATTGTTCCCAAAAAGGATGCAATGTGGCCCCTGTTTAAATCATATTCTCCATTTGAGATCATAAACGGTTGCTATCTGTTAGGCGCAAATAACATCAGTCTCGTTACCATCGAACGGTAAAATAATTTCCTTAATTCTTTTATAATAATATACAGTGAATAGGTAACACCCCAGCCTTACGCCAACTAACGATACACGAAAGAACTCTAATCGATACTTTGTGATAAAATTATAATTTTATACAAATAGTTATACATGGAGAACCGTACACGATTAACTCTACACGCGATATCTTAAAGGTTGGAACACTGTGCATGTGAAACTTTGCACAAGTAACTTTACACAGATAACTCTACATGAAAATTCTATAAGTTCTACATTAGGTTCTATACCAATAGGTCTTCGTGGATAACTATGTGGAGCTTCGATCCTACATGCGGCAATCGTACATATGAGATATTCTGCAGAAGCATTTCTATACAATAATATTCTGCACGATCATAAAGCGGCACTCACACTGAGTTAAAAAATTTGTCTACTTCTAATCATGGACTTAGTTAGTCTTTCATTAGGTTAGGTCAGATTACAAGTTTAATGCTATACATCCCATATTAGTAAGCTTAACAAATATTGTTAGCTTGCTTGTTGTTACTCGTGTAGAGTTTGAAAATTACCGGGTAGAGTGATTAGTATAGAAATCATCGAAATTTTTGTACAATTATTCGTATAAAGTTACTCGTGCAGAATTGGTTTTAACTCGTTGAAGATATTTCAAGAAATTAATATGTCGATTATGAATAAACAAACCCAGCCAAGTCGACGAGATGCATTTTAGCTTTGGTATGATGATCAGAACCATATTTCTTCATGGACAAGATGATAGTAAATATGCAGTGAGACCTCGAAGACTGAGGATTCATAGGCGTTTCGGAAATGGCCCTAAGAAAGAACGTCCGTTGTAACAATTTAGAATTTAAAAAATTGTAAAACGAATCAAGATTGCTTTACCTGTTTGTCTCACCTAATGCTACCAAATCGAGAGCATCGCCAACGTTGTTGACATTGTGAAAGCTTAAATTCTTCAAGTGAAGAATTCCAGTCTCGTCCTCTTGAATGGCGACGCGTTTTCTGTAATATTCTCGAAACGTTTGAGAAGTCCAAAAGGACATTTTATATTTGAACAGGACACATAGTAAACTATGTAGGAGAGTCGTAGAGAATCCAGTGGAGACGGTATGGATTGAGCTTTAAAGGAAGCGAATAACTTGGTGCAAAGCCAGGATTAAGTCGAGATCGAGAAGTCTAGTAAAAAAGAAAATTCTCCGATTCTCCTGCCATGCCTTACGAGTATTTCCAATTGGCCAAGTAGTTCGAAGTAAGTAGTCGAGCCACTACTAGTGCTACTGGTTCAACTAATGCTACTAGATGTCTAGACTCTCTCGCACCCTGTCTACCACTGTTCCTCTCTCTCTCGCTCACTCGTTCGTTCACTCTTTACTCCTATGCGTAACAGTCGTAACGGGTCGTTGTCGTGGCAATCTCGTTTTTACGAAATGTCAAGAATTCTTATGCAGCGACTTACGGGAAATCGTCCAATCTCGTAGCGATTTCGTATCGCGGATAGAGCAAGTCGTAACCGTTCTCGTTGTAAATCTCCAGGTATGAGATTTCTACGGAGTAGAGATTTTCCGGTTTCTGAAAAAGAGTATATAATTTCTTGTTATTGTCGCCCAGCCGAAAGGATTGCCTCCTCCTTCGCATTCACTTTAACTATTCTAACATCAATTACGGCCTTGTCCTTTACCAACGTCTGCGACCTTTCGCGCAACAGTTCTTAACATTTTTAACATTTAACAAACTCACCTTTCGAATTACGTCGAAGAGATACTCCAGTGTTCTTGGTAAAACTCCACGATCGTTGTATTTTCTTTGGTCACCCGTTATCGAGTAAGTCTTGCCACTCCCCGTCTACGTTATTTGCCTTTAAATCGCTTGTAAAAAATTGCACGCTCATAAGGCAGCTTGTTACTCACCTGACCGTATGCGAAAATTGTCCCGTTGTAGCCACAGAGAACACTGATCGAAAGATCTATTAATAATTGTTATCTGATTACGGAATGCTATTGCGTTATTGAAGTCATTATTAACCTGTCCAATACCGGTCGTGCGATATTTTCGAAAATTTCTTGCTGATTGGAATCCTCTTGGAAAATTTTGTAAAATCTGAAAAGTAATTATTTCGCTTTTTAATTATACTGTTTAACCTTATAGCGAAAGGGTTAAAGACTTAGTAGATTTTGGTTAGTGTATTTTTATACGTACGAGAAATTCCATGACTCCGGACGATTATCGATGTATTCGTTGACTGACCTTTGGGGTGCTGTTAAGACTAAAAAATCCTCGTCAGAGTGACTTTTTGGTCGGCGATGTATCTGGTAATTCTGTAAGAGTAATTTCGGTCATGACCTATATTTTAGTGTTTATAATTGTCTCGCCAGTGCATTAATGAATTTCAAGATTTACCACGACTTTACTACGTCTTCTTTCTGGCTTAAGCCGTGCAAATACCTTGATCTCATTTTTTACCATTTTCCTAAGAATTTACGCATATGCATCACGACTTCGTATCTACTGATGTAAAGTTATGCACAAAGCGCGATACAGTTATTTGCATTATATCGATACGTTCGTGGTCACTAACTTCGATATAAACAGCGTATCATTGAGCTCAATGAAGCCTATTAATCTTGCGTGTATTTTACATATAACCTTCATTATATATAACATAAACCCCATTTGCAAATTAAGCAATAAACAAATTCCAAAATTTCATACATGCTTAATGAAGTCACTGAAGAGAAAAGATTCACCAGGTAAGATACGTATCATTATGGTGTATAGTCGGTCCACGAGCAGAATACGTTTTTTTGACAGGTTGAAAACAATGAAGTTTCTAGCAAGCCGCACATGATTCTGCAAAATATTTTCGTTAGAAATTATATACGAGCATGGTTTTACACTGAAGTATACTTTATTTTTATACCTTAGAATATGTTTCCCTGATTTTATGGAAAGCCACGTGCGATTTTCTAAGTTTTGTTTGAGAACTGTCAAAAGACTCACTGAACTCATGGTTCGACTACCGGTGTGTTCCGAAATTTACCGACAGTAATCCGTAAGTAGTTATGTCTCTCTCAGATATCTAGAGATGAATAAGGAAACAGCGTAGTCTGTAGTAGTCTCGTAGTAGTACTGCGAGAAAATTCCGAAATATACCTTACATTATACGTGATAAATAGAACGTGTAAGTATATAATTTAAAACGTTTATAAAGATTAAAAATTAAGGAACGCACATCATGCCATCGCGTGAGGAAAGCATTTTAAAAATATAAATCATTTCGTAAAAAGACCGTTACGACTTAACGTCTGCTCGACATGACAAAACTCATCAAAATAACCTACGGAATAACCTTCAAATGATTACGTTTCGTTTTTTTCTTCCATCTTTTTATTAACGTGAGAAACAGTTATGTCTAATATTAATAAAAAGTGTACGTACGATATTCGAGAGTCGCAGTTGCATTCGGTTCAGCATCCCAGCTTTCGATATCTCGAGTAAGACCACGTGAATTCGATCAATCGATCCCGGCTAGAAGCGCGTTGCCTTGACAACGGCGCCGGCGACGACGACGACGTCGACGGACCGGCGCAGAACGTCGTTAAAGTCGAGAGTTCGTGCTTACACAGAGTATCCTGACTTTTCTCTGCTTTCGCACGCGTTTTTTCTTTTCTGAACGACACTGTAGCCAAACCAGTCGTTCTCTCGTTCAGTCCGTTGTTGATTGTTTCATTTTCCGTGACGGTAACACAGACCGGCACACGTAATGCGTCCCGGCGACTTGTGGTGTTTTCCGCGAATGTGGCTTTTCGTGTATTGATCTCCATCCTCGACGCTTCAAGGAAATTTGACATTTCACACGCGCCTAGTAAGTCAGATATCACTGAGATAATGCAGTTTCCTGGTGCGTAGGAATCCATGAAGCAATTCTAGCTCGATACGCTCTTTGTCCTCGGTTGAAAATACACATGGCATATTACAAAACACAATGTACACTAGTAGATTCCGTTACAAGGAAATAACATTGTCGAGACACATGTTAATTGGAACAATATTTATTTACTAAAAAAACCTACATTGAAACTTTCATAATTACCTTAGGTGTAAATTAAGATATTTCTTTATGAATGCAATGCTTAACATTATGAACAGAGAATTTGTGTCTATCGCACCTATGTAATATTATACAATAACCTCAATTCTAATGTCATCCATTGGTAAAGGGTAAAATATTTGAATTATTTTTCTCAAGAACTGTCGTGGGATTTGCTTCTCCGTTTAGTACTTGCGTTTATTACCGGTGTCGTGTTAATTATATACTGATTTTGATAACATAACACGCGGTCCATTGTGTTCTGGTGATATCAAGTACCAATGAAGATTTATATTGTTATATTGCCTTTGACCGAAACTTCGAAAACGTATTGACAATCGATTTGCAGGTATCGAGTGTCAAAGTAAGGGCATGATTGGACTTGGGACAGTTTACACGAGCCGCCATTAATTCCAGACAACAAGGGTACGTGCACGCTAACAATATCGTACAACAAAGTTCCATTGTAACCTAAATGATAAACAGCGCATTGCGCGAGGCCCATGGCATTTGAAAATGTCAGTGCCTTCCTACATAAGTTTCACCTACGCCTGTACTTCGTACTACACACTACTCTAACAATTGTGCGCGAGCTCCTTCGCGAAAGAATCTTGGAGCAAACGTGACGCGAGCATTCTTTATCCAATTACAAAACATAGAACCTAGACACGCGCTTTCATATTTCATAAACTAATTTTAGTGTATGTTACATAGACGTATAAATGTCCGCAGAACGCCAATGCTAATTTTCATGATAAATAAGCGCAAAGCTTACGATATACGTATTCGTCATTTGCACTCGTTAAATATGACGGTCGTGCGCTGTTAGACGCATTAATGAATCGGCACGCTTCGAAAGCACCTAACCTCTCTTTAGAGAGAGCATGTTCAAATAGCACTACGTAAAACTATGTGCATTGAAAAATATGTTACCGATATATGACTACACGTGAATTTCATAAAAATTGTCTGTTTTTTTTTTATAACGTACATAACTGTATGGTGCTTTTGTGAATGTTGTATGAGATCACTGCGAATTTTCCTAAAATGACACTGGCGTCATTGCAAGGATGTTCAGGGAGGGATAACCTTGCGATAATACACCACGTACTACGTGCACTGCCAAAAATAGTTCCTACAAGAAACGTACGAGTATTTCCAGGCCAGACAAGAGAGGACAGTACCCCGAAGCCTTTTTCTAAATATTTAGAATGACTGCGAGTCCCATATGAAGCTTGAAACGTTTCCATCAAATGGAATACTCAATATTGACAATTATTTTTTATCAAGGTAAGATTAATCTTATCAGTCAGACATATACACTACTGGGTGTATTAGGTCATCATTTCCTGGCACTTCCTGCTGGCTCTCGTCTCTTAATTAGAAATATATTCAAGACCCTTCGTTACGATTATTCTCATCATTCTTTCTAAATATGACAGGGACGAAGTTATTGTGTCTCGTGTTCCAGGATGAGTCTGCGTCTTCCCAAAGATCCTCTACGTGGTTGGCAGCCAATAATTCATCGAGATTAAAGCAGCACGACTTGAAAAGAGTCACAGACCCGACAGAATGGCGCCTTTAGTCATCACAGCCCAAATGTTTCTAATGACTGTACGTCTGTTAAAGTTCAAGTATATGATTCTCGAGTGCTGCGCCTCGAAGTGCACTGATCTCTTCTTGCGTATATGAATAGATAATTTTTTTTTCCAATAGTTTGGAATTTACCGAAGACAACAGAATTTGGAAGTAAAATATTAGTGGGTTAGGGAAGGTTATAGGCCCATTTTACGGATAAAAGAGAATCCTGGAAAAATTGATAATTGAGGTGATAAGAATTGATAAGCCGGAAGATTAAATCCAATATTATACTTGTAACATATATATACAAAGAGTCTTTCATTAATAAATTTTAGTACGTCGAAGGAACAAACCATCTGGATGGATGAAAGGCAAATTATTGTGAATGATGAAGTCTAGCCATCCAACCGATAGCCTCTCTATTGCCTTGGCAAAACGATGGTGATAAAATCGATAGACTTGCATCCCGACAAGAGCAGAACGCCATGTGGGCTATCGTCCACAGCTGGCAGCTCCCTATGCACACATTGTTCCGTTAGGCAACCCTCACACCGAAAGTATAGAAAATCTCCAGTCCACGCGATAGCCTCAGCTATCGGGTTTTCGCTTGTTAAGGGGAGTTCGTATAGGATTCGATAAGGGAGAAACCACCCTTTCTTTCAGCCCATCACTCCATTACCGGTAATAAGAACTTTCTCCACTGTTTTTCTATTACTCCATTTTTCTCTCTTCTCAGCCGCTCAGTTATTTATGTGAGCGCACCCTTACCATGTATCGTTATACAATGGCTCGAGTGTTCTGGCTTCGGTGAGTCACGCAGTCCAGGACCACGTCTGCCAAAATATTGTACTAAACCTCGCCAACGTGCACTTTAACATAGAACAATGATGTCATTCAAGCAAGACCATTATAAAGGGTCTAGAGCCCAAGTTATTTGGTACTTTTTTTCAGGACGTAATACGTAATACCGAAAATGCATCGTCTTGGATGGTCATTGATTTCTTGCATACTCGTATAGGATGATGCACAGATCAAATACAGATAGTAAGTATATATAGAGAGGGACGGGGAGGAGTGCGGTTATAAAGCGACGTTATCTTCCTCTATGAAATTTCATGCCGCTGGCCTTTCTGCCGACATCTGAATTTCCCTAGCAACGTTTTGACGCATCGATGCTTCGATACCAAGAAGATCTCTTGTTACCACAAAGTGCGGCTTATGGTACTCAGCCATAGTACATTGTTGTAAAGTCATGATACTACGTGATACTTCGCGAGGCCACTCGAGATTCTCTCGCAACCCTTGTTAGGAGAAATGGACGTCAAGGCCAAGCCTTTTTATCTTCTCTCTTCATTCGCTCGTCGGCTTCCCAGTTCCCACCCGTCCCGTCTCGTCGCGCCGCGTCCCACCCGTCGCGCCTCTACGAATTGCGCGACGCGAAATCACTGTTCCAACGTGCATTGGCCCTAATTGCCGTCAATTTCGACCAATTGTAAGCGCTCGACCGGCGAATTGTAATTTGCACCAGCGCCGCAGAATCGTCATATCGCGTCAGTCTTCCGCTGAAATTGTATCGTTGCCAAGTATATATGAATTTTCCTGTTATTTATAAAAACACGTAATAGACTTTGTAAGTTTTTCTTATAATGACAAGAAGTTTCGTTCAATTTGTTCTGTGCGCGACCAACTACGCCTTGGGGACTTTTGCAATTATAACTTCTCCGAGTATAGACGCACCCATCGGCAGGCTCGTCTTTAATTATCCGTGAAACAATTCTAATCTACGCATACCCAGAGTTGTGTAATGCGGCATGGGTGAGCAATAATGCGTATAAGCGAGTGGGTGTGAGTCGATGGGGGAGGTTGGTCTTCGTGGAACGGAAGGAGGTGGAGACGAATGGAGGAGAATAAGGGAGAATAAGGGAGACGTATTAAATTAGCATGGCATTTCCGGTGTGAATGCGACGGCGCCACGCGCTGCGTCGTCTCGGATTTTCTTCGGTTAAACTTTGGCACGTACCACACGAAAAAATAGTGCAGTCGAACCTCGTGGCTGTGCAGTATGGCTGTGGTGGGGAGTAGGGATCAGCGTGGGGTTGTTGGACAGATGTTTGGTCCATGGGACGAGGGCGCACGAGGGCTCAGTCCCCCGTAGGGTGCCGTGCCAGAAACTACCCTTGGTTTATACTCTCGGAAACAGTAGTGGAACACGCGGGTGCTCGGCAACGTTTTAAATATATGTGAAGCAACTTTATGGACACGAGGGGTTCCTGTTGTGAAATGAATCTGAGCTGGCGAGCACGTGGTCGGCGAAGATACGAACGTTTGGCTGAACGCTTTTAGGAATTTATGCCGTGGACTTGCTTTCCAATATTTAGAGTTATTTCATAATCCAGCTCTTCGGTCTTATCGAACGTATTAGAAATTCTTCGAATTTTTTTTGGAACGTGAGTCTAGGCCGCAGGAGTGTTTGTATTTGATTGCGATGCTCCAAAAAGATTTAAATGAATGGCAGTGCGGTTTAGTCATAATTGTCAGTGTGGTGCTCAGGTAAAAATTGGTAATTAATGAGAAAAGTTCAGATCGAAAGAGATTAGTGGTAGGAAAACGGTGAGTTGACGAAAGAGTGAATTAAGTCGAGAACGAGGTTTACGTAATACAGAAAGCAGGAAGATGTAATGCCGGGAGTGAATTAACTGTGGGTTAAGACTAGGGGACAGATTTGTTGATCGCTGCGAAAAGGAAAGTCGAGATCATCGAACACGTCGTCATCGATTTCAAGTGAAGCTCATCCTTACCGGAAGCTCGAGGCGTCTTACGTTTTCGACATTGCATAACCCATTGCCATTTCCAAAACGTGTTTGGTGACTCTTGCGAGATTTTATGTCGCGTCGAATCATCCGCGCTCTGTTGTGGACGTGTAAGTATTACCATAACGTTCGTTTGTGCAATCTAAAAAAATTTCCGGATTCTTCTGCAGAAAAAAGAAAAAAATATCTAAAGCTATCAGTTACGAATTTAATCTTTTGACGTTTTGCTTATACGCAATTCTTCGATACTTTCTCTATAGAAATAGTAACTATGCTCCTTGAAACGAACTGTACCTCCGGCCTAGTGGGTAGATCAGTACCTGTTTCCATCCCACGCAATCACCAGTTCGAATCTCTGTAGAGTCTAAACCGTTTATGTGCATCTTTAAGTTCCTCTATTTTACCAGAACTCTTCCGAAGCAGTAGCATCTTTCTTACATTGTTTTGAAGGATATGAAAAATACTATTTCGAAACGAGTAAGGGTATTACGTTAATTCACTTTACTTCTGCCGACCATTTGCAACAGTAGTTGAGTGCGCTAAATGCTGTTTTCCGTTTATGTAAACTGCAAAGCCGGCCAATAAACCTATTTCCATAAGTAGCCGGGAACGTATTCGCGTTTACAAAAACGGCCGCGCATGCCGGTAAAAGGAAGAATTTTCCTAATGGCAATGTGTATTCACAGTTAGGACAATTTCAGGAAATCTCGATGAATTAACCGAAGTTGATGTTTTAGAGTCAATGCACCACGGTTACGAGGAGCACAAAGCTCCTGCTACCCGTTCGCGTCGTGGGTGCATCGAGGACTGAATAATGAATGCTTGAACGGCTGCCAAGATTCGCTGTGTTTTCATGAAGGATTTATTTAAATGACTCTCGAATCACCAAGAGGCTACTTTATTAAACACTGATGGTCTTTGACTCAAGGTGTAAAATCGTGTGTACTTGAGTACCGACTGTTCACGGTGAAGGAAGATTGAAATTCAAGTACAAGTCTTCATTATTGATTCTATTGTCTATGGGTGTAAGACCTGTCAATTACTTATCTATATAGACATAAGGAAAGTTCCCTATACGATTAGTGACGTTTGATATTATTTTTCTTGTTTACTTTCCTTCGTACTCGACACCTACCTCTACCTTTCTCTTTAATTATTTCTCTTTTTGAAACAACAGGAAGAAGAAAGTCCATTGACTTGACCGTGCTATTTATCCTGTACTACTATTGATTTCGTCTGGGTCTAAGGGTTGCACCCTGCACTCCTGTTTCCTACTAACCGTCTAATATACAGGGTGACTGGTTTGACATTCCTTTTCGAAATTACCTCAAAATTTTATACTTACATCTAGTATATTTTTTTAGAGATTTATAAATGGACATTCTGGTCTTTGTGCTCCTAGAAATTCAAGATGGATGAATAATCATTACGTACTTCCTTGTATAATTAAGTGTCCATGTATTTTCTGTATACATTATACCTAACGTATACTTCAGCAACATCACGTCACTCGAAAGTGAAGTCTTAATAACTCATCGATATTTGACATAGAGCCACGAGCCGACGATTGCCCATGTAACACGTTACTAATGCAGCCGGCAGGTATGTCACGTATCTTCAAAGTAAAAGTGGCAACTTTTTATTCCCTTGAAAGATACACGAAGAGTCAAGTGTTCGTCTCGTCACTGTCGCTGATTTGTCTTTTTTTAAGAATGCGCTGCGACGTGTTCTCACGCTGACGTAGATGAAAAGCAAAATTGTAATAAAAAGTATCTTTACTGTTAGAAGATCCCAGTGGTAACAGTCACCTATAGCGTTTACGAAGAGCGATCACTCTAAGTGGTTAAGCGCCGCGATGCGTGAAGTTTCCTTGGACTATCGAGAATGTAATAAAAGAAGGAAAAATTGCGAGCTGGGACTTACTGGATACTGGACTGTAAAAATCGTGGCATACTGACCTACAACGTGTCCTAAAGATTGAAGCGAAAAGTATTGCCATATCAGACTCGTTTATCACTGTCAGTCATAACCCTTTTATTTGTTATTTATTTTTTTAGCACGTGATTTCCTATATGCCTGTACCTAATATTAACATACGCCTGACTTAGGTGATAATTTTTTGTTATATTGTAATTCTCTGATCTTCGTGTTCCACACGAGTTCATCCATGTTTATCATGTATCTGGAATATCCGTTAACATCCTGTTGATGGATCGGTCAGACGTCAGGGCGCTATACTCATAGTACTTTCCGGGCATGGTAATGTGTTACGAATTGTAAAAACATCTATGACAACTGTCGTTGTAATACGTGTGCTGAAATTGAAGAGGTCCGTTCGAATCCGACACAATAACAATGGCCGTACTGGAGCACGTAGATGGGTACGTAGTACATGAGGTATCGGCGACTCGTCCGTTTGTAAAATTAAAATGCAAGTCTCACATCAAGTCGGTCTCATTATTGCCGGAGCTCTAAAGTTATTCTAAAACACGCACCGGGTCAGTGTGCCACGATTTTTATCGCGCATCACCAAACACACCAAAAATATATGAGCGATTTCACGAGATCTTTGTCCTAGTCACCTTGCGCATCCGCATTCAAGTTAAAAGCCGATTATGACATTTATGGGATTGTGAAGAAATGACGATGCTGCTGTAACTGTAAAGCTAGCGTTGAAAAAAGTAGCGTAATACGTATAAGTAAGCATTGATATGCTAGTATTAAAATATGGTGAAGATCTAAAAGGATTAGATGAAGGTGAATAATCCAAGTGTGTATGGTTACTAATAAAAGTAAATGGCATTCCCTGTCGGCTTTTGCTGCTTGGTTGATTTATTGCTGATCTAACGGGATTATTACATGAATAACTAGGATTTATTGAAAGAAAATTCGATGACACACGAATACGGTATATTTACCTTTGAAGCGATGAACGTGGTCGGTATTGAAGATAGGGTTCGGTTTGTCATCATTTTACAAGTGACTTCCTTTGTTCCTAGCTGGAGGATCCGTTCGCGGTGGCCTGAATAAGCGACATATAAAAATAATCTATGAATGAGCCTACGCGTTCGGCTTTACGCCTACGTAGAATGCTAGGCGAGGAAACTATACTGTGGATGAGGAAACTCTATGCTATGTAATAACCTAAGGACGTTGGCATAGCGATGCATCGGACCGGTACTATAGCATGTCGTAGTAGTCTAAAAGCTAGGAGCGAGAGATACGACATAACGGGTCTTTCTGAGTAGGTCGATACGTGCAGCAGTTGACACCGATTAGAACAATGAGAAAAACGCATAAATTAATTCTCAAACGCTTTTTCAACGGATCATCTTACGATTAAGCTTAATCGCTCGAGCGGAAAATACGATTACCATCAATTTTCGATCGACGTAGGTGACCACCCAAATATTCTTCCCGATCGGCATTCCGCCAGTTCATTTAACTTTTAGATGGATCGCTTTCGAAATTTCGAGGATGCCCGCGTAAACTCATGAAGAATCGACGGGATCGGATATCGATGATTGTACACAACGATATTTGCTGATCGTTTATTCCTGCCACACTTAACACAATTTCTACGGAGTTCATCCACAGCTTGTCGGATTATCTGCGTTTACCTTATATGCTAATAGATCCGAGTTTCGTACGTTGATGTTGTCTTTCTCTGGAATTTCAGTCCTATCTCGATCGCTTACACGTATGTATACGAGAGAAACTTTTCAAGTGCAGCACTCAAGGATACTTTTATCAGGTGTGTCGCTAGAGTCATGCTTTTTCATGTTAAGGCGATGAACAGACTATCATCTCCAAGGGATATCAAAAGATAGGGAAAAGAGAGAGCGAGGGAGATATATATGACATTTGTATATAAACTGTATGTACTTGTACGTATCTACGAAATGGCACTGATATGGACTGATAAAAATTAGAGAGCTCGAGATTGGGTCAGCAGGATGAATTGTGAGGATGGAAACGGTCGTTGTTGTCGTTGTCATCGTAAAAACGGTTTCTTAATTATGACCAAGGAGCAAGTCAAGTCCGAGACAGTCCTCAGGCTGCAGAGTGTACCAACTTAGAAAAATAATTCCAAAGACAGTGACAATGTCAGCCGTTGGGTTTTTCAACGAACTACCCAGGCAATAACATGTGTACACGGATGTGGCGTCCTGTGAAAGGGAAGGGGAAGCTGGGGGGTTTGTTTTGTCTCGCATTCCAAGACATCGGCAGACGAAGGATCGTCGTGCCCCGTCGCGACGTTAATGACGATATACTTATAAAAGACTCTTGGCAAGAGTGGCTTTGCCTCCAAGGACATCGCGACGGTACGCGGAGGACCGGCGATAAACTTTATGGAAAAACTTTGCTGGTTAATTATTTTTCTTTTTTTTCAAAGAACCAGTCGGCTACTAGTGCGAAGAGACAGAGTGCATTCCGATGCAAGGCTCGCGCAAGGCAAACAAGGATGATCGCGTTCCAGTTTCACCATCGCGCGGATACGTTTCGTTTTGTATATTTTAAACTCGCCCATTGCATTCTCCATGCTTTAAGGGACACGAGCGTGAAACGTGCGTAGCACCACGCATCAAGCACCACGCGTGCACAAGGCGTAAACCCAGCGAGCTGTTTAACTGAGATCTTGCCTCCCTTTACATGGTTATTTCGGTTAACCGGGGATGCATTTATCCTAGTGAATATATTGCACTTTCAGCTTACGTTTATACGTATCTATATATAATAGACGCTAAGTATCTTTATAAAAAGTGATTTTCACTATAACCTTTTCAAGTCCAGTGAGTTCGAGGAGAATGACTCCATGACTCGTTCCTATTGTTGTAATACTGTCTTGCCTGGACCAGTTCTCTTTTTTTCTTGTAATCCCAATTTTTATGACTCATATCATTTTTTGTATGCGTTAAAATTTATTTTTATATATTTCTTTTTTTGCTATGGAATTCAAAAACTTGAATATAATAATTGCGGATTCTGAAAATTATCCAATGGAAATGACTTATACAGTTTCCTAATGTTAACATGACTAACATATAACATATTCTTTGAACCGTCAATATTTTTTTGGTATTTCAGTTATAATTTTATAACGATAAAAAATGATTGCCCATAAAAAATTCTCGATGATTCCATATTGCGTTCTATGTATATCAGGTAACTGAGCTTCATCATCATACTCAGTCGAACCTTTCTCTCAAGTGGAAATTATCTTTCGTTGAAATCGTAATCTCGTGAGCCTGAATTGATTCGTGAAACTCAGTCGCGATGATCATCATCAGGATGGATGGATCGAATTCTGAATAGTACCGGTACATACATAGGTATATCGGAAGATCGGTGTCGTCGTAAGCATTAGCCTTTGAGTGCGACGGAACACGAGTCCTGAAGAGGCCAAGTAGGCCCCCCTTCCTAGAAGGTCCAGTCCGCAGAGAAAGAGCGAGAGAGATGAATAGCCACTGAGAGAAAGAGAGAGAGAGAGAGAGAGAGAGAGGCAGTGCCCCGGTGCACCTGTGCAGGTTGAGAGGTGTTGTGTTTTCACCTGGCAGTTCAAGCTACAAACGCGAGCCAAGAGGTTCTTAGTACGCAGCGCTCTTGTCGCGCGCACGTTTTCCGTGAACTTTTGTCACGCTGCGAACCACATTCAGTACGTCGCGATACTTTTTCGAGACAGCACGTTAGCCGAAAAGGTCAAAGGCGAGATAATGACAAGTGAACGACAGCAATTGCGCGAGCCGTTACTTGATAACGTGTCAATTAGTCCGTTGATCGAATAACAGAAGACCAGAAGATTCGCGTGAACAACGTATCGCGGGAATGCAAATTGTCCTTACTTATTATTAATATCTGTAAGCTGAGGAATTTATCGTTCGTAATAAATCAACTTGTTTTCGAATTTGCTCGAATGGTCTTTTGTTAAAAATTACTCGTTCAATTATTTGACCTGATTTTACGTCAAACGTCCTCTTCTACACGATACTTTTTTGGATCTATCGTGTCTGTCGCTTCTATCGTGTTTACACAGCTTTGGCCTGTTTCGAGAAACTTTTTTCGAAAGAAATCGGAGAACCTCTTCGTAGGTGCGATGTGTCTGTCGTACAATTTGACAGTGTTCCTCAAATATTGACACTCGTCACGTGTTGAAGCCATTCGGAAGGCAGAAGACACGCAACTCTGGTGTCGTACGTCGATTACACGTAGTGACAGCTTCTTTTTTCTTTTTCTTACATCGTTGGAAGAAATAAGATCTACACCTCGTCGACATGGATACCGTTCTGGAGAAAATGGGAAAATTAAATCTGGTAATGTTATTTTTGCAGTTTTACTCAAATCGTAAAAATAGTGGTCACGCGAATTTACGTTATTGCGAAAATTCAGGTAGATTCTAATTCTAGATAATTGTACGTTCCCTTACTAAAATATGCACATGACAAAAGTAAAGGCGATAGGAATATCGTTGCAATCTTAAATAAACAGATATATCTATATATATATTTACGTGGGATGATACGAGTGGTCGAATCACCTGGTATAACCATTAGAAAGATCTATTGAAAAAATGTCGGAATTTATCTATAGCCCGATAACACATTCTTTCATAAGTTTTGCATAATACCCCATTGTTAGCTCAGTTACTTGAAGTTATTATTAAGTGACCCGAGAATGATTAGCATAAAGCTTAGATAGTGGTTTGCGAAAAATTCCAATTGCATTTTGTCCCTTCTAATTACAAGTCCGGAATGAGTATGCATATGGATCTTACGTATTTGCTGGTCAAATTACTGTGAACAATCTTGCAAATTATTAACATGTAAAATTACACGTTCGAGTCTGTACCGCTTCTTACCGAGGTTAGGAGTCGGATGCGATATTGTTTTTTTATGAAAAGAAAATTTCCTAAGCGTTAACGAAGGTGCGTAAGAAAATTGCGAAGTATGCAAAATTTCCCACTGACGCTTATCCGCGTCTAATTATGGGTTGCGTAAAAAAGATCATAAGACATTAAACCAATTTGAAGAATAACGTGCCAGCGTCTTGATGTACCGAACGAGACTCATCGCGCCCTCGTGTGTCTAGTACTGGTACGTCTCGTACGCGAACAAATTGTTCCTCGCAATTATTCCGATTCATCTGCATAATTATCGTAACACTACATGGGGCGCGCATGCAGACGTAGAAGCCCGCGCCTACGTTGAAACGTGTAATAACACATAGAGAATGAAAAATAACGAAATTATTCATTCGTGAGACTCTCACCGAAGATATTTAAAAAGTGAAACTTACATACGCTATTGTGCTCTTTCGGCGAGGAATAATGTTTTGCTGCTCAGAGTCTACCAAATTTCACAACTTCATTGTCCAGGAAAATTCTCGGCTACGGTATCCGTACCAATGTCAAAGTAAAATTTTTTGTTTCTAAATTTCATAAAAATACTCGGCGGGTTCTATCAATGAATTCGAAAGCGAACTGATCTCTACGGCATTTTTTTACGATACGATCACAATGTGTCAGTGTGCAAAAATCAGCAGGATTGGCGATGCTACGATCACCGATAAATGTCGACAGAGTCACAACAGACACGAAACGTGTCCACGGATTCGAACCGTAAAACGAACTGTCAGGCTTTTAGGTCTTTTCGGGCTTGTCAAATAGTGCCTGAAGTTTGTCGTGTGATTAACGGCGAAAAATTAACAATTGCCTAACTGCTATCAAGATTGTAACGTCGTGCCAGATACGTGCACCGATCCTGTTTGAATTCGTAGGCACAGACGTCGTGCATTTTGAAATCATATTTGGCTCGTATGGATATTCGGTATGCCACGCATTGAAAGTTCACGCGTGCCTCGGGCTATGGATCGGACTTCGGCTACTTTACACTAACCATAATCGATCTCAGTTGCACTTTCGATAAAGCATATCTGTGTCACTCGCTTTCCCGACAGTGTTGTCGAGCCTTGGAGAAAATGTACTCGCCACTTTTTTACCGGGCAGCTCGTATATCCATGAGGAAGTGATCTCAAGCGCTACGGAATGCCGTGCAAAATCGAATGTCGACAAAAAGTGCGTAAATGCCTAGGGGCTAATTGTAGTCGAATATAATGATATTCCTATGCACAATTTTATTCATTTTATTGTTCTCACACCTGAGTTCCACGGCTGTTATGATTATTTTTATTTTCATATTCCTCCCCGAAACGGATCCTGAGGACATTCCTAGTGGCTTATGATAAAAGATGGTTAACGCAATCTATGCGTACTCGTTAATGACTGTAACGGGTGTCCAAAGTATTTTCGAATTCATTTTCAACTGTAAATTTTAGTCCGTTTAGTCTTTATGTATCGCCAGCTATTTGATTGTTCTGTACGGTTGATTTGAGGTTTTGAAAATTTCTTTGGCATACGTGAATTGCAACGTAAAGTTAATTGGAGATAGTTGTTCTCTTTTTTTTTTAGCTAACTGTAAACACTGCGAGTGAAGCGTGTAGGAGGAAAGTGTAGGGAAGTATAAAATTGCCATGTCGGTCAAACAAAAAACAGGAGCAACAAGAAAGACTAAAGTTCAACATATTTTAAGGCTGCTCTAATAATGAAAACTCGTTAAACGAGACGGCGAAACCATGGGAAATGTATGTAGGTGCAAGTTGCAAACAAGTAGTTCGCGTAAAAGAAACCTGATTTCAGGTTTTACCTTAATGATGCCATAGAGAGAAGATATACATACACTTGCGACAAGTGCGTCCATATAATTAGCATTTCTTTCAAGATGATAAGAATGGACTTGGACGATAATTCATGCCGTGTTATTCTTTATTGCTTAAATTGTCGTGTCTTTTAAAATAAACTAAAATTGAAAGGCCACTTTAACTAGCCAAGGAAAAGTGCTCGTTTGGAACTCATGCTTTATATTGATATTTAAAGCCATGACGTACTTACTCATTGTGAATCCTCAAACGGACAAGATCTAGCAAATAATCGCGTCGTGGTTATTAACGATATCCTTAAATTAAATTATTCGACGTGATCGACGAGATTTAAAATTCTTAAGATCAGGAGGTGTAAATTTTGAAAAATTAAATAATACCGTTATTTTTTTTTGTTTCAGAGGATTCCGTCTTGTCCCGTAAAAAGTCCACAACCCTTGAAGGAGTTTGTAGGTCGCTGCCAAGCGATGCCGTCTCGTGTTAAAAAATCATTTTGCGGCTGTCTTCAGGTGAGTGTAAAAAAAAAAAAAATTGAAAAAGAGGAAAGTAGTCACTTAAAAAAATTCTTAACTGACATAAAAATTAGGATCGTCCTTTATTTTTGGAAAAAAATCATTTTAATCCAAGTTACAGATATTATATTATGCTCTTATGTAAATTTGAGATGTGTCTGGTAATCTTGAAGATGATAAAAATTGACGACACCGATGTAGATGGTCGTCATGTCCGGGTGACGATGACGCCACGGAAAATTATTATGCCGGGTACACACCCAGTATTACAGAGAATTTTCCACTTCCTTATGCGAACTCAAGCGACATTTTCGATGCAGGTCCAACCTACGTGCGTTCCAGGACACAATTCATGGATTAATTACCATTAATAACTCAGACATTCGGTTACCTTAATTCAAATCTTATTTAAATATCAAAATAGGTGTCGAGTAGAATACATATTTTTCTATGAATGTTTCGATCAAGATAATTGTCTTGCTATCAAGACCAAGCAAACATGATCACGAGGTGGCATTGCAAAACTGTAACAGTAATTACTGTACATTCTTTAGAAATCGATCTCATGTCGATTTATTGGAGCACGCGCAATTAACGAACATGACGTAAGTTCGGGGACGATTTTTTTATTATTTCATAAGATCGATTATTCGAGTCGGGAACATTTTTACCGGTAGAGTCGATCGTATAAGCATGACGTGTATACATAAAAAAATTGCTAAAACAAATTAAAAAAGTTATATTAGTCTTGCAGTATCAATGTTGAACAGTCGCGTGACGCGTATGTATTGCGACCTTGATTCGTCTATAGGTAAAAGTACAAACAGTGTATGTGGACTTTTGAAAAATCCTAATCGAGCGACCTCTTCCGAGAAACGCTTGTATGATAAATAATTCAAGGTCCGGCTTGAAAAAATCAGATATTCAGCGCGCAAAAGGCAGAAGTTGCACCGAAGGGGCCTTGCAATGTCACGGGGAGTTGCTCGGCACGTCGTGCGTTGTACTTTCTGTCTGTCCGTCTGTCTGGCCGTCCGAAAAGGCGATCTGCGGGGTCTTTGACATCACGACCGCGAAAGGTACATGTTTCGGTCGTCGAAACAAGAAAATAGCAAGATATCCTTCGGAAACGTAAGAATTTCCAGTCCAGTCGTCCTTGGCGCAGGATCTTGGCTCCGGATGGGATTCCTTTATCCTGTCCGTCCCTGATCGTCGGAGAGCGTTGGGTGTGACTACCATGGAAACATTGCCTGGAGAATCCAACCGAAGGGCAACTAATCTTCCCGACAACTTTCCCAGCGCACGAGGCATTTCCAAGTAGCGATCGCGACTCTACGATCGTAACGACAATGTTTTTACTAGTTTCATGGACATTGGTCGTTATATATGGTGTTTGCGACATGATTTAACCCGGCTTCGTCTATAGTGGTACTACACCATTACATTCTTGCACGTACTGCCTTTATGGACGTTGCTGGAGAATATTCAAAAATAGGTATGTAGGTAGGTTTGGAAGACATGCGCCTAGGTGTAATCCTGTGGTAGACGTACGATTAATGTGAAAAAAAGCACGGCTGGCATTCCTCCAGAGAATGACCCCGGTGTGTACCAATCGTCGAGGATGATGTTTGCAGGCAATAAATCGACGTGGTGCGCGAATAGGGAATTTCCTAGTCACGTGTGAAAGTACCTTAGGAATCCAGTGCCCAAGCCGGTCCCCTGACCTTTGCTGTTGGTTATTGCCTTATTGCTCGGCCGAGTAGACATCAGCGTCTTCCTTTCAGACTCGCCGATTCTACTACCTTGTTGCATAGTAGCATATTCCTACTCTCCAGCAGACATTTTGTACCAGATTGGTCACTGGATATAGGCAAAATCATGTAGCAAAGTGGAAATACGTTACGTGCGATTCAACGAGTGGGGCGTGTAGCTTTTTTTTTTTATATACCATGAATTTTGAAACGTTGAAAATTCGGAAAGAATACGGTCGTAATTAAAAGTATACGCGAAATTAATGAATTTATTCTTCTTGCACGCTAATCTAATTATAGATGATTCGGTATCTTTAATGACAAATAACGTTTCGGATAATAATTTTATCGTTAGTATTATTTGGAATTGACAAATGAGAAAGTTACTCGTCTCTAATGACCCATAAAGCTCAAAACCCCTTTAGGTATTTTTCTTTACTATCTACAGCTGTCAAATTAGTTTTTAATACGGTGCTGGGAACAATTCCAAAATTGCGTAACACGTGACACATTCTCAAAAACAACTGTCACATTATGCTTTCATACTTATTATTTTTCATGATAGTGCCAATATAGATATAAAGTTCTTCGACTATTTTTGAGAGTGGTACTAGTGGAGATAGTCTCCACCTTCTTGCAGTGAATTTTCTAGATTCGCATTTCCCAGGATAACCCATGTTCTTTTCGATCTTTATCAAAATGCAAATTATACGTTTTTCATGCTGAACTTCATGCATTTGGAATATTGCAGAGCGCTGTATTCCGCAAATTTTCTCACAGCACTCTCAATGGTCGTTACACGTGTTCTTGCAGTGGATCGTTGAAAAGAAATATTACTCTGTATTAATAACGAAATCGCGAGAAAGTTGTGCTAATAAAAATTTGATTTCACATTATACGAGTAATTTATCTGCGAATTTAATTATTTGGTGCATTTTATTGTTATGTTTTGTTTTGTGGAAAAATCTGGTTTGTACTAGGCTCCATTGTATATACGAACGTTCATTGTGTCTTGGCAATGGTTTTTTGATATGACAATGACATTGTTATCCTGCCATTTAAATTTCTTGCACTTGACACACGTGCGTGTGTGTCAAGTTACAACACATACACACACATTATAACTTGTTCTATGATTCGATTACAACTTTGTATTATATTGCGTATTGCAATGGCTAGATTAACATTATGGTTTAAATGCTGGTAAAAAGTTGATCTATTATTTGAGGATGGAATGGAGGGTTTTACGGTTGAGAAGGAGTTACGTAACGTAATATCACGCTTTAATACGTTAAACGTGCGAGACGTGGGTCACTTTTCTAATCTATCCTGAAGTCATTGTCAAATTAATGAAAAATAATTTATTATCTTAAAGTCACATCTCTTCCTTTCTTCTTACACGTTGTTCATTGCACATGAACATTAGTGTATGACAGATAGTCGATAATAATTAAAAATATCTAATATTTCCTGTGACATTTTTGTACTGAACGAAATGAAAAAAATGTTTCATGGTCAATCGGAATCGTAAAGTGAAATTGCAAACGTCGTACCAAAATTGACATTTCGCATTAACCTTTTTCTTGGGAATGAATAATATATGAAAAAAATATGGAGGTTCGTATATTTTTATCTGTCGGCTTAGCGTTTAAGGAATGACAAATTAAAAATCTTTCGTTCCCGTTTTGTTATTGGTATTCGTTCGACTTTCAATGTTCTTCGACCACGAGAAAGCATGTATTACGCAAAACTCTAAAAGCCATAAAGTTACATCGGAAATTGACTTTATAACGTTCACAGATATCTTTTTAATATCTTTTTAAGTGCTGACCTGTATCAATTCTAAGTAATGTTTAAAAAAAATGTAATAGCATTACTGACGTCGATTGGTTCGTTAAGGCATTAAATTTCAATTGGCACTTCCTTATCCTGACAGGCGTTTAACGAGCAAATACGTATTTTGGGTATTTGCGATCAAACGTGAACACAGTCAATAACTCTCTGTTAGATCAACACCTACAGTGTTCTCAAGGTCCTAGAGAGGCGATTGAATCCCTCTAGCTATTTGAATGTTCGCTTTGGCGTTAATCGAGACCGTAAAGTTAAACCTGATTGATTCACGAGCCTCTGATCGTTTTATAGGATGATGAACCACCGGAAATCACGTATTGCGTGGTGGAACACACGGGCACGCTCACGCTTCAAGCAATGACTCCAACCTTGCCGATGCCTGCCGAAGAGGAGCTGAATAAAATGTTTCTGGAGCTCGTCGACGAGCTCGACCTCACTCAGACTAATAGACAGGCGGTGTTGGCACTTCCTGCTAATAAGAAATGGCAGATATATTGCTCGCGAAAAGGCAATGGCACCCTGGACAACGGGGGACTCGGGACCACAGACCTAAGTGGGGATCCGGAGGACTACATTAATAGACTTAAAACAATTGCAAGTGTGAGTTTCTCAGGATTGTATATATTTGTCAAACAATTCTCTTTCTAGGATTTACGTGTTAACTCAATGAATTCCGGATGTTTTAGTCACCGTTTCCTGAGGAGGGCGAGGAGATCTCGAATCAGATGCGACAGGTGGAGGCTCTGAAAACTGCCCTCAGGACGCAACCTCACAGCTTCGTTCTTAGATTCATCGAACTTGATGGACTCAATGGTCTTTTACAAGTTCTGGGTACTATGGATGCGGATGCAGGCAATAGTAATCTTCATACGAGTGTAATAGGATGCTTGAAGGCCCTTATGAACAATTCGGTAAGTTTTACAATGCGATAATGTGTAAACATTGACATGGTGGAAATCGAATGATTTACTTAGGCAATGAATTTATTAATGTCGTAAATTATTCTCAAGGCTTGTTTGTTTTTTATTATAGAATGGCAGAGCGCACGTATTGGCTCATCCTACAGCAATAAACACTATTTCGCAGTCGCTGGCGACTGAAAATATTAAAACGAAAATTTCGGTTTTGGAAATCCTTGGCGCGGTCTGTCTCGTTCCTGGGGGACATCGAAAGGTCCTGGAAGCCATGTTACATTTTCAGCAATATCATTCCGAGAGGACGCGTTTCCAAAGCATTATAAATGATCTAGATAAGAATCTTGGGATCTACAAAGATAATTTATCTTTGAAAACTGCCATAATGTCCTTTATTAATGCCGTTTTAAATTATGGACCGGGACAAGTAACATTGGAGTTCAGACTACATTTGAGATACGAGCTTCTGATGCTTGGAATTCAACCTATTATCGAGAAGCTAAGAAAGTATGAAAACGAAACGCTGGACAGGCATTTGGACTTTTTTGAAATGGTACGGAACGAGGACGAAAAGGAATTGGCTAGAAAATTCGAAAAGGAACATGTTGACACAAAAAGCGCAACAGCCATGTTTGATCTTTTGAGACGAAAGCTTAGTCATACTGCAGCATATCCCCATCTTCTTAGTTTGCTCGAGCATTGTATCTTGTTACCATGTAAGTAATACATTTTCTTCTATTCAGTTTCAATACATTATTGTTTATTACTTTAAATTATTATGCTTGCAATGATAGATTCATTGGTAATAGCAATAAACACGTATTAATAAAATTGTACATAATTGTTGGATTCTATTTATTATGAATCTACTTAACCTTTAGAGGACCGGCATTTGAGATAGAAACTGAAGGCTTGAAATTGAGTAATAGTCATATATATTTGTAAGGTAATACCATGTGAATAATTCTTGTCATGGGTAGAGCCAATATATTGGCTTTTCGGCTCTCTAAAGGTTAATATAAAATGGGTTTCAGTATCAGAATTCGTAGTTGCTATTACTGTTGTTTGATAAACCAAGAATTATTGTGAAGTTTTATATATCTTATTATCAAAGATATGTAGACTAGGAGCAATTTATTGTGTTTTTTAAGTCCTTCCTCTTGATCAAGATCCTTGAAGTGTAACGGAATCATCTTCATATGTAATGTATTGTAATTTCAGTGGATTACGGTTCGCATCCGCAGCACTGGTTGCTCTTCGATAGGATCGTTCAACAAATCGTCCTTCAATCGGAAGGCAATGATGCGGGAACCACGAAGAATCCTGACGTAGCTCCGATCGAGATAAACGTAAAGGAGATTGTCCATTTATTGGCTAAAGAGGAGGAACTGGTGGCAGCCAGAAAAAAGGCCGAAGAGCTAGAAAGAGAGAATTCCGACATGTCCTCTAGATTGGCTAAGAAGGAGCAGGATCTTGACCTCAGGACGCAGGAGAAAGTAAATCTTTTTGTTTTCAATTCAAATTTCATGCATCGATACTTTTAATAGAAAGTTGCACCTACAGGCTGCAATATAAGTTATATGTCCATTCAAATTAGTAAATTTAGATGTTCAAATGATTATTAATTAAATGCTCCTTAATGAATTGTATATTGGAAAAGTGGATGACTTACAAGATTGTAGTTGATTAGAAGTATCATTAAGAAAAATAATGCTGTCTTTGCAGGAAGACATGGAGGCCAGTCTGGCTAGAACGAAAGAAAGACTGGAAAAGGAAATGTCAATGCACATAGAAACGAAACAGAGAATTTCAGAGCTGCAGGACAGCATGGAGGCTCTGTCTCGTCAAGTGAACAACGAAAAATCAGAAAGGAAGCGACTGGAACAGTTGGTCGCTTCCGGAAGTCTTCCGGATGATGCAAAAGCTACGATTAAAATTGTCGAGGATGAAGTCGTCGAGAAAGTCGAGGCTAAACCTACTCCTCCACCTCCACCACCACCACCTTTAGCACCTCCACCACCTCCGTGTTTAATGCCAGCAGCACCACCTCCCATGAAGGTACACTACTTCTCTTTAATTCGTTTCAATTTAAGAATCAAAATTGTATATTCATCATATATTTTTGAATCATAGCAATAAGGATATAAATGATAATTGCACGAATATGCATATTAACACATTCGCAACAGGTAGGGTAAAATTACGCCTTATGTAGATTGGCGTTAGCGCAGCGCCTATTAATAATGTATGACTATTATGAAATAATATGAATTACAACAAGTATTGTTAGGAGCAGTAATACATTTGCAGAATCAAATTGTTTGATAATTGATACTAGGAATTACAATTTTATGACTTGATTAATTGACATAAATGCTTAATAAAGATGATCAAATGTTCTTTTGCAGATGGAAATTGTTAAAAATGTTCCTCAGCCAAGTAACCCTCTAAAGTCATTCAACTGGTCTAAGATTCCTGAACAAAAGTTGCAAGGAACTATTTGGTCAGAGTTGGATGACACCAAGCTGTACAATGTGATGGATCTCGAGTCGATTGACAAGATCTTCTGTGCTTATCAAAAGAATGGCGTCTCTACCGAAGGTTCCATCGAGGATCTTCGTAATCTTGGCAAGAGCAAAAAGACAATGTCAGTGATTGATTCGAGAAGAGCACAAAATTGCACTATTCTGTTATCAAAATTAAAAATGTCTGACAATGAGATCACAAGAACCATTCTATCAATGGACCAACAGAATATACTTCACATCGATATGGTTGAACAACTTCTGAAATACATTCCATCTTCGGAAGAGGCTGCCCTTCTGGACATGCACCAAAAAGATCTTCAGAGTAGAGCCGACTGTTTCCTTTATCAGATATCAAAGTAGGTTCTACGTAAAAGATATTCTATTTCAATTCTATATCTTTGGATTATTTTATTAAGAGCTGCTGTTGCATTGAATCAACAGGGTACCTCATTACGAGCAAAGGTTGAGGTCTTTGCACTACAAGAAGAAATTTGCCGCCAGCATTGCGGAACTCACGCCAAGGATGAGGGCAGTACTCGAAGCAAGTCGACAGGTGGCCAGATCCCGAAGACTCCGGAAGCTTCTGGAACTGGTTCTGGCACTTGGGAATTACGTGAACCGTGGCAATGCTCGTGGCAACGCATGTGGCTTCAGATTGGCTTCCTTGAATCGACTGGTTGATACTAAGTCGTCGTGTTCAAAAGGCACTACACTACTACATTATCTAGTTCAAATTTTGGAAACGAGATTTAGGGAAGTTTTGGATATTGAAGAGGATATGCCCCACGTGAGAACCGCTGCAAGAGTCAGCATGGCTGATCTGCAGAAAGAGGTTGCCAACCTTAAGAATGGATTACAGGATGTTCAGAGAGAGATTGGTAGGAATTTCTTCATATAGCTGCATAATTCCTTCCTTTCTATTAGAACGTATTGGTAATAACTTTTATCTGGTTTTGGATTTCTTTAGAATTTCATCGAGGTCAGTCACAGGTACTTCAGGGTGATATGTTTTTACCTGCCATGAGAGACTTCCAGGCGCAAGCTACGTGCAGATTGGCAGAGGCCGAGGATCTCTTCCAGGATATGAAGACAAGGGTAAGTTTGATAATTATTTCTTGTATCGGTAATCGCGGCATTGCCTTGATAATCTTTTTTCTTTAATGGTGTTTGATCTAATGGCTTTCTTCTTGCTTTGTTGTTCGCGCTGCAGTTCGACAGAGCAGTTCGACTTTTCGGTGAAGATTCTGCTGGAGTGCAGCCGGACGAGTTTTTCGGTATTTTTGAAAATTTCTTACAAGCTCTTGCCGAAGCACGACAGGATGTCGAAAATATGAGGAGGAAAATCGAAGAAGAGGAACGTAGAGCTAAACAGGAACAGGAGGTCAGTTTCTATTAAATATAACCTGATTGAAACTTTAAACGTATCATTTTAACATTTTTATCATTATAAAACATTGTTATATATTAACGGCTCTCCAGTGAAAATTTCCAATTTCAAGTTAATCAATTCAGATCACACGTACATACATTAATGCATTGTTTATCTAAGATTAAGAGTTTTATATTTGAATTTACTTTTGCAATATATCGAATTTAACCGATAATCAAAATACTAAATATAATAATTTCATTACAGTTGAAAAAGAGAACTATGGAAAGAAAGAATTCACGCGAAGGTATTCTGAACAGTATTTCCTTGGGCAAGAAAAATGAAGCCAACGGTAACGGTCAGAGCGACAATAAGGGCGAGTTCGACGACCTCATATCGGCATTGCGTACCGGCGATGTCTTTGGTGAGGATATCGCGAAATTTAAAAGATCAAAACGCAGACCAGTGACGCCAAGTGGTCAGGAATCTCGGAGACATAGTGCCCACAGGGAAGACTCTAGAGAAAGACACTAAAGATTTTAATTATTCACTTATCGTAGCAAACCCCGCCGTGCTAGAGACGTTTTGCAACATGTTTGATTTTGCGTGTCCAAAAAACAGAAGCCGAGGAAATATCGTTTACCATTGTAATTTTGCTCGTCGTTTTAAAAAAAAAAAAAAAAAAAAAAAAAAAAAAAAAAAAAAAAAAAAACAATGATATTTCACAGCGGAACCAGTGAGATCCTAAGTTTCTCCAAAACTAGGAGTTTTTTGAGTGCCAAGATATGAAGAATCTACCAGGTGTATCTAACGAGATGGAAGATGCTGTAAATTTCAACATCGATCAATTCCATCTTCTGAAAACTCTTTGAAGTGTCGCTTCATGGATATTCAGTTCCCATACTATATTTTTAATTGAAGGAGACTTCCGGTTTAAGTGAAACACGAAATTTTATCGTTAGTCACGAAATGGGGTTATCTAATCACATGGTACAGGGAAAGAGAACTTATTGTAAAAGATTCTCAAAATTTCAAAATGAATATTCAAGTGAATACATATAAACTTATCAGATAGGCGCATTCGTTAACTCCATTACTATCGAAAGCAATTCTAGCCAGACAGATAGTATACGTGATACTTTACGTTGTACATATAGTAGTCATTATATAATTTTTGTTGTGTCGTTATTTACGCGTTAAGACAGTCATTTCATTTAAGAAGTAACCAATGTTATGGAAATGTCGATGGAAATATTTCAAACACAGAGTATATGGACAAATAGGCGACGGCAATAATCGGACCAAGAAAGGTTGGTTCTCTTTGAATAGGGAACATGAACTAAGATTTAATTAGTACAGACTGATTGGCAAGATTTTATTTTATAATTAACTGTCGAAGGCCTATACGCAGCTCTATGCTGCAATTACAATGGACAAGTCTGATCATTTATTTCCAGGAGATAGTTAAACGAAAGAAAATGATAATTGAAATCAGTGATGGAATAAACTTTGATCTCCTGCAGCCTCGAGTTTGTGACTCGCTCCAATATCCTTGTCCTAAACATTTATGAATGGGTAATGAAGGAAAATTAGTGAGGCCACTGTTGAGGAGTCAATGTTTTCTAAGCTTTTGTACTTTTGTAAATATTCAATATTGATTGTCCCCTTCTTATCGTAGAGGAAGAACCTTATATGAAATTAATGTCCGATTAATATATTGCTATTAATATCATATGTATTAATATATACAGAAATATATATCACATAAAAACATATATACATATGTTCATTAACCCAATTTCATGTAACATTTTATCCACAGCAGTCAATTAAAGAATTTTTTGAAATAACTAACGTAACGTAAAGTATACGTGTTATTCATGTGCATTGTACTACGTGAAGATCGTTTTACCATTGAAGCCAAATGGATGAGCTAAGTTCAATGCGAGCAATAGCCATGAATAATATGTACTGTAGGAATACATTTAGAAAGTTACAATATAGAATAAGCAATACAAATATAAAACTCTTCCGTCGATATAGTAGATCCCATTCGATCTGATACAGAGTTACCAATGTACCGTTCATGGTACAACGTATAATCCCACTTGAAACGAAGTATAAAGTTTCCTCATAGATGGCGCAAGGATGTCAAAAATAACAATACGCATCATCATGCATAGAATATCTAACTGTATTTATTTATATGAATTAATTAAATCGCCCAAGATAGTTGTTAATTTTTGATTGAAAATTAAAAAATCCTAAAAACAACTATTTTCACAAAATTCCTAATAATAATTGCCCAATCATTTACAAAGCTTACCCGTTGTCATGAGTTACATACAAATTAAGATACTCGTAAGGAACCCCAACATTTAAGTTAAAAAAATACAAAAAACGTCACAACTTTTTTTACATTTCTATTAAATCAATACTCATCATCGATCCCTTATCAATCACTTCTCTATTCAGCTTGAATATTACTAAAAACAGAAACCCTTCGAAAATTGCATTGCAAGCATGGATAAGTGGACTAGAAAAGGGTAAAGAAAATCCGCAAATAAATTTTTGTTCAGAAACTTTATTTTTTACGTACACTAGTCGACAACTATGCATGCGTTTGGGAAGCTCGGACGTATGTAATTTCAATGAGATCCGAACAGTCCGTAAGTATCTTCACAATAACAGCGGTTTCTTTCAATTTTTTTTTTCTAAAGAACATATGATTACTTTTTTTCCGTAATTGATTTTTAAATTATACTGCGTTACAATTACGTGTATAATCTAGAGTCCGTTCGCGTTAAAACGGTCAAATTCTCAAATTAGCTGCCGTCATCAACGATTTCATCAGCCCTTACCCAATTCCTCACGTTCGAAGAATCATCGACTTTACTTCTAATCTCCATTACTGACTGCACTAAAGCATCGTCGTCACAATCATTCCTCTCGCAAAATGAAACACACCGTTGCATCCATCCGTCGTGTCCGTCACGAGCAACGTAATAATAATGAATCTAAACCACGTGTTAGATAATTTACACAAATTCATCCGACTTAACGCGAAGTGACTACATATACATATATATATTTATATATTTATATACAGTGGACCAAAGAGACAAGGAGCTCCAAGATTCGTTCATCAATTTCATGAAAATCCAAGAGCACCGTGACTCTCCGAGCCACTCGGTATCAGTTAATAAAGTATAATGCCTTAAGTACTAAAACTTATATCGATATATTGCACATTTGACAACAGTTACGTCTTTTAAGTACTTAGGTATAGGAAGTGTTCGCTAAGATTTCTTTCCAAGTTTTCATCAAGCCTACCAACAGCCTTTTCATCCCTTTCGCAATTCATCATTTTCTTTTTCCATTTCCTATACTCTCTTTTTTATTCTCTCTTCCTTCTCGCACACACGACGCTCAACCATTCACCCATACACACGCACAGACATACATTCTTATTAAATGCACTTTCTCATTCTATCCTCTTTCTTTCCTTCTTCGATTTTCAGAACGCAACACATTATATATATATTTCACTTATAGCATCTCGCTGCATCTCTTAATATATCTTGGGAAATTCGATAAAGTCACTAGATCCTTTCCAATCGATTCGATGTGTCTCTCGTCACTAGGTATAGCATTCGTTGCGACTAGTTATCCATTGTCAACTCTGAAGGCGGTCTTCGTTATTCCGTTTTATAACAGTCCGGCACAATGGTCCGTTCACTAGCGAAGCGATTTAACATCTAACTGTAAGTAGGTCGTTGCTTTTTTATTTCTCGTTCTTAATCGTATTCAATCGTTTTACCTTGTGTCGTTGCGTTAACGTTTCTCCGGACTGTGCAATGCACGTCTTAATTTACTAGTCTCGTACTTACGTACGTAAACACAGGTTATGCACCTTACGCTTTCTAAGTATAGTGAAAATTATACGTGATTCGTTCGTTCCTACAGGTTCGAGACTTTTGACATCAGGACGGGCATATTTAAATGCTCAGCCATTTCAATGCGATTCTATACCGTTTGACTGGTTTAAAGGAGGAAATAAGAGAAACATATGTGTAATATCTTTGATTCGTTAATTATCGATTAGGACCTCACGAACGGAGACCTTCATTCGTTGATCGGTACTATTCGCTTAGGTACTTTGTTCGTTCGTAGTTTGTTCCGTTTTTTCGACGGTTTTAACGTACTTTAAGACGTCGCTCGTTGTATGCACGAGTTACGTGAATTAGGAGTTGACTGTTCGTTGAAATATTTCGATTCGTCTAACGTGCATTGTCGAGACACGTGACGTCGACGGTGGCGCCGCACGTCTTGTAGGCCTAGAGAGGCTATCGATAGTCGTTCTGGTTCGATCGATCGGGAGATCGAACGACCGCGCCTACTTGGATTTGTCAATGTTCAGCGCGTGTTTTAGCGGCGAAGTAAATGCCCTTTGCAAAGATTAGGTCGCTCGTTAATTATTTTAGGTACAATTAGGATTTCTTGTTATTTCTATACAAAATCTCATACTTTAGTCGAGTCTCGTCTGTTTTATGGGATCCATAGAGACTTTAGGTTTCTGTCTATTTTTTTACGTTTGACATAATCGATGAGAGAAGAGACTCTTAAAATGTCGAGGATCCGTCGTATTTTTTCTTGGGATTAATGGAACTTCGATGGCTTCCATCTTCCGGATGGACGTGATCAAGGATACTTGAGATATCCTAGTCACAGGAAGTGCCCTTTGATACCACTCGTAAGAAGGTAACCCTGGTGGCGATCATCGTAATTCTGATTCGTCGAGCTGATCTTGGAGATGAAGAAAAAGCTTGGAGCTTTTTTTTCATCCACGAAGATTTCGGATTAAACTGAAGCGTGGAGCGTGCTGGTCTGCGGTGCCGGCGGATATGACGTGTTTCCAGGTCCAGCGGATGGTTGCAAGCTCAGTTGCAGCTGATGCTGCTGAGCTTTCGCCCTGAGACACGCGATGCTCTCGTTCCTGAGTTGTTCGGTGTCCTGGACGCCTGTGGGAATAAGAATGCGCTTGCTTTAACCATGGGGATGCAACCAGCGAGGGAGACGTGGCTGGATAGAGGACGGATAAAGAAAGATAGAGAAGACGTCGAAGGAGAAAAGGGAGGTGAGAGAAATGGATAAAGGAAAAGAGTAAATGAAAAGATGGCAGAGACTCCGGGCAAATCGAAAATCGAAGGTTTACTTGCCTGTGGAGGAGGAAGGTCCCATTCCGTCTTGGCTTTCCTGTCCACTCTCAGAGCTGGCTGGTCCTCCCTGGTGGTGATTATGGTGAGGGCTGCTTCCGCTTCCGGTATGGTCATTTCCACTATCCTCACCCCCCGACTTGAGATGCTCCGCCGCCTCGATCGACTTTCGGTGCATCCCTACGGGCCCACAGTCAATCAGTTCTTGATTATTTTCGAAATCTTGGCTAAAGCTGCTTGTCTTAGACGATTGCGCTGATAGAGACGGACAGAAAAAGTTTCAAGATTTTCCAGAGGTTAGATTTGTCTTCTTCCTTGCTTTACAGGGGTGACGCGAGTCGGAGACTTTGAACGAGAAATATCAAGATTATCAAATTGCTACGTGAGGGATTCGTATAGTCGAAATTTGCTCCACTTTAGACTTTCAACTCAATTCACACGACTTACGTCATTATTCAGATTCTCTATTGTCACTGACAAATATCTGTTACGAACTCTGTAAATTTCTTGCTTCACGTCGCGGATACCAAACAGTTTAATAGAAATGCGCAGTAGACAAACAGATATTCCTATTCTTCCCATATTGAAAATTCCAAGTGAATTTTTTTTAACGTGGAATAAGTACCACGTGCAGACTTTACACGTATTGTGCTCTGTCACTGTACAATTATTGTAAATAGAAGAAATTGACGAGTAAGACTTACCAAGCAACCAGGGTGCGACAGATTCATTTTCCTTGGCACTTTTCAGAATTGTTTCCGGAAGCGGCAGAGAATGCCGCACCATGGCACCGTAGAGTCCATATTCCGCCATTATGGTACTTCTGCCCCAACACTTTTCCGTTTTGCGCCACTTTGCTCTTCGATTTTGGAACCACACCTGCAACACGCACCAAACAGTCCACGTATGAACAACTGAATTCACAAAATGGCGAACACCCCACGTACAATTGTCTCATACGCCAGACGACCATTTTACCCTATCTATCCAATTATCGACGACACGGACAAGGGTGTGCACCCCTCTTGCTCCTTAACTAGGACGATTTACCCATCTTTTGGGCTTGTTATCCTATTTTTCACGGGGCTAACATCCCATTAGGCTACTTGTTAACGATTCCAACGATCGGACCACCTACGGCTCAGACGCGTGCCACGTTCTGGCGTTGCAGTTTCGACTTTAACGAACCGAATTTTTTAATGAGAAAATCTTGTATCTCTTTGAAAGCACGTCAAGGGAAATTCACCATTAGCGCAAAGAGTAACGTAACAAAATTTGATAATCTCACATACGTCTTCCGACTCCGTTCCATTAGCCATGCCTAGGAGTTCAAATGATAATGATTAGAGAAACACGATAATTTCCCGAATAGGAATTCTGCTAGGCGGAAATAAAAATAGGAATAAAAAAAAACCGTCTACCGTGGTCGAAATTGTCATTGAAAGAGATTGAAAAGATTCTTGTGTCGAATCATCTAAACGTGTCTAGTCCTTATTCTATGTGCTGTACGTGACTCGCAAAAACGATATTTAAAACCGTAACACGCATGATTGTCGCGCGTGCTGCAGGCAGCCAGGCTGTTTGCAAAATGCAGTAGGGTCCGCGCCCGAGGCTAGGGCGGTTACCAATTTGCACCAACAATGCTAAAGTCACCGGCAGAATTGAAACGTAATTCGAACGAATGGGAACACGTTGCCCTGTCAATTTGGACTGCCACCCTGAAATTATCTTTCGCTTACATTAGACGTGAGTGAATGGAGGTAAAAAAAATTTCTACGGAACTAAAATTTTGATACGAACTGCTTACGCTACATCCTGTACACGTATATAGATTACTATAAATTTTACTATCTTTCCGTGTACTCTTTAAAATACCATTTTCGAGTTTCGTATATTGAAAATAATTTTCTAAAATTTCACATTCATCCTCCTGCACAGCGTCCTGAATATAAAGAATGACAATAATTTTTCTATTAAATAAATACACGTATAATAATAATAATTATAGTTTGAATTGCTGAAATAAAAAAATTTTAAATATCACGTGTACAATACACTGTACATATCTGTACACGTGTTAAACGTTGACTATCGAGAATCATTCAATCGTCAATTCGTTCCATACAGAAGGGTATGGAGTTTCCGTATTTTTTCTATACAGTAGCAAAAGTATCAAAACATAATCTGCAATGCAGTGGTTCTCGGACTTGGAGGAGATAAGTAAGCCTGAAAGAGGATCCTCTTTATTGGCACACCCGGTATAATAAGGAGCGAGTTTGTATTTAGTCGGCCATGCGCAGTACTCTGTTGGCGTATCATCGATCAGACCGGCGACTGACTATTGGACCAAAACAAGAGGATGAGAATGGGAATGGGAATAAAGAGAGAGAGAGAGAGAGAGAATGAGGAGAGAGAGAGAGAACAAAAGAGCCTCAGAGATATATATATATATATATATATATATAGAGAGAGAGAGAAATACATATAGCACTTGGTATATCTATACCTATATGGACACGGATGGACTTAGGGTAGGGGAAGGTGGGACGCGACGGAGAATTGGTGGAGAGAGAGAGAGAGAGACAGGAAGATAGAAAGACCCAGAGAGAGAGAGAGAGTATAGCATATAGAGTGGCTGAGCGAATGAGAGAGTGGGAAAAAGAGAGAAGGAAAGTTCCAATGGATTACCAATACACCGATGCAACGTAAAGTCAGGATGATAGCTCATAGCTCAAGTGCGAGACTACACCCACCTGCCAGCTCGTGCAATGACACTTGATGCGGTATGTTGTATTGAAACATTGAAGTATCGTGGCTCAAGACACAAGGGTCCTCGAAGGTCTACGAAAAGCTTTTTGATTCGTGTGTAAAGTCGTAAAAAATAATCGGCCGAACGATTTCATATCGATTATCTTCGGTTATGTCTTTCTACGTGTTTCTCGTATAGTCGTCACTTGATATACTTGACTCGCTCGAGTGTGACCTGTCAGTAGTAAATTCTGGTATACTTACTGGCTTAATATCCTGCAACCTAATTGGAGATCTCGTTACTCTTCTTCTCTTGAAAAATGGAGAGAGAGAGAGAGAGATTCCTTAATTTACAATTGGATGATAATGAGATCGGGCAACATCTTTCTTATTATTTGCTACTGCTACGAATTCGTCTGAGGAGACTTCAGAGATTCTTCTTTGACTCGCTTCAATGGCCAGACGTCTGACTGTCTATCGCCAGTGTCGATTGACTAGGCTCTATATCGACGCTATTGGAGAATCTGATCTTATAGAGATTGATTTAACAATGTGATTTAATAATTTGATTAAGGGCATAATTATGTATGACGATTGGAAATGTTATTGAAAAAAATGTAATGTCCGGAAAATGTATATATTTAAGAATATATACTTTTTGTGGGCTGTAGGTATGTAGAAAATAATTGATTTTCATGTTTTTTTTCTGTAAAGACTTGGTAAATAGTAGATTCTGATAAAGGTCATAGGTAACAAGAGGAGTTTCAAAGTAAAGCAAATCCGAGTCGTATTGAATGGAATCGAATGGAGGAATCAAAGGATACCGAATCTAATTTCCGATTCTGTGCGCCAAGGACTGATTAGATTCCCACAGCCGCAAAAGCCTAAGCCAATTAATGCGCGCAAATAAGTAACGAGTGTGTGAACCAAGCGCATTAACCTCGACGCGCGACTTATTTACCACGTAACACATGGATTCATCCCCTGGCTACACTGCTCAATAGTTAGATGGACCGAGGAGTGGACACCCTGCTGGGATATGCGGCACGCGTCGGAACATCATTACGCGGGACACTTGCTCAGTCAGGTCGACCAACCTTACAAACACTTATTACCCTGTACTGTCGCCAGGGATGCAACAACATATATTATGTAGATATTTTCGCGTCGTTGCTTCTGACGAGTGTCAATGGTTTTTGTATACCGATAATCTGATTGAAACGTGATATAATTTTACATCGTTTAATCGAAAAAATTGGGGGCATTGTAAAGTTTGTACAAAGAGATAAATTCTTATTAGAATAATGATTAGTATTTGGACAAAAACAAATTTTAGTGACAACGACAATAATTCCGTCAATGTACTCAATGGTTTACTTAGTCGATTTTACTGAAATTCTCATCGTCACTAAACATTTGTATTTGTTCATATACTCTTGTTTGTTCATCGCTCTAATAATCGCTAGAAACGCAATAATCGTATTGCCCGTGTAAAATTTTCTGATTTTTGTTTACCTTTTTATTGGAAATTTTTTAATTCTTTTTTCTCAATATTACGATTTATGTATAGTCATTGTGTGACGGAGCGGAAAACAAGAATTTGTATATAATAATACCGTTTATAGCCACGAATCAGTTTTTCCGTGAATACGTAAAAATCAGTTGCGTACTTTCAAAAAATGCTATCGATATAGAAATATATTTGTAGGGAGGTTAGTTAACTTCGCGAATTAAAATGCAGTTGGGTATTAAAAAATAGAGTCGGAATTTTCATCAGAGTCGATTCGTCACGTTTTTAACGAGGGATGATTGTTGGACTCGCCAATGATGAAATCATTGAATGGGGTTTCGAGGGATCTATAGTTTTCACATGGCTGCTTCAGTGACCGAGAGTGGATGATTGGGATAAACGTCCAAAGGCTATTTTCCTTCCGAACTGGACTACAGAGAGTTCGTTGAGAATGTTTCCTGCACGCAGACTCAGATCCAATAGCGCCTCATCGGCCGAGAGGGCGTGGCAAGACTTCGGTCCATGTTTCTAACGTAATTCGGTTATACGAGATTTATCCGTAGCTCGTGGCATCCCCGTATACACTTTCACCCTGGCAACCCGCTAACCTGCCACCCAACTACCCCGACCACCTCCTCCTACAACTCCCTTTTCCTCTACGAGCCATGAGAGTTTATTAGAATTTATAAGCGGTCCCGCTGACAATCGCGCAACGCCCAAATTGGTGGATATTCCATAGATTTACGAGTGAACCCGCACCCTTATTTATTTGCCACCCGTTAACCGCGAGAGGGACTTTCCCGATGCGACATTATTGGTCAATTTTTGGGGCGAGACTCGCCCATCCGGAATTCATCGCTTTGTTTGTCAGAGACTTACGAGGCTTTGGTATTATTCATAGATACCAAAATCATTGACCCATTATCGATCGAGAACCCGCTAACTTCACACAGGATCGGTCCCAGTGAATAATTTCTTTAGAACATGAAAATTTTACGTATTTTTTGATCTGCTCGATAAATTCAATGATCTTGTCGATTAAAAACTCAGATAAAATATTTGTGCAGCTTAATTTCCATCCATTGATTAATTTTATAAGTTAAAATTCAATAATCTTGAATATCATTGTCGTTTAATGGTCGAAACAACCGAGTGACAAAAACGGGTCATGTATGGGTCGAAGGAGGACCTGCACTTTGTAGGATGCCTATTAATATAAATAATAGATGACAAGGGTGCCCCTCGATAGGGTGCACCCTTCGTTGAGTCGTAGAAGTCAAAAGCCGACGCGTTAAGCCATCCCCTTCGGCGTGAAATCATTTAATCATTTCGACGAGCGATAGAAAATTCATGAGCTCCCGCACGGTGCATCTAGCACCAGCCAGCCAGCCAGCAGAAGCAGCAACACTAGCACCGGCTACCCCACATTATGGGCCATGGTCTGCAGACAGCAAGGGAAATGATGATGGGGATGAAGATGAGGATTGGAATGGGGATGATAGCCCCAGCAGCCGCTTTTATATACGAGCGAGAGTTCCTTCCATGCGACTAGATTATCAGCCTGGTGTGGGAATTGCTACGTGCTGAATCACGCGTGGAACAGCTCTAATTCGATTTTAATTTGATCCCCGGTTAAATGGCGCTAACAATTCCACCAAGTGACTGTCGATAGAGAAACGCTTCGAAAGTCGATAGGTCCGGACCCTAATAATATAATCGATTATTGTCTTCGCCTCCAGCATTGCGTTTGACAATATTTCTCTCTCTTTCTTTCCCTCTCGTCTTCCGATCTCTCTATCGCATTTATGTATTCTTCCTCTAGCGGCATTCCTTTGTACTACGTGAGAGACGACCAATCTTGAGCTCAATGAGTGCTGCAGAAATGTAGTGCGTGAGTGTGGGGAGGGGGATTGCGAGGTGTGAGAAAAAGGGGGGATCGCGAGAAGAGGCAAGGAGGCATCACTTAAAGGATTGATGGAGGATTGAATCAAACAGTGACGACGTTCGCCCCGCAAAGTTTTTTTGTGAGATTCATCGCCGCCCGCCACAAAGGTCGCTCGGCAGAAGAAAATGAAAAAGCTCGTTGTATTTTAGACGCAATCAATTTGAGTCGCACCGCTCGTAATGTTCATCCGAGGACAGGCGAGCTCTCGAGTATTTAATGCGTTGTAGCTTTGTAGCCCCGAACACCCCTCTACCGTGTCGGAGAGACACTCACACGCGGGCCCTTTCCACGTTGCGAACATCCAAAAGACAAAATCAATAGCAGCGCAGTGACTAACGCCTAATTTCGTGTAATCCTTTATGCCAAATCACGTGCTGACATTTAGACGTAAGATGCGATTTTTTTTTCATCTTACTCACACTCGAGCTACGAATATTAAACAGTTTGATTTTACACAGCGAGTGATTTTTGACAAAATTTATTTAGTTATCGATCAACACAAATTATTTTCATCGACTATATCGAGGTAAGAACGTATTTGCTTTGTTATTGCGATATCCGAAAATGTATTAAAAATAATTCATGAAAATTGAACGAATCTCTAACTAGCTTGTTTATCTTTACGAATTCATACTTTGGAGCTTTTCTTATTCTCAAAAAAAAAAAAAATAAATCACACGTCATTGGAATTAATGACCGAGGGAAAATATCTGCTCGATCATCCGGTATACCATCCATCCTCACCCCGTTGAAGATTTCCATAATCCCTTAACGATGGTCAAATATGAAAATATTTATTTTGCCGAGTTGAGAATAGCTAATTTCTAAGACCCGACCGTGTGTACATAGCGTCAGACCAGCTCTTAGACACATAATCGAAATTTTTCCGAATCCCTTTAGATTCCTACGAAGGCTATACTAGCTGTCAATCTCGAGAGAGCTGCTACTCGAGAGCGTCTTTCTTTATTAAGGAACCGTGCTGTTGGTTTGGTATTCTTTGAGAATACACATGTTAATTTTCATGAAATAACATTTCGTCGTGTATCTGCCTAACAGCTGTGAAATAAAAAATCATATTGCACTGGACAATCATTTTTTCGAATCGATCTATAAAATGTCAATAACTACGGTACCAGTCGAGTACTGCGGTTAGTAGCAAAATGACTGAGTGCCATTGAAAAATCCTTTTTAAATTGCAAACGACAATTTTCCGGTCCATTTTCATCTTCCGTACGACGTTCAACTATTACCATTCATTCCCACCGGATGTGAAAATATTCTACTATAAATATCAACAGCGATTATCAAGGATCGAGTCGCGAATCGAATCTGTATGGTACTTACGATCATATGCAGATAGCGCATAACGTTCCCACATATCACTTATTCAGGTATTCCATCTCCTTGAGCAAATACGTGTAGAGGATAATTTTTTATCGATTTTATTTCGTTCACCCCTATGGTAAAACATTTTCAGTATTACACAAAAGCGACAAAAAATATGTCCCAAAGAAAATATTTGAATCGAAAGATAATTTCTCATAAATCCACAAAATGACGTATGTGCGCTAAGTTCAAATCTCCTTGGCGAACATCCATTCGAGCTACCATTCTTACGTATGTATATAAGGTGTAAAGAAATGAGCGGGATATTTAAAAACGAATATTTCCCACAGAGCTCACCCCATAGTTTCGAGATATCTTACCCTGAAAATTACCATAAATTCCTCGTGCAAATGGTAATATTCCCGTATAATTTTACGCAACTTATGACATCGAGCGCCTACTAAGCATAAACACAGAGTCTTGAGCTCGAGTTTCGCGGGTCATTTGAGTCGTTCTGCGCCATTACCCTTTCTTAGCTGCACTTTGGGGACAGAAAGGTCTCTACGTCTGAACCACATAGACGTGACTTGGGTCTTTCTCGTTCCAAACCGTTATCGAAGAGTCTAGGATGTATCCTCTAGCTGTAAGAAGCGCGAGCCAGAAGCACAGTGACTCGAGTGAAGCCGAGTTCTCTCGACTCGAGTCCAATAGCATTTTCGCGATAGTTACGACCATCTGAAAGTCAGAACCGCCAAATAATGCAGTTGTTCGCGAAATAGCCTACGAATGGAGATTTTCACAATTGAATTATATGAGAGGGGCAGAGGGGTGGCTCTTTACGACTGCATTTCGTTGGAATGACCCTGCGCGCACCACATAACCCCGGCCTGGGAACGACGTCGGAAACGTCATTACGACGGCCATTTTGTACGTCGGAGTCGTCCTGGGCTCTCGGCCAGTTTGCACGATTTTCACCGCGTCGCTTCGTTGTCTACGCTTTATAGTTTACAGCCTCGTTGTCGACATTTTCACTTGTCTCTATATACCGTCGCTACGTACCTAACCTATGGCAGTAGTGCCTGCATGGTTATGCATAGCGAGAGCAATGGCGCTGGGTAGCCACTAAAAGTTCATCCAGAAGTTTCGGGTGGAGCGTTTGATGATTCAGCCGGCATTGCGATGATCGTGCAGGATTAAACGTACCGAATGGCCTCCCTACCTGAAGAGTCCGTGAGGCCAGACTGTTTTAACGAAATTTCAATGGCGCCTGCAGCGTAAACCGGGGTCTTCGACAATGGTGCCCTGTTGTCAGGAAGGGGGCTTCCTTCAGAGGAACCTTTGTCAGAAACTGGCAGGCTACGAAGTTGGATGAGACATCGAGGAGCTTCGGGATGACTTGTTACTTGTAAACGCGTCTGCTGCTTGCTACTTGAAGTCCATTTTTTTAGCAGACAACTTTTATTTCTGTGCGACGCGTGGACCAGGGCGATCGCAACCCCCGTCAAAGTTCTTGAATGATAGATACGCTTAGATCTGATGATGATTATGATCTGGCCTCCTTGTATGCTCGGAGTCACGAAGTATATTTTTTTTCGAAAATCACTAGAGCTTCCTTGCCATCCGGACAATACAAATTTTATGGCTTTTTCTTGCCGAATCGAATTGAACGATTCCTAGCCTGTGTCACCTGCTTTATGAGAAAATTACGAAAAGGTCGTCAGTGACCTTTCGCCAAATTCAAGAGGTCAATACAACACATGTGTCGCACAAATAACTTATTAATGATATGCTCTCAAAGGGATAACTACGTGTGTGTCGTAGCATAGGGAAATACACTTTTCATGGAATTCGTCCTAATTATACCTTAAGCCTTTACAGAGACCAGGACTATGGAGGACCAGAATCATGGTAGTAATCCAATAACCATCCAATAGCAATTCGCGATATAATTTTGTCAGAGACCCCAAGCGATATCGACCCTTTGGTAAAGTGCGCGTGGCCAGACAGGCTATAATTTTGGCACCCCCGCAAAGGAACCGCAAGCTGGAATTAAGTCCGTTTGTCGGCAAAGTCGTCGCGCAATCAGACGCAGGATAGTCGGTTAGTAGGATAGCTTCGAAATAACGAGCGGTGAGCGTCGGGACGCCGCACGAGGCTGATCTATCGTTTCTATCGCCACGGGTGGGAACCGTCGCTTATTTCGATATTCGGCCTTAGAAAATTCGGAAGAATTGCACGGGAAGTCTGCGGAGGACAGTTCGATTAACCACGCGGCGGGGACACCAAATAGTTTTGAAAAGAGCTTCGTTACGTTTCCGGTGATCGAAACTTTTTCAAAATGACTGACATCGCGTTTGTGACTGATAATTCTTTTTTTTTATTATTATCAAAGTGTACAAGGATAATTGAAAAATTTATATACTACTTGGATTGACACTATATTTGCTTTCACATCTTTTTCAGGACTTTCGTCGCGTTTCCGCTATGTTCTTGGTGCAAGCTGAGACAAAGGAACCGCACGTCCCGGGGAATTTCTGTTTCCAGAATTTCACGAGAAGGGAGTCTTCGCACCGTAAGCAATCGGGATATGGTCTCTGCTACACGGCTTCATCTTCCTAAATTGAAAAGTGCCTCGAGTACTATACTGCGCGACACGTCGTAATGGGACCACAGGAGGAAAACAAAAGAAAAGTACAACTAGTTCCATCCCAGAAGTAATTACAACCAACCAATAATACATAACAGTAGACAAAATGGAAAATGACCATTGACCAAAAATAAATAAAAATTCTACATTTGATAATAAAAACTCAACGAATTTTCACGCTTCAAATAGATCTTTTTGAATTAAATCGAAAAGCTTACCCATCGAATTAAACGTGGCGTATAAAATCCAACCTGACTGTTTGTCTACCCAGATCCTTCAATCACGTTCATATGTACAGTATGAAAAAAATTGAAAAGGTATCTAGCCCGAGGAACACGCGAAAGAAAACAACTGAACAAAATAATCATCACGTGCTTCCTGAATTAAATTAATCAGCTGGTTGCGGTCGTTGATTCAAATTTTCGAAATATAATTTGTGTATCTGCATGCACGGAATTCCAGTAGCTGATAGACAATTCGCGTAGGTTGGCTGTAACGCGACAAGTAACCTGTCGACGATCAACCGAGGACTTAATAAGCGGGCGGCCATTAATAATTAATTTACTCCCTTGTAAGCCCACCTAACACAGCCTAATAATTTAATCAAGAACTGACGCGTCACGGGCTGCCTATCAACTAACAAGGCGTACTCCTGTCAGAGCACAATTTGATAATCGTTGTAATTTCGTTCGAAGGCGGAAACGGTTTTCGACGCCAATTGACTGCTCGCCCCTTCGGATAGCTGGGGCCTAAGCCTTTCTTCTCGTACACCTGAAACGCCTTTCGTAACGAGCGACGCGTATCTGGTAAGAAGATAGAAGGGGACAAGGGAACAACGCTCGTCCCTTCCTGCGGCTAGGCAAATGCATGCTTTTCTTTTGCCCCATTGCTAACGGTACGTCGCCGCAATGCTGACAGCCGCTACCACCGCCAGAGCGACCGCCGCCGCCACGCGTTGCGGCTGCTCGTTTAAGAAGGGAATCCTATTGTCTCACTTTTCATTCCGTCCAGTCATCGGACGTAGAAATTACGTTGGAGATTATACACGGCATACGGGCATCCACGTTCAGACGTCTTTTTAGCTGTCGTCAAATGTCTGACGGCTTAATCGCACATCTGACTCCGGTGCCTTCTTAGATTTGGGTGACGGGCGAGATTTCTTTTTGAAAATGATGCTATCGTATTGCGCGTAGGTATTAATGGCGGATGAAGATCTGTGGCAGATTTGTATTTCGGATAAATTATGTCGCTATTTTTAATAACTACAATTATTTGCCATCACGATCTTTCTAGGAGGGCTGTTACAAAATTGGGAGACTGTTACGTCAAATTTGGGATGTTTGCAGACAGTCATGGCGTAGTATCCTTTGAGTCTCGTTGGATCGATAGAAAAATGGCTGTTGGCGTTGAACGTGGAAGCCATAATTCTCTAGGGTCGAAAAGTCATAATCAGGTTTGGATGAAATTCCCAAGTAAAAATGTTAAAAAGTCATGTCCAAGGATATTTTATCTCTGTCTCTCCGTTACTGTCTGGATCAAGTCGGTCAAAGTGGACGGTCAGATGCTTGTCTGAGATTGAAAATGTTTAAATAAAAATTCGTCAAACATAAGTACCCAGACTATCCGCGTATTTCACCCAGACCCCAATCAGACTTTAACCAGACAAAAGTCAATGCAAAGACTTGACTAACACTTTATTGAAACGAGAAGTACTCGATCGAGATCAAAGAGACATATGTCAGACTTTTCCAAGACATCTACGATACTTCATCATTTTTACTACAGGGTACTCGTACAGTAATTCAGACTTATGTATATTTCTGTGGAAACAGCAGGTATACGAGTCAATATTGTAATAATGTTCAACCCATACTTACGAGTCCCATAATCTCACTCGAGGAAATCTACTCGCCTACGAACCCTAATACAGGACAGAGTATACGCGATAGAGAAAGACAGCAAGAAAGTAAATGCGAGAGTGAGCACCAGAGTGGGACCAAAGAGATTGGTAGAGAAGGAGCAAACACTCTCGTACAAAAATATCCCGTTAACGATTACCAGCCCCTCTCTGCGGGCTCGTTATTGTGTCCCCTCGCAGAACTTAGAAACAAAAGACGGGTGAAGGCGTGCGCTGATTGGCCCGCGTGCCGCGGCTCGTCGTGCTGATTGGCCCGCGGGACCGCACCCACCCTGCAATGGCCGCTTTGTCGGTGTGTACGCGCCAGTACGTTCAGCGCGCACCCCTTCGCGCTCTCTAGATTATATCAAAATATAATCACTACCCGGTATACAACCCGCGCCTATGCTCCATCCGGTCTACGGGCCTTATTGCAGCTCACCGCGAGCTCAGAGAGTACAGAGGACCTTGTTCCGAAGCCACCAAGCGGAAACCGATCCCGCGCATAGTCTACCGTTTGCCGCAACTAACCTTCACACCTAGGGAAAATTTTTCCTTTATACACTCGCTTTTTGGACCCCACGGCTTGCTCGGTCTTTCCGTCTCTAACCCTTCGTCCCCTTTATTCCCTCCAGCGCCATTGCCAACCTCTCCCTTCGCTCGCCTATTCACCCTACGTTCCCTTTGCTCAGCTCAGTCGCTTCCTTATCTCACTTCGTCATTTGCGACTTTCGTATGACCTGATCCTGTATCCGGTTATCTCCTCTTCCTTTACCTTTCAGGTTGTGATCCTTTGTCCTGGATGTCCTTAGTATACCTATATTCCATTGCTAGAATTTTATATTTCTTTCTCCCTCTTACGCTAGTTCTCTCATCGCATCCTCTTCTAGAAGGGAGAATCATCGGAGTATCACTGGCTTCCGCCATCCTGAACTAGTTGCGAGAGCCACTGTATGGCTAAGGGTTGGGTTCTACTAAGGGTAAACCTTAGTATGTTACTGTACGCCAATTCTTGATTTCGAATACCTAGACCCTCCGTCAGCTACCGTCATTCCCTGTGCTAAAACCAGCGCAGTTGATTTTTACTATATTCATCGCTGAGGCTTTTTGAGTACGTAAAGCGTGACTGACTGCTCTTATCTTCTTCACATAAACTTTTCTTCCTTCTCAAAGATTCTGCCTTACCGACTGGTTCTCATCTTGACATTCTTAATTATGAAAATTTTACGTGCTTTTATAGTATCTAACTCTCTCTCTCTCTCACTTTTTATCTAGATAATTTTGAATTTAAGTACGTTTCTGCTCACTATTGATTATTTTTCAATTATTCCATTGGATCCTACTGTTCTGCTCTTTTTCTTCTTCTTCTCGATCCTCGCAATACCGTTCTGTTAGTACATGGCGAAATATCCGTGGAGGCGCCACTGGGAATAACGACAAGTGAAACTGGCCGAGAATATCGTGACGTAGTAGGATCGTCAATATACATTATTGACATATAACGTGTAAGCCATGATCATGTATTTGGTACGTAATGTAGCACTGTAACCCCGCTCACCTGTATCCTGTCCTCGGGAAGATCCGTTCGAAGGCTAAGCATCTCACGGGCGTAGACGTCTGGATAATGGGCCTCCTTGAAGGCTGCTTCCAGCTCCTCCAGCTGCTGGGACGTGAAGATCGTCCTAGAGCAACAACCATATGAACCTAGTTATATGCCATTACAACTTTTCCCCTAAGTCTACCCTATCTCTTAGCATCTCAAGTATACTAGCAACGTTATCTCGTCAGCATTGTGTAAGCCACTATACTGTGTAATTCATCAAGTCAAGTATACGTGCCGACGAAGTGGCGGATTTGATGGCAGGTGATAATTTCGATTTTATAAATAATCAATGAGAGCCAACATGGGAGACTGAGATAAAATTTGGACTTATCTTTGAGTTCAAAATAAATATCGTGATTAATTTAAAAATTATAGGCATCAAGATGCTGGGAAGCTATGTACGTAACATATGTATTTACGTCTTAATTGAATCATTGCGTAAAATGACAAAAGTCAAGTTGACCTGACGCTTTCTTTATCGTGTGAAGACCCAATATGGCCATGGACAAATTCGACGTTAAGACGCCCAATTAGTAATAATTTGACAAATTGCCGGTTGCAGCAAATAGGCAGGCATCTGTTGGGCTCGAATTCTTTCGAACTGAAAGTCACTCTCTGGACGATCATCATCTCGTTAACTTGACTCGTTGACTTCAGCTTCACGTTCGAATCGGCCGCTAGATCGATCCTCGATCCTATCGATCCTTGATCATAGATCGCTGATCGTTCCATCTCGACTAAGACTGACGCTTCGCTTTGTTCGGGGCTGTGTGTTATTATGAAGGGCGTTAACGAGGTTTCGTTAACGTTGACACTGATGAGAGTGCGAACATTATCAAGGCAAAACAGTCATTCTTGTCGATCGCAATACGTAACTTGAAACTACGTGGTAATATTCGATAAAGTCAAAACGATGACATTAAATCCATATTAAATGAAAAAATTGTATATTATGGACAAAAGTGAAATATTTTATGGAATTAAACAAAAAAAATGCAACAACTATTTTTATTTGCTGGATTTCAAATTTTTACCAAAATTTACATCACCCTGTGGGAGAAATGTTGCGAGGTTCGCGAGGGCTTGGTGCAATCTAAAATGGCGCTGCGCGTCGGGAAATGGCCAGGACGAGATGCAAAGGAATTCTGTAGAGTCGCGTGTATATTAATATCGATTTGATATACTCGATTCGTCAAGAATTTTCTAAGTATACGACTGAGTGGCGATATCTTTAGCAGATGACCTTTTCAGGCGGATTTCTATGATACGTAAAAGTCCATAGTCATTCTACAACCTGTTATCGTCTTGTTAAACCGATCATTGAAAATAATGCATAGTGATTTCTGACTTGTAAGGTCGATTAGCATTTACGACCTGTAATTTCATCAAAAGGAAATGTAATGATCTGTTGGTTATGCTTGTAAGGCGATTCAGCCTTGTTGATTGTTTGGAAAATGTTTTTTAAAGAATTCAAAATTGTAAGATTATGGAATTTGTTAGAAAATATATCTGTTTCGGACAAAAACCAGTGATATATTATATAACAAGATACGATAATTATATCTTCACTCGAAATATTCATATTACGTATATATACGTTAAATGAGCTACAGTCGGATAGAAAATTTGTCAAATTTTAGTTTTTCATTACGATCAGAGACTCACCTATGGCGACGTTTTTTCTTCTTCTTTTTACTGTATCCAGGGAGTCCGTCGACTGTAAAGTCTTTGCCCGACTCGATATTATGCCCGACGCCTAGAAAAATACAGGAAGAGAATTACAACGTCGTTTGAATCGCTATTAAAATCGAGTCTTATTTACAGCCGAGGTAAAATAGCATTTGAAAAATTGAAACTGTAATACAGAAACGGTTGAGCGATAATAAACATAAATATATAGTAGAAATTATCGTTGAAAGTAGGTAACGAAAAAAAAGAGGTAAAATGAAAAAAAAAAAAATAGTATGTGCACGTCTCATAATAGCAATTACGAGAATTCATTAAATCTGCGCCAGCAGTAACGTGTTTCATTGAATTTGACGTTCATTATTTCATTCTATAGTCTGTAATTGATAACCATCCGAACGAGTGTAGAGAGCAGGTAGACGTAGAGAAACCCGTATATCAAATTACCCATTATAACCAGCTTAGCAATTCTCTAGTTCGTCGTTATTTCATTCTTGGATAAATCGCATTAACTAGCAGGGAAACTGAGAGGTTAAGATTCCGAATGACTCGAATGGTAAAAGTTTCCTAAAAACACTACAAGTTGTCCCGCGGTCTAATGGATTGATAGGGATTGAAAAAGACATAAAAAAAAAGTATACACGACATTTAAAAACAAACAATTTTGAGGAAATATTGAAAATGATTTTAAATAAATGAATAAAATATATAATAAAATTCAAGGGAATTCATGTCCATCTTGAAAAACAGGCGAACATGAAAACTTCGTTCTGAGCTATGTATATAGGTGGGTTAACTAGGCAATAGGTACTAACTGGTGTACCTATTACGTAACGTCATAATATTTTTGTCCCAAATCGTATAGAAAGTCAAGCTAGAAAAGTAATTTGAATTTGTTTGTTTGCCACGGGAAGGAATATCCCGCGGTAAAGAAAAATAATAATTAATACAAAATGTGAAGCAATTTATTTAAGTAAGACAAAAGTCCTCCTTCGCTCGGATACATAAGTTGAAAATAATTATCAATTATAAATTAATTTTGAATTAACGAGCGAAAAGTTCAGAGCGGCACGGTAGTACAATAAAGAGCAAACCCTTTCCCGACATCAGCCATGCGCTGTTACAAGCTCGCAGTAGGCATGTACCGACCGCTAGTGGCGGCTAATTAACTATTAATTACGAGCTTAATCCCAATTATATATCCCTTGACTAATTGGACTCTGAAACACTGCTGACGTCACTACGAAGCGTTCCCAACTCGACTAGCGCAGTTTACCTAATCGTGAACTCGTGCTGCTCTACGGCGTCGGGGTTAGAAAAGAGACTTTGGAAAATTTTCGGAACAAAGCTGACGGTGACGAGACGTCGGCCATATGGCTGGTTCTAAGCACTCGTCAGAGCTCTTTTAAAAAGCCCCAGTGCAGCCCGTCCTGAGTTTCCCTCTTCTCGCCCTTCGCCACTTTTTCCTTCGCGTTTACCTTTCCCACATGTTTATTAGCCCCACGCTACCACGATTATTAAAAATTAAATTAATAATGGCGCAAATTCGTATAATACAAAGACCATTCTTTAATAGAAAAATAATAGCGACCTCATCCGCACTCAAATTTTCTGGTCCATTTCCTTTCCTACTTTCAGCTACTCTTTACGTATCCTTTTCATAAAACTACAAAACTGCACATTTCAAATGCAATTATTAGCACTTAACACGACAATGCTTAATGCATTGTTTGTCAGAACCAACGAACCCTCCTCTCTACGCCCCCACCGGTACATTTCTTACGGCGTTTAAAGTGCACTTATTTAACCCGTGCTGTTGAACCAATCGTTCTATTAGGTGAGAACGACTCGGCACCTGATGGATATCGTAAACCTCTTTTTTGAAGAGTAGAAAAAGGAAGGTAAAGAACAGCAAAGTCATTACCGTTAATTTCATGAAAATCTGTCCCAGAGGCATCCACGGTAGTTCGATCAATTCAACGTTAACAGTTTAACGAACGCACGCAGAGAAATGACTGCTAGTGTAGACTAGTGAGTGATTTAAAATTTCAGTATTACAAAAGATCGACGAATTACCATACCAAATGGTACGAAGATCTTGAAGCGAATTGCTGCAAGCAAATCAATTAACGAAATCCAGTTAGCGTTTACCAGAATGAGTCTAGAACCCTAATGCACGGAACATTAGGTGGAACATCGATTGTCTAATTCCTCCTAGATCTAATCCGTTTGCAGTCCAAGCCTCAAGGAACCCAGCGAATCCCTCAGGAGACTAGGGATCCAATGTTGGCTGTGGTGAAATCCTGGATCAGCGTAGACCTGAAGGCGACGTAGATCGGTATCAAGATCGAGAGAAAGCACGAAATTGGATAAGGTACTAAAATTTCCTAAATCCTTTATTTCCTCTACGACCTTTGACCTCGAAGCAGATCTCTTATAATTTCATTGACGTCTGTAGTCAAGAACACTGATGCAAATTTCTTCAATGGAAAGTACTTGCTTCTCTGTTTCTAGTCGAGTCTCAATGATGCATGGTGATGATCATTCTCCCGGAAGTGCAGTACGTGCTCCGTTTTGTTTCGTCCTCGCGAGTGTCATCGAACATGGGAGTAGAGGATTATATGCAGCAAGAGCCGGTGAGGACTCCCGGAAGAGAGGGTAGAAAAGACTGGAAACATTTAAGGGAGGCCACTGTCTTGGTTTTCGCGGAGAAGCAAGCATCTATAGAGAGGGAATCTGGCAAGAGTCGGCTCTCGAAACACCCTCGCATCAAAAGGGTGGTAGTTTCGCCGCTAAATATATTCAGGCGATACGCACACACAGTGCCCACTCCCGGGTATAGGGGTTGGTACTGGGCGAGGGTGTGTTGCTCTTGGGAACTCGAGGTTGTGTTGGTATACCGGTTACCAGGCAACCGGCAATAAAGGAGCGTGGATAGCCAATGGCGGCCCTCAAAATACCCCTTCGTCTAACACGGCTTGTTTTCCGTGCTTAAGAGCGAGACAGAAGGAGCTTTTGCTTTAGTAGCTGTTAAGGCTTTAAAGCCACAACCCTGTGCTAAAACGGGCGCTCGTCGGGGCTCTAGTTTGGATAATTGATATTCTAATCCACCAGAACTGGTAAAGGCTTTACCTACCAGGACCAGTAGTACCACTGCACCATTGCCACTACTATTATCAGCAGTGCTATCACGTCTACCAACGGCAGAAAACGTTATTTTTACCAATACCTTACTACTGCGTGCTTCTTGCATTATTTTTTATCCCTCTCTTTATCACACTCTGTTTATCACATTTTTTATTCTACCTTCGTAGCTTACTCCTTTTATCTGATCTCAACTAAAATCCACGACCTGTCTTTATATCCTCCACGTCCATCCCTTACTCGTATTTTATTAACGTCCTAGTTTAACCTGAACTAGTATTTCGTTTTAGTATTTCTAGTAGTAGGCTTGATCGATCTACTAAATTTTCGCATACTCTTTACACGCTGCATGATCCTACGTAGAAATTTTATTTGTTAAATCAAGGACCTACCTGGGCCTATACTGCCCCAGTACAGACCTAGAGACGGTTTAGATCTACGTACTAAAATTCCTTCCAGGGATCACGTATTTATGTATTTCATACGTGCTGTATATCGCGTAGCTAACTTAGCTGATTTGGCCCCTGGATATAGACGTCGATTCATTAACGCGTCGGTTTCCTTGATCAGAGTCCCACGTTGCAGTGAAATTAGATTTAATCCCAGTGGCAAGTAGCTTCTGTCAATAGAGACGCGACTAATAGGCTACCCACGAGGATGGGTACGCTAGAGTTTGCGCCTGGCAAATGGAAACGTGCGAAACGTATCTACACGTCGTTACATCGTTACGCGGACGATTGTGTGCCCCGTGTCTCGTGGGAGGGTGACTGGGTAGAGCACGTAGTACGCCCCTGGGACGTCTTGCGACCACTTGTCCGTATTAAACGGGTACTAATCCCGAAATTTAATTTGAAAATCTTTTCACCCGGGCCCCGTTACCAGTCGCTACCCACGATAAGGCCACCTCTCTCCATAGCTTCACTACGCCACAACACGGCCGAAGACATTTTAAACCCGGAATTACCTCTTTGTCCGAGATAATTGAAAATTTATTTTGGCTCGTTCCCGTTCGGTACTCCGATTGACGTTGAAGCCCGAGGATTTTGAAAATCCCAATGCTGTTCATGATCGGCTTAATGAACAGCGTTTGATATGCTTCCGCTATGTGAACGCACGCGTCATTTCCTTTTTACGAGACACCAGTGACCCGTTTGCGAGAAATTATACGTCCTCCAGTCTCAACCCCTTTGCACCGAGAAATAACGCTGCTTTTCGATTTGATACGCTAGCCTGTACTTTCGTCACGCCTTTCGGATGACTTTGCTATTCTTCCTTCGTCCTTCTCCCATCTCCGTCAGTCCTTCGACTCCGTATTCCCTTTTCTGGTCTCACGACACTGACTCCCCCGTTGACGTCTGGAAGCGACTACGACGTCGACGCCGAGGCGCCCGTGGGAGATCATCGTCGAGAAGGGGTGCATCGACTCATGGATTTTTCAGAGGCGCGTCAGAGCGTAAACAGTGTTTTCAATAATTTTGAAAGCACCAAAAAATCGATCTTGCTTTCCAAGGGCTAGGCGATATATCGCACGGGGGTGTGTATGCCTAAGGGTTGTGGATCGTGCTACTAGGGTATACTATGCCTGTATGTAAACGTGTGTATACTACCAAGGGTTTTGGAGGAGACGGAGGTGAGGAACAGAGTCGGCGTTTGGTACTCAGACATTTATGTTGTTGCCGGCAGGGCGAATCGAGGGTTGCCCGCGCGGACGGATTCCCTGATCCATCCCCAGGGATGTTTCGCTAGATTAGGGACCCCTGTTCGTTTTTGCTAGACCATGCAACAACGTGTAAAACACTTGTAACGGAGCGACGGCTTAGGGTAAGCTATACTAATGTTCTCCCAATGTTACCCACGCAGGGACAGGATTAATTCAGTTAATTCGCTCTCGGTCTAGCATCTGATTTTTTAAAAATTTTATGTATATTTTTTACAATAAAAAACCGGGGCTTTTGGCACGTACGAAATACACAGTCGAAGCGAACGCGCACACGAAGACATCCCGTCATCCTGGTAAAAGTATTACTACTATACGTGTGCGAAGGTAGGAGAAAAAAGGACGAATTAAAAAGAAATTAAAATCGTTTGAGGTGAATAAAGTAATTACGAGCATTTGGCAAAGTGCAGATTTGATGCATGGCTAAGTGCGCCAAGGGATAATTGCGAATGATTTTGACGAACGGAAGGTGTTTGTACGTGCATTGCCTCTTTTTTTTTTTCAATTTCACACCTTGCGGCTAAGAACGTTTACCAAGGGTCTCTCGCTCCATTCTACATCTCGAGGTGGTAGCCATATTGAAACCGTACACTCTAAGAAGGGTGTGAATATTATGATGGCCACGCATTGAAATGCCATTCGCGGACAAAGGGCGAAGTGTTGATTGCCTGAAAACAACTTTTTTTACTTTCGCACTACAACGTACACTTTGTTCCATGGCATCGTTGCGTCTTGTCCTTACGATAGTACGAGTCTTCTAAGAACTAGTACCTTTCGAGTCTACCAAAGTAATCTCAAATTCCGCACTGCACCCTAAACGCTCCCAGTACAGACGGAATTCCATCCAAGTTGAAAATAGAATTCGTGCCAATTGACTGGTATGAATTATTGATGGTCCTAATATCAGTGAATATTATCACTATGATAATCAAGCTGGCCAAGTGAATTGTTCTGGTAAGCAAGAAGAGAAAATTCAGGGTCTGACTCCGGTTCAGTTCATAACATGGGGTAAACCGGGACCAGAACCTTGCGATTCCTGAAATAAATTTGCTTCCGCCGTACGAGCTCGGTGCAGTATGGCAGCCCTTATGTAATATACCGGTAAAGCTAGCTACCCCTTTCAGTTGGGCAGTAGCGGCATAAGTCAGGAATTCCTGGCACGCAGTATATTGCACGGGGGTGCGGTGGTTATAAGCTATAGTCCCTGGCGTGGCATGGCATGCACAGCCATTTACTTCATTATGTCATTAAGCTTAATGGCCCTGGCCCTAACACGACTTTAGGCTATAGCTACTTCTACAGTCTGTCCCCATTAACTCTCCCGTCCTTGCCCATCTCCGGCTGCACCCGGCCAAATGAGCATTGACTTTACGCGATGACCATCACTGCCTCGCGCCCTTCCGGTACAATTTTCGCGTTACCTTGTTCATGCTGTTTCCTTTTTATTAGTGCACTTATCACATAGCTTAGACACGTGGACGAACATTATTTTACAAATCGTTATAGGTTATAGAGTATAGGACATGGCGGTGGGAGATAAAATGTAAATTGGACTGTCATCAAATATTATAATTATTTAATAATAATAATTAAATGACTGCAAACAGTTGCGTAACGATCAAAACGTTACCAATCGTATAAACAGTAATTCGTCTGATCTGACGCATGGACCCAAATTACTAATGTGGGGAAGCTGAAGGGATTTGAATTTAAAAAATAGACGCGAATGGTAAAATAATTATTTTCAAAATGTTTAAATTATATTTATAATATATGTAGTGTTTTATGTTATATATTATTTTATCGTGCTACTACGTGCTTATAATTTGAGAATTGTAGAAATTGTTACGAGCAGATAGAACCCGAAAGTAAATTAGACTCTGATGACTTTTCTCCTTGATTTTCTTCTGATTTCGGGAGTCTGCAGGGCTATGTTACTTTTCCGTAAACTCGGCTGCATTAAACATCTACAGTTTCTAATGCCGTTTTCTCGCGTCGGCAGTACTGTTACGAAAACACGTGTAACGTTTCAGGAAGGTGTTGACTGCGGTGGTGTTTACGAAGTAACTTAATATTTCTGAACCGGCACTTCATTCTGTACGTTGGCGCCAGATAAAGTTACGTTCACACATGCTGGACTAAGTATAGATCTTAAATGTTATATGCTTGCAGACAAGGCGCATATCTTATTCGACGAGGATAGTTTTTGCTAGCGTTACAAATTATGAAAATTTCAGATTCAGGCGGTATATGGAAAAATGTATTTATTTATGATCTTCCTGTATCTGGTATTAACCAACGTTCACATATGTGTAATTAAGAAAGCGAAATTTTGCCTGTTACATTACAGATTTTTTATGACTATAATATTTCATTGTCAAATTAATGACATCAGATTCATCGGATGATGAACTTTCTTGATTATTTTGTCAAACTTTCGGTACTACCTTTGGGACAAGGTGGATGGGTTAAGCAAATTGGAAAGATAAGCTCGTGCAATTGTATAATGCACTAAGCGTAAACACGAAGAACGATGAAATCCTTAAGAACGCGTCGAGAAGCAAATTTCTCTTGAAATTCAAGACGAGATTTACGTGACAAAGTGTTCGCGTAGCGAAATGACCGAGAGTGGATAGAAATAAAGACTAGTGATTTTCCACTAAACAAGAGACGCATTTACATCCTAATGAACCATTAGTTCTGCGGACGCTCGAAAAGTTGGAGTTACATTAAATGGAGAATAGAAATACAAGACGAGAGTGGAGCATTAAGCGAGGCGGATAGAAACGAAAGGACAATCGACATCTCGAAACGAGTGAGTTTTTATCGCATTACAGATCCAGGCGAATCTCCAACTTGAAGACGTGTCAATGGCAAACAGAGGAAGGATTTCAAAATGAAAATAAAGTCTCGATCCAATTCTCTTATTTCTAGCAGCATTACGATAAGATTCGATATAAAGAATTTTCATCCCTCCACAATCCTATCCTGCTTATTGACTGATGAAACGAAGTAAAAACTATCCCAGCAACGTTGTTTTATATCTGCAACCAGTTAAGGGCGTGAGGGTTGATATGCACGTCCTTCCACAAAGCGGTCAGAGGGGTCGTGGGCGAGTCAAGGTATGAGAGGATAAGAGTGCCAGAGAGTGAGTGAGCGAGTAAGAGAGAGCCGTGCTCTCACTCGACAGAGAGAGACAGAGAGAGGCGAAAGAGCGAGAAACGTTATTCGCTAAAAATCTTCGGGAAGATCGCGTGTTCCCTCTTTCTCATTTCGAGATGCCCTCTTCCGCTCAATAGAGCCCGTGGAAAATCGCAGTGAAAAGGTGTGAATCTCCAGCTCTCAAAAGGTGACAATGCCCATAGTGGTGCACAATGGCCCTAAACCCACAATGTACGATCACTGAAGGCCTTTTCCGAGAGCTGCATGCAAGCCTTGCCTCTCCTCGCCCCTCTACGCGTTCCTCCTCACCTCTTCTCGTCACTCCTTCGCTCTTCTCTCTCCTGTCACCGATGTATCTGCCTGTGGCGATGCACGACGAATCGTCACCGTTTTCCACCCCTTTGGCCGTCATCCACGAACGTTGACTATCGTCGACGTAGCAGGCAGCAGCCAGGTTTAAAATATCGTTTTAAGCACCGTGAAATTTAAAACCCAAAATTTCCGTCTTGTACGCCTGACACGGGCCACGCCTTCGATGTCAAAATATTTCCGTAAGGGCTCTGCCCCGCGGACTCTAAAGGGTTCAAAAATTCTGCATAATGACTGTATATAGTATGTACACTCTTGTGTACCTATACCAGCTATATGGTATTGTCTATTGTGCTCGGCACGATATGGCGTCCTGCCATCGAGGTCTTTTGTCGAGACCAGCTGAGCCAAAATGGCCTCCCGGGTGACGTCACGCGAACGCATGATTTTGCCCTACGTACCCATCGAACAGCTATTTTCTTTAAAGAGGTCGTGATTGGCCGCTCGTCGGAGGACTCGCCAGACGTCGACCTACCCACCTGGTCGCCCTTTTTTTACCTTACACGAGACGCCCTTTTGATTTATTAACCATTGCAATTTCTGAAACGTATGCTTTATTTTTACTTTTATTTTTATCCCTTTCCTCTCGTACCAGCCAGTTGCACTTTTAACATTTCTGTACTCTGAACTTGCTCAATAGACTAGGCTATTTTGTGTTCCTTACTCTGTATGCAACACTCTCTCGTCTTTCTCTGCCATACAGTAACCCTTTTTTGATTTCAACCATTTTTTTCATACTTGTCTATTTTTTATCCCTTTAACCCCTTAAGCTCTACCCTTTATCCATTTGTTTTATTGTTTGCTTTCAGGGCCAACTGGATCGTCTTTTATTATTAATTTTGAATGTATCAACCCAAGTATCTTGCACTTGATGGCTCAGCCTGTACTGATAAGCGAAATGGAGGTGTAAAGTACAAGCAAGTTCATAAAGATTGTATATATGCAAAAATGTTGAATAGCATCTAACACCTACAACCCCTCACCTACGCACTTCCACGTTTATTCGTGTTTCTCTAAGTAGCTATACGTTCCCTGCTATCACTCCATCTTTCTCCCTCTTCCACTTCATATCTTCTGTCAACTTTTTATAGCTACTGGCACGTTCATTCGAACTGCACAGAATATTCATGGTGAATTTTGAATAAAACAAAATTTCCCCAAAAAATCAATTACATATATTTCTTACTAGTCTCTTGATGTATATTTAATTTACAGTTGTTCACGATCAACGAAAAATACCCAGTTATGGAAAAGCAATTTGTGTGTCGAATAAGAAAACAAAATTTGTACAACCAGTTTAAATCCACATCGAAATTAACTGCAGTGTTGTTTCCATAAGCAAGCCAGAACGAGAACTTCTGCTGGTCTCGGAAAAAAATACAGGTCAAAGTTGTAAGGTGGATGGCGACGCAGCGACAGGTGAAGATTGGTGCTCTTGTTGAGGTTCTCGTCGACGTACTCGTTGCAGTTGCATTGCCTTTCGAGTGAATCACCCTGGCAGCTCGAAGCAGCACTAGCGGTCCGTGCAGACAAACCGCTGCTCCAGGCGCTGACTGTTACTAATTAAGGGTGGTTTCAGTACGCGTGTTAATTCTTAATTAATATCTTTGTCGCCTCCTCCGGTGTAGCTACCCTCGATCTCTCCTCCGCCATCCCCTCATCCACCCCCTAGAAGTCTCTCGAATGAAAGGAGATGTATGAAAATACACGTGCACCTGGAGTCATTGACAGGCACAATCGTAATGAAGAAAGATGTACATCATATATATATATATATATATATATATATATATATACACACACACATGTATTCATTTCCGAGAATCTCTTTCCCTAGATTTGAGCACTCGAGAAACGAGCCCTGTTTTTTTTTCCTGCAGCTATGGAAACAGCACCGATAAATATTTATATAGGAATTTGAACGTTTCTTGGGTTTTTGTATTACAGTGTTGGCAATGGAACGTAATTTAATTGTAATTAGATTATAATGGCGACCATGTATGATCATATATTTTTTTTCAATATTTATATGTAATTTTGAAAATTTTACACGAACAGATTACCAAGCCACGTTCACTTCTTAGTTTGCCACTGGTTTCGTTCTCGTATCGGGTCCATCCAACTACACTTCACGAGTCTCCCCTGCGGCTGCTCCTGAAACTACCCTACGCGCGCAACCCGCAAATACTCCTCTAATTCGCTCGGCATCGAGAAAGAAGTCCTTTGAAACGATGATGACTTACCGACAAAATTTCTCTAAGGGTTCCTTTAAAGCTCCACTAATCGGACGGGCCTGTCTCTCTCTTATACATAGCCGAATGCACTTAATTTTTCATTTGACAAATTCACTCTCCTTCTATACGCATTTCCACACACTTTTCTCATCCTGCCCCACTTGGTTCATCCTTCGTGTATCCTTCTTACGTTTCTTAGGCATCCTGTCCTTGTGCTTTTCTTTGTTCCTTCATCCCTCGACTCACCCGAGTCCTTCGATCCTTCGCGATTTCGTGTATTCCTGCCTCACTCAAACCTCCTATTCTCTTTCTGCTTCTTTTTTTCCTCCCTTCTATCCGAACGAGAATAGCAAGAAGGAACGGGGCATGATTTTAAACCGTTTATAAAAAGGAGCCTTTCGGCTTTTCCTTTTGCTTCGTCTCTCCTGTCTTACGCGTTTCTTTTCACGGAGGGAATTTCAGGGAGAGCTGAAATCGATACGCCGGGAAATGAGATGATTGGATTGGAAGGCTCCTGCTCTCTTCTCGTTCTCGATTTTTCCTCCTACTCCTACTCTTATACTCGTGCTTCCTACGGGCTTAAAGATAGACGACTACTCGTTAAAATTACGCGGTACGCGAGAACGATAAAACGCGAAATCTCTAAGACATGAATTTTCGAGCAATCTCTAAATATTAGATGATTCCTTAAGAGATCAAAATAAAAATTATATTTTTTTTTACGATGTGTGTGATTAATCATTTCAAATGAAAAGTATCTTACGACTCTCGTAAGACACTTTTATTCGTGATTGCATAATTATAATCCATGGACCAACACGAATTACACTCGATGCAAACATTACCGTTCAATTTAAAACGCGAATTATTATTATCATTTCCAGCCAGTGCTTATAACACAAATATAATTTGCAATTAAAACGTTTCTCCTTAAAAGTCCGTACATTAAATAAGTCTGAAAAGAAGAAAAACGTTCGCCTCTTGATAAATAATCGCTTGCAATTAGTAATAATAATTCTTTAGTACCAAAGTTCAATACGCCGTCAAAATCGATATCTCATAGTACTAAAAAGTACTAATGCATTTCTGCCGATTCAGGGAATCAAAGAGAATGACTAAAGTATCAATTTTACATTGGGGAGAGAATGCAAATTTCCAATTAAAAACAGGCAATCAACCATTTCAAAGTAGTGGTCAAGATTCAGTATATTAACGAACCAAATAAAAAATCTACAAATATCTCAAACCGATAACATTTTCAATCAACAAACATTAAATCATAAGACTGTTTAAGTTTCCCAAGTGAAACATATATTTAACATATACTTATCCCAAGCTCCATTATCAATCACTCCAAAAGTTATCAATAAGTCTGACCGATACCACTGAATATAATTCTTCCAGTATCATATTTCCATATTAAATCGAATCCACACAACAAATAATCCAAAAGTCGTCTATCACATAACGAACCAGACAAAAGTTGTCTCTCAGGCATCTTAAAGACGACTAAAGTATTAATTGCGTTGTTCGACAAGTGAATGAAATCACTTCGTATCCATCGCATCCTTTATACCAGTTCACATTAAAGGAGGCCTTCTAAAAATATCCTAACAAGCATTTTCGAGCGATTCCCGTTGTATGTATTTTTCAAATCCCATTATCGCCATCTAGTTATTTGCCTCCAGAGTAGCCTGAATTATTTGACGCATCAGCGTGGGGCACTAAGAGAAGTAGGATAAAGGAGACGGTAACATTGGACGTCTGCCTGTACTGCCGCCACTCAATAAAATGAATGGCAAACGCGTGCAGTATCTTCAGGCCTAAGCATCCACTGTGTGTTCTTTTATTTTCTTCTATAACCTTATAGAGTCGCTTCGAGAATTGCGCCTTTTCGTTCCACTGAAAATAATTACGAACCGACCACCTCAGTCGATTAGAGTCGAGACTCCTTTCCTTACTTTTCATTCATCCAACCATCCATATTTGTATTCTTTATTCGACACTTCATTTTACTAGGTCGTTCCTCTCGCTACGAAGAATTATTCTAAACTGCTCGCGTTCACTTGGCTCGTCCATATATCGTTGCGTTAATTTATATTCTAACAGTGCTTTAAATCAGTGCAAATGGAAATTTACATATTCCTCGCGTTTTCCTACCTTCCAATTTTCCGCGACACCAACTACCGGTATACTGAGGCCAACATCACTATAGGTACATACCAGGCATTGCCTCATCCTTGAGCGTCTCCGCTATTTTCCTTTCCTGGCAAATTGGACTATTACGCTCGAAATGTTCCTTAGACCTCGGCGAGTTGTGTTCTCGCGAAAACAACCCTTGCTCTCCTTTTACTCCACGACTCTCTCTCTCTCTCTCTCTCTCTCTCTCTCTTTTTCTTTAGCTATTCTGCTCTTTCAAAGTGCCGCGAATTCGTAATACGGAGTTGTTAAAACAACCAATTCTCTCGGAAACTCCTTGTTAAGAATGTATATATATATATACTTGTGCAAAATTATTATTGCCAAGGTTCGAATCTCTTTTAGCGAAATAATCGATTGTATATGCATGTTAAGGAATATGTGAATTTGCAATTATTCCAAAATTTCAATAATAATACTCATAACCCCCTCGTATGAAAATTACCTTTAAATCAATTGATATTCTATTTAGCAAATTCAATTGCTATTAAATCCATATAATTGAGCCTCTTTCAAAATATTACTGATGGTAACCGATAGTCGTGAGTTAATTTGAAAAATCATGCTACGGCAGCCTCAACGTACTATCCGTTCAAATTGTCCCTGAATACTCATCGTGAATGATCCCCGAGAGTCCCTGGTTTATAATAGGCAGTCTCGGGCCTCGAATGGATTCGAATTTCGTAGGTAAATCTCCAGTTACCGATTAGCGTTTCAAACGAGATGGGCGTGTTCCTGTCTACGTGCGAGCACTTTTCGAAATGTTATGACAAGATGTTCAATAGAGCCATAAACGAAGTTCGCGCGAGCTTTCCACCTAGGAATCGAGTACATACACAGCTACGTACTGCAAGGAAGCATCAAATAACCACAAGATTTCTAAAGATTTCCGCTATTTCTATTCATCGTAAATAAATTCCAGTCACTTACGATAATCGAGGGCTGACAGTACAAAATGTATTATTTCTATTAATAGATATATCTATACCACAAGTGTCTTTCGTAAATAGAGCATTGAAAACAAGATCGATTTATTCGAATAGCTATATGATTTATCCTATGCACAAGTGAATACGTAATTCATCGACTCGTAATATCTCCATATTTACTCGCATTCATTTATTCCCATTCATCCAGCCTTATCAATTTGTTCGTACGTATCATTTGAATTTACAGAAAGTGAAAAAAGAGCAATTATAGTTTTTTTTTTTTTCAACCCTGTACCACGAATCGGTGATACTTTAACGCTTCTATTGAAAGGTTCATGCATTTTTCACTATTATGTCACCTCGTTCTCATGTGAACGACGACTCTAGCAGTTATGAGGATGCACGGTCATTTCTATGAGGGTAGAGAAAAACATCGGAACGCGAATGATCCTCCTGTTCGAAGGTCATCTTGGTAATCATTTTTAACCTGTCGTTCCATGTTTAGAACGACATCACTTTGTGGGGCGACAGAACGGGACTTAATGGTTCGGAAATATCGGAATCATCCGTAAGAGCGTGCATGAATACGAAATGAGTTTTCTACCGTCTATGACGTCATCATGGAGTTTACTTCCCTTTCCCTGCCATCTGTAGAAAACTTGTATAATGCGCGTAATCTACGTATGCGTGTAAACACACGTGTATATATGTAGCTTCGTTGAGGAAAATTCGCAAGTAAAATTGTTTTTGATCATTTTTAATTATATGTGCGAAATAACGTGTCTTTTTAATGGGAATTATTAAAAATACGAAAATATTAGCTGAGACCAATACCTTGGAAAATGGCTGTCTATATCCTTGAAAATTGTGTACTTCTCGTAACTATGGAAAGCGTCACAGGAATCGATTAGCTGGCACAGACGGTATTAAAATGGCGACCGTGCTACCTTTGAACGCCGATTATCACTATACGTTACTGAAAGAGTCCCGCGATGAATTTGTATCGACATGAATTATTCGTGGCTGATAATAATAATAATAAGCGTAATCGAACGAATCTTTGACTCTTAGTAAAAGCATTTAAAATTCTACATATAAAGCGTATTATGATTTTAATTTTGCTCACCAGGACTCGTGTTCGAAAAGGTATTCTTCGACTGTGAAAATCCTGAAAGACAAAGAAATAGCATTGATTATTTTTTGGAATAATAATAATAATGTCACATTTGGGGTCCATGGTGAAGTTGTAGGTGGCGTTGCGATAGGCGTAAGAAAATTTAACTACGTAAACGCGTGGTCACGCGGGGTTGTCGAACCTCGGGGCAAGTATATAAATTTTCCACTCAAATGAGTCCAATTAAGAAATTAAGTGAGAATATATTCTCATAGAGAATATATAAGGAGCATATCAGCTCCTCGATGTGCACTTCCGGATTTCTTCAGTGGGCACTCGAGATCTTCGTCAGATTTTAGTTATATTTTTAAAACTTTTCCCCGAGGTTCTAGAGGCTGCAAATTGAGCCAAGGAAAAGCAGTGCTCAGGGTATTAAGACATTTCGGCCCGGCCATTTTCTAATAAAGTCGTCGCGTTCCAAAGCTTGGGGGAGAAAAACAGGGGCTGAAAAAGATTCCTCTCCTTCTAAGAAAGTTAGGGGATTCTAAGAGGAACAGGGGAAGGTTGGTTGCTTGGCAGAAGAGCCTGGAACGACGGCCAAACTCCACCCTAAAATGACTTTAACGAGCCGGCGTCTTAAAATGGGGATGTCGAGCCAGAGCCGAGTTTGCGCGTTGTTTGATAAATTAACCCAGAAAATGTATTCGCGCTCCATGGAGTCTAACAAGCCCTTAGGTACCGGCATAATAATCATTCGCCGTTGCATTAACAAACATTCAATCCTATAGAAGCTGCCACCTAAGTAGGCTTCGAATTTCAAAGTAAATTTAGGTGTTTCATTATTAGTATAAAAAAGGAAGAATTAACGAGCCAAAGCCATAACGTCCGAAAAAGAGACTTCAAAATATCCTGAGTCAATATAATAAGTCCTCTGGTAAATCCTGATGAAATTCAGTATCGACGACCACTTCCGTCATGAGGAACTGTTCAGTTATGGAATTTGAATAGCACGTGTCACAAGATCCGGTTTTTCTTTATGACCCAGCATCAAAATCGTTTTTGGTGCCCTTTTATATTTTTCCCCAGATGAAACTTAAACCTCAATCAGAACTTCAGCACGAAGCGTTTCAGATTTTTCGAAAACCGCATAATGCCAGCCGCTGGGACAGCAGGCAGAAGTAGGCAAGACCCATTCAGAAAATCCACTTCCTAGGTCTCGTGTTACCGGAGTATTTTGACAAGATCTCATTGTCAAAGGGGGGGGCTAAACCCTATTGACCCTATTATGGCCCTATTAGTATTATATGGGGATTTGCGGTTACTCCTTGAAAGAACTTCTCCTCGCGTCTCCTTTTCCTAGAAAGCGTGTGCTTCTGCACGCTTAGCAGCACTCGTCCCCTTCCTGTTCCACTCACTCATTCACTTTCTCTCTTTTCCAATATTTTTTCATCTCTCCGTCGTTACCTCTCTCTGTCTTCCTCTCGCGCACAGTGAATTCACTCGCTGTCGTCGTCACGTCGCTTCAAACGCGCAATTTTCCACCGGCGAGCCTCGAGCCCATCGACTCCCGTCAACCTCAACCACGTCGACATCTACGCCTACGTTTACGTGTATACGAAGCGCATGTCTCTGCAGCGTAGAAACACTTGGCCCAATGCACCCACCTACTTACAAGTATCAGCCTACATATACAATAGAAACTTGCGATTCTTTATCACATCTTCATAACGAATTATCAACGTTTGACAATCTTGAATTTTACACCATCACCAAGTACGTTCAAAATTTTCTAACGAGCGCGACTTACGTCGTCCCATCCTTATCGAGTGCACAAGCAAAAAAGAGACAGACTGACATTAGCTGTGCTTGCAATGACTTTTGAAACACCCTATATCTACCCTGTCGTTTCGTATAGTAAGAACCTTAAAGTAATACCTAGGTCAATATACATACTCCAGATGCACCTTGGAGACACAACGGTGACATAGTTTTTTGTATGAAAAGTGGTGAGGATTTTGTAGCAAAAGAATCCATTTAAAAAAATGTCCGCCAGCGGGCCCCCTCGACGTCGACGAATACCTTCGTTTTGAAAGCCGCGAGCATCGCGGAATGAGCTGCTACTTAGAGGACGGGTGAAAACGCATTCAGAGGCATGCAATCAAGACGCGTCGGGGTGTGCGTGCGAGAGAGTGAGAGAGAGAAGCGAGTTACGTCAGTACGACTTCGTGCACGTGTGTCGCGAGATCTCGCGAGAGACTAGCAACGTGCACAGCCACGCCTATATGTATGTATATATAACAGACCACGAGGAGGAACGACTCGGGTTGCACGTGGAAACATAAGTCATACACGATCGTGTACAGCTTTCGTTAGTTCGTGTGTCCTGTGTGTGACTGCGCGAGTATCGCGAGGCGTGAATTCATGTATGCTCGCGAAGCACTCTTCACTGAGGACAATCGAGGTGTTGGACTGGAAATCCATACCAATTTGAGCGACTTACGCTCGTCCGCTTGAAAGCGCCTAGCTACGTACGCATGTACGTACACATGATATACGACATACGACATACCCACGTACCTTTGGAGATACGCATACGTTCTTTGCTTATATGCTTTTCGTGTACATTTTACTACGTGCGTTTATACGCTTTGCACGTTATATGCTAGTCTCGTGCGTTAAACGAAGATCGGCAAGTTTCACGCTGATAATATACAGACTGTTATTATTCGTCAAGAAGAGATTTGTATAGGAAAAAGGAGCGATTATGCGTCTTTTTAATGTATACCTTATGTGATCACGTGGGGTTGATAAAAATATTGAAAGAGTGTATGTGTGTGGGTAGGGTAGTGTATGGTTATTTTAGGTAGAATCATGTGGACTATGGTTAAGTCTATTGGCAACCAGGTAACGGAGGCTAATACCTTTGGTGATGAAAAAAGGGAGGTTAGCGGCAGAACTGGTGGGGATGAGTGAAACTTTTGCCGGCCACTGTACATGGGGTACATAATGGACATAGTTTGGCGGTAATGTCCGAGACTAATTCCCGTGTTATTTCATTAACGTCCCGCAAGTCCCGAGGGGTTAGGCACCTACGTCGCTCAGTGCTACTAACACTAGTATCGATACCAGTACTGGTACTACTATTACTACTACCCCTAGCATCAGTACCAACGTCAGTACAAGCACTAGCGCCAGTACCAACGTCAGTAGCAGCGACACTACCAGCCTCGGTCACCCCATCAGCTCTCGTGTGGGTTTTAGCTATATGTCAAAGGGTGAAAATTTATGAGGTTTATTTATGACACAGACGAAAGTCGATTCGATATTTTTTACGTGACTGGGATGTTGCCTTTAAATCGTACGAGTTAAACGATTTTTTCTTACTTCAACCACCATCTCACATCTTGATCTCCTCTTCGCTGTAGACGACACGACACCCTTTTACTACCGCGACCCAACCGCCTAGCCACCCCTTCATAAAATCGATTGCCCAGACCGGAAACGGCTGCCAGTCGATCTCCATGAGTGCGAAATTAATCGACAGCCTTTACCGGGTGCGGACTATAGCGACTTTCCTCCAGAGTCGATTGATTTGTTAGGGCAGATTATGTGATTAGGTCGCGGCTAGGGTGGGGCGAATGATTGACACTGGTGGGGGTGTTAGGCGGTGAGAAGATCTAGTAGGGGTAGTAGGGGAGGACTAAGGGGATGAAGAGTGCAGGAAAATAATTTCTGGTAAAACAGAGAAAAGTGGGAGCAATCACGCGAACTAGAGTGGGCCTCTTCTACGTCAGACTGACTGCGCATCATGAATGAAGTCGTGTTCAGGGATGTCAGGGTTGACAAGCATTCGCAACCGCATCCGCATTTGCATTCGGATTCGCATCCGCATTCGAGTGTGGCAAAGCGTGTGCACTCGAGAAAATACAAAATGGACAAACGTGCTGCCGATTCGAGCAACTCGACGTTGAAATCAGATCCTTTTCGCGGGTTACGGACGCACGTCGATTCTCTTCTGGAATCCACGAATGGTCGGCGAGTTTTCTCGGCTTCTCGACGGGGTCGTGTTGTCTAATTATTCCAAGTTGTTAAGGCGAGTTAGGACGCTTAAGGGACTAAATTAAGACATTCCGTCCGACAAATCTCCCAGGAATCTCAATTAACTTCTCTAGGCATTCAGGCTTTAATTAACTGTTTAATTTAATTTAATTTGCATTCATAATTATATAAACTACTCTTCTGCGCGACTCTTACGTTTTTGCGTACGAGTCAAAATCATTTATTTCTGAGGTCTCGACCAGGTACGTAAGGACTTGGGTATCGAGACTGGCCTTATAAAGAGGTTGGATGTTAGAAACGTCTTATATGCTTGTTCGTGACAGAGAGAGAAGATTGATGATACTAATTAATTCTAAAATAATGTAAACTTCGACGTTTGACGAATTGCTGAAAAATTGTACAGCCGGAAAATTCATCATGGAACCTAAGGAGCGGAGCTCGACGTTTGCTTTTGAATTGCAGTTCTTTAAATAGTAACGAATTTCAACGAAACGCGCTTCAGCCTAGCAATATCGGATTTAATCGGAGAAAGCTAATTTGAATTGCAAGGCACTTACGTACACGCGTAAATACACAACAGTGGTATAGCAAGTACACCAGCTCTCTCATTCGTTCACCTATACGTTCGTGGGCACTTTTGCGGAAACAAAGCAAAGCGAATTCATAATTCGCTAATTTGTTCAAGATTTTTTGCTCGAGTGCTGGTGCTTTGTCGCAAATCTGCCTAACAGGGGTACAGAAGTCGCTTTGAAGTACTAATCAGTATCGACCTGCCTACAGTCTATGCTCCTTAGCCACACCCGCACTATTTTTCACACCACACGCGACCTACGACCTCTTATCCTCCGACCCTCTGACGCCACCCACATCTATAACGTCGACAGCCACGACAAAGCTGTACCCCAAAATCCTATACAATAATAGTACCTGAAGAAAGTATCGTCTCAATAAACTAATTCCCAAGGTCTGAATCAATTATATAATATATCTGGTTAAAAATGACTCCATGTCATCCCAGAGAATTTGTTAATGGCTGCTAACAACCCCTTTTGCTCAGTCTATATATATATTTATTAAACAACTCCATTTTCGTGTTTTCTTCAGACCAAGAAAATACTCGAGTAGCAAATGACGTGTATCTCAGAATGACGTGACTCTCTTACATCCCCCTATGAGAGGTGAACGCGGTGCTTTGCCCGCGACGTTGGATAAAAGTAAGGAACTAGGGGGATGAAAAAAAAAAAAAAAAAACAAAGGTAGACGATTGCACAACGTTTTGTTGAAAGGTTTCTCCAGAAGCGTGCAGAGGACGCGAGCTCAAAGGAGGGAAAAGTCGCGATGCGCGAAACTCAGGGAGGAATTGTGAGAATGGGGTGGAGGGGGTGTGAGGTGAGAGTCTAAGGGGCGACGTGGTACCGATGAGGGGTGGAGTGAGAGTCGTGGAGGTCGGTATAGGGAGGAGGTGAGTGAGGAGGGTAGAAGCGTGTTCCTCGGGCGTTGATAGGCAATCTAGTTGATTGCCAACTTCAAACGGACCGAGACGCCACTGAGAGGCGATCCTATATAAGGTGGTAGAAAAGCAAAGGCCTGAATCGCGTGAATATCTGAATCCTCAAACAATGACCTGCCATCCACCTCTGTTAGCTCGTGCCGTTATACCTTTCATGGTGCTACAGGTCTTTTCAGGAGTTACGAGATTTTCTCGGCATTTATATGTACGTATATACGACTGTACGATTCGATTGGACTTTCTCGCGCTATTTCTAGCTTTCTTTTATTTTCGTTTGTTTCTACCCAGAATGTTTTTTTGTCACGATGAAAGTGAAATTTTGAAAAGTTGAAATAATTTTGGTATACATTTTTTTTTTAAGGTTACGTAAAAACAAAAACCCTGTATACTTCCCTGTGTCTGTATAGGGTTGTACGTATTAATTCGTTGCTCCGTATACGAAGGGACCGACCATTCTTTGAATTCATCTCGTACCGGGATCGATATAATTATTTTGATGAATCGTCGTATAGGTAAGCATCTAGTGAGGTCTTGGTCTGAACTGTCGTCTTTAAGTCTACCTAAGATTTAAGACAAAAAGGAACGAATAAAGTGCGTAAAATAAATGCGTACGGTAAGACGAGGTGCCAGAGTGACGTTTGAATGGAAGGGCAGATCTTTTGTGTTACCCGGGAAACCCGACACCCGAAAATCGTTCTCAAAATTCACTAGGCACGGTAATTTTGTACGATCTCTCGATTCTAGGGTCGATTTTACCCTCGACTTACGTACCACTTTAAGCCCCAACGTGTCCACCCCTGAAAACATTAATTTTCGTACTTTTTTTGTAATCCTACGATACAGTCAATGGTACTGATAGAACTTGGAAATGAAGTAGAGAAAATTGGAGGTAAAACTGATGAAATTTTTTTATTTTTGCAACCCCTAATTTATTAATTTATTTAATTCGTATTTGTCCGTAATCATCGTCATCGATCTCTATTCAACGAACATATGTTTACATCGATACAACTTGTTGATTGATCTCGATGATTTCTGTGGTTGAATGTCAAGAAATATTTGTAAGACGAAATTCAAATTATCGAACTTTAGCTTCATAGTTACGAGTGGGGTTGCATTCGAGATTAATGAGACTGAACCTAAACGAACGATGGTTGAGAACAGTTTGCCCGTGAGCGGCCATTTTTACGTTTTGTCGAGGTTCTTTGTATTTTGGTGAGACATTGCAGGTCTGCCCAACACTCAACTCATTATACCACTAATTATTCATAACGCTGGCGATTATTCTGACAAAAATATTCAATTCCCACAGTGTACACCAGAAATCCACCCCACCGTTCCTACCACTCCCCATCACCGCCCCTCTCTCCGACGTCAACCTCCACTTCAGCCTTCTTCGGCATTCACTTTCTACGTCCCTATCTCTTTCTCCTACCATCCAACTCGACGATTCTCTCGGATGGCAGAAAACAATGTCGCGTGTCTATACAAAAAAGACCTTGAATATTGATTAATCCCGAGGACATGTCATCCAGTCAATTAATCATGCCTCGTCAAAAAGGTACTACAGGGATGAATTAGGTACTATGAAAACTGCTAGGTGGAATAATATTATTTAATGAACAACCCTTAGGAGATATTCTTTGTTCCCAACAAGTATATCGTTAACGTTAGTTAACGCGGCGAGATCTAGTTTCTCTCCATACGAAAAGTTTGCTTGTACCAAGAAAAGAAAAGAAAAGGACAAAAATAATGACTACCTCTCAATGGTGATTGAGTAATATGAGTATTATTAAGGTGCATCTTTCTGATGGGCAGACAGAGAGACTTTATTGTATGGTTACGCTAATTGACAATGGGTAATTATTTCTTGTGCTAACAAGAGCGATCTAGTCATGCGGGACGTGCGGGAAGTCAAGTTGAGTCAAAGTTGGTTCGAGCAAGCTGAGTAGGTCTGCGGTAATTCCGGCTGGCCGACTGCTTAGTAGATACAAAACTATAGACGTATACTGACAGCTGTTCGTTATTGGTAAATTTCCGCAAAGTTTAAGGGAATCCACAAAGTACAATAGGGAATATATCTTATGGTGTATAGTATACATAATAGTAAAGTGTAGAAGGTGTATCTACTTTCGGTAACACGATCTTTAGTGGCTCTCCGTTAAGTGATATCTAGCGTAAGCGATGCGTCAAGTGCTCGTTTCACAGCATCACGATAATGTTACGCCTATTAATTGACTGGAATATTGCAAATGCAGGTGGATAAACGTACGTTCGCGTTTATCGGTGCGCTGCACGACATCAATGACATGTGCTTATTAGGCTATCTCTATATAATTGAGTATAGAAAGCATCAGAATTGGCCAGAGGATTGGTACTCGTGACACTCTCAAAATTGTCAATGAATCGTTTCAATAAAAAATGTCATATACGTTCGAGATATGAATGTAGCCTAAAGTCCCTTTTTGAGAAAAGGCAAGAAATAGTGAATGACGTTTCGTTTAGTAATGTATGGGAAGCAGTATATATGGAGCTCAGCGAGTAGGTGACTAAGTAAGTAGGCACCTCGTTGGTTGAGAGAGAATAAAAAGAAAGAGTCTCGAGGCAGTTTAAGAAAGCTGTGGAAGAATAAAAGAAAGAAATAAGAAAAGTCCAAGTTCCTTAACGTACCGTGAGGGGGTGTGTGTTGACTTGGGCTGTGCTGATGATGATTCGCAGCGACAGACGTGCCCGGAAGTACGTGTTGCGCGTGCGCAGCTGGATGTACGTTAACTCCTGGCGAAGCCGGAAGCTGACCCGGTTGATGGACCTGGTGATGCGCGACATGATGCGCAGGGTGAGGATGAGGTGGCGGCAAAAATGCCGCTGCGACTGCTGCCTGGGCGTTCAAATATGCCATCCGTGATGCCGTCAGGTTACCCAGATTCCCTAGATTGCCTAAATTCCCTAGGTGGTTCGTTAGGCTGGGCATATAGTCCCAAAGTTTGTGATGGGGAGCAGTCGGCGCGTAAGACACTGCCGATACTCCCGCTGGGGGTGAACCTTGCGGCGATCCCAGATCGCTGCCACCGTTGCCATTTCCACTTCCTCCATTCAGACCCAGCAGCTCCTTGATCGCGAACGGCGATCGCTGCGGCATCTTGGACTCTTCTTCGACCTTGAGTCTTTGACACTTAAACTATCATCGCTTATCACGCGATAAATACACGCGAGATGGCGTTCAATTTCTCGCACCACCACAACCACTACGAAAACACTTTATTCGATGTTTAAAGGTGCGTGCACAGTCGATTCGATGATCCCTGATTTGTGGGTATCAGATTACGTCTATTTGATCTTGTTTCTTAATGGAACTCACGTAGGTCGGAATACGCCGGGTCGATTCTCATCGAAAACGACACTGGACTATTTTAGATTCCTTATTTTTCTCTGCGTGCAAAATAATGCGAAACCTTGCAAAATATTCTAACGTAATACTTCACAGTTTAATTTTCGACTTTTTTGCTTGTTCCTTATTTCGTAAGGGATGACGCGAAACTCTCTTCTGTTACGTGGTACCGTTTTAAATTTACCGGAAAATACTCAAATCGGTAGTGCAAAAGTGTATGAGTAGATTTTTGCAAAATTTTAGCTCCTCGAAATTACCTTGTAACGTACACGCAGTCTGGTAATGGTTACCGATGCTTTGGTGTCTATCCGTACGACACTTTGATATTTCTAGTTTCCAGAACTAATTTCTGAAATAACTAAGTATGCTTGTTGGTACTTTGATGCATTACTTGTATTTGATATAATCTGATAACATATATTGATAATTCTATTTCTCCGTGATTCTCTCTGGAGGACCATCAATGGTCCTAGGTATTTTCATAAATCTCCATAATCTGATGGTTTTAGAGTCTTATCGCGAGAATGACCAATAGGTAAGGACAAGTCGTGATAAAATTATTATTTTTATGAAAATTCGACTTATCTTCGTGAGAATGGCAGCGACGGACAGTTGAAATCCAGTGACTTTGGTACCGACGGCCGCTTTCGAGAAATCCTTGGGCAAGTCTTCAACGAGCGACGGCAACTCGAGCGCGTTACGTTGTTATGTTCCTCCTGTACTTTTTCCTCACTTGGCTACATTTGAAAACGTAAACACGAGATCAAGAGACTTTGCTCCGATTATCAGTGACCGAAGAAGTTCGTTGTAATCAGGTACGAAATTATTAGTAATTATTTGAAGAACCTTCGATCAGTTTCAATCCTTAAACATTGTTCTCCTAAAATACAGCCTTCCTATTGAGGACTCGGCACAGGAATGGAGACTTTGGCTTGTTTTCAACAACACGAAAACAAGGTAGCTGTTCCTTCTTTACTCGAACACGTGATTCATCGGCAACGATCACAGAGTAAATCCTGACATATCAAACATGTCTCAAAAAGTGTTGACCCTGTTTCACAATTGCTCCAAACAATTTTTCAGCTGCGCCCTTTCCTTGATTTTTACTGTTCGCTTCTTGACGGTGTCGCAATAAGGCTACAAGTACTTTGAAACTCTAGCTGTCTTAGCTTCTCGTTCCTCACGTGCTCTTTGGGACTCGAAATAAGGAGCCAGGGGCACCGAGGCCTAATCCTTCGTATAATTACCAAGCACACTGTAAATTATGATCCAGACCAATGCCCCATCTAGATGAATCTTTCTGGAGGCAGCAGAGGATGCGCTCCCTTTCTTTCTCTTCAGATACGTCCTTGAAAAGTGCCTCCAGCAATGAGCGAGGTCGCAGAGCTGCCAGGATGCGCAGCGATATCACACGAGCCGACGTCTTCCTTTATCGCGAAATGAAAACTTGTAAAATTTATCAATCAGATATCAAAGCCGCGACTTCATCATCATCCAATAGTAGTTTACCCTCTTTCAATTTTTTCTCAATTCTTTTTTCTTCTCGCTTCCTCTTCCTTTCCCCCAATCGTATCTCTCCTTAGTCCTCTGTTATCTCTTCTATTTCCTTCTTCAACTTAATATCACGATACCGTTGAGCACCGTGGAACACGAGACGACGACTCGCACGAGTCTACGTGGATCCCGAAAAATCGCAAGGGTCAAGGAGTCGCTCGGGGTCAGCAAATGGGTAGAAGCTGAGAACGCGTGGAGGTGAATCAACGAGGCTTGCGAGATGCTGAAGTGCGTACCGTGTCGGCGTCGCGGCGGTGGGCAACTGAGCTCCTGACGGGGGTGATCGTGCAAGGAATGAACCCCCGGCGCGCTTTCCCGGCAGATTCACGAACGCACTAACACGCGGGTAGGACCGACATAAAGCCCCCGTATTTTACGCACAACAGTGGCCGTCTCGCATCTCGGATTGGTCGGTTTTTTGAGCCGGGTATCCGGGCAGACATAGCCCTAGTTAAACCGGAAGGTGGGATCTCGAATGGTGCACGCCTGCTCGGTTACGCCTCCGGCAGCACGTTTCACGATGGGAAGTTTTCGAAAGTCTATCTCACCCTCTCACTACCTCTATACATTCTCGTACCACATGTCTCATTCCTCATTCTCCGTTCCTCGTCCCTCCGGCGCTATCGCTTCCTCGTGCATTCCTCGCTACTGCTCTATGCATTCTGTCAACTATTCTTTCACTTGTATGCGCTACGCGTTTACTGTACTCGCAATCTTTCGTAAGAAGGTTCAAGCACGAAAAATACTGTTCGTATGTCGATAATAATTTTAGGTCACTTTTCGTGTATTGTCAAAAAATCTTGTTTTCGAATTATCCATTTTAATTGTACGGTCGAATAAATAATTTTTTTTAATTATTATCCACTATTTAACATCGTGCAAATATGCAATTTTATAGTTGGGAGCAGACATTTCTTTTTTTTATAATAATTTTAATCTTTATCTATAGCGTGGATAACTAGTATCGAGCATTACAGTGAGTCATAGTTTCATTGAAAAATAATTGCAATAACTATTTCTCTTTGTCATTCTTTTTTATTATATGGTTGCTAATTGTGCCGTCATAGTTTTGCTTTCAAAAATATTGTGACTTACGTCTCGAGGAGGCTCGAAGGATCTTGAAAATTGTGGCATTGTAAAACTGACTTTTGCTTAGCACCTTTATTAATGACGTAGGAGTGGCCTGAACATTGACCAATCAGGACGCGCCACTTGCAACCCTCATTGGCCGGAACGTAAATCGATTTATAACTTACCCCTCGCAACGTCCACCACGAAACCCACCCTTAGCGTATTCACACTTACGGTAGGTTTTCGCGAAATCGCACAGCTCTATACCGCCAATTCGCAATGGTGGGGATAACTCACGGCCGTCGATGCGCACAGTCCAAATACTTAGATTTTCGAAAGGGACACCAAACGTCTGAAAATTAAGCCATTTTTCCAAAACGATATTTTTTCGCTTGCACTTCTCGTGCAAGAGGGACGCGATGCACTTTGCGCTGCATACACTGCCATTGTACGTCAGAATAATATTCACTCGCGCTATAATACATCACGAAATTTTAAACTCGTCAAGTAATTTTGACGGGAACTTAAATCTTATATTAAATACAGAAACATTGTAATCTTCAACGTAGGAAAATAAATAAATTAATATAAATATATATAAATATATATATTTATATATATACATTTATTATTCTAGACATTGCCTATTTCGAATTTCGAATTTATTTTATTTATCACCCTCTATATATGTATATAGATTATTATTTACGGAAGGCAGTAATTATATAGAAAGAGATATACTATGTACACTCATATACAGATATACTAGCCTTTATTTTTCATTCGGGATCTCGTATAGAGATGCAAACGCATCTTGCTGCACTCGAACTAAAAGTTGTGAGAGCATCATGCAAGCAACCCTCATCTTTCAACTCGACGTCACCCTTGCTTAGGATTTGCACGTAGAGATTTTGCCTGCCGTAAATTCGTCGCATTGTACGACAGCACGTAAGTACATATACACGTATACAGGTATCTTCCTTCGGGCCAAATTGCACTCTTAAACTTAAGCCTTCTTTCCGAGGATCTGAAACTCACGAGACGCTCTTTTTTCAATAGTCTCCAAACATCGCGAAATGAAATGGTGACTTGGTAGAAGATTCCTCTTATTCTTGAAGGGTGGAGGGGTGTGTGTGTGTGTGTGTGTGTGTGTGTGTTATACTCATTGTCAGTTTTGAATAATTATAAATAATGTTCATCCATCTGCGTACCTATATCGGTATGTACTTTACTAGTTGTACCAAAACCATTGCTATAAAGTGCTCCATCATCTGAAATCGTCATATACGAGTTATTTTTGTAGATAGATAAATATATGATGCTGGAGAGAATTATTATTATTATTTTAGAGGATATACGTAGATTTCATTAATTTAACCCGTAACGAATCATGATATATTTCATTTTTGATATCCGAAAAATAAAAATTGTATTTGAGGAGTATAGCAATATTTCTTAGGGTAAATACTATTATTTTTATTAATAGTTGTAATTTAATGGAAAAAAGATAAAAAAAATATTCACGGTCTGTTAAGTGGCGTAAGTGTTTTCTCCGTTTAACCAGATGAGAATTTTTCACAGGCGCTGAAGAATATCCGAAACGAGCTCCCTCGCTCAGCGTTAAATTAGCCGAAATCCTTTAGAAGTGTCGAAAAATAACAACTCGAAAACCCGCAACTGGTACTCGAGAATGGTTAGTTTTGCCGTTGCTCGTGAAAATTGGGCGATCCATCCAGATCCTGTTTGCTTGGGAAACGGACGAGGCTTAATTGCTAGTGCCACGTTTCATGATTTCACGACGGTTTGAATGAGCGTAAAAAAATAAATTGGAAGAAAGAAAGAACAACGTGTCTTTCATCCCGGAACAGTTTTTGAGGTTAAAGAAAAGCAACGTCTCAACGGCACGTATCATTAAATACATGGTAAGTGCATTGTCAGTCTATCGGAATGTATAGTAATATACAGTAGCAAAATAACGGAAAATTCGTATATTAAAAAAATGTTTTTTCACTGTTTTTCAAATCCTATGTCAAACGTTTTCTTATCCAGTGATCAGATTCAAAATGGCGTCTAATGCGTATTTTCGTGCGATATACAGTTGATATTACGAATTAGTCTTATATCGAGATATAGCATAAATAAAGTCTGGACGTTATCCAACTTGTGCGATACAGACGAACCCGGAATCGAAAGGATCAACTTTGCCGGCGGTCATAACAGAATTGACGAGATGCACATAAGTGCAGGGTTATATTAGGGTTCTTGATTTCTGACGTCCCATAGGATTTTGTTCCTATAAATTGCATCTGGCTACCTGGATAAAAGTACCTAGTGAACGTGGAATCGGATTACAGTTTTGAATTCCGAAAATTAATAGCTCGGAGTCGATTTAATCGAGCAGGACGATTTGAATATTGATAAACCCCGTACTACCTATGTATTTCAAAGCTGAAAGGACCCATCCGCGGGCTGTTACCCTCTTTTCGAGGACGTTTTCGCCGAGTCTTGCAAAATTGTTAATCCGAAGCTTTTCCAATTACGATGACTCTGTCTCTCTTTCTCTGCTTCTCTCTTGGTCTATGTCTCTCTTTCTTCTCGCTCATCTCACTCTCTCACCTCCTACTCGTAGGATCCAGCTCGTTCGTTCTAACCATTTTACTCTGTCCTTTCGCACTCCGCGGACTCTTTGTAAGCGAAAATACTCAATTCGGATGTTAAATTCAATTACAGCATTCCTGATTAATCCTAAGTATCCTTTCGCGAAGGTTCATATACTTGGCTACGTTCGTTGATTTCTGCACGAGTTCTGTCTCTTTATTCTAATGGTTTCTATACACTAGTGTTACATTTCTGACGTGGTATGTGTGGGAAGTTGAAAATTTTGTTTTATTCATATTTTGTGTTATTTATGTAAACGCATGGGAATGTTGATTCTTACTTCAAGTGTACTTGTCGGAATTTAGTGGTGTTTGACGTGCTTTGTATTTATAATGGAAATCATTTTTTTTTTATTTGTACACTTTTTTTATCCTTATGCTCGAAGGATGTTGGATTACGTTATACATGGTTAAATTTTACGGTTGACGTTAATTAATTTCGAGGATTCACATCCGGCGGGTGTTTCTTCCCTTTACGAAAGACGTCGAATGAGAAAACTTGAAGACATCGTTGTTAATTTCGTGTAATCTGAATTATTTAACTCGACTTTTATTAGATCCGATGGAAAACAAGAATATTTTGACAATTCGAAAATATACCTAAATATCGACGTTAATATATAAATTATGAAAAATATGACTTTTTGAAAAATTAAAAAATGTAATAATTTTTTCTATTAAATTTTTCTTTTTAATTCATTTAATAATTACAGAAATTACAAAATCAAAAGCTGCCTACTCCCGAAATCGTATGGGACAATAAGACCTCGTCGAACTTTATGGAAACTGGTTAAAATATTAAATTGTATCTGACGTCTAATTATAATTTGTCAATTTATTATTTTCAAAAAATGTCATTTGGGCAGACAATGAATTTTAATTAAAAAATTAAAGGTTCACCGCATTCGTTCATCCGCTTCGTATTATTATTTATCGTATCAATTTTGCGTGTTACGTGGGTGAGATTATTGCGTGCTGCGTGACTTTCACGGAAAAAATTTATTAATTATTATACAAACACATTTTGGTTTTCGTGTCGAGATAGACACGCATGAGGTGGACCACCCAGGGCTCGTCAAAATCTCGACAAGATAATTTTTGCCTCTCAAAAAAGTCACTGCGTCATCGCTCCTAACTGGTAGTCTTTCTTTTAATCTCTTCTCCATAAGCCCTTAAATATCTCGAGCCACTTGAAATTTTCATAATGCAAGCGCGGCGCCATGGAATCTCATTCAATTTCGATAGGTGCTTCCTTGACCACGAAACGATTGTCTGAACAAATCACGTGATCCCGATGACTATAAAAATACGAGCAGCACCCTTTGAAATAAAACATTTCAAAATTTGTATTATTTTCTAAAAATGCATATGAAATGAAAATTTCTAAAATAAATCTGATGCAAAGCTAATTAAGTTAAAATCGCAAATGCAGAATTAAAAATTTATTGTTCCTTGGACTCCCAGAATATTCTTCCTATCATCCACTATTTTTATTTTATCCACTCATTTTCATTTTATCAATTTTATCCATCGAATACCGTAATACAAATAAGGGATGAAGTTACCCCATCCTGCGATGCTATAATAATATTTTTGATAAATTCAAAATTGTACGATTTACATACAAATTTTTTTTATGCATTTCCTAATAATACACTGACTGACGTAATATTCATATAATATATAAGGGATGCAAGTACATTGGTAGGAACTTTGGTAAACTTATGTCACCCAGTGTACTTTTTTCTATACTCTGAAAGGTTCAGGATTTACATGAGAGATGGCACCACCAATCCCGTCGGTAATTCTGGACGTGCTGCCGTCTGCTCGCTAGGGGTTGAACTGAATGTCCGTCAATACTTTCCCATTTTCATCCCCTGACGTTCTAACGCTTCTAACGCAAAGTCAGTATTTGCACGAGAACTCAAGAAAGATTCATGGGTTAATTTACGCATAGTACCTCTGGCATTTTATTATATGTAAAAACCATACAATCAGGCGCAATGCTTACAGTAATAAATTGACGCTCTTAATTCTCAACTGACGACTAAAATCAAAGCTACTAAGTTTTTCTAATTGTACTCAATATTTTTAACATTTTGAGTTTTAATCTTCAGACAATAATTTATTGTAACGCGAAGCTTCAGTGACATCGATGAGTCGCCCTTGGGTTTTGTAAAGATCCATACCCACCCTTCGTAACACGATCTTACTGAAGAATGAATAAATTGAAATTTATCAAAGATCAGTGAGCGAACGCCTTAATGGCGCAAGCAATACGGCTTCAAAAGAATTTATATTATGCAATACTTTCAGCTTGGGAAAACGGATAGCGCCTTGAGCGTCGTTAAGTATTAAACTTTAAAGTTCGCCCTCCTCGGGCTTGTAGCCTACGGGATTTCTTTTATTCTTCGCATAACGACATCCCGTGATCTCGGAAAACGAGACATTTGAAAGATTATGCCAATTCGCGGTGATACCAAGGAAATAGATAGCTCGAGCTCGTATTACACATAGACAATGGTTCCCTTAGAAAAAGATACCTAATACACATAAAAAGCATTGCGATCAATAATAGACCCAAATATACATGTGTGTATTTCCGAGAGCATATATACACTTATAACACGTAATTTTGTTTTTTTTGCACAAAATCGTAAATAAATTCAAAAAATAAAAAAATTTTAAAGACAGATCACGAAAATAATATTTTACCCACAGTACCTACATCCCCTCCGAGTAAAACACCCTGGAAACTTGTAATCCAAAAGTAACCTTAAATTGCCTTGATTTATTGGTCACGTCAAATCTCGGTATAAGCACGTTCGGATTGGCTCAGCCCGGGCATCATTTGCTCCTCATACGATCCAATTAGGATGGAACACGATACGGCAACAGTCACAAGTCCCTGTCTGCGCGATTAGCCCTATTCGGAGACAACGCGTTTCTATCCAGCCTCCGGGCTTGGGGACCTGATTCATTCGAACCTAGCTGTTTCCAGTAGGGTCACGACTCTACTCATTAGACTATTTTTTTCTTCTTATCTGACGGACGTGTTTTCACACGAGTGTAAACACACTTTTCATTTTACACTTTTGCACTCGCGTTTCGTTATAGCGCAAGTGTCTGCTGCTAGCCTTTGAGGTCCTGAAAAAGATCCACGATTATCTAACACCTCAGTCGTTACGTTAGAGATCGGAGTCGTAAATCAAAGGAAAAACTTAAGCGAGTTTGATGTATAAGAAATAACAACGTTGCCGGTCCAATTTGAATAGGGATGATTTATTCGTGTCTTCCGTGCACTTTCGTTTCAGGATTTCACAGTGCTTCTGTTTCGACGAGAGGCTGACGTAGGAATCACACATGCCACGCCCTCTTAACGATGAAATTATAGCGGCCATGTTTGCTAACCTCAAGTTGAAATCCAGGTGTGAACTGTCGCGCTCATCCTTTGAAAAATCATTTGACATAGGATACAGTATATACGCTTTGTGCCGCAGCTAGTACTTTGTGCCGTATGACGTTTTTGCTAAAGGAAAAAAATTAATGACTCGTTATGACGATTAAATTTTTGAAATTTCAGATTTACATTGTCAAATTACTTTTAAAAATATTATTCGACAATTAATAATTCCATCCATACTACACATGTTAATATATCATTGATATTTTTGTATGTCGTTATAATTCTTCGTGTACCTCATACACGTGTAATCAAAACTCACTAAACTCTCAGCTAGTTACTTTTTATTCGTGTTTTCGTAAGATTCCGTTTTACACGTATTTTTCGGCGTAGCCGCAGGCTAGCGAAGATGCAACAGGCCTCTACTAACAAACCCGGAGAATCTGGCACTTCTCCTGTAGTGGCCTCGACACGTGTAGTGTCATACATGAAAGAATGCTAGTTAGATTCAAGGCTTCTCAGACTCGATGCCTATCTGCTAGTTTCTCACTGGAAAAAAAACTCCCTCGTAAATAGGTAAGTAAGGGAATGTAAGAAGAGGCAAGATTTTCAGACTAAAATGGGCCGAGAGGATGTCGTATTATCACAGATAAAAAGAATACAAATATTTGAGACTAGATTCGTATTATTAGATTTTTTCCTCTTTCAAAACTCGATGATCGATAAATTCGATTGATTTTACATCAAAAATGATTTTTGACTTAAAATTGTATTATCGTCAAAAATTCTTAACGAGCACAATTTCCCAAAGTTTCATTCGTTCGATTTTATTTCAAGAGGCCTATAAGTTTGATTTCAAGGGTTGAAAGGAACATGCGTGTGTTTTACACCTTGACAATCATTCTGTCGAGTGCTTCGAGCACTCAGATGCCTCATTCGAGTTTTTGGAAGCGGGCAGCCATGGTTCTCCGTTGGATGGGCCTCATTGCATAAGCCAATGGATGGATGGGTGGTTGGATGAATTGATAGATGGTTGGATGGTGGATGAACGTGGGGATGTTCTGTGCGAAGAAGATGGCAAACCATTGCAGGGGTGTACGAGTATGAATATTAATGTGCTGAGGCTGCTAAACACAAGCAGCAAGAGCCCTTCGCTTCTGCTATCTATTAATCCTCAGACTTTGGATCTGCATGAAACAGCCAAACTGCGAACGGTGTTTTAACGGCGTTATCTGCGGCGTAAGTGCGGAAGAGACGTTTTTGCGAAGACACGTACTGATTGTCACTTTGGAAAATTTCTCTGATATCTCGAAAGAAAGGACATATTTTTTTTAAATAACAACCCCGTTACATTTGCTGTTACCACAGCATCTCCTGCTACTGCTGATAAAGGAATAGTCATTCATAAATATATTATGTGAACGAACCTTAATAATCGATCGCGCTAATAAAATAGAATTTTCTGAAAAATGCATAAGATGCTGTATAAACGTGACGATTTTATCTTAAACGTGCAGATGCAGTGTGAGAAATTAGGGTGTCTCGTACGATGGATGAGACGATGAGAGAGAGATGAATTATAGAGAGGGGAATGGTGGGGGGATGGATGAAAGTACAAAAGAATCGTGAGAGTTAAGCAAGGGTGAAGTAAAAAGTGTAAAAAAAGAGATTCGTACGAAAATCTTGTTCGTTTTTCTTTACGTAAATAGACGCAGGCAGGACACCCTGTTTCGCGAGTTGTTGCGTACGAGACCATCGCCTGCACTTACGTATATTTTATGCATTCGAACGAATGCGGTGGCCCGCGGGGGTGGGTGTGGGGATGGGGGCTCACGAGGACGTACCGACTAACAGGGGTCGGGGAGAGCCCATCAAGAGGCTACATATAAAATCATAAGGCACGTGGCCACGCCCACCCCCCCTGGTATCCGCCAATAGGGGACGAGTGCATTTAAATCGCAACCCCCGGTGCATTGTCGATTTTTTTCCACGGGCGGGGTGAGCGAAACGTTTGGTCGTAGAGACTCTCGGGATCCTGCAACGCCACACCAAGAATATTCATATTCTCTGCTCCTTCTTCTCGCGCCTTACTATATGCATGCCTTACGCGATCCATTTGTGACTGCATGTATATTCCTTTTGCAGATCGAACTATTTCATTTTATTTTTATGAGCCCCTTTATTAGCTCACTCGGGAACCTTAGTCGCTTGGAAATAACGTGGGAAAACGTCTCTAATGGTAAGTTTGGTGTGAATGATTTTTAGGATGGAATTTTTCCGTGTCGTATTAACCGGACGTTTCCTTGTTTTTTTATTTTATTTATTCACTTTTATTTATACGCGTTCTTATTATTATCTTATTTTATAATCAATTCTTGACATTGATATAATTTCTTGAGGAAACCGCTTTTACCTCATGACCAGCAAACTAGTAATTTCGACGAATCAATGCGATATATTATTCTTGACTATGGGATCTAATTGGAAAGCTTTTGGCTCTAAATAAAAATGTTGATTACAATTCAGTATATTCTTCGTTTAGTTTTGAGGCTCCGTTGTGAACTTTTTATTTTTGTGGAAGTCTGGAAACTTAAAAACTGTTTATTAGTTATGACTCTTGTATCGTTTCAACCTCGTCACCCAATTTTACTCATAGATATTCGCTTTTTGTATTTTTGATAAGATTAACGTTCATTATAGAGTATTTGAATTTTCAAGATTTTTTCATATCAAGTGTCATAAGGAAATGGGTCCATGAACGAAATGAAGCTGGGAACAGTTGGCAATTACATTGTGATTTTATAAAAAGTATATATTTTAATATAATAACCTTATGGAATTATTTCTTTTGGTTTTATCATGGGATACGTTATGGTTGTACATAAATGTATATAATAAATTGAACATACAGTCTATCGCATAAGTATTCTGACTATGATATATTCTGTATTAATTACTTTACATCTTTTTTAATTATGACGAGAACGAGACATTTTGTGTCGCGTTACGTCATTATTGTCGGGTTATGCAACGAAGTATTGAATTAATATTTTATTATTATAAACTACATACTAATTGTTCATTTATGCCAAGTGTCCAAATATTTTTGTCACTTATCCTGGAGATAATTACTTAACATTTAACGCAATCAATTCCCAAATACCAACGTCCGAATATCTATGTGACGGAGTGTACTATAGTTTTTGAATATTTAGAACTCTTTACTGTTACACACATCATACTTTATAATTTTCAATTCCGTAATCAGCGAATATTCTCCACAGAGTACGCTGGATAAATAGTCTCCAATTAGTGCACACTTGACGTAAAGCTGGTTTCAGACCAAGTATAAATCAGTGTTTTAATCACGTTACAATATATACTATATAGTAATAAATATGAAAATTGTAGCAAGTGTACTGTTCGTTCAGATTATTTTGTCAATTGATTACACGAAAGAAGATACATGATATTTATTACCTGGGTGAAAAACAAGTTAGCTGATTTTTATGCAAATAGAAAAAAAAAATTTTATGTCAATATGGTTTATTTGGTCATTAAAAAAATTAATTTATTTTATGCTAATAATTGTACCGTGTATGGTTTCATTTTTAAACCTGAAAGTGTGTTTTTGCTTTTGAGTGGGACTGTCCCGCATGTACTACCTTAATTGAAGTCTTATAACCCCATATGTTCGACATAGGGTATCCTGTATGCATGAATATTCGAAATTCAAAAAATTTGGAAATTAAAGGAATCAGCTATTATTGTACAAGTGTAATTTAAAACGACGAAGGGTGTGTTGTAATATTACATAAAAATTCTGAATTCAAAAATCTTTGTATTTAAATAAATCAATTATCGTCGCACACTGTCAAATCTAAACATAAAATTATTTTGGAGCAAACGAATCTATTAAAACGGTTTTGAAATTATGTTCAAATTTATCGACAGCGTTGAAAGTCTAGCGAAAAACGGATAAATGCTGGCCAGTTCATTTTCTGCATAAATATACAAAACAAAAATTTGAGTTTGATCCTATAATTTACTTAGACGTTAAAAATTCTCTTTTGCGCTAATCATTAGTACGGTTTCATTTTTAATTTTGATTACAATACTATCTACACAACTCATGACTCCAGATAACGAGCCATTGATAACTTAATAAAAAAAATTATCTTTGCAAAATTCATATTGACCAATAATTCAATACTACTTAGTAGATACTGCTAGGTTTTATCTTACTATATGCTGATTAATAATTACAAATAAATTTTTTAAATATAACTTTTTCCTTGAGTAGAAGCCCGTTCTCCTCTATATGTATAGTCGGTCCACGGGTTCGATGTGTTTTTTTGACAGTTCGCAACCGATGCAATTCTTAGCAAATAGCATGTGACTCCTCATACAATTTATACTACTAACTATGCATGTGCATGGATTTGCACTGAAATGCATTTAATTTTTCCATTTTACATTATTTAATTTCACGTGTGATTTACTAAAGTTTGCATTATTTGCGAACTATAAAAAAAATGCATTAAAATCATGGACTGATTATACCAATAAGCTTGATTAGTATGACCTTATGATGTTTTTTCCGTAATGATACAAGATAAGTGCATACCATAAATCTATATGCACTTATAGCATATTTTCGCATGCATTTTTCAGATGCAATAACTATGAGCCTAAAAAGTACTATTATAATTTTTCTTGTTTTTTGATTTCACACCAAGATCTTGAACCTAAGAGATTTGAATGGACTGATCGAGTCATAATTTTTCGAAAGTGTAAAAAAAAAATATTAAGATATTTGGAAGAAGCTGTTCGATCCCACAGGCAGAAGTGCCAAGGGGACCCTTATCTCTTCCAGCATATCTTTTAGCGTGCCCCCATCATCCCAACCCATCATTCGTTCATTTGATTTCTTCTTCGAGCGGAAATGGCTGAGCAGCCATTCGCGCGAGACTTCCGGTCGGTTGGAGATAGAAATGGAGTCTTTGCGAGGGCCCGGGGAAATTGCCGTTCACTCAAAATTGATAATAAATTCGATAATGGCACCCGGCCCGATAATCCTACAAGATAAAATACCACAATTTTATTGATATTAGCGACGGTGTATTTATTTTATTTTATTTCCTTTGGCCTTCTCTTCTTATTAACACTTAGTGTAACACTTGACGATATTTCATTCTCGTTAATGTCTCCCCCAAAAGAATGACAATACAAAGTACGAAATTTTATTGAATTTATCATTGTGGCAATTTTCAAAAAAATTCACATAACGTTTCATAACGATCGCGTTGTACCTGTACTTATTATATATACATATATTTTTTAGAATATTTTGAAAAAAAAATAATTTTTTCATATAACGCAAAAACAACGCGATACTCTTTTACCGGCTATTACTTTCTTTCTATGTAATCCGCCATTTTCATAATAATAATAATTTGGATGAACTCGTCCTCTCTCGAAGTGCTTGTAGTTTCCGCAGGGTTAACACGAGGATTCAGGCAAAGCATTTTTCACGGACGCCATTTTACCACCCTTAATTTCTGGCTCCAATCAAAATGACTCACACGACTTTGTAAAGCAGCACGACCCCCCGGGCACAGCAGTTAGGAGTGATGCAATTACGTTTAACGCTAACGAGCTAACTCTCAATAGAAAATGGCTGTATGCTCCGTTGACTACGAACTGCGAAGCCATTACAGTCAAATTTTTTTTCGGAATTTGCCTCCGTCGCAAGTACAAATAAGATGCCTTCAGGAACGACAAAAAATGTTCACCAAATATTCAAAATTAAGAAATACCGATTAAAATTGACCGTAAAAAAAAAATATTTTCTCTAACTCCTTTTCTTCGTGTTAAAAAAAAACGTCAAATGCCAACAAGGGCAGTTTAAAGAAATTTTGTAAATTTCAATAAAAACCCCATTTATACAAAATAGCCATTACGAAATCTCCCATACCTATAATTATACTTTGGCACATACGAACCTTTTAATTGAACGTTCGATTTCAAGTAAGAAAAGAATCCATTTAGAAAATTGCACAAATTTCTATCAGTACCTTCCATCGCCCAAGACCGACCAGGAGTAGGCATGCTTTTCCGTCCATCAAAAGTCCAATACGGAAAAGTCATTCAGTCTAACTATTGTACATCCTGAGAAACGTAAGGACGGCACCGCCATCCTGGTTGGAGCCACTTCGCTACCCTTACAGGATAAAATTTCGCGAGGGGTTTCCACTGAATGCTTGTCAGAGCCAGAAGACATCTTTTGTAGCGAACTACTAGTCCAGAGAAACTTGTATGCTGTACTCATCGATATCGTAGAACCTTAGAGAAATCTTCTTTATTTATCTCTGAATTCTTAGAAAAGAAATTGTGATGAGAAAAGAAGGGGGGGGGGGGGGGTTGGAAATAACAGTAAAGCATCCCTATTGCTTTCCAGGAACAATTCCTTAAAATGATAACGTACAATCAATATAATTTTTCAAGGTTACACGTTACGTAATTATTTTTTAAAATTTTATCATCCCACCTCTAGGTACAGTAGCTCTGCAAATTATCTGCCGTATCGGTTTATATAGTTTATTTAGCATTTTATCATTTTTATAATAGAACCTTCGTGCTTTGCCGCATGTGAACGGGGAGAACGACGATAATAGTTGTTATTAGAGTTTTAATGGCATATGGATGCACGGTTTTAATGCGGTCTCAGATTCCGCAGGCTCCATATGTACGCGGCGAGGGACCGAGTTAAAAATGTCGTACCGGTACAAAGGCGAAAATTTTAATAATGGATTTATGCGCATATGTTAGTCCAAGCCATTATTATTTTCAGATAATGTATGTGCCGAGCTTCCGGATAATGGTATCACTTGGTAGCGGCAATGCCGGTTTTAAAATGTCCCCTTCGCCACCTTCGATTCTCCGGTATAAACACGAGCCAGCTTCTCTCGCTACGTTACGTACTTTTTACAACCCTCGCGAAAAGCGGACGAGCTCGGACGCCATTTTAAAACGGTACGGAAGACGCCCTACGCAGCCCCTATGTTCCTTCGAGGAAATAAAAAATATTGATGTTATCAGATGTTTTATTAAAAAATTGAGGTTGGTGTAAAATCTTGTTGTTGGTGTAAAAGACTTGTTATAGGGGAAAATTTTTTTAATAGGATTTTAATACGTGGTAAAAATATTTATATTTCGATCGATGGGTTCTACTGGTTTATTCTTTTTGGAGCATATGCAGCATATTGATGATCGATTTTTTAAAAGCTTCTATAGATCGACTGCTGCGTTTTCAACGCGTCAAGAAAGTTCTTTCACTTGGAAGGAATTCCGGTGGCGCCATTTTGTCATTATTGTCCCGATCGAATGGTAAATCATTTATATCCTCATCGTTTTGCCCTAAAGGGTTTATGCTGGTGGCTCTTGAAAAGAGCCCTTTGAAAAACATTTTTCTACTAATGGCTCCTGCTTCAAACCCTCAACTGTACCTAGTAGAGGCTTTTGCGTTCTCCACTGAGACTACAGGAGTAATTGAACATAGTTATAGGGAGGCTGTGTTGGGAAACAATTGCAAGAATATTTAGCTTCTTGAGCATCAGCATCTAGAGGGAGCAGCAGAAGTTCCGTGAGTACGGTAGAAAAGAAAATGGCGTAAACTGTTGAACGGAACTACGTACCACCGACTTTGTGTGATAACGTATCACTTTGAATAAAAATGTACTGATAAAAATTAACATTCTTTTTTTGATTTCTCATTTTTATATCGTCACACGAATTGAGAATTTAGTTAATTTCCATTAATTATATACATTTTTTCTTGCTACAATGCAATGTGTGAAACGAGTTTTCTAGGTGGAAAAACATATAAAATATACAGATCGTGTATGAAATTTACATTAATGATGTAAAATTGTAAATGATGAACAATACCTTACTTGACTATAAATATGATCTAGATTCCACTGTAGCTGTGTATAAACAAAATGTTAACTCTGATTTCACAGATTTGAAATGCAAAATTCGTGAATAATTATATCACTGTGCTTTTGTACAAATAGTAGTAGTAGTAATAATAATAGTAGAAAACATGGTACAAATTGACGCATATATTCATTTAATCCTATTTAACAAATAAATAAATAAAACAATATGAAAATACTAAGCATAAGTGAATTTTGAATTTCTGTAATATATTTCTTAATCTCGCGTCTATTACCCGTTCGTCGATTTTTGGACTCTGTGCCAAAAAGACAAATAGACAAAAATTAAAATACACAATTACAGTAAAATTCAGGTGACATTTATTCAGAATTAAGATATCGTTTATCGTTCAAGTTTTAACATAATTAATATCAATTTTATATACACAGTACATATGTAGACAAAATGGTATATGAACCATATACGTTCTGTATATTTGTAATAATTTTCACATCCACCTGGGTTCTCATAATAAAAATCTGTTATAATTGGAAAATTGTTATATATTCTTGTTATAACCAAAAAATATATATTGTTAGTCTTGATCGGTAATGCAGTTCGTTATTTTTGATATTTCAAGAATAAAAATGTATTCGTAGATTCGTACAGCATCAGTGCATTGAAACTGTCCTGAAATGTAGAGACATATTTAACAATATATTTTCATATGGAAAATTGGAGGAAGACATACAGAAAAGATAATGGTATTTGAATGTGAGGATTGGCGTAATAAATTTAGCATGTAATAAAATGAGAAAATCTCATTCTGTCCATAAGGAAGATGCTGGGCATATACAAGTACGATGGGAAACGTTAATAAAAATGAATGCAAATTTTCCTTAGAAAACCATGTAAAATCGTATAATTCGGTTAATTTGTTATTTAGTTCGCGTTTACGAGGTTCATAGTTTTGGCAGCCTCGAGGAATTGAAAATTATTTGATATTTAAATTCGATAATCATATTTCTGAAAGCGTCCGCCATTTCTACGTCTCTGCCATGTTGATTTTTGCGCGTCGGCTATACCGCGTGCAGTCGAAGAGCAACGTCCACGAATGCATCTCGTTTCTCCATGAATTACCGAAAACCCGATTCAGAAAATATCTCGAAATGATCGGCAGATGCGATATATCATTCGATATCTGAGAGTATCGAGAGATTTCGAAGATTTTTCGGTCCATTCTACCAACCTCTTCCGGTGCTCGGAGTATAGGCAGAGTTATTACGAATGTCCCCACCTCCCAGTTTTGATATCCCCACCCCGTATGACACCCCTGAAGGGCTGGTACACACAAAGCACACATCTACCCCATTACGGTACAGTCACTTCAGGAAGCTAGGTCGACTATAAGGATCACCCGAACCTTCCCGAAGGGTCTTATAGATTTCCAAAAAATATATCCAACTAGCATCCCTCGGGCTGAACCCGAGCCTGTTTTTGATTTTCAAATAGGATTCCAGGCTATCGAGATAAAAATTATAAATCTTGACGATCCGCGTGATGCCTTTCTATCGGAACTTTTTTTGCATTAATTAAAAGCTCCAGCCTCCGGCCGCCAGTCGCTCGGCCATCTTGGCTCCAGGCACGCCCCCTCTCTTTTGTTTTCGGATTTTTTTAATGATTTCTCCTTTAGTACCAGGATGTATATATATGCGCCTTACCTATACGCGAGCTAACGTATGTGCACGTATGTAAACACGTACGCCAATGTCAACGCTTACTGTGACGACGGCTCCATATAGTACCAATTCGCAAGAGCCATAGTTTTCGAAATAGTTGGTTGCCACTGGTGCCGCGGACCCTTCCCTTTTCTCCGTTAGTTTTTGCCACCAGTGCGTAGCGTCAGGTTACGCACGACGCCGGTCTTTGCTGAAATTTTTTTTTTCGACCATCAACGACAGATACGCGCCTCGCGTCAGTACTTTTTGGTATGTTTTTTTTATTTCATCCTTATCGGTTATTGGTTTTTTTTTCTTATATGGTTCGTTCGCGTTCATACAGTTTTTATATATATATTATTTATTAATTAATACCATAACTCCTCCAAGCTACTGTATCAATTTACACTCTTAAATTAAGACCGGCAATCTATTTATTTTCTTGCTCTTTCCTTCTTTCATCCCTTGTTTACCGTTTTTTCCCAACCGCCCGAACAATCGATACACATGTTATATAAATTTCGCTTATCATTGTTTTTCTTATTTTTTAATATATATATATATATATATAAGCTCCTACGATATACCGAGTATTCTTACAAGGCGTTGCGAAGACCAGTATTTCTTATTATAAACTCAGTATTTTTTATTTACTGCAATAATTCAATTATGCGCTTCTGTCCTTCAATTGTTATCATTGATTTTTGAGTGATGGGAAAACGAGATAATTTCTTATCTTATTACAGTGTAAAATACACGTTTAAAAAATGTAACCTATGAAGGGATATTGACGTTTCAAAATATATCATAGTCGTTTACCAACCCAGCCAACTCATAACATTTTAAGTAACACATATAACATGTAGCGTACATGCATAATAATTCCTACTTAAATATGTAATACGTTACATTCATTTTCGTTGTGTAAATTCAATATTGCCTATTCGTAACAAACGTGAATGTAACACGTTACATTTTTTAATAAGAATTAACAACTTGCATCTATCCGACATGTTGCAACGAGGCAAATAAACTTTTGCCGTATATTATGGAATATCATGGTTTTTCACAAGGAATTAAAAGTATATTAATTTATATGATGTGTATGACTGTTTATACCCATTGGTATATGAATTAACGACATACACTTCATGCGTCTTCATAACGACATACAAATTTGCCAATTCATTGCTCATTTCTCGTGATTTTTATTTCCGCAACTGAAACCTCATTTTTCTCCGTTTACGTGAGGCTGGAAAAAAATATTACACTGATTTAAATGAAAACAGCATTTTTGTAATAATAAAAAAATATTGCGATATGGATTATACAAAAAAACACATTATCGACTATGCATGCTCTGTACTGTAAGAGCAATTACATATTTTAGTCTTAGTCAATCAACATCTGAAAAATTAAATAAAATTCAGACTTGTGTTGTTTTTCAAGAACTTAAAAAATTTTATTTAAATTGTTATGCTTGTATAAAAATAAAGGTATTTTTTAAATCAAAAGTACACCGAGAACAACTGCCAGGGACAATTTTCTTGGCACATCTTTACGTCTGTATGCGAATACGTTAACAATATGTCGATTTATGAAAATTGTCGGAAAACATGTTTGCAAAACTTTTAAAAGTTCTAAGCAACTATGGTGGCGAGTGGAAGATCGTAAAGCAGGGGACATCTGCGCCCGACAATGTTAGACGTGGGCGCGACAACTTTTGTCCACTGGGACTTCAATGCAAATGTCTCCAGAACTTCTCGAGACTTCAATGGAATTCTTGTAAATATGGAAATATGAAATATTCTGGATTGTAGGTAACGCTGGCGAGTTTTATGCAAGAATTTATAGTATTGACATATTTTAGTGAATTATTAGAAAAATCAAAAAGAAAATGTTAAATCGTTTCTTTTTTTTTTTTTCTATAAAAATATATTACTCGCCAAAATCGATTTTAATTTTTCTAATTACGTCTTGATTTTTCTAACCTTTCATTCAACTTGTGTATCCGCATGGCGAAACTAGTTTTCTCTTAGGTAAAGAGTTTATGTGATGCATACCTACATTCTTAGTTGTAGAAATGCAAATTTATTGCTATTGTTTTATTTCACGAAACGTCAAGAATGTCTTTCTTGAGTTTCGGAGTATTGCAATTATATGTTTGTTGGAGGGAAGATTACTATAATATTTTTATATTATTAATAAAATCTTGCTTCTGTTTTGATATTATAAGAATGCAGAGACTTGCTAGACGAAACAATCTTGATAAAGTAAACATCTGTGTACACGGATCGACGCATGCTCACGCTGTGTCAACAATGAAAATTTGAATAAGGAGGTAGTTGAAGGCTTGAAAGTACAACGAGAATTCTGTAGAGTAATGAATACGATGTATTTACAATTGCGTATTTAATGCAAAGCGTCTGACATATTTGAGACGAACAATTAAAGAAAAAAGATAAATATAACTTTTTTTACTTCGTGTCGTATTACATCTTATGGGATATTTTTTCGAATACATACAACGTTTTTGATAGTCGAATTTCATTAAGTCGTAGAATTAATAATCACGAAGATTAATTGCATGAAAAATCGAGATGATTATTTACTTGGGAAATGGTAAACAATTATTGGTCATAGGATAGAAGTTTTTACAGAAAGTTTGTCACCACGCGACGGTAACTTCGGTTCACGGCGGCCGTCGGCGCGTAGGCCTAAACTTTTCGAACGAATCCAGGGAAAAGAGGAAGAACTCGTTTAATTTTTTACAAAAATTAGTAATATCATCGTGAGACTGTTACAACAATTGTTTCTCAGTGTAGGCACGTTTATAGAATTTTTTTTTCATTAGCATGGAATTCTAACTGTTATTGAGGAAAAAGAAACTCTCACGATCTTTAAAAAGAAGAAAATATACATTTTTTTGTAACTAAAAAATTAAGTTTGCCCGCACATAATTTTTGTGTATTTATTGCTGTTGGATTGATCGATAAACACGTTGGTAAGCAAAAGCAATTGGAAATATTGGATAATTCGTTTACAGCTTCACTGATAATTTACGTTTGACAATTAATAAAAAAATATTACAAACGAGTATGAATAAATTGTACATATTATTAATTCTGTACAATCGAATTATTACACATTTCATATTTTCAAATGATCCATGAGAAATTAACATAGCAGACTGTGACGTGCAGACGAAAATGTTTACTGTACTCTTTCTCTATAATTTCATAAAAAATTACATATATAAATATCAATGCAATAATTTGTAAATACTTGGAAGGAATATAGTACGTCTTTTTTAATTTACATGAATAACAAGAATTTTCGTCCGAAGTCAACACGTGAAGTAATATATGACATAAACCATAATCCATTATAAATTCAATAAATATTAAATATAGCTATAGTGTTTAAAATGCTCAAAAATAAAACAATATTTTCATAATTAACAATAGTACAAATGTAAAAAGTAGTTGGGTCGGAAAATTTTGAATACACGTTTACAATAAGGAGAATGAACCAACACAATAGTATCATGAACACTTGGCACCACTCGTAATTGAAGTTGTGATCCAAAAACATACGAGCATATCATAAAATCGCGTACAGACGTGAAATTGACATTAACAATTATTACTAACCGTGAACAAAAATTTCTAGAAACACCACATTGTCGTTCCACTTTTATGAAAGTACAGAGAAGATTTTCTTAGCTAGATGTAAAGTAGCCCCGATCCTTCTAACGGTGTCAGCCTATGAAAACCAATTTTTCAATTTTCTCTACGCGACGCCGCGCGACTTCGCACGCTACGTCGAATTTTCATCGCCGCGACTTCCACCTCCGAAATTCAATATCACGATAGTTAGGTGCTTGAAATTTCATTGGAACTTCACGGTGCATGCTCCATTGCATGTATATGGAAACTTGCAACTATACACCTCGTACTCTTCATCAACGTCCGTAGGCGGCAGAACTGGCAGTAGAGGAAGATAATTTTATTCTAAAAAAATTCTCATTAGAGTTCATTCTATTTGTTTAATACATCCATTGAATAATTACATCGTCATACAATTTATAATAAGAATTTCTCTATGCACTCTTTCGCAGAATTTCTTTACTTGCAAATAATAACAAACTTGGCGTATTGCAATGAAAGTGACGAATAATCATGTCTGTAAAATATATCGTATGTAATATCGAATATCAATTTTTTTCTTACACAATATTTCGTTCGAGATACAAAGCAGCAGTACAAAAGAGCATCTATTTTAAAAGAAACGTAAATGGATATTGTAAAATTCGTGCGAAATGTAGCCCGCAGTACATTCGTCCATCGTCAAGTATTTACACGCTTTTGAAAAGTGCGCGACACAATTCTCTATTATGACGGCTTGCGTAAATAATACAAACGTCCCGAGCGTTCGACCGCGTCTGTTTGCCATTCGGTCCGTGAGTGTCGCTGGTTTCTATTCTCTAATGTCCAAGCTAATTTGGCAAAGAATCTGAGTTTTGAAATTTGAGGAGCCCTCGTCGCGAGAAAGAACTACAAGGCTGGGACTTGTCAAGGCATCTTTTCACGTCGCTCGCTCGTCTTTCATCTGGCTGGCTTCTCTCCGCTCGTGTTTGTGGGATATTTTGAAATTCGAACGGGACCTTTTTGATGACCGATTCGGACGGCAACATGTTTTTTCACGTGGTGCGAACAACCGAGGATGTCTTTTAAATGCGGGTGAATGAAGTCGTCATAGTACATCAAATAGGTACCCATCGTGTTCTTTGTGTAAAGGGACAAATGGGTGACAAACGATTTTTCATGTCGCGGTCGTTTGAACGTTTGTACTGCTCCGCTCTAAGCGGAGATTCAACGTACAGCATTTTCCAGCTCAGCATTCCCGCAGCCATTCGTATTATAACACTCACCGGCCCTCGAGCAGAGGGATAAAACAGTTCTGTCACGCTTCCAGAATGGCGGACATAACATTAGTCCCGTGAATCCTCAAGAAACATTTACTGATGCAAATGAGCATATGATATTGAAAATCAGACTTGTCGAGCAAAGTGAAAAAAAATTATGTAGGACGACGAGCGCTAGAAAGAGAGAAAAAAGGGACATTAGAAATGCAATGTAGTAAATTAAATGTATTTTTTTAAATTATTCTCATTGTTCTATACGGTTGTTGTCAACCTTTAATCACCGTGACGTTATGCATTTAGCATTTCAGCGGCTATCGTAAAGCTGCACGTACCACCATTCAACGAGACGCAACAGTGGGATACCATTGGACAATCTTAAACACGAACACTCCTGTTTCCCTTAGTCTCGTATAAAAAGCCACTGCCGGGACTCGGAAAATTCAGTTAGTCTTTGAACAATGTGTTCAGAGTTACCCGGGAGAAATTACCTAGTACGTACCAACCAACATGCCCGCTAATACAATGGGTGTACTTGCGTTGTGAAACGTAGAAAAATGGCTATTATTATGACTCGCATTGTCACGCTTCATTTTCTTTCAGAGTTTCACGCAAAGTGTCGCACCCACTCGCAGTTTTGTTAAGGCTTAAACTCTAAAGGAGGTATTACACGATACGGTATGAATATCAGCAGTTTGCATGTGCATCCAGTATCTTCTTCCTTCCTCGACAGTATTTACATGCAGTAACACACGAGGTACAGTAAAAGTACACGAAAACCTATATTACGTTAGTGTTAAATTATTAAAAGCAAGCACAGTCAACTCGTACAAATTTCTTATTCAAATACAAGATTCGATATCAATACAACTCGTGTCTCCCCAAAATTGTGTGCAGTTTGCATTCGTTGTTTCAAAAATTCCTGCAAAATTTCTCCAATTCAATTTTGACGAGTTTCGTTTCATTCAACGTCACAACATGCCGAACGCTCATTGGCTCGATAACTAGTGCCGCTTTTGTATTCCTGTCCTACGATTTAATTGCTGCTCGATGGCCGATCCGTGGATTTAATTTAAGGGAGGATTCACGATCGGCTATTCCCGATCGGTCCAATCAATGCCTACCGATTCTCCGAGAATTGCTTGATGCTTGTGTTTCCATCTCTTCAACTCCTAGCTATCACAATAATCCTCTCAGGATGGAAAAATGTGTGCTGGGCTATTCCACCGCTGGAGCTCGTTCGATTCTCAGTGTCTGGAAATAATTAGAGGCGAGGCTGGGTGTTGCCACGGCAACCGCCAATCAGAGGGCAAAGAAAAATTTTTTCTTTTATATCGCGCATTTTTCTGTGCTTGCCTGTGCATGGGTGCCCGCGGGGAAATAATGTATGCAGCGACACGTTGAAACACACGGATGGAAGTGCGAAATATTCGCCTCGTCCCTCTTCGCCCGTTGCCACCCCCCTCCACCGCTCAGTTGCATCCCTTAACCAGTCCATGCTACCCTCTACTGGTATGCAACGATATCCTTCTCTCTTTCATTCTCGTTTTGTCACTTTCTTTCTCTCTCCTTCTTTCACCCCCGCTTGCATTCCCTGCGTCGCCGCAACTCCCCTCATTCCGCCTTCCGTCACCCCACCCTCGCCCACGCAGTCAGGGACTGCTGCATTCAGAGACTTACACCCCGTTCAGGACGAGACGGCGATCCCTGACCCATCTACCACCTTTCTCCTATCCACCCAACAAACTTCCATCAACTATCCCACGTGTCTCTCCTTCTTTCTCCTCTGCCACTTCTTATGCTTCCCTCCACCTTTTTTCGCATCTCTCCTTTTCATACGTTTTTTTTTTTTTTTTTTTTTTTTCACGTCGCCTTTTCTTATATTTATGCTTTTGAGACGAAATTTTTCGAGAACCATCAGCAAGATTCATCATGACTTCTTTGTCTGTTGCTAGTTAACTTTTGAACTTTAAGATGTAATTCGTACGTCCGTTACGTTGTAGCCTAAGAAATTGAAAACGCAACAGACTCTATTTACACGAGATATACTGGAAGTAATGTGGCAAGGAAAATTATTATGATTGTTTACGTAATCAGTACGAGTAACAACGAGTCAATATATTTTAATAACTAATGCATTGATATAATAAATATTTTTCAACGTTTTTCACCATAGTTAATTGCAAATTATTGAATTGTTATCTTTTTGCAATTTCTTTGCTAAAATCACTTTATAAACAGACAGCGAGGTAACCTGAAAAGATTTTTCGATGCTTTGAAAATATTCTGTTCCATGCGACGCCTTGGGGGTTGTAATATGAAAAATGTTGAATTTGAAATCTAAATGCGTCTTGAAAATACAAAGAAATTATATTTTATGAATGCGCTCTCTGCTGTCATGGCGGCAAGCCATCTCGTCAGAAAAAGAGTATAGTTCATTATCTCGTTTGCTGGATGACGGAGATCTCCGAGCGTCGAAAAGATCTCTTTGATGTTCCAGTATATTGTGTGTTGTAATATCACTCTTTTTCAATTAATGCAAAAAGGAGAATCTTTAAGCCGCTACCACGCAGACCACTTTGCCCCTTATAAAAATGGCGTCCGCCATGGAATCCTGTGGAATATTAAAAACACCATAGAAATTGACCCATGTTTGATTTTGAATTTCACTCAGTCTCCATAGAAACGTAGATACTCGTTAGCAATGCTAAAAACGTATATTTTTACTTTCAAGCATTTCGAGTCGCCGTCTAAAATGTTTTAGGTTATTGGCGAAATTTGAAAATACCAAAAGTTACAACGATTCTAAGGAGGAACGAGCGGGGGAGTCAGCTGAGATTAAAAAACTGGGAATAGAATGAGTTTCTTTGTTAAACAAATAAAGTGTGGGTGTCGGCGTACTACTCGAGTCGTGAATGGTTTTTATTTTGGTTCGGTTTGACAGTACGCGTCTTTGTTTTGGCTAAACTGAAAGCCCTACCTGTTCTAATTAACTTATTCAACGATACCTGGCAGGATATATAATGCCGTTTGAGGAAGGCATGAAAATTTAAATGGATTATTTTTTATGTCTTCAGCCATCTTTATCGAGCCTAGTAGTTGGCGTCTGATACACAAAAGCTTAAATTCTTATTAATTTTTAATGGTACTTGCGACATTTTTTTCAATTTATTCAATTCTCATTAACCCTTTTTCCACGTGGTAGCTCAAATACACATTAACCGAAAAGTCATTTCAATTTTGCCATAAATATCTTTCCGTCGGAAACTGTACTAAGAACGTGAAACTCATTCGCAAAATGCACGTTTACTACGGTTCGATTAGATTTCTCAAAATGGTTAGCCTACAAATGTAATAACGCATGCATAATACCAAAGCGAAAAAACGATAAAGCCTAGAAAAATAAACGAGTGAAAAGCAGCAATTTCGAATTCAGATTTTTAGCTATAGAAAACATTGCCATTATGAATGCAGCCTAACAGCCAACAGCCAGCTCTAAAAATAGTAATCTGGACCTCTTAGATTTTTACGTAATTCAATCAATAATAAATACCCTTCGCGATCAGAAGCCTCGATCCGAAGTTCAGATTTCCTGGTCAAAATTTCTTCCGGTCCTGAGGCGAGTGAAAAGAATGGCCGTAACACGACACGTATCCACAGCAGCAGCACGTGGGAAGAAACCGCGACGTAAATACACTCATAGAAATCGAAAATGGGTATGAAAGGGGTGTGTTTCAAAACATGTCAGCTTCAATATCGGTACCAAGCATCGATCTGTTCAGCTCAGTCTTGTATTTTCTTGGCAGGTATTCTATTTCGGGGACCACCGCTTCACTTCAACACCACTTCGAACTTCCTCCACGTCAAGGAAATCTTTCCCGTTCTTCTGCATCCACGTCGAATTAGACAAAAAGTTGAGTTTCGTGTTCTAACGTCTATTCAGCCTACAATTTACCATTGAATAATTTGGACGTACCTAAAAAAGAATGAAAACAAACCAAGTTAGCCAGATAAACCAAATACCGTGATCAATTTACATGAACCACTCAACGAGTAACGAGTGAGGTGTAGAAAAAAGGTAGCAACTATTTAATCGCTCGATCAAATAAGAAATGGTGAAAAAAAAACAAGCGATGGCTTAGGAGCAAAAGAGAAGGTAAATTTCGAAAGAGGGACACTGCTACTTGTCGGGAGGCTGTAATGGCGAAAGAATCTATTGGATGCTAAGACTCGGCAATGGGGTAAGACAGAATTATAAATTCCCATTAAGGAGCGGGGTGAGTCGGTATTGTCAAGCAGAATCTCGAGTGAGCGCAGATAATTACGATGGATCAATTACGCATTGACCAATTAATTTTCGAGCCTAGGTGCTGCATTGAATGTAGAAGCGAGGTGCTTGGGTGTTATAAGTGAGTACATAATATATAAATACATACGTACGTATATGTTGGTATGCACGAGTAGGCACCCTGTCTCTCGCTTTTAAACAGTAAATACATTTTAGCGTGTGGCGGGTAATGTGTAATATTTTTAATTGGATCTTCGCCTCTCTCTCGCTCCCACGTTCACCAGCCTCGTTCGCTCTCTCTTCCGCTCAGGAAAAAAACCGCTCGAAACTCTCCTCTCGGCTACCCCGCGGAACTTGCAATTATTTTCCCGTTCCTTGTGGATTGTTTCTCTGTGAATTTTTAGTCTCGTAATCTCTTCACGCTCCCCGTAGCCTCCAGGTGACATTAGACTCTGCGTTAATAAAAAAAGCAACAGCGACGTTTAGACGTCACTCGAGCCGACGCTGCTACGAATTCATGATCACCGACTCGACTTATTCCTCTGTCTATTTTTTATTACTCCTCGAGTATTCTTATCAAACGTCATTCGATGGATTTACGTGAAAAATTACGAAAGCAAACAAACGCGATTCAATCATCTCAATTTTGTACTCTGTGGTCATAAGTTATCCTTGTTTGAGATTTTTTATATATATATATATATATATATTTTTAGAACTTTTCGAATTTGAAAAATTTTTTTTTTTCTTCTTTGCTCTTTTTGTATATTTTTTTTAATGTATCTCAGCAAGTCATCATTTGCCTCTGGGTCGAGGTTGAGGCTCGTCAGATCCTGCACCCTTCTTTAACAGTTAGATTTTTGAGTGAAGTCCGTTGATCGACAATCAAACCCTCTATTATCTAAGTGTTACCATGTATTAAAGTTTCAGGCAAACGTAAACCTATTTTTATCAGTAGACGATCAAGCCACAAGCCAAACGAGGGATTGTAGATGAAAATCTCAATTGTCGTTAGCATGAGAAATGGACATCTGTTAAACGCTGTTAGGCTGTCCGTGCCGATTAGAATCTTCACTAGGAACAAATTGCGTTATATTGGGAAGTGTGAAGCCGAGGATGTTCTCGTCACGAGTCTTAAGATTCACGCCGAGATACGTTTCTGGATGAATATCGTGAGAGCAAGACAGTTATTTTCTGCTAATAGGAAATAGTCTACAATGAAACGCGTATGACTGGGAGCCTTTGAATTGACTAATAGATTCTTAAATTGCCATATGGATGAAAAATAGGATCTGCAAGCAAAAATGTTTCATAATAATTAAATAATAACTGCAAACGTCATATTTTCATACACTACACGCATTCGTGCAAATATTAAGATTTTGCAATGATTTTGCAAATTATTTCTTGCGAGCAACTTTTATCAATATTAACATACATTTTCAGGTGAATCGTTACCTAAGGACTTGAGAGACGTGAAATTCTATGTTTATGATAACAATATTATTTATTATAATCATTCTTATCAAATTTCATAGAGCGGGAACATTTTTGTGACATTTCACTATCTCAGAATAGACACGCAGGACGGATGGCTCGTCGGACAAACTTACCGTCGCAATGGCCTTTTTCACGAGTACTTTTAGGCCTTCGCCTTTGTATAAATTCCAATAAGGATTTTTCGTATGTTCGTTTGTTCCTTTTTCACTCTAACTTATTTTCTTCTTCGTTTTTATATAACAAAGGCCATCACGTATAGCTCATAATTCCTCTGTCGTATATGCGTATCTCGCGCGAAAGACTAGACGACGTGAGATAATTTATTGTGTCGGATCTTGACGAATTTATTACCTCTAGCTCAGAAAGAACCTTTATAAATTCGAAGTATAGAAATTATTATAAATAAAATAACATCTGAAAGAGATATTATTGAAATTTTTGAAAAGTGTCCTATACCGTAAAACCAGTATTGAATAAATTGATATTTATAAAAATAAAATATTTTATTCTATAATCGAGGTTAATGGTGCAACTAATAAAAAAAAATGATTTTGTAAAATTGTCGCAGAAAAATATTTTCATTTTTTTTTTGTATTTGCCTTGCATTACAATGCGCGAATATTTAGCGATAAAGCTTGTATAAAGTACACACTGCACATTCTAGGTTCGTTTGTACTAAGAGCGTAGCCACTCGTCCAGCTCCGCGTATCTGAAGAACCTCTTTTTTTCCTACGCAACCCCCTGGTCGACATCCACCATTTTGAATCGTGCGAACGTTGGCCCACTTTTTAGGGGTTGGGTTTCGTGGATTCGCCGTACTGCCGTTACCACCCCTCGGCGAGCGACATTTATTTAACAAGGTAACCTTGTTACGTCGTTAGGTCAGATTAGGGCTTCCCCTGCTTCAAGGCAAAAGCCTAACGACCAATAGAATTGTCCTAAATAGTATAAACGATTTTAGCGGTCCGTCCTTTCTATGGTCGTAACGTAACGTATTTTCTCGAATACTCTCGAGCGAAAGGATCGTGGGATCATTTTATAGCATAATTTGCCTTCTTACAATTTTTAGCTTCGCTGGATATTAAAAAACGTAGATTTAGTTTACGTACGAAGGTTAGGTTGTTGGGTTTAGGATTTGTTTAAGGATATTGATGATTATTCGTATTAATTGTGGTAAGAGAGAAAATGAATTAAATCGAATTTAAAAAAAAAAAAAAAAACGTACATTTAATTTACGTACGTAGGTTACGTTGTTGTATTTAGGATTTGTTTAAGGATATTGATGATTATTTTTATGAATTGACATCAGAAAGAAAAATCTTGCAGATTTACATCCTCTCGATATATATTACAAAACACGTGGCACAATGTGCAGTCTGTTTTATTTGCTCGAAAAAAAAAATATATTCGTCGTTAACTTCACGTGTATGAAATGACTTTTCTATAGGTAATAGAATAACGATCTCTTGTAAAACGGAAGTAGGAATTTTGATTGCATGGAAATTTGCGAGGTATTCACCAAGGAAAATAACAAGGTGAGCGCCATTACCTCGCACTCGCTGATCGGCTCGTCGAAGTAATTTATTTTTCCCGAAATGTCAGATATTGTCCCATCTTATGGATTTTCTTTTTTCGAGGGAATCGGAATTTCCGACTTTTTTAACGAGGAATACATTTTTCTCAATATATTACAGAATTCACCGTACAAATCGTCCTTAAGATATTTTGAAGAGGAATATCATTATGATGTAATTTTCGTGTCCGAATCTCGCTATAATTTCGAAATCCTTAACCTGAACGTCATATAACGAAGCTACGATTTCTCTCGAATGAAATTTAAATATTCCAATCGATAAATACCGATTATTATTATTACTGACAAAAAAGGCGGTTCTGCTGAACGTAAGAATTATGATGGCCCGAACAAGGGGGGACAGAGCATTGCTTGATTCTTGCATCACCTATCACGCTTTACGTGTCGTATTTGAATTATACGTTATTGACCAGGTACTAAATTTATAAAAAGTACTTATGTTACACTGTAATAAGTATATGATAATATACAGTCTATAATTATTTGTACAATATTTGATATGTTTAAAATGCCGGTATTTACGAAAGATGGAAACCACGTAAGATTCTCATACAACTCAATTACGTGTCTCCATCTGGTGTTACATTCCTGCAACAACTAACTCTAAATGACCATCGCAGCGCTCTTCTTTATCGACAATTGTATTAACCGTACCACGTTTAGCGGCAAAGGGAAAAACAAAACTCTAGATATTCTTGCACAGAATTCTCGTTAAAGACGGAAACGTTCTTACCAACAAATTTATCACGCATCCATACATAGAATCATTTTGCCACAAGAGTTCGTAGTTATCGACCGAGTGAGTTTCTCTTATCAAACAGTGGTTATCAACCCCTAAACAGTTCCAAACACTTCAAACCGATAAGAGGCGCTGTTAACGACCAGTTCCTCTCTCCCTGTATTCGAGTTGAATTTAACATTGACCGTCGCACGGTTCGGTTCGCGCATCCGTGAAAATGTCAGAGTCCCGTGAATTTCCCGTGCATTTTCCGCGGTATTATCGCCACGAAAACCAAGTCGTAATGTAACCATAATTCAAAAATGAGTATTTCTCAAGACAGTGCAGCTACCATCGTGTGTCGAGAGGTTTTCGATGAAGCTTCCCATCCCTCAAACGAAGGTACACACACTCGTATATATATGTAAGCCCTGATAAATTGTAACCTTATGTGTCCCATTCTAATATCGACATATTATCTAATCAGATTGTCACGATCATATTTACTGTCCCCGATTAAGAGCACGTGTAGTTCCCAGCTGAAATATACATACTTAAATACTTAATAGATTTGCCACTGATTTTTGTCTAAATTTTGACATTTTCAATACACAGTACCCTTTGCCACCGAATAATTGTCTGAATAACACGTATAATTCATGGACAAAACAAACCGCGATATACTCTGCGATAATCGAGTCAGAAATAGAACACAATTTCTATTATCGTTATTATCATTGCGCCAATACATTATTTATCTGTGCACAATGTTCGCTAGAAAATTGTTTTCAAAACCAATCCACCACTATATATATATATGAATGCATTAAAGAACTTAAAAAGGTTACATAACCTTACGCAATAATCTTTCAGACAGAATATTAAATCCTTACTAAATTAGCCAAATACGTAATTTATAAATATTTTAAATTAACACTATTATAAATAAAAGCGTTTCATATTAATCAATGTATCGTATACGACCAGCCGAGTTATTACAACATAGTCTACAATCATGACGATCAACTCGTAATTATTTTGTTTGAGCAGGCAATGTAAAATCGAAATATCGAATGGCCTAATCATTCGTAAAGAGCAATACGCATGATGCGAAAGTTTTTGTTGTTTATTTACACCGGAGCTGCCACGAGCACCGTGCGTCCGGCCTAGCATCGCAAGGAAAATCAATAGAGTCCGCAGTGCGGCTAAAATTTTGTCGTCAGCCTCGCTGTGTCTCCTCGTTCGACTGACGAGACACGCGACTTCATTTTCTCTGGAGGATATATTATTATTATGTAAAAAAACACAAGATGCACCCTTTCTCTGCGACCCATGTAAAACAAGGGTTTGAACCATTTCCGAACGTAGCTTATTCTTTGGTAATACGATAGGACGTGTCGTACCTCGCCGATGATATTGGTTGAAACTTTAGCAGTCAGGGACAGCTGGCGTTGGGGCTCACCCCCATATGCCGGCTCACCTGTCAAAGCAGCCTTGATGGAATTTTTAATCAACCCCTTTCAACGTTCAACCCACGGTCTTTCGACCGATTTACATTATTTACGACAATTCGCCACGCGGCGAATGACACGGTCCACTGTATTTTTGTCGAGACAGATTTAACGTAGATTTGAATGCATTTCTCATGGTGTCGATTGGTTATGTAAAAGTGAGAGCAGTTGACTGCGTGGTCGAAAAAGCTGAAAATACTGTGTAATTTGCTGTTTGATTTTTAGAATCGAACTTCGCATAAGGAAGTCCGTAAAAAATTTTTATTCAAAGGAATGGAATTTTTTTTATTGGATTTTATTTCTTTGATATTACGAATTTATGGTAGTCGTGCGTGTTGCAGAGGTCGTAGACTATGCTAAACGCCTGGGAATTGACCCGGATGCCGAACCACACCTTTTGGATCTGGCCCGGGAGGGCCTCATGGCCGCTTTACCAAAGGGATGGTCACCCTGTTTCCACGAGGCCACCGGAGCATGGTATTATTATCAGGCTTCCACGGGAACTACCACCTGGGAACATCCCCTCGATGCTGTGTACAAGGCTTTGGTGGAACAAGCCAGGCTGGGTAATCGACAGATGAGTGTTGGTACGTGTTTCAAGGTCACTAGTAAACAAGCCACTAGTTTCCCTATATACTTCAGATCTACTTCGTGGGATATTAAAGCTAACGTTTCATCATGATTTTAATGTAATGAAATTGAAGTGAATGATTCAATTAGAAAACCTTAATAGGAAATTTTTCGTACAGCCACTAAATTAATCAGTAATCGAATGAATACATGGATTTAATTTTTTTAATTCTTTCTATTCCTCTAATATAGACTTGTTAATTGGACTGAAGTAAATCAAATGAATTGAAAGGAGAAAATCATTTTATCCGGATTTAACGTATAGGAAATTTACTTTCACTTCAATAACATCGTCTTCATTCGGACGTAAATAATAAGGCGAATGGCAGCTACGTAAAGACGCTCGATCGGTTCGTAGAATTGAGATGAAGTGTAAACAAGATAAGAAAATGTTTCAAAACACGTATTGCAGATTGTAGGAAAGTAATGCAACTAAATAAAAGAGACGTTATCTTACGTCCCAATATGTTTCTGCTATTCGGCTTTAATAAATTTTCTCCGTATTTTTTCGCGACCCAAGAATTCACAAAAGTACAAAGAAAAATTGTTTACTCGTAGAGGAAGATTCGAAGACAACGGCCAAGGACTTGGAGTCTCACGAGGAAGCGACCCTGCCAAAAGAATCCGTGAAGACTTCCTCGGCGACCACGAAGATTCCAACGAAGCTGGTACCACTGCGAAAGTCCAAGGTCGACGGACAAGCAGCTATGCGCAAGAAGGATCCCATCTTCGAGAAGCATCAGTCTCGCAAAGAGAGCGAGCCGAGGTCGGAGAACCTCAGTAGTATCAGCAGCGACAGAGCTTCTAGAGATTACACGAATCTCAGGTTTCAAGATCCGAAGTTTTACGAGAGTCCAAAGCTCTTGGATGCGCCAAGGCAGGACCTTCCGAGGAAGGAGCTTGATCTCAAGGAAGTACTCAAAAGATCAGAGTCCCTGAGCCCACGATACGAGAAGGACTGGGAACAGCTGTCCAGTAAATTCAGCTCCGAGGAGAACATCATTGATATTGACAAATTGAGCGTAGCTTCCTTGGCCAAAGCTGAGAAACCGCCAGAGAGATTCGACAAGGAGAAACATCCGAGACAACTTGGCCAGCAGAAGGAACTCACCCTCAGCGGTGGTGGTTCCATGTTCCTGAAGAGTAACAGGAGCAGGGACACGACTCCGAGTCAGGAGAGCGTATTGCTCGAGGATTTTCAAGCTTCTCGAAAATCCGACGATACGGGAAACGTGACGTGCGACAAGCCGAAATCAATTCTACGCGAGAAACCATCCGAGGATGCTGCCTCGTTAGAGAATCTTCAGATCCTTGCAGGCGTGACCGAGTTGAGTAACGCCGTTGGGGATAGACCGAAATCGATCTTGCGAGAGAAGCCATCGGAGGACGGTGAGTTGCGCGACGCTTGTCCCTTTTACACCCTTTTTCATAAATGCTCAACACATTTATACTAGTTGTTCATATATGGATGGACGATGTAGACAGAAGGGATACTGTAGATAGAAGTTTTCGTTTTTATTGGGTTCTCATTTATTCTCATAGACGACAGACACGTTGACGAGGAGCGGAAGAGCGTACGATTCGATTTGGAGAAGGAAGTCGACATTAAGTTTACGTACTCCGGATCGGACGATGATTGGGAATCTGAATCCGAAGAGCAGAATGTTCATATATCGGCCGTAGTTACTCACAAACAGAATATGGAATATCCGTCGATACTACAGAGACAGAATATACATGATTTTGATTTCGAAACTGGTACCAATCATAAGGAAAATGGAAATAAGAATTTGGACAGTATGAATAAGGATAGGTATATGGAGAGTGTTAACTCGGAGCCGAAAGAATGTAAGGTCGTGGGGAGAAGATTTGTTGTTCAAAACGTTTCTGAAAACGAACACTTCCAACAAGTCACGAAGAGTGTAGTTAATGATGTCGAGATCGATTTTGTCCCTAAGAAATTCGAGAATGTGAAAAATATTGATGTTGCATCAAAAAGTGAGACAGACAGTACGACCAGGTGTAGTAATGGCATGAGATCGCTGCAATTGGATGATATTCGTAAGAGCAAAGAGATCATGTTGGAAAATATGAAAATGTCAGATCGTAGAATGGAGAGTGAAATGCAGCGGGAGAAAGAGGAAATATATCACTTGATGAAGATCAGGCACGACCTCGAGGTGGCAAAGTATGAACGAAAATCAAAGTTAAAGATGGAAGATTTAAAAAGCATGGAAGACTTGAAAGCGATGGCGATTACAGAGCATGAGAAGGAGATTGAGTCTTTGAAGAAAGAATTCACGGTTCAATTGGAACGAATTAAGAAGGAACTGGAAGAAAAGTTCCACGAGCAGAAGCAAGTCTTGGAAGAAAACATAAAAATGAAATTGGAAGATCTTAGAGAGGATATGCTCGAAAGAGAGAAGGGGGAGGTTGAAAAATTGATAAGTGAAATGGACCGGGTTAGATTAGATAATTTGAGCAAAGTCAAAGCAGAGTTAGAGGTTTGTTACGAAAAGGAAAAGCAGGATATCCTGTCTAACTTGAAGACTGAATTGGACCAAAAGCGACAAGAATTATTAGAGCTAAGGAAGGTAGAGATCGAAAAGCTGGAGACCGAGTACGAGAGATCATTGGGCGAAGAGAAACTTGCAAAACTCACTCAATTCGAATTAAACAAGCAGCATACGGAAAAAATCGAGGCGCTGAAGAAGGAATTGGAAAAGGAATACGACGACCTAAGAGCGAACTTAAGAATGCAACAAAGAGAAAAGATTGCCAAGATAACAGATGATCACGAGAAGTGTCTAGGAGAAATGCTTAAGGATTTCAAAATGGACGTGAGTATATTCAGTGTTTAGAACTACTTTAAGGAATAATTCAATTCTGGTAAAAAAGAAAAGAAGGAGATTCATTCAGCATTATACTTTCAGGAAAGTCTCGCCAGGAAAGGTTATAAGCAGCGATTGAAAGATATAAGGGCTGATTTCTCGCAAGATGTCGAGAAAGAGGCCAAGAAACAGAACGAACGGATCTCGCGTCAAGAGAGTGTTGATTTTGAAAAGATTCGCTGTGAAAAACGATTACTAGAAGATAAATATAAAACGCTCAAAGAGAAGTACCTGAAATTAAAGAACGACGTGAGACTGGCGGTAGAACGAAGAAATAAGAAGAAGGAGGGTAATACGACAGCATCAGAAACAGAAAAGTCCACATCAGCAAGGACGAGAACTGATCGAACAGAATCATCTGATCAAAAGTGAGTTTCTTTTTACCTATTACTTTTGTCTTTGGGATCAGGGAGCTTGTGAATGCACAGCATGTTCTTTGTCGTTGTATCGATTGTAGGCATTTTTTAATAAAATCTTTGCACCGTCATTATCAATAAACCACGGTACTTTTACGGTCAATCAAACTCATCCATTATTGCCGCATATGTGCATCATAATTGTTTCTTGTAGTTATGGATGATAAATTGTGAACCGTAAAAGTACTTTATATCATTCCCATGCGATTCGCCCTAATGTCTGGCTATAGGCCTTAACTCGTTCCTTCAGAGACCCGCTCAAAAAGACACACTCGATCTCAAACTCGAAGCCCGCGGAAGGTCCGAACCAGAATATGAGTGGCGCGGAGGATTCGGATGGTCCCAAATCCCTCGACTTCCAAAAGCCCATTAATTACGCCAAGAGCGCGCAGAAGTTCGAATCGGACGACACAACGACGGCCAGCGAGACTAATTCGAATCTCATGAAGAAGAAGACTTTTACGAAGAAGGCGGCCAGTCCTTCGAAACTTAACAACAACCTTGAGAATCCTGTGGAGAATATTAGGAGACAATTGGAGAAACTGGAGGATCTCGGAGATCAATTACCGAGTAACGACACGGCCTATACACTTAGATATCCCTTCCAAGATAAAGGTAATTTTTTTGTTGTAAATTATCAAGAAACTGTACCACGCATATTTAAATTTTCCTTGCGACGATCTACGACTTTAAACCATCCTAAATAATTATCTATTGTGCTTCTTCTCGTAGAGGATTCTTCACGTGCCTCGAATCATTTTTTAAAAAATCCTCCAAATTTTGGAGACACGCTTGATCAACGTCGCTGTCATCGTTTTGAAATGTCTTTTTACTTTTTTAGGACTCTATACTATTTACTTTGGTTAACGACTTTCTCCTTCCACCTTTCGTAAGTCTATCGCCTCTTTTCCGTTGCTTCTAACCTAACCTAAGCCATTTCTTGGTTGATCTTCTTTTTCGCCACGCATCCACTCGCGCATCTCTTCATTTTTCGCTCGAAGCCACACGGGCGAAAGCTTTTTCTCCAGTTCTAAAGCACGCAAGTGCATCGATATCAAGTTGGAACGAAGGAAGCTCAAGCAATCCCTGCTTTCAGCGCCGGCGAACGCGTCGGCGGAACTGAAGTTCTTCAGACACAGAATCCACGTGGAAAGGGATTCCGTGAGAAGAGCTCGAGAGGCATTGAGACAACAGAGAAGTGCTTTTCAGGGCCAGCAGAGAGCCTGGAAACAACGAAGCGCGAGATCTACTCTCGAGCAAATAGTGCAGGTACACCTTCTAATTAAGATCCGTCTTCTTCATTCTTTGGAATTGCAAAGCCTTCGAAAGCAATTCCCTTCTTAAAGATCTGTCCAATTACCATAAGTTTGTGAGCTCGCAGAGATGATATTCTGAAATAATAAAAAATACGTAGCAATTAGCCCGAGACAAATCTGTCGCTCCTCGTTGAAAAAATTTCTTTTTTATTTATTGTCAGGAGGAACGCGAACTTTCTGACATGGAAGTGAGCTTGCACCGCACGAGAAGTCTTCTCGGTGAGAAAGTCATTCACCTGAGACATCTGGAGCAATCCTTGGAGAGAGTAGCTAATGCTAAAAAGAATGAGAATGATTCTATGGCGACGAAGAATGATGAATTAACATTGAGCGATATGTCGAGTGCTAGTAGCGGATTCAGTTCGACCGATGTGGCATCCGATACTTTCATAGGTAATTATTGGTCTACTATTAAAAATATTAAATCCATATTCATTTAAATGTAGACACCAATTTCTATTTCATATGATATCATCAGGGGGGGTACCTTATAAAATTGATAATACTCGCATTTTCATTCGATCAGATAAGCCGGACCATTATCAAGAGTCAACTGAAATAATTGCGAGCCTGGAAAATCTGAATTCGGAAATACGTGAGATTTGGGGAGTTTTGAATAAACGTCAGGATAATAACATACCTCCACCTCCTACACTCATGTATTCAGATCTTGGATGGCTACCTTACCAAGCACTATCTCCGCAACCAAACAACGTGCAAGGTTAATTTCTTTTTGACAAAAGTTTCTTGTACCTTCCGATCACACAACATTCGCTCATTCGCGTTCAGTAACCAATCCGATGCTTAACAAATACTATATACAATAATCTACTTATAGTACCAAAAGCTGCGTTTACCTGCAAAGACAAAACATTCTTCAACTGACATAGAATATATTAAGAATCAAAATTTCTGACACGAGTATTTTATACATAATATCCGTTTAGCAAAACAAAAGTAACATTCTATAGTAATATCTGTGGTCATTTCATTGAAAATACTTTACACTTTATAAGCTACTGTTGATACCATAGTATAATGTATTGCATCAGTGATGTATTCAAGTATTTATATCTTTTAACAGCATTCGGGACTCCAAATATCCAGTCAAACATTTTGTCTCAGCTGACTGGCACTCATCCGCCAACAACAACCACCCAGAACATCATAGCCCAATACGGACCAAACAATGGTTACACAACCAGCGTGGGCACCGTCGAAAGGACAGTTTCGAACTTGATGGAAAGAACACGAAATCTCAGGGATTGGCTTAAACAGGCCCGCGTCGAGAGTACAGATCTAGTCAGTCCGGGACAAGCTACTCTTTAAAAAGAAATCCTCCAGGCGAATTCGACGATTTGGAAAATTACTTTTGAAGTACTGCAATAAGGACTATTCGGCTTCTTATGGTACTCGGGTCTCTTGAAATTGCGAGGCCAGGGTCCCGCGCAAGAGTATTCAAGTCCTCGATTCTCATTTTCGGTTCGATCTTATCCCAAGTTTAGGCTGCTGTTTGTTACAATCGTAATCATGAGCGAAGTAGGTTTAGTTATCAATTCGTGATCCGGTCAGGGATTGATGGATGAGTGTTCGGACTGAAATACTATTAATTCCAGATTATACAGTTTGACTGATGGTTCATTAGAATAGCGCAATTAGAATTGGAAAATTGTGCAGATTTTTACAATTAGACATTATTTTTAGATTTTTTATTTATCGACTTAGAACGAAGTTCACTTTCTTATTATGATTTGTATGCTTGGGTGAAGAATATTTATGAGATTCCTAATACAGCCAATGTCAACTGATTTCAATGAACCTCTAGTCTACTCTGTGATTTAACGTGTATACGCGGGAGAATATCAAATGCGTATTTTTCTATGCGGTGTCCAGAAGTTTCGAATAGAAAGAAAAGTCGATTGATCAACGTGATCAATGCATTCGTAATGTTATTTGAACTTGTGCAGCCGCATCGGTGCATAGAGTGCAAAGCATCGGTATGCTCATGTTGCTAATATCAATTTTGACACGTAGACCAATTTCGTTTGTAAATAATAACCCAGCGCGATTGTATAATATAAAAATCGATTGATTTGTAAAATCTGTTACACATTTGTATGTTTTCGATTCATTTCATTATGGATACCGTATGATATATGTTTATTATATTATAATATATTTCAGACCCTTTATAGATATATCAATGATATATTCAATATTTTGTTACGTTGCGTGCGATAATGTGATATGCATTGATATTGAGTTAAGAGTTTGTCCGTAAGATGGCATTTTGAAAATCTGTAAAATATTTTACAATCCTCGGAACTGTCGTTTTGGAAACTCGAGATGCCTTGTGATTACGGATAAAAGAAAAAGTGCCTTTGTTTTGAGTCACTGCTTTGCGTTTCTATTCGAGCTACGATATAGACTGTCGTTCTCCGTATTATCATTATGAAGAAGAAAACAAAGTCGAGGGAATCATGTGTCTATTTAATAAACAGCAACTATTCACGTTCATCGTTATCGATGACGTTGTGATTTATCGATCAATTTTAACGCTTCTCGAGTTTCGGACTCAGTCGTTGTTCCAGAGTGTCGTTGAAAGCTTAAAACCCTAACCTAACCTAACAATGTCTCAAATGCCAAATTTAGAGTAATCGATAATATGTAAAGTATGATATACATTATATATGCATACATAACTTAAATCATCTCACAGGGAATCGATCATGGTATGCCAAATTTTTTTGGGCCAATGTATAATTAATTGAAGGGCCAGTTTATAATTAATTTAATTACCATTGCACGAACTAGTTTACAAACTTTGGATCCTTTACCCTGAAAAATCTAGCTTATGTTAGAGACAGTGGACAAGTGTGATCTCGTTAGATATGTAATGTAGCATAATTGATGATGAGTAGTGTACCTTGAAATCTGCTGGAAAAGACAAATGAGAGATTGATACTAATCATATTATTTATTTTATTAGAGAATATTATTATTCAACATTTGCATAATTGCGAACATCAATTATTGCCCTTAACGGAAGATCGGAAAGTTCATTGTAGTTTTTCTTCCTTTAACTAAATTCTAATAGAACGTTAGTGTCGTCCTTAAAACTTTGAAGTATATTGTTACAGTAGTACCGTCCTTACTATAGTGAATCAGTATCTTCCTTGTAGATATATGGTCCCTTACAGTAATTAAGCTAATGACTATACTGACTATGCTCGAATGAAAATTATTTCGATCGGTCTATCAAACTTCTTCGTATGACTTTCTGAGATATTAATACGTAGATATGTACACAAAATACATTACTATATACCATAAAACCTCAAGTTGCATTGATATAGTAGAAACAAAGGGTAGCAACTGGGTATGTGCGAATTATTTTTAATTTTTCATTGTAATAAATTATACTGGACAACCACCTGACAAAGCAATTTGTTTTTCTCATTGGTAAGGAATTTTTATAATTATGAAATTTTGAACAGGCATTTATAAGTTTTTTCATGCAATGACAAAACTGAGCACGTACGTCTGTGCGTTCGGTCGAAAATGTCTGCATACGAAAATCTAGACTCGATTCACTTGAAGTTTTTACGATAAATTAAATTGCGGATATTGATGGTACAGTAACATTTGCAGATGTTTACCAATTTCGATTTCAAGACAGCGCATATACGTGAAGATACGGAAAATTAATGTTAAGTATCAGTATCAAATATTCTTAACGAGCCACACATAGGATTGGATTGAAATTTACAATTACATTTCGGATGTAGACGGCAAAGTAATGTTAGGTCCGAATTTTACTCCTAGTTAGCCTTCTTCCTTAGCTATTCGCCTTGATGTATGATAACGAATTTATCGATCTTCGCAGAACCTTTGCAATAATTCCTCTTCGGTGACGTATTGTTTTCTACAACCATCATTCGCACCTGCCTGACAGGACGTCCTGGCTTAAATATTTTATTGCGTAATTTCTCAAAAAGCTATAAAAGACATGTAAGGGAAAGAGCGAGAATCTTATCTAGACTACAAGACTTAGAATTTTGGCGGGACAGTAGCAGTCGCCGATTAGAAGTCAAAAAATCAAGTCGGAAGACATGGCAAACCTTTAGCCAAGAAAAGATCTAAGTTCGAATCGCGAGTACAAGTTCAGATTCTAAATCCATTTCAAGGCTTTTGGAGCTACTTCAGAATTTAAAGTCTCAACTGGTCAATCTTGTACACCTCATTGAGAACAACCTCAATGAACGTAAGTTGATTTTGATTTATAATATTAATAGTGTGTTGAATTCATTGTGATTCCTACTCGCTCAATCCCTAAAAACCTGCTATAGTTGATCAATCTTTTATTTTCAAGGTAAATTCCTAATTTTATTCTTATTCCATTTAGTACCTACAAAGATAACGTCATTCAAGATCAACCTTATCCTACTGTGAGTAGCAGTCCAATTCTGAGTTCTTTTATAATTCCTATTAGTTAACGATCAGATTCCTGTATATAACTATCGCTTATTTCAGTACTTTATAATTTTTCTCCATGCTGATAATTGTCATGTTGAACCTAAATAACGTTATCTTCGACAAGGATCCAACACCTTTAAAGCTTGTAAATTTCTTGAATTAGCATCATCCCTCGGTAACTGCTCCATCATTATCGACAACGTAGCAACGTCTTTGGGTCAGAGTAAAAGACCAATCCCGAGTAAGATTTCAAAAGGCTCGACCTTAAACAGCCCACTGTACAATCTGTAGAGTAAATTTAAAGTCTTTCATTTCCTACTTCATCGTTAATAAGAAACTGTCGTTCGGACGTTAACAGTAAGATTTGTAGATATATAGTGCTTCCGGTTTGGAATTGTTGCGTAATCAAAAACGCCAAAGAATTGTCATACGTCAGTTTCCAAAATTCTCTGTATATGGTTTAAAGAATTTGGTTAAAATTAAAAAAAAATTAAGTTAAGAATGTAGACGAAACAGCAACGTTTGCAATTATCCAGCAATGCCAGTTTAAAAGTTTCGCACAGAAGAAATACGTTTTTTTTTGGCAACGTTAAATATATAAGATGCAACTACATGGTTGAGGCAGTCGTACCTACTTCAAGACATACAGATTTTATTCTCGGATTCTAAGATTCTGGATATAAATTACAATCCCTGTGTCTGTCCTCGCAGCTATCAGAGTTTTCTTCAAATTCCTCTCTCGAAGGAAGCCACGACGTAATACTTTGGACTTTTCCATTATACGAATTTTCAGTGTTATTTTTCAAAGAATTTTGGACTGCCCAAATAATCGATGACGTTTTACAAAGCAGAAGTCTAATGCAGGAAGAATCCAGGCCATCCGTGCGGTATATAAGTTGATCAGGTAAATTCGTGTCTTGTGCCTGGTCAATTAATTTCTGAATCTAAAAAAAAAACAGTACATTTGTCAGTAACAGAAACAATCATTCGCTTCCGCATTCTACATGGTATACGATCTGCTGAGATGATGCATATGCAAAGCAAAATAAATTAATCGTCTGTAGCTCCTCCCGAACGAATTCCACAAAATGTGTACAAATATTTTCGTGAGAAAATACTAAACATTTATTTTTCATCATAACGGTACGTCATATAAGTTCAACATATTAAAATGTTTATTACGAGTAATCATTAGGGGTAGGAAATTCGTCTCTCTAAAAAGTAGAGGGGAAAACTGGGTGGTTTTAAAAAGAGGGCGACGTTCATTAGCCTGTCCCTTGTACTTTCATTCTGTGAATATATTCACTCAAGTTGAAGCTTTAGTATCATCGCATGAGCATGATATGTCGATCATGGGACAAGACGTGCATAACCGATGCCTCATAGGCCATGAGGATTGCATCAATAACAGACAAATTTATTTCAATTCAAAAGAAAATATGCAGCTGACGTCATTTGAACAAAGATCTCGTTCCAGCTTTTCTTTATTAACGTTTAAGTTCAGAGTTATGAGCTGTGTGTTATCTGATGCCGTGTGTAATTCTGTCCCAAAGAGTACTAGGTTATTCGTGCACATTTACGTATCAATGTTATTAGCTTGGATATCTAATATTTCCTTTAATTATAAGTTTTCTTGTTTAAATTCAAAATTCTGTGTCAAGTGACTATCAATTGATTTCTTTATTAACTAAATACTGCATTTTCAATCTCCCGGATTAAAGAGAACTGACTTATCGACAGCTGTGCCAATGGTTAAACACTGTTCATTCTTGACACCGGGTGGCGTTGTGTGATCGAATAAACTTTATTTAATTTGTTAGAATTTTAAGGTTAAGTATCTAGTAATCATTATAGTGTCAAACACTTTTTACATACTAAAACCTGTCCACCAGTCTTATCCTTTTTAGATTGAAATGAATTTTCAAGTGTACATTAAATTTGAAAGAAAGTTTTCGCTGCCAGCAAAGCTACTCTGACATTTAACCTGTTAAAGGGGAATGACAAGTTAACTCGTCATACGAAAACTTCCCTCGGTATAGATATTACGCGTATACGGAATTTCTTTGCTTACAATTAGAAAATATCCTGCTTAACAGGTTAATATTTTCTTTCGAATTGAAAAAAATTTGTTTTTTATCAATGCAACCCTTATGGCTTCTAAAGTATAGGTTACGTACGTCTTCTCCCATGATCGACATACGATGGTCAGGCGAAAATGCTGAAGCTTTTACTTGAGTGAATATATTCACAGAATCAACGTACAAGAGAAGGGATATCAAACGCCGCCATGTTTTCAAAAGTCCACCCAGTTGTCCCCTCTACTTTTTACTGGGGCAAAATTTCCTGGCCCTGTTACTAGTCATGCTAGTAAATATTATAACGGCAGTTGAAAACTTATGGCAATAATTTCATTAGGAAATTTCAATAGGTATCTTATTAACCTTTAGACTACCGCAAAAGCCCCGTTTGGGACTCTGGATAGTTTCAAGATTATGAGTCTGTAACTCATATGTTATCACGATGTATAAATTTTTGGTAAAAAAAGATTACAATTTTATGAAAAATTAGAGGCAGACTAAAGGTTAACAAATGCTATCATAATTACCCGTTCGTTTTTATTTTCGAGTATGAACTTCAGTGGATCCAGTGGTTCTTCATCCTCGTTTATCATTCGTCCTTGTTCGAGTTTTGGTTTAATTTCGAATAAAGAGCTTATCTGAAACAATACCGATCAACCGTATAGCAATAAGATTGAAACATGATTAATTCGAAGCAGTTCGAATCTGCCGTTTGATTCATCATGTTTACGTTCCTCGAAAACCGTGATAGATTTTAATAGTGAAATCGTAAATCACACGAGTACCATTTGAGCCAGGAATATAGCACTGTTGATAGCGATCGCTCCGATCTTTTGAGAATCCAAACCAAGCAGACGAAAGAATGCGGAAAGCAAACTACTCGTCCCGACGCTATCTCGTGTTTCGTCATCTCCGTCATCGCCATGCTTTTTATCCTTTTTCTCGCCAAGACTCGCCGATACAAGATCGGCAATATCCCGTGCGGTTTCTAAGTAGTCACTTGCGTATTGTAAACCAGCCTTTATTTTGTGCAGCACACCTGAAAATAAATAGAAATCACGTGTTACCAAAACTCTCTATCTGGACCAATTGCATTCCATCTCTTACCATCGTTTTCAGCCATCACGGATAAATTTGAAAATTCTATCAGAAATATGGCGAAGAGTCCATAGAGAATTACGGCGTTCGCCATCCTTATAGAGCAACAGTCACTGAAATACTGAGCGTGCAGGGTCTATGTAACGGGTGTCAAGATAGCAATTATGTCATCGTTTTTAGTGCGTTACCCAAGGTGTTTTTATTACGCGTAAGTACAGGAATTGTCTGAAATTTAAAGTGCTCTTTGCGCTTTACTAACCAAGCACAAAGCAGTAGTTGGTTTTAACAGTTAGATTTTGCCCCGGACAGTTATCGTTGACACTTCTGAAAATACGGTTAGAAACAATAAACTTATGAAACGTAGTGCAACTGTCAAGTTCTCGAGTATAAATTAATATCAGATATTTTTTAGATTTATTTATTGTCGAAGTAGCATTTTTACTTTGTGGAATAAAAAATTAGATATATGTAATCAATGTAAGTGAATGGCTGAAGAAACGACAAAGGATCGTTAAGTGAACGGAAGAGTAAATTGAATGTATCAGAGACACGTGAGATTTGAAAAATGTTTAATTTCAAAATAACACGTGGAAAATTTGTTCTCATATTTTTCTGTGTTTACTTTAATTTGCTCGTGGCGAAAAATCATGGTAAATTATTTCCAAACGAAATACGAAGCCTGAGCGAACTTCCATTGGATAAGTTGCTTCAAATAAAATCATCATTCATCGACACCGACGGTAAGTAAATACGAAATTATGAATTTGGTTTTATAGTCTGTTTCAATAAATCATACTTAATCGTTGAAATCGGTAGCGATGAAAGTGGAGAGAAAAAAGGATCGCAAATCGGTATCTACGTTACCAACGGCGCTTCCGTTAAAGAGGAGTGAAAAAAAACCCAACAGAAGATACGAAGACCATTATTACGAAGAGAAGGGGAAAGATTCGAAAATTTCCAAAATATTTCAACTCGCTATTACGACGCTTTCTTTTTTAGCTTTCGGTGGATATCTACTTGCGTTAATAATAGCAGGCATTAGACGCAATGCACTGGCTACTACCACTTCGAGCGTTATACTTTTGTCGGTAAGGTAGAAATAAACTATACAAAATATACATAATTTCAAATGAAATACATTTGAGTCGACATCAGAGATTATTTTAGTGAAATTTATTTAATCCAATGCATTTATAGAGTCTTCAAAATTTGCAAAAGTATAAACGACCGAAAAGGAATCTCGTCTTTTTGGATCCAATGGCAAATGATTTCGACACGGAGAGACTATACAAAGGGATGATAATGCTTTCCCGTGGTTATGCCCTGTACAATTAATATGTAAATTTCGGTATAATTTTTGGAATATGTCACTTAGTATGTTACCGAAAATAAAGATATGAAATAAAGTTCTAAACCCGTGCAATAATGTACGTAAACGCAGTTCCTTAAATTCATTGCTCATGTTAATGCATGAGATTATATATTTATATGTGCCTATGCATGCATTTATATATACGCACATAAGCATATACGTAGGTATATGAAACACGATAATTTTTCTTAATGCATCTGTTCAAAGTAGCAGTGTTTTTTATCACCAGAATTTTCGATATACACCTGGTTAAAAGTGTGGAATACCTGCTGCGCACAGCAGGCGATCTAACGCGTTTAGGAATTCATTAATTACTAAATACAAATCCAAGCACATCTTCGAAGTATCGAGATTGCCGAAGTTGGGCAACTTTCCAAGTGTGAAAAAAATATGCGTCTGGGGTAATTAGAATTATTACCACCGTAAATTGTCCATCAACAAGGTCCATAGTGTCTGGTTGACTGGCAGGGATACGATGAGGTCGTGAACGTTCCCACTGACCAACTTTCTCTGTAACTTCAAAATTTTCGTTAATTCTCTTTCACTAGAATACAATTTAAAAAATACAAGAAAATTCAAATTTTTTCATTTTTATTCAACGTCCTTTCTTCATAGATAATAAGTCTACGCAATAGAGACTCTGGGTATTTTAATCTGGGGTATTGGAATCTTTTGAGCTATCCTTGACGACCAATGATATTGTGCTTTGCGTATTCGTGGATCGCAGAATCAATAATTTCTGTTGATCGACAGAGAAAAAAGATCCGCAACAGCTGAAACTTGAGAATCATCGTTTTGCGCGGTGGACTACCGAAAATCCTAAAACCTAATAAAATCGAATAGAGGCCCAGGGTGTGTACATATCCTCTAGAATATTCTTGGCGTGTGGGTAGAGGCCGCTTCAAACATGGCTCTTCAAATAAACAGCAAAGTGACTGTATATACCGAAAGCTGTATACAAAGATAACCATATGGCTTCCAGAGATATAATCGGCCATATTTTTCCGTACTATGAAATGCGCCGGGTATACGTGAAGCTTTAAGGAACTACGGGGTCCTAAAGACCCCAGAACAAGATCGGCGTCATTTTTTTCCGTAACTTTCATTTTTTTCTAGTATTATTTCCTAAAGACAATACTCGTGAAAGGGAAAAGGAATAGTGACTGAAACAAGATACTCTACCTGTATTCCAGTCAGACTCGTTTGAACGATTTATTGGAATGTATACAAATAGGTATATAAGCAGATTTAAGAAATTTTAGGATATTTAAAATCGACTAACCGTAAAATATTGGTATTGGCTGCACGTCCGTTAACCTTACATAAATCGGTAGGAATAAGCGATCTTACCAGGGTTGGTCGATATCGCCGATAGCACAGTCATCGACTTCTCATTCTGGGATAAACATTGAAAATAAATATGTCTTAAAAAACCAGCCGACTTAAGAACGCGGTTTCGCCGAAACAATGTGTTGCCTATATATTTATTTTCGCAGCATCCGTGAGATTACCGCCGCTGGACCAATCTCTTTAGTGCCACGCCCATCCTATCTCCGTAAACCAATCGGATTATCAGCAGCGTTGAAGCTATGATGATTTTTTTTTTCAAGCAAGAAATCTCAGCGCAGCGTGGCAAGAGATAGTCATTCACTTTCATGCATTTGTTAGCGTTCTTTCAATTTCAATTTTCTTTAATTCTTTGTCATCTTTACTTTTCAAGATTGTTCTATAAGCAAATCGATACTCGGATCATCCAATATGCTCGATATGTTACGAGCTATGTTATCAGTGATGCCAGTGATAGTGACTGATCGCGTATGATAGTTCACCTAATTATAATCGTGGAGCCGAAAATTTTGTTTATAAAAAATCGGATGTCCGTCGATGTTAGCAAAAAAATATAAATTTAGTGTGTAAATGAAAAACAGAAGTGACGCCAATTACGAAGTGTTATGGAGTGTGAAAGTTGGAAAAAATTTTTAGGAAAATTTCAAAATTAAAAAAAAATCGATTTCGATATCAGGATATTACGTGTACGATACGGAGGAGTAAAGTCATTAAGAATGGAGGAGGTAGATACGCGAGTGCCGATTTCTGGAAATGGTTCGAAGCAACTCAAATTCGGAGTAGACCGGATACTGTCGAATGAGATCTCTTCGAAGAAAACAGGTGAGTGGCGTCATTCTAACTGGCTTCAAACGCTTCTTCTCCCAGGCAAACAGCCTTTCAAACTAGTCATTAAACAGCACCGAAAATAATGTGCACGCTTTGTGCTAAGCGTCCGCGCATCTCAAGATAATCAAAATGTTTATCAACCATTGATTGTACAGTGACTTTTTCCTTGCAGATATCCTCAGGCCACGTCCGCTACAATACGGCGGCCTTGCAGCTTGTCCCTGTCCCGGAAGTTGCATGAGATGCGAAACTCTCCGAGTCTGCTCAACACTTCCGTTGTCACAGTCATCAATGACAATTTCATCGAATAATTATAGTGTACTCGATACCTACAATAATCTGTATAGACCAGCTCCAGTACGTCCAATACCAGGAGGTGAGATCATCTTCAGCTGGTCCATCAGGATCTGACAGTATCACGAATCTGGAAGTTGTTCCTCATCAGCTTGTAATTCCATAAACCGCGACTTCGCTTGATAGGCTAATCAAGTCCCTCGTAAAGAACGTAATTTACTGAGATTTTCAGAAGGGGTTACGTGCTGATGGGGTGGATGTAAGAATCATTAACAAATGCTTCCATACGGACTACTGTCTTGTCTCTTGAACCCTACGGCAACTAGGCCAAAATATTTACGTACCAGTGTATTCTCGTGTTTCCTGTCTCTCCATGTTTAAACGACATCTTAAGTGCCACCGTACGTTTACACGCGATATAAACAGCGGTCGCTAAGCGTTTCCCAGTTAGTAAAGGCCGGCCTTAACTTTTGCCATAGATTGCACCCAAGCAGAGTCCTTTTTTATCGACAGAGTAACCATGACAATAAGTTTCTACACAAGTATTTCTAAGGCTGCAAAAACACGACAAATCGTTAAACAGTCGTTTGATCAATTATTTTATCGAAACAATTTCACTGCTAATAACAACTAATTACAATGCTACATTTCCACGGTACAACGTGTACGCGAGACGTTAACGAAAAAACGATTAGAGCCACCATAAGTAAATGGTTGAACTTGAGGATGTCGATTAGGAAAATTTCTTGGGCAAAAAATTGTAATAACTTCTGCTTAACGAGTAGCGTATTATTTTATCGAGCTAGAACTTTTCCTCGACCCCCCTGCTACAAATCACAGCGCGATCCTGATAGTATCGCGTGTTCATCGCCTTCCGATAGCCTAACGAAAAATAACAAATTGCCCATCTAATTTCCAATAGACATTAAAAGTCCGTAGGATTATAAATATCTGTTAGCAGGGCAATTTGTACGCCGGATCGTTTGGAACCGAGGGAACCGCACTGTTTAAATTCGTACACATGTTGTATACTTTAGTGCGGCTGTAAATCACCCAGAAGTGCTCCATCCTGGGGTCGCTTCGGACGGGGAATATCTGTTTAAACAGACACCGTTTAGTTGGAAGTACTCTCTCTTCTCCTCGTATCGTTTTCTTCCCCAACATCGATTTCCTCCCTTGTACCCTACTAGATGATCTAATTACTAGTAGCCAAGATGTTACTTGGCATTACTGTCATTTACGTATGAACCATTTTTTCACATCCGACATTGAGCTACGTAACTGATAGTAATTTTAGGCAAGATAAAGGATCAACAACAGCATGCTTTGATGAGTGGCCGTATGTGATTAGTTGCAGTATCGACACCACCGGGGGTGAGCAACCCTACGGAGAATGGAGCTAGAAGGAAACGCTCTTGGTCTAGGGCTGTTTTTAGTTCTCTTCAAAGAAAAGGACTCGAGAGACGATTCTCTTTGCAGAAATATATTACGAAGCCGGACAGAAGACAATTGGCAGCTACTTTGGGCCTTACCGATGCACAAGTGAGTAAAGTGGTGGTTAACTAAAACTTGTTTCTTTTATTTTTTCATTTCGCTCTAATTCTATGCCAAGTTAACGCGAATTGGACAACTTTTTTTTTTCTTCCAGGTCAAAGTGTGGTTTCAAAATCGTAGAATGAAGTGGCGTCATACGAAAGAGGGTGAAAGTGTCACACCTACTGGTCCAGATTCAACACAGCAGGAATCGCCACAAAAATTGGGTAAAGAGTCCATTAAAGACTTCATAGAAAAAAGAACTCAGGTCGATGAAGAAGAAGACATGGAGATCGAGGTTGACGTTTAAGATTTTTAAAACAAGGACGTGTTATGGATATGACCATGTGTAGTATAAGTGACTTACATGTTGTGCAATGGACAATACAAAGTGCAGAAAAGTTACTGATATCTTAACAAAGTGCCATTATGAAATTTACGTGATTAATCCTCAATGGTCACACTTCGTTACGTTACGTTTGGGTTACTAGGACCCCAGGTGACCGTTAAGGGGTAAATGTAATTGGTAAAAATACATTGCGGTGGAAACATATTTTTTTAAATCATATATAGTTATTTATTTTAACTAATGGAGTGACGATTTATATTGTTATTATTATAGGTACAGTACCGATGTAATATATTGTACATAGAACAATTAATAGTAAAAAAATGAATTTGTCATTGGCAGTTTTAATATGAATATAAATTTTTCCCAACGATGCTACTACACGTACTCTAACTATATGTCTTACTAAATATACTTTAATTAACTAGAATTCATACCACGACGTTGTAACAGGACTGCTGTAACCCGAAATAAGGTGTTAGGTTCATAGTAACTCTTAACTCTTGAAATTAAGGGTTAAGTGTTATAATAGGGTTACACCATATACATAGATACAGTCGGTCCACGTGTTCAATGTGTTTTTTTGACAGATGGAAAGCAATGAAGTCTCTAGCAAGGCACACGTGTCACTGCATAAAATATTTATTACAAAGTATACATATACATGGTTTTGTAATAAATATAAGTTATTTTTATCTTTTAATATATTTTTACGCTACTTTATGAAAAACCTCGTGTGATTTCCTAAGGATTGCTTGATTGCGACCTGTCAAAAATACACATTAAACTCGTGGACCGACTGTACGTACACAATTTAATACAGGTTCTTGTCCCACTTAACATCTACATGATTTGGTTCTAATGCGAGACTAAAGAACTTGGGATATTTAGGAAGTATGTTAAATTATCATGAATAAAAATCTTCATATAATAATGAAAAATGTTACATTAAGATTACTTATCGTTATTGTACTAAATGACTGTACAAAAAGCTCATTACAGAAGACAGTTAAAATTTCAATTCCGTAAATGAAATTGATATGATAAAAAAAAATATATTATTAAAATAAAAAGTATTACTGAATAAAAAACGAATTGCTTTCAAGCGCATGTGATATGTGGTTGTACGAATTTCGTGTCATAAAATTTACAAGACAGCCGCCATGCTTTATCACTGTTCGTACTATAATTATTTGACAGTTGGTAACGTCAAGTGATTATATCTACGCGAGATCATTTTTCTATACCAAGATCGTCGATTATTTACGTCCGCTGCCGAGCAACGTTTTGATTGTTTTTCTATCCGTCAACTCGCCGAAATTGGAAATAAGCAGCGAGAAAATCCTTTGATATCGAAAAAATGTTTCCATACGTCCGCAGAGCGAGTAAGTACACCGATAACGTAAAGTCTATAAAAGATACAGTAATCCGTATATCGAGTGTATTGACAAAATATTAATATTGCCAGTAATAAATTTACTAATTAATTCCAGCAAGCATGTATCGGTTGTTACAATTTAATGGTATTTATCGCACGGAATTATCACCAGTATCAAAGAGAAATCCATTTAGTCGATCTTTGGCAAAAGTCACCAATTGCTTGACGGCCATCGAGAGACAGGAGTGTTTAGAAATCACGAATAATGACGCAATCTGTAGTAAGGACTAAGTATATGGATGTTCACCTTGTTAACTATTATGTCATAGGGGTTGGATGGATTTAAAATATCAATGTAAATTTACATATAAAGATGATAACAACTTTCAGCTGACACACTGGCTCAATCTCAGCCAGAACATCCAATGGATACACGTATCATTAATTCAGCATTGGTAAATACATTGGATTGCGATAGCGCAGCTGCAACTGCAGAAATAATGGATGTGCCAAAAGTGCGAGTGACACCTGACTTAACAGTGGACAAGACGGCACTTCCGTTCGAAGAAATTCCAGGACCTGCCATATTGAAGCTCTGGGAGAAATATTGGAAATACGTGCCTCTCCTTGGTACGCAACTGTTTTGCAGTCTGCTTATCAACAGATTTACCCAGGGTACGATTTATGGAGAATTCGAAATTGAAAATTCGAATGTCCATGCTCTTTTCGAATTTTATTTCGGAAAGTGTTTGTAACTTTACTTCACTAAACGCGAAACTGAGGCACATTCGAAAGTTGATGGTTTTTCGAATTTTTAATGAATTGTCTCGCGGGATTTTATTATCGCGTAGCTCACTATTATACATTAATTAGTGTATTCATCAGAATTAATCAAAGGTATTTAATTTAATCGATTAATTACAATTTGGGGAGTCACTTTTTCATTTTTAGGTCGATTAAACTGGAATAGGAATGTTACGCCACTGCAATATCTATTCAACCAGTATGGTCCTATAGTTCGTATTCATGGACCAATTGCGGGAGATATTGTTATGATACACAGGTAATACATTTTTTACCAATATTTTACCTTAAACTATGTTTTATTCGTTATTACATTCGTTCGAGTATTTAAATCGAAACAGGCCTGAACATATAGCTGAGGTTTTCAAACAAGAAGGGGATTCGCCTATACGAAGTGGTATCGATATTTTGCAACATTACCATTCGCACTATAGAAAATACAGACTGCCCGGACCATTCTCTATGTTGGTAGTACAAATTTTAATACAATAATCAAATTTCTAATTGGATCTACTATGTTGTACAACATAGTCAAGGCTCGGAATGGATGGACGTAAAGATAAAATTAGAAAAGCCATTCGCTCAACAACTCTCGCAATACTTCGACCGTCTAGAAGTTACTAGCGACGAACTGGTTCAGAGAATTCGCAAAATTCGTAATCGACAAGATGAGGTATAACAGTCTATAAAAAAAATTAAGTGTTTACGTGATTCTCTTATCTTTCATTGTTCCTCCAGGTACCTGGTCAGTTTATTGAAGAATTGACGCGTTGGAGTATGGAGTGTTTTTCCATTTTGATGTTCAACAGACGTCTTGGATTCCTCGAGCCAACTGGATTAAACGTCGCTTCCGAAGCTGCTAGAATAATCGAAGCACTTACGACAGCCCACGTGTATCTGAGTCGTTGCGAAACTGGTTTTCAAGTATGGCGATTCTTCGAAACCCCATTTGCCAAAAAGCTCTTTGGTGCGTGTGACGTTATTGATAGGTAAATATTTCAGTTGAGAGGTAGATTCGTGTATAAATTAAAAAAAAATAATTATTACGTATTTCGTTATATTAATTTTTTTTATTCAGTGTCATTGGGAAATATATTCGACAAGCCCAAAACAAAATTCGTCATCGTACCTTTGCACCCCTCGATGATAAGGATACGATGGCTGAGGAAAATTCACCGATTCTTGAAAAACTTTTATTCAACGAACGAATTCATCCCGATGACATTTCCACTCTTCTCATGGACATGATTGTTCTCGGAGTTCAAGCTGTAAGCTAAAAGTATTATTTAACGAATATATACAAAAATTGTTACATTAATTTGCAAATCTTCAATTTCTTACCAGACTAGTAACTGTCAAGGTTTTCTTCTGTATTTTCTCGCAAAAAACCCCCGAGTACAAAGGAAACTATTCGAGGAGATTTATCCCATTTTACCTAACAGAAGTTCTACTTTGAGCGAGGCAGCTCTTAAAAGCTTACCGTACCTTGAAGCTTGTTTACTGGAATGTCTGAGGTAACGAAAATTGTCTCTTTAAAAAATGGAAAAATATTTTATCATTCAATAACTGCTAGTAATAATTTATCAGTGTTGATTTTTATTATGAATTTATTTATTTAAAAGATTACGACCTGCCTTCCCTTACATAACACGAGTTCTTCCGAAAACTATCAGTTTACATGGATACACAATTCCTAAAGGGGTAAGTTATTACGAGATTCCAAAAAATCCAGTTTACAATTTTAATCCAGCATCATTATATTGTTATTATACAATTTATCACAGACGTACTTAATAATGGCTAATCAAATAGCTTCGCGACGCGAAGAGAATTTTGAAGATCCTGAAAAATTCAAACCAGAAAGATGGCTGACGAATGACGAAAATCAAGAATATAATCGAGAATTCAGTTATCTCCCGTTTGGTCACGGTGTACGATCTTGCTTAGGGAAAAGTATGGCAAAAATGGAAATGATGCTTTTAACAGCAAAAGTTAGTTGTTACTATAAATTTCTATTTCAAAACAAAAATCACACTGACACCCATAAAAAATAATAATAACACATAAATCTAATTATACACACACAAAAGTAATTGAAAGTTATAAATAATTGCTCGATTACACAAAAAAACAAAAAAAATTCTACAACAATATCAATAAGCATTAAAAAGAAAAGATTATTCGTTCAATAATTATAATATCGATTAAAAATTAAATTATTATTATTTTTTACAGTTAATTCGAGAATATCGAATCGAATATGATTATGCAGACATTGAAAGCAGTTACATGATGGTAAACGTACCAAACAGGCCACTTCGCTTTAGATTCATCGATCGCGATTAATACAGCCTGAACCAGTAATACAATTAATGATAATAAATGAATAACAAATTTTGTATTAACGAAAAAAAAAAGAATCCTGTTTACTGTAGGTTAAGATTTATTTACTAGATTATAAGACTAGTAAACACATAATATTCAAGCTACGTAACATAAGTATGGTTACATATAATTATCGTTATACTGTATTACACCACTTAATCCATTGTCAATAAATGCTTGTGCGTGCATCAAGTGTTACATTTTGCATTGATACTAATTTAGTATTCACATTGTGAATACTAAGTGAAGTGAAGAGAATCTTCAAAAATTAATACCGCACCAAGTACCAGGTGCTAGTGAAATTAATAAGTCAGGAACGGAGTACAGCATGCCGTGCACTATGCTTGAAGATAATAGCAGTCGAAGCACGTGAGAAATGAAATGTGTCAGTGATGGATAAGGGAATCTCGAATTGAGTAAAAATTACATTTTCCAATGATACCCATTACTTTTGTATTAGACTTTACTACGAATAAAATATTTTCGTGGGAATAATTACAGACAATTTATTATAATAGTTACGTAACATAACACGTTCAATCGCTGATAACACTTTTCAATGTCGTAATGTACGACAGTGTTGTGGTTATAAACTGAAAGATATAAGATTCATTGTTATCATTATGGCTCTTAACCCTTTTCGGCTACTACAGTCTTGCCATGTTAAAACATATACACCCGGTACTCACGCTTGCGTAAAATCGTAGAGACAGTGGAGGAAGTATGCTGCTGATTGAAATAACGAGAGGTTTTTGACTTCTTCGTGCGACAATGTTCAGACTCTTGAGAAATGTCGAAGATTTACCGACCCAAGATGACTCGTAAATCGACCAAGCGATATTTTCGCTCTGAAGTAAACGACAGTTAATAACGTTAAGATCGTTTATTATGTTTATTATATAAATCAATACTACCGAGCAATAAGGATAAATACAATGAAGAAATGAAATTAAATAGTAATCGAATGGTGAATATTGCTAAATAATTTTCACTCGATCTTTATAATTCGTGTCAAAACGTAATTCCGTTTATTTGATTTAACCAAGAAAAACTCACAGCATGGATTAAACTGTCCGCTGGCCAAGCAGTTATGTACAGTTTTATAAAGCAAACTACTAGCAGCAAAATAAACTGGGACAGTACTGGTAGAGGTTCGTGCTGTAAAAGAAAGGATATGTCATTTGCTATGCAAGCTTCGATAGCGAAGGGTAAAGTCAAGTTGAACTCACGCGAATCAGCTGGACGCTAGAACAGATGATGGCAACTGTCATTGACACGGGTGTTTTTAGAATCATGACGCGAAAGACATAATTAATTTCACGAACAAGTCTAAAAAACATAATGTACTTTTGCACGAGATACGTACGTCCTATGATTATTGATTATTACTTACACTATTAATTTCTGATGCTGCATCACGCAATCTCGAAGATCAGTCTCGTTTTCGACACGACGAAATTCATCTGCCAATATTTCGAAACTCGCTATCGCGTACCACAATATAAATGCAATCATAAAATCCATATGTATGCATATTGCGGCTTGTAAGATGACTATCACTTGAAACACGTATATGGAACACTTGATAGGAAGTGGATCTGTCGAGAAAGGATACCAAGCTTCAGCCGGAAATGACTGGTCCATTAAGATGGGTCCGCATGAAAAGGCAACGGCAGTCAATGAAAATAAAATAAACACAGACAGGTAGAACGGTGTGCAATTGTCAACGTGTTTCTGAAGTTTTGCTTTTTCAACCGGAGATGCAGTATTTACGAAGTTCATCAATTGACTGAGAATAACCTGAATTCGTTATAATGATGTATCAGTATATGTATAGTGAAGGCATTTGATATTTTTGTATTGTTAATCTGTTTTAAATGAATAACCTGAAATCGAGCTCTCGCTAATTTGCAGCAAATCATATTCAAAATTGGATCTGTCACGGCCATTGATTCTGATATTGATTTCGTTATTATTGCTGAATCTTGACGAAAGTGATACATTGCCAGAAACAGAGGAATCATTAAACTCATTGCCACAAACATGGATATCAACCATATAATTTCGTGGATAATTAATTTGTATCTTTGACTTTTTACATTTGGTGGCAATGTGCATGATATTTGTCCACAGACTTGTAAAAAGTTTATAGCTTGCGCGAGAGTCACTTGGAATCCCATTACATTTCTTTATGTTCTCTTTGAATGATATAATTTCAGACGGCATTTACGAGATGTAAGTTGCACCTTTTCGAAGAATAACTCACAGTAGACTGAAGTCAGCGTTTGGAAAGAGGAAATCAATAGCTATTAATGATTTACACGATCATTTAGCTTGATGGAAACATACGTGTTCAAGATGGTATTAAAGTAAATAATTAAATGAAGATCGACTTACAAACCGCATCAAAAAATTAAATACAGGAGACACGTGGAATATTTAAATATTATGTTATCTAGGGAAGAAAATTAATGTTCCTTGCTGTATATTTGATGGATATACAATTCTATGCAATTGTTGTGACTGTATACTTTTACACTAACTCCATAGTTTAGCTGAAGCAAATTTGATAAAGTCTTGCTTTATTCAAGTAAAGCTTAAATTAAGCATTATTGTTGCCAATGGTGAAATTTATTTGGTGTTTTCATTAATTCCAATTTCTTCTAATTTGCACAGATTCGTAAATTAAGTTTGAAATATAATTGATTATGAATTGATATTTCATTATTGGCAGCATTGCTATATAACTTATGGCATTTTCGATTGGTAGAATTTCTTGTAACGGATGCAAGGTATCGGCTTCCTTTTCTAGTGGCTGACTTCCCAGATGGAAGAGTTGCAGAGAAATTAAATTATAGTATTAATGTTATATAGTATCGTATTGATGATGCCAATAAATGAATTTTCTAAAAGATCATTGATTAATTAGAATTTTCCGACGTAACTAGCGCCATCTAGTTTCAGTACTTATAGTAGTACTTGTATAGTTACCGACCGTAGGTCAATGCAGTTTTTATAGCAACAACGAATGTGACCACCATTGCTGGTAATTTATCGAACAAGAACAGAATCAAAATTCTCATTTCCCATTGTAGATAAAACAGGGTGACATTGAAATTTAAAGTGAATGCACCTGCGTATTGATAAATGCGTCTATAATCACGAGCACTACGATGCAGAAAAAATATATAATAGCAGACATTACGGTACGTTATCTAATCGGAAAACGTAATCGGAAATAATACACGAAATACGGTTATCAACTTACATTTCCGATTACAATTGGAAACGCGCCTTATCTACGTTATGGTTCGAGTCGCCACTGTTCATACTTGTAGCATATTTACATTAAATCATTCTACATTCTACATGTACTTTATGCGTCAATTGATTTAAAAAAGCAAACAGATTAGTTGATCTCACTGTCTTTTGAATTAAGTAATAAAATGACATATAAAAAAGTATAGATGTTATTCGAGCTTAATCATAACGTAAGAGCAATGACGATCATGCACTAATCTTGTGACACGTAGTGATCATTTACGACATTTTCGTATCTCAAGGATTCTCCAGTATCTATATTCGGGCGGTACACGAAAAACGGAAGTAGAATATCGATTTTGAATTGCCCCCACACAACCACCGGTAGCATGTCCAGCGTCGTGCAATATCGCACGTAACAAAGGTAATGAATTTTCCCATGGAAAAGCCATACAATATAACGATACATTTTAAACCGTCAAGTCGTTTCCTTGATAGGTAATCAGATTTTCAAAAGTCAAAAAGATGAATTGCACATTTACCTTACTAAAAACCATTTTCCGTACCAGTTTGTCGACTTGATTTAATTATGAATAAAGGGCTTGTTAGAGAAGCTCCATAAGTAATTATTAAGTATATAGATAATAGCATTTTCCCTTTAAACGAGTTACTCTATCTAAGAACGGTGGACGAGCTGTGGCCAAAAAATCAATCCCGGTACGTCATGCCGTCGTGTGTATCAACATTGAAAAATCAATGGTAACCTGTGACGTCAGAGTCCCGCCTTACAAGGGGCCAATGAGGTGCGGCTTATCCCCACCACCGGTTGAGTATTCCTATTGCACGACGCGCGGCATGCTCATTCCAAAGCAGACAACCGCAACAAGCGGACGGATTCGCACGTTAGAAACGAAACTCTCAACGAAAGATCGTGATATCTTGACGTTTGCAGTTTTTGGATACGACAGCGCCAGTAACGCGAGCCGTAAATAAAACGCATTATCTGCAGTACGTCGGTTGCACGAGTTCCTTGAGTACTTGAAAGAATCCGAGGGAAATTTTTAAACTTTCAATTGCAAGTTTGTCTCGAGTTTTACGTCAGTGACGCGTCAAGTGTTCGTTGCGCTAAGGCTTCCAGGAAAAGACAAAAAAGAGATAGGCAAACCTATCCAAACACAAGTTCCTACAATATTGGAATTTTCACTGCGAGCCACCAGACAACCTCGACATCAATCAAGATGGCTTTTATGATGCCCGTTGTGAAAAATGAATGGGATATTTACAAGACGAACCGCAGTCGACGCTCGTCGGAGTGTTCCAATCCTCAGGCCTGCCGCAGTCGGAAGGTGAGCATGGCTGACATTAGTGATCTGTTGTTGTATATGTGTCACTGAGTGCGCTACACGTGCGCGCGTGTCTGTATGTGTTTACTAAAAAAAAAAAAGAGGGCAAGATGGTGAGTGGATGAGGGAGAATGAGAGTAATGCGTAGCGCACGTTTCTTTCCCTTCCCTTTCGTAACGGCTTTCCTTCCTATACTCTTCTAGCTTTTCCTAGACTTCAAACTTCCCGGTATAACTTCACACCTTGTTCCAGCATGTGTCAAACAGATTGACAATAGGCAATAAGTTTGAAAAGAATCCTGTATATTTTTTAGCTATTCTAAAAGCCACGTTCGTACTATCCTCTTGGATGTTCCCACTTTATTACTATCGTAAGGTTACGTAACCAGTGAATTTCATAATCGCGTACGTTGAACCTGCAAACGGGTTTCTCTCCACAATTGACAATTTATCCTACGCTGCGTCGTTGTAGTCCATCCCCTTTCGTCAGCCATCGGTAGACTTAATGCGTCGTTCGGAAGTTTAGAAAGTATCGTACAGCGGGCTAGGAAAAATGGTCGCACCGACCGACAATACACAGTTGAGCCAACGGAAGACTTTAGATATCTTTGAAGAACATCGGCTTTCATCCTGTTACGTTTCTCACGTCACGTGACGTCAAGAAAACCATGTCCTCTTTCTATCATAGCTCTTTTGCGTCACGTAGCTAAACGTCATACACGTGAACGTTTTTTAAAATCATTCTACAAGTTCGCCGTCAATATGGATAATGTTAGTATGCATTAACCTGCCTCCCCTCCCCCTCTCCCCAACCCACCAGTCCATATGGATATTCCGTATATCTGGAATTTTTTTATTTCTCTTTTCTTGACTACCAAAAGCTCGACACAATTCTGCAGACATAAGTTGAATATTTTGAAAATGTTTATTCGTGACCCCAGAACGTTTACCAAACAGTACAAAAGTATAACATTCCAATCGATCGTATACCCAAGGAGACTATAAAAATTGTATGGTTGCCAAGAAACCTTTGCCAGAATAAAATCAATGACAGTCAGTCGATTTCCATTAGTTTGCTACTAATTACTATTGTTTCGCCCTAAACAATAACTCGATTGCGAATAATAAATTTGCAGCGTCTACTTTTTACTTTTTCATGTTTACTCATACCTCGTCATCAATCGTGGGTGACTGTACCATTTTGTTGCGAGTTCGCTTGAACTTGTAAACTGACGCAACGAGCCGTCTAGCTCGCGGCATTGCCGTTGCGATTCGTCGATCGGCAACATGAACGAAAACCGAAACGATCTGAGGTAGAACGAACATTCTTCCCGGCAGTGGTTCTCATACGATTACCGTTGAGCTGTCTAAAGGTTGGCGCCATTCAATTCACATTATACGTACCGATCTCTCGGAAGATTCTGGAACAATGTTTTATACGATCCGCTCGATCGACGCGAACTTTTGTTATATTTTTAATTAAAAAAAAGATTCTTTCAACACGAGATATGCCTAATGGTTGATTATTTGTGAAAAATTATTGTGACATTTCCGTCGCCTATTGTATCATGGACTTGACCGTACTTGCTAGTTTGCACAGCAGTGTTTCTCAACCGCACCAATGCGATTACTTAAATAAAAATATCAAACCTGTATGGACGACTTGATGCAAAAAATGTATAGAAGAGAAAGGATACTTTTGAATTCAGAAACTGAGAAGACTAGTGTGAACAGACCGTGACAGTGAAACGAGTGATTTTATGCTCGCCACGTGGCCACTTGCAATTGGCCCGCGTATTCCAGTCGATGTATTACATAGTCAGTTGGATAGATTGGATGGGAATAGTCGCGGGTTGATTGCCTGGCATAATAACGCGTAAGGTCGAACACGTGTGCGAGGTTCTCGGTTACCCGTTGCTAGACGTATTATTCTAGCTGGGAAATACCTCGGAGAGCCACTGTTACTGGTCTCGTGCTCCGGGGCCGCCGGCACAGCTTCCCACTCGAGACCGGCCTTGCCTGCAGCGTCAGACGCGAAGTGTTACGCAGATTGAGACTCAGGCGGATATAGTCTAATCATTGTAACTTATCATCGTTATGATAATGGGAAATTGACGTGTCTTGAAAGGGTCGCGTATACCATGTGCTACGACGAGCACGCGTGTCCTATGTTATCCAGGACGCAATTCTATGGGTGGTAATTAAAGATGGCGGCAAGGTTATACCATATCAATGAGAAATGTAGATTCACGTGTGGAAAAGTATTAATTGAATGATAAATATGAGATATTCTTATGCACATTCTTAGCTCGTTAGATTGCGTTCATTGACTCGGTTGGAATTTTGTGATAGATTCAGTAGTTGTGCTAACGTTGTGCGGTTGGGTTTGTCGTCACGCTGTGATAAGAACGCGAGCTTCCATCAATCGACATCTCGTGCTCGCGTTGCGTCGAGACTCGTGAATAAATATTTATATCGTTTACCGTGTGCCACACTGATTGGCCTAGTCTGCTGAACTGTACCGAGACATGTGAAGAATCACTTAGGATGATGTCTCTGGCATTAATTTAGTTCCGGGAGGAATTTTTTGTGCAGATATTTTTATGTTTAGGGGGTGATGAATGATTTGGAAATGAATCGAGGAGGCAGTGCGACTACCGGAAAAGAAGTCGATCCTTGATCTTGATGTGCGAGATCGTGTCGTCGTACTGATGTAGAATGTGAATACCGTTAAGGAACTCATTATGGAGTCTCACCTTGGGTGACGTCCTCGTACGTTGTACCGGTAGTCTTCAAGGACACGAGACTATAAGAAATTATGTTCGCAAAATTCCCTTTCGTTCCTCTCGGATGCTGCACTCTACTTCCGAGATCTTTCGCGAGAGACCTCGGCTCTTAACATGGACATTAATCTTTTGGTTTCAGGTGTCCGAATGCTCGAAATCCGAAGGACCTTCCTTGTCCACGTCACCGGGTTCCGACTTTCTCACATCGCCGGCTCACCGTTCGGTGCCTCTGACGTCCCGTCACTTTTCGAGAACCTCCTCCAGGGCATCTCAGAGCTCGCTTCAAAGTCCCAGCAAGAGTACCGGCTGTTCGCCTCCGAAGACCGGAAGTTCCAACTCCTTGAACAAGTTTCACAATAGACTTGTGGATAAGCTGAAACGTTCTTTGAAGAAGGCAGATGACAACTCGGAGGATCAGCGAAATCTGTCGTGAAACGCTCAAGGGGTTTTGGGCCGGCCACCCGTTTCCGGTTCGAAACCAATCGAGATCCGTCGCACCTCGGCTCCTTCCGGTTCTGGAATCAGTACCAAACTAGTGGCCCGCTCGTGTCCGGATCCGGCAGCCTGGTAGAGTAAAACCAACGCGCAGACCCTTACGTTTTGTTTCGAGACTTGTTTCCGGAGGAAGATCCTGATCCTTTGGATCATCTGGACGAAGAGAAGCGCTCGACATTGGTCTTGGGACATGGGAATGATGGAACTCAGACTGTTCCAGAACAAGAAGTCCACGACTATAGGAGCACTCGGTTGATACACCTTGTTCAGGATGATGGTATAGAACTACACAACATTGGATGCGACGATCTTTGCTACAGCAAGATCAGGAAGAAGCTGCTAAGGTACAAAAGGTCAGTGTCGAGGATCCAACGGAGTATCCTTCCGTTTCTCACTTTAGGCAGGAAGCTGCTGGTTCAGGATTGTCTCGAGACATGAGATACGTCCTGCATGCTAGTTCCTTCAATCACCGTTGCACATTAGACTCTTCTTGGGTAGTCTTGCTACATTTTCGCGTGGCGTCGATGCCTCGTGGCCACAAGCACGTAACGTAGAAAGAGGGAGGGAAAGGAGGAGAAAGAGAAATAGAGAGAGAAAGAGGCATATCCCGTGTGAAGTCAAACTATTCCAAGAGATCTTGGGGCTCAGATTATTGCCACCGGAAGTCGCTTATCTTTTCGTTTCGTAGCTTTAGAAAGACGCGCGAATAATAAATTAAGACCCACGCGTGTGCGCGAATGACTGAGAGTGCGAATGTAGCTACTCGAGAGAATGACATCGCGATATTGAGACTCGGAGAGAACAAGAGCACGAGAGTGTTCGATCGATCATAACGAACAGAAGCCTAAGAAAAGACTTATTTTAAAATACTTATATATATTATATAGTATATATATATCATTAAAAGTTACGTGGCTAGAGGTACGTACGTACTATTTGTTCTGAATGTCATTGCTTGTGGCACTTTTATGTAGTGAATTAATAGCTGCCCAAGTTTCTGCGCTAAAAAAAGATCCGATCTCTACGATACAACGATTTTACGTGCTAAAGATTAACACTGTATCTTTGGAGCATGTATACCTATCTATCTATTATATATACATCATCGTACATGTCATTTAATGTCGATGCAGTGAATTCAGCGATACCCGGATTGCCGTTAGTAATCGGTAACTGATATCATTTTTTTTTTTTTTTGAAAAAGATTAAAAGTTCTCGTAATTCGACTAACGTAAATAGCGATAGTACCGTTAGCATGCACTGGCTGCGTGATTGGCACGACTTAACTATGGATCATTTTAGCGCTGGGACTTGCGCAAGACACTCCTCCCTAATGGCGGTTGACCTTTGTTGAGATTTTCTTGAAAGATTATTATATACCACTCTCGTGGGATGTTTTTATTTTGTAACGAGGTACTAAAACAGCCACTGTACCTCGTGATTGAGAATATTTCTCTTTGAAGGTTCGATTTGATTCGAAGGACCTACAAAATACTCGGTTTGAACGGAATATACGAAGAATGAAAGGGAAAAAGGGAAGTAGGAAGAATATCGCGAAGGAGAATGCAGTTCGAAGATTTTCGAAATCTCGTGTATTTCGGGAGAGAAGAAAACGATATTTTGTACTAATGTTTAGAAGCTCAAAAAAAAACCAAGCCGTGCATTGCTCGGCGTATGTGCGCAGACGCATGCGCAGGTGCACGGGAGTTTAGGCAAAATTCCATTTCTCGAAACGTGAACTTCGTTATATAGTTACACGCCTCGATATTATAATCCGTGCGAACTGCACGAAATTGGCTGGCTTGGCTTCGTCGTAGAATCTTTTTTTTTTTTTTGGTTTTCGGAAATTTACGAACTGGGAGCAATTTAATGATACCGCGTGTAACTCTGTGATACCGTAAGCTATAAGGTAGAATTATTTCGCAACGATTCGAGAAAAATATAAATTCGAAGTGAGTTACCGTTTTCGCGATTTGGGTCAACACGTCGCGAATAAGGGGCGGCGGACGTCGCTCACAATTTCAATTTACATTTTGTATTCGATTACGATTTCAAAATTCAATTTTGAGCGACCTCGTTATGGGAAGAGTAATGGAAAAATTTGCCCGAGTCGAAAGAGTCCTCGCTTATTGATAACATCTGAAAATATGTGCGCTCCCCGAGAATGATAAAGTCTTTTTCGAAATCGTTGCCTGAAATTTGACATAAGCAGTGAAGCCGTTTTGACGTACCTATGTACAAAGATAAAATCTGCGGAAAATTTTGAAAATTGCCTACATGTCACGCACTTCCCGGTGATTCACTTCAGCGGGCGGATGGCGCGTGTACCGAATAATTTCCAAAAGTTGCCGCTTCTCGTAAAAGACTGCTTAAAGAAAAATTATCGATTGGGTGTTAATATCGTGGCGCTGCGCGAAATATCGGGACGAATTCGTGGCGCGTATAACGTTAATTTTTTTCTCGAAAGACACTCGATGCGTTAATTGTGAACTATCGTCCCGTATTTCGCCCGACGATTTGTACTGATAATGCGGTGTTACTAGAGTTTAGAGATTGATGAGATACGATCTATTTATTATAGCGATCGAAGATTGTAGAATAAAACGGGTCTAGACGCTCTTTATTCTCTATAAAAAAGGATATAAATCACATTAAATATATAGATATAGATATGCATTGATATTCTATACGCGAAGCCGATGCAAGCGATTTTTTTACGTATGATTTTCCAAATTGAGATTTTAGGAAATTCTTGTCGCTCTAGAACCTATTTTCATTTTTCAATCGTGGATCGCACGATTACGAGTATATAATTTATTAAGATGGTTTAAACCGTTTTCTCTTCTTCGTTTTATCCTATTTCGATACTGTAATTTGTACCTACTTTCCGGACGTTTTGAGCTGATTTTTGAAGCATGGCTGAGGAGAAATAAAGATCACGTCGCAAGATCGATCAGTTGTCAGAATTTCACAAGAACTATGTGAAATGTCGTCGACCGTGAAACTACAGTCGAAATAATTCACAATCAATTTATTAAGATTGCGGTAATTTTCAAATGTATTAATCGCCTGATTACATTCTCCTCATCCATGACGATTGAATGTCACTGCCAAAAGCCCAGAAACGAATACGTGGCAAAGTACGAAAAGCTCTCGATTGGATGCTTTTTGGACTTGGTCTTGTTGTCCTCCTACAATTAAACTTTTCATAATTATTTATTATTTTGAACGAACAGCAGCTTTCGTTGTTAAAACAAACTCGTACACCTTACTGCTCTTGACCCAGGGGCTAATAAATGACGTACGCGCATGGACGAAAAGTCAAAGTATTTAATAATATAAAATGAAAATTTTTAGTCAAAAGGTATAACTGCAGTATTTCAGATATTAGCAAATTAGATTATATCGTCCATGTAGACAATTGTCGAGGACTTGAAAGATTGTATTGAATTTGGCGTTAACTGAGATTCGCCGAATATATGCGAATTTCGCGAGGCTCCAACGGTTAAGCGAGTAAGGCGGTTGAGTGTACATTCCATGCGTATAAATATACATATATGTATAAAATAACCTGTTAGCGTTTGATAAGAAGTTCACATGAGATATTATACTTAAAAGTAACAAATGAATAATATATCTAAAGTTTTCAAAGCTTACAATAGACCTCGGTTTATCGTTATTATGTATCGCGATTTTTATGTCATGTTCAATAAATGAGTTTCAGACTGCTAAACCTATGGCCTTCGTTATTTTTATTACCCAGCTGATTTGTTGTCTTACTTTATGAAATTTACTACCAAACTAGGAGGAGAGTCGGCGCATACCGATCAGTGGTTAATCACCTGAACGAAGAATACAGTGAAGACAAGATCGGTTGCATACATTTACTATTATAAAAATTAGTTAAAAAATAGCATTTCACCATTTAAGTCCAAATTTTTTAAAAATGAGGTTCGGCCAAAATAATAGACACGTTGGTGTAAAAATTTCATGGTTTTGATAACGGTTTACAAATATGTAATTTCAAGGAATCTAAATTTTCTAATGCTTCTATGACGAGAGGCGACTAATAAAGATTCTCGATTCTGGCAGAAAAAGAAAATGGGAAAGGAATAAATAACCACTTAAAAGTATCAACTACGTGTATTTAGTGATGAATATAAAAGTAACTTCCCTTATTTGTGATTTATATTAGTCAGGTGCGCGAAGAAGCTGTTACTTTTTAACTACACACTCTTGTAGCTAATATCAGATTCGCCTATTAGGACGTAGCAAAATGTTTACCACCAGCGAAGCTTCGAGTAAAAGAAATAATTGATAAAATTATGATCAATTATTGATCTAGAATTATAATTACGGTCAACATCATTATCATGAGACTTAGCCATATTTATCATGCAATTCTTGCACCTAGGCTTGATAAAAAAACACGTCCACGAGATATCAACTAATGATCAATTTGAATATTGATCTCTTGCAGGTCTTAGATTGATCTTAATAAATAGAGTTCACTGGATTCAAGTTGATCATTAGATCCTTCGTGGACGCGTTTTTTATTAATTAAGGTTACATCATTTAAAAATTGTATGATGATCATGAAAGTGTACATTCGATACCAGGAGCTCGTTTTAGTATTGAAAAAATGTACATTCTGTTTTCTAAGAGGAGGCAATATACTGTTTTTCTTTGCTATCGAAGTTCCTTGACGATTTCATCGCACGCACATGCGTATCGCGCGGACATACTTGGTGTCCTCTATGTCACACGATAAAGCCACGTAGTACGTAGGAGCCACCTGCGAATGAGGTTTCTAGAAATTTCCTTTCGATCGATTCCAGAGCCATACATAGGCATCGTCAACTGATAAATAATGCATAGGAATCGTGTACATTATCACAGCCGTCCCACCGCGACATATAGTCACGACTTACTAACGATGTCAGGTATCGTGAATCATAGTTCGAAAATTTCGAAGAGTGGGCTGCACGTGAAGGAACGTCACGACACTGCACCGTAATGTTGGCCATTGCTATTCGTGGATGACAGTTGCGAAATTGTTCTTTAGTAAATCCAGGACAATTCCGGTTTTCTTCATTTCGACATTTCTTCATCCGCTTCGGTAGTTACTGACGACGTGTAAAGTCAAAGAACACGTTAATTTGCCTCATTTGATAAACTCGATATGCGTTATGGATTAATTGACTAGATTGATGATTTATTGGTGTAATTAGTTCAAGAGGTATGCGTATACATACACAGACACATAAACGGAAAAAATTGCTTCAAGCGAGAAAATGATTGCTTTTTTGTTCAAATCGACATTTTCAAACATCTGTGTAATCGTTTCACTGAATTTACATCGTTTTGACGTAGTCTGTTCCGGTAACAACTGATGCATTGATATTTTGTAAGAATACATTTTCAGAAAAACGTGTAGAATTCTGGGCAATTAAGATTTTTTTATATTTAGTAATCGAGCGTCTTTGCGATTGGAGATACTGGGATTTTCTTTAAAATATTGCCAAACTTCTTTCGCTTTTTCTTCTGTCGGTACCGAAATGGAAAGACCCGGTAGATTAGACCGACGATACTGCAGAGTTCTGTATTTGGTAAAATTCTCAATTACTCTATAAATAACTGGCGGATAACACGTTACAACGTAAAGAAATTGCTATAAAATGCCATCAATTATATGCGACATGAAACATGAATATAAAGAAATACGTAATTTTTACCTCCTCAGAGTCGTTTCGCTGGGAAATCTTTTAGTTCCAAAGTTCGCACGGAATTCTCTAAAAGCTTTACTACATACCTTTCCTCTGGTAAAGAAGCATTCAATGAGAAATAGCTTCTCTGCAATTGTAAGCTCACGCATTTTGACGAACGCGTTCCGACTTCTACCATAGCTAGAATAAAACTGACGCGTCTCAGGTACACGTCCTTCGACAATGGAACCCTTACTGAAGTCTTAACGGGTAGGGACATTCGTTTAGTTTTCACAAAACCTTTCTATTAGACACCTGTATATCTCGCTGAAACTGTTGTTCGGCACTTGGCATTACGATCATTACGAAGCACCTTGCTTATCTTGAACTTTGCATTTTTGTCGATACGCAAATAATCAATAAGTACAAATGACTAATTTTGTGAGAATTCAATGGCGGGATGGATATATGAATTTTGTATTGTTGACCTTTGTCATTTGATACGTGCAATTTTAACGATGAATTTGCCGGTAGCTACGCCAATGACTCTTGCGGATGGAAATTTCCACTATGGGAGAGCTCGCGATACTTACGTGTGTGTCATCGTCTGAGTTATTAGCGTGAAAATTACACGGGTTAAAAATAGAATATATAACTATACAAAAAATACGGCTGAATAATGTTTCACCCTGTGATCTACCCTTTTGGACTAGTTAACAATCTTCTTTTTAACTAAGGGATGGAAAGGATACAAAGGTATCGAAAAAGGGTAACGCTTATCGTGGGATGAAAGAAATGATCATTTTTATTATATGCTCACGGACAATTTTTAATCTTACTGACTCAAAAAATGTACAAAATATAAATTCGAATTTAAAAAAGTCAGAGCTTTTGGAAATCAAAAGCTCTGACTTTTGATATTTATAGATCTACTCTTTTTTTTTTAGCTAATGAAAAAAAGCATCGATAGGAATCTATATATAGGAATATTTACCTTATCAGCTTATCATTGCCGATTCTAATTTGTGTCTGTTCGATATTTTTCACGTGTGGTTCCCTTCATGACGCGTATTCCTCTCACAGGCATTTCGTTTCACCACGTCCATTTTTTTTCTTTATCTGCATTCTGGGTACAGTCAAAGCTATGATTTTTCATGGCCTTAAATATACTACGCGTCAAAATGGACAGTACCGTATCTACGAAGGGGTTTACTCATTAACCCTAGCTCGTCATAACTGATTTGACGGACCAGGGGAAACACTGTATTTTCAATTGTTCTTCACGACACGTTTTTTTTTGTAAATGTTATAACTTTTGAATAAACTATTTTTGCTATTGGACTATAGTCTATTCTTGTTAGTCCGAATCTGACGTTTCGATTTCACTACGATCGAACCTAAAAATACGAATATGGGATATTCACATTATATTTTGTTCACAATCTGGCACTGAACTCGAACATATAGAGAATAAATCCAAAAGGATAAAGAAGACGAAAATTTAGCTCACAAGGGGAAACGACAAGATTAGTAAATAGTAAAAAAATTGTATCTGACTTTCATTCGCTTCGCTATAGATATAGTGAAAAGTAATGGAAATAATTACTCGGTAAACGTGCAATGTCTAAGAATTTTCGAATGAAAATTTCGAAAAAAGACTCGACATTTTTTTAATCCAAGTAAGCTTGTATGTCTATTTTCCATGTCTAGAAAACTCTGGAGTCGCAAATAGACCTTGTCACAGAAATCTTTTATCTCCGAAACGTAACGTATCGACTAGTTGCGAAACTGCCGTGGCCAAGGATACGTCTAGCTATATTTTGACGAGAATTCAGGTCGATGCACTTGCTGCAGAACAGAAACGTGCATAACAGGGTCGAGCGATCAATACGTTCTCGTACTACTACGTTACTATTTCTAGACGTTGAGGCATTATTCTTAGTCCATGCTGTTGCACATTTGCTCATACGGTAAGTGGATGTTAAGTAAGCTCTACGATTGACTATCATTATCTCAGACATTGGTTACTTCCAAAGCAAAGTACCTGACAGTTAGCACAAATCATCAATACAAATTTAAAAAGGGGCGTGATGCGTGAATTTGACAAAATTCACATTACTATACTAATTCAAATTACTAATCCACGAAAAATAAGCACACTATTATATGTATATCTATATATACATTTATCTCTAATATTTCAGATGATGATTTCATCATTAATAAATCTAGATACAACACCGGTACTATATGATTACATTAAAAAAAATGTATTAATCTTTATTAGTTATTATAGATATTAAGATGCTAATAATACACTGTTAGAGAATTACCTACTGTACTATAGACTACTGTTTAGCGATACTTTACAACTTCTTTTTAGCAGCATCTCGTGAAATTTTCCATTACGTCTTCAAATGGCAAAATTCGACTGGCTTGCGCACTGTCAGTGAACGGGGAATTTACGAATTGTAAAATGTAGTCGATTATATCGTTTCACGGGATTTCCAGTACGTCAAATATTCTTTAACGACAGTTGAACTCGCGATGAGGCATTTGAATAAAGTGGATTATTATCGGTATTATCTTTGACGAGGTTGTTCAAAAGTGAATTGTGTCTATTTTCGCTATCCTGTGTAAATGATAAAGAAAACGTATTGGCGTATGCATTGTGACAGAGAAAAAAAAGTTTCTTTTGACGCTCAGATTTCTTGTCATAGCTCATCCATACGGGGTAGAAGACAAACATAATGTTTGTCTCATTTGTTATGTCTTCAATTACACAGCTTATCAGTTTAATATAATGTACGCATTATACGCGTCAATTCAAATGCAATAATATAAATTAATATAGATTAAGAATTGACCTTGTTTATGATTAGTGAGGTCAGTCAATTTTTCCCGCTACGTTAATGAAGAATTACGGAGTTAACTGTACATTCTTTTGCAAGTGCATCACTACTTACAAAGACATGCCCTTGGACAAAGCATTGTTCACTGGATTAAAGAATTTGTTGCTTCAGTAGTTATATAAGATTTATAGGTTCGAATTGTTTTCCGAGACGTTGTGCTAATTATCATTTGTAAATCGATCGTTTTGATTTATTACGAGAGAATGTAAATAATAATTATATGGCGAAGAAAAAACTTGTGAAAGCTGTAGCAGAGCTATAGATGATGATGATCTAGGTTATTTGAATTTTCACGTTTTCTGTGAGTCGCCCGACTACGGAGCGTTGATGACTTTTGTCAATACGCCAACGTGTTATAACATGGCAGTGAAGGCATTGGCGTGGAACGAGATAAAAATTGTTAAATCGTTTGTTCATAAATATTCTATTCAAAATTTTCATAATATTTGTTAATCATATAATTGAAAGACGTTGATTCGATAGCGAGTCGCAAAATGGTCGTTGGGTAACACAGTTATTGATTACGAAACTCGTGAATCAGAATGTCTTGGAGCTACAGTTTTCCAGCCTTTACAGACTTAAATTCACGAATTGACCAACCATGCAGGACTCAAGGTCTACGTTAATGGCAAAGATATATAACAGCTAGGTTTCAGCAGTTTTAATAACACTTAATTGTTTTGCTTCAATGCAACATTCAATGACACGAAAAATGGGACAATTAATCTGTCATTAATCTTAATTAGTTCTTCATCAATATACTTCAGTGAGATTATCATCTCCAAAAATTTGTATTATCGGTACGATAAGTGTAAATGTAAAATGCACAAATAAATAAATAGGCAATATTTTGTCGTCGAGTGTTATTACTGTTCTGAGTAATAGCATAAATAGCTGAGAATATAAATTTATATGCAAATGTACATTGCTTATTACATTTGGAAGAGCATTCAGCGATTATTCACGTGCTAAAAATAATAACGTGATACGTCGTAATAATGAAGCTGGCTTTTTTGTCCTCTGTTTTCTTTTTTGTGGTTTCGTAATATCTTGTCAAGGTATTAATAACGCAGCCACCGGTTTGATCTAAAACAAGAATCCATTTGGTTGTCAGTGCCAAGAAGTCATTTTTGTCATTTTTCTAACATGCGAGTGACGATTGAATTTTTCACACCGTTATCCACACAGTCATTACGTGAGACACGTAAATGTAATATGCAAAAGTTTGCTTAAAAAATATCGTTTCCATGATTTGACTTTGGCCAATGAGAAGCTGTGTTAATAATAATTAGAAATAATATCTCATTGCGATGACACAGGAGTTAGTGTACCTTAAATTAGTCTTTCACGTATGCCTAGTAACTCATTCAGTAAACTTCTATTGAACGCTAAAAATATGCTTCGTATTTACTTATCAATAGGTATGGATATTTATAATAATTACCATTGGATTTCACGCATCGATTTTTCAAAGGGTTCGTTTACGTAAACGGCCGTAAGTAATGTAAATAGCCAGTGGAAGAATTGTAGTGCAAATTAAGCCTGTATCTTACATTTAGATGGAAATTGTTTTTGCTCTGTATACATTCCAACGTGTCACTCGAATCAATGTTAATGGGGTAAAATGTCCTAATCACTTATAGCGATACTCAGTTAATTAAAAATTTACAAGTGAACGTTAATCTCTCGCAGATAAAATAATGGATCGTATGTGTCAATTTCAGTGACTCCATTAATACATTTAACGACGCACAGTATTCATTATAGTTTGAGTATAAAATCATACGAAATATATATTTACATTTTGTGCGACTTCACCCTATAAATACGTTTTATATAAACGTGACGTTTGCGTTATTTGATACCCATACCCGGGTTGAAATTTTTCTCAATATGCCTAGATAACAGTTAGGTCCCCTCTATCGAGCTTATTCCAGCGCGTCTAAATGGCACATCCTACCGTGACTCTAGCTTTATACAAGGCAACATGCCCGCCGTTGAAAATTCGCCTATATCCCGTATAGAAATTTAGCACGGTACACTCCAGGTGTCAGGAAAGGACCTAACCGAGGATTGAACTAGTATTTCTATTTGTGGATTGCAATCATGGACCAGCCAGTTTTTAACTAGTATGCCAATATTACAAACTAGGCATTTCCTGTTAGGTCTAACGTAGTAAACCTAACCCGAACTCTATCACAGTAGCGAATTGTGTCATCGAAAGTGTGTCCGCTAGGTGGCTGGGAAGACGCGAAACAATCAACTCACAACTAAAGTGTATCTCTCAAATGTATGTGTGGGCGAATGCTCTGACTACTAAAAGCTATTCAAGGCCACTGTACTATTTCCTCGCGGAGTTGCGTAGGGCGGGAGGGAGCTCTAGTAAATAGAAGGCTCCTCTCACCCTTCTACACTACTCGGTTATCCTGAGAGGACACATGCCCTCGCATCTGTTTTGCCTTAAACTTCGGAGCAACATCGTTTGGACTCATATGGAATGAGGGTTATATCGTCCGTGTATTTAAATAAATTACTAAATATAATAAATGAAAATACATTAAAAATCTAGATGACTTACAGGCCCTAATTAAAGCTCACTAAATTAGTTTGGTAAAATGCAGGATAACTGTATAGCGCCTAGGAAGTACGCCTATAATAGAGATAGACGTTCCAAGCATGACAAGCCAAACTGGAGCCTAAACAGTTTCCTACTTAGCGCCTACTTTGACACTTGGCAAATTTGCTAGCGCCCAGCCAGGGCCTTTCGACAATCTCTATCCGAGTATGTTTCTACGTTCGATATACGTGAAAGCAGCCGACTTGAAGGATATCTCATCTATTTTCGAACACCGGAAATAATTCGTAGTAAAGTGTCAGTGTTCGCGGAAAATTCAAGATGAAGACGACGAACGAGTAGGCGATCACTGCCGACGTTAGTCGAGAATCTAACTAAGGATGGTCGCGGCGAAAAGACAATTCGATATGCGCATGCGCAAGATGGCGCTTGCACCTATCCAACCAATGCTCCGTCTCGCAACTCTGTTCAGCTGCAAAATGTGACGTGATTGTTTTCGTGCTACTACGAAGTAATTTCCAAGAAGTGTGTCGTGGCAAGTAAAATAGGGAATAAGGATTTTCGTCGAGGTTCATCTTGGACGAGCGCCTAGTTTGTTTAATTGTAACACGCGCTCGTAGCGTGAACGGTGTGCGATCCTCTTATTATGCCTTTGCGCGACGGTGAGGTTGGCTTTGTTATTTTAAGCAGCAGCGCCGTCGACGGCGCTGCGTACTCACCGAACACGGCGCCTATACTGTGTGACGTAGCGTCTCGGCACCCACGCAACATTTTTCCACAGTTCTAGTGCAGCTGCCAACTAACCGACCCGAAGACATAGTTGGTAAGGACGTATTTGCCCCGTTCGCCACAACGAAAGTTAATCTGGTTCCGCGTTTCCTGGAGGAAGGTCAGGCGTCTAATACGTACCAAAGCTCTGATGTCATACGGGGTGTCACCCTTTCACGTGTCACGATTAAATTTCATTCTTTTTTTATACTTTCGAGGTCACAGTCGACACGCAATAATTTCGTATACCTGCATTCCCCCTCAACTATTCAAATACATATGGACCGGTTATCTACAGGGATCACATCAATGATCCGTCGTCGCGTTGCTATTACTAATGCGACAGGAATGGCATTCCGTTCAAAGATGGCAGAATGCCAGTAGAAATAACTCACACGGGAATAAACTCTTAAAATAAACAAAGGTATAGTCTCTCTGGACGTACAGTCGGACCACCCCACTGCAAATATTCCCATGCGACCCTGTGCTCGACTCCTCATAAATATTAACCTAATCGCAGCATCCCGATGGCAACTATTCATCAAAGCATTTCTCGTGGACAAAATGGTCATTTTGTTGAGTTTGTATCATAATTATTCTTGATACGTAAATAGTATAACAAAAGGTTATTCAACGTAAAGCAACCTCCACGCATGTTCTATAGCGTCCTATATATCTGTGTATTGTATCTTATCCTACGCCTACAACTTCCGTTTTCTGGTTTCTATTTACGATACGATTTTTATGGTTTCGTTCGTGAATCGGTTTCACAGTCTTTCTACCCTTTGAAATTCACATATTCCAATGACTCGCCAGTTTGAGGCACTGAGGGCAGATTCGTTTGAATGGTGAGTCGTGAATCATTGACGTCAAAGCTGTTAACGTGCTAGACAACGTAGATGTGACGTAACTCAAACAGCAGTTGAAATTTAAATAGTTCTATAAGGAAGACTATACTGGCTTTAACCGGTAGATTTAGTAACCACGACCTGAGCCAAAATCAAAGCACATGCAACTGGCGTTAGGACTGAATCGAGACCGTGCAAAAATAGTGTTCGCGAACTGGTTTATCCAATGTCTTTCAACGTGTCCACAGAACACATGACTCTGCACGTATATGGTCCGCGGACTTAAGTGAATTTTATTAAAATTGACCTTCGCACATAAAATAATTCATCATCCACGCTTATCTTTCATGTATTTCAATAATTCCATAATTTATCACGGACATACTTAAATTCAAAAGAATCACCTAGAAAGATAATGACTCGTATCATAGGCTTGATAAAATTTTTATAATTCTGATTGATTATAAGATTTAATCGGTTCAATATTGTTTCTCACTGATAATTCATCGAATGATATTGAAACAAAACTTATTGTTAGACTAGCTACTCTGCCCTATCACTGCGTGCTTCTGGGTAGAGTCAAGTTCGTAACCCAAACGGATGTTGGTAAGTATATAAATGCATAAACTGCATGCAAGATACGTATATCCTTGCACGTTTTAATACGTGCATATATATTACGTGCACAATTTATCTCCCATAAAAATAATGCGTATAAATATGTTGATTAATAAAACGCATAAAATAAAACCACAGTAGACGTACAGTCCGGTTCAAAGATACAAGAAAGATTTAATTTCCATGGGAAGATCAAATATTTTATAATAATTTAATTCAATGAAATCTGAATTATGAAAATAAAGTATGCAGCTCCATTTAATCTTATATGATAATTCGAAATTGAATACTCGCCATGGAGATGCTCGCTTATTGTTAGATGAATTTGCTTAGGTTAATATTTATTATACAAATATAAGGACGCTGGCGTATCGTGTGTTTCAAAACTTTCGTAATCCTCTGCCAAGACATAATAATAACCAGATGATTCGTTTGCCTGTGACGTCACTTTTATCATTCTTCGTACATACGCAATTCACTCAGAAATAATCGTAACAATCAGTGCAAGCAAGTATAAGGAAAGCCTAAGTATCATTTAACGATCTCGTAATCGAGAAGGCTCACGTGTCGTCAAGTTCGTCTTCGTGTTTACAATGATAGTGATGAAAGTGAAGCATGCAAGTCGACTGGGATCATTACGCCTCATTGGTCCTTTCAATATGCACGTACGTCAATACTTCTCGGCTATACGTGCTGTGTTTACAGCACAGTGGTTAAGCAGTAAAATAAGCTTTAAATTGCTGCCCCACGATCACAATAGAGGAAAAAATGGGTATTGTTTTGCTAGTCATGAAAGATTGCATAAAACTTATTCATACGGTCATGGCAATTATAGATTGTTGCTGAATAGAAAAACATGACGGAATTTCTAATTGACAGATATTAAGGTCATACCGAGTAGTGCAGTTGAGAATAATGCGATTTTTATTGAATTCAAAAATTCTATGTTTCAACATAATACTGTTTATGCGTATGTGAGAGAGGGAGAGAGAGAGAAAAGTGCAGCCTTGAAGGACAGAATCAACATGGTAGTTTGTATTATTAATGCTTAAGCTTTGGTGCAACAAATTTTTGTCTTGCTGCACCTTCGCCAAGCATTGTACATGTATATATATAGACTGCTCATCTCGGTGTAGAAGTAGTAGCTATGACCTAATGTCACGCATCAAGAATCTCTCAAGTTGCACGATATAGGTGCAGTAGGGCTGCACAAAATGTTCTGACAGTATAGATTGGCTATACCGAGTTTTAATATCTGTTAGTCATTCTTAGATTATTTTAGATGGTTTGTGGATGAGTCAATGAGAAATTGAATTCATTGAGCGATGATTCATAATGAAAGACTAAAGAGATTTTAAGAATTTTTTTCTTGGATCGAATGATAAAGGCTTCGACAAATAATATTAACGGAAACGAGCATCATTGAAGTCAAAGATGCATACTAATTGTATGAATTAAGGGGTGAAATGGTAGTGCGTAATAGTTTTAATCACCCTTGCTTTTAACTGCTGAATCTGAGTGACGATTTTGTGACGTTCACTTTTTAGACTCCGCACGCTCCTTTACAGCAGAGAAACAGATAAGGGTTGGTTTAGGCTTAAACAACTAGCTGGTTTGGTAAAAATATAATTCTGATATGTTCGATTTGAAATATGAACGATTATCAGAAGTTATCAGAAAAGGACTTTTGAGTGTGCAAGGAGGTAGATATAATACGTGTAACTTTATTTTTATTGCTATTATTCATTTGTCTCAAGTTTAATTTGATTAAGCTTCAATAAACGATAGGGGGTCCGTCGGAGCCATTGGTGCAGCCTAGTGCAATGATGCTTCAGATTCTCGACAAGGACGTCACCGATGCTGTTTACCGACGTCCGTGTCTGGTCTAACTTATGTATTTCACTTGTCAAGGGAAACCGGTCTTAAGCAGACTACTATATAAGTTTCTGTTTTTTTCATTAACAGCATAAATGAGTAAGCCGGTTTGAACTGAGAAATTACAGACTATTATATCTCGTTGGTTATCAGTTGTGATCTAATCAGATGTCTTTATCAATTTGGTAATAACATACGGTATTGGGAGATCGTATAAATTAAATGTCCGTGACAACAAACTTTATGACACATTTTCAATAATCTTTATATGAAATTTTAGTCCGAATGCTCGTATGGCTCATAACTCACACGTTGAAGTAGATCGATTAGCCATGACTCTTATGGATACTGCAAATTATTAATTTACGGGCAAACTGAGCAAACTTAAGAATTAGGAGATATTTCCTTCCATAAGAAACTTTGCCGGTAAAACAGACAGCTGTTTAATCTGTAGTCGGATCTAAATTCGTTAATAATCATACACAACGTAATATAACCGATCGTACTACAGTGTAGCTGACAATATATTAATATCGGTAGGAAGGATAGTTTCCGTCTTTTCTCACGTCGGATTTTCACCATCCACGGACACTAATAATTTATGAGTAACAAGACGCAGCATCGATTCGAGATAAGAACTTTCACATTGTAAATAATAATTCAAATATTGCATAACAGGATTTCTCTAGAGTGACAATCGTTAATAATTTTGGAATATTAATTTTCTGTTTTTATAATAAAATTCACTTATCACAGTTTACCTATTTTTATTTTCATTCCAATAAGTACTAACCTTCGAATCAATGGTACAACAGCAGCATTTTACTCGTATCTTTGAATCGTACAACGCGCTGCCCATACAAATATTTGACTTAATCAACGAGTTTGCAATATTTAACGTGTAAATATACGTTTTACTTACGACGAAATACGAGAATCACGTGCATTTTTATCACTAGTTTTATAACAAGCTCCGTGAATCAGTACTTGCAATTGCGTATTCGGCCTGATTAAGTATATGAAGCTCGCTCGACATTTTCACGATCGTTTCACGAGTTTCCCATCGATCAGCCTAATCACATTATGACTTTCTAAAACAGCTGACTTATAATAAAAAAAAACAACAGATTAACTGACCTATTCTTTTTTTCTAAAAATAATTTCATGCTATGAAAAAGCATAATACACTTTTTCTACCCCCAGAAAACCAAAAAATAATATTTATTTTCCTGGAAATATTAGATCAACATTTTTTATCGACAAGAAATTGGTTTTCCCGGAAAATTCATCCCTTTCATCAAATTCATAGATATTAAGACATCACGTGTTATCTTCCACCGAAGAGGAAGGGTATTGTCAAAATATCGTCAAAGGATTAGACGAGTGTCTTATGCGTTATCATTCGCAGCAGATATGACATGATCGCTGGTGTCCCTAGTGTAGAAGCCAAACCGAAATCAATACCGCTGCATGGCCTACTACGTCGTGGCCTTCTTTTCAGTTAAACCCATTTGGCGCAAGGGACCCCTTTGCTTTTGCAATTCGATGACTCGGAGTTTCTAAGCAGAAGCGAATTATGTGTTGAGAATATACGGAGAGGCTTTGAGTGCAACCATACGTGTTTACGAAGCAATGGCTTTGTGCGCTTTGAAAGGAACCAGGTTACTACGCCGTACTTTTTTCTCACAGTACAGTTTATTAGTCTCCGATCGTCCTTAGCTGGACGAATTTTTCACCGTTACAATTATATCTATCAGTAAATGCACTAGCGGATAATCAAGCAATAAGCATGCAAATATGAGAATAATTCAAGTATGAAATTTCCGGCTGGAATTCTGCTCCTTTGTACTATCGATTTCACCGGAATAGTTGATTGGCTTATGCCGGCTGTTACGTCGCAGTTTCACGAACATCGCCGCGACGTCCCGGCGCCCGTTGCAAAGTCGTACCCCGTGCATTACAACCTGGAAAGTTTGAACCCAGTTTGATCACGAGTGTTGATTCTCGAGAGTCGGCTAGACTATGGTTAACGCTCTTTGCTCTTCCATCTCAGGAAAGAACGAATGAGAAAGTTGAATTCGAGCAGATCGTCAGTCTCGAATGTGGTTGAGCCAAACGATCCGTCACTTGGACACGTGGTGGCCCAACAAGTTCCGAGGTCATTAGAGTATTTAGATCTCTTGGATCGACGCTCAAGTCATAAGATAAGCTGGCGCCAGTTCGATTTCCGAAGCTTTCGTGCTATTATCTATATGTGGCTTACGAGTTTTTAGGTTACTTGAAAAATTAATTCGATATTGTAGAGGAGATTATTGAAACTTTGACCTTACCTTTCTGTTCTTTTCGGTCATTTCACAGTGATGGATTGACTGGGTATTCATTCGTGTTTTACGAAAACATCCAAATATTAGACGCTTGATAATTAGCCTGATTAACTGAAATCATTCAGCGAAGCAGACCTCTTGCTACAGTCACAACATTATCTCTCGGTTCGTTGAACTCGACCGAAAATGCTATGAGAAATATGAACGTAGCACCTCGACGAAGAATTATTGTGAAACTGATCTAAACCTACGATACTATATAGATACATATATCAGTACAGACTGATGTATGTACCTATCGTTGGCTATACCGACGTATAACCGGTTAGAGTGCAAGAGATGTCGCAGGGTACGAACTCTCTAGTTCCATTCAAATCTTGTATTAAAGAATTATATTTATAAAAAAAATGTTCAAAAATACATTCTTAGTTGATGAAATACCAGTAAACAACATGAGAAGAGAGACAGGTGAAACTATAAAAAAAGAATATCCTAATAGTCATTCGTGTTATTTTCGTAAAGTGAATTATACTCTTTATACCAATTTAAATAAAATTCTGATGATTTGGGTCATCACAGTCAATTTTTTTTTACATAGACTGTAACTGCGCGATAAGATACAAAATATCATAGGAATGATAATCCATCTGGAATAGAACAAGGGCCATTGGGATATTCTGAATATGGAAGGTTGTGATACGTCACTGGTGTTTTGATGATAGTGCAGACGCTACGAATAGCACGTAGGCCTATAGTTGTATCAACGTCAAAATAGTCACCTGAAAAAAACATCTACGCGTGTCGTAGATATATTTTTAATTTTTAATCACGTGACCGTACATTACTAACATTAAACGACACGTTTTTTCTCCCTATTCGCGGCACCGCTCAAAGTCCACGAGGAATTATTGACGGCCGAAGCGTAACATATTTTTCGTAGGTCGCACACGATTTTTCTTGGAGAAATCTCATTTGAACCGTCAAGAGAAACGAGAATATAATCGGAAATTGTACGAAGGTTTCCGAACCGTTGATAGGACCTTGGTCTATCACGCAATCGCAGTCTCGTTATAATGATAATAAAAGGCCCTTAGAGCAGAACGATTTATTTACACAGCCAGAAACATGACAGAGCTAATAGAGTTACTTCAGAGTATCCATAAACTCCACATAACTCAGGAACCAATGAAGGATAACGGTGGAGAAAAATAGCATCCTATGTTCAAGGCCTATGGTTTATTTATACTTTATTTATAAAACTGAACCGATCATATTACCGGGATAATGGTTGTCAGTTGTCCTTTGTAGGTGTCAGGATTATCCATGAATATTCTACCTCGGTTTTATCAGTAAAATCGCTTGGTTATTTTTATTATCGGCCGACGGTACAATAAGTCAGAGTTGTGACTTATTGTACGATTGGTGTATAGATCTGCTTTTCCTTACGTATGGATAAAACATTGTTTTCACGTATGTATAATCGACTATTGACTAAGGCAGCATTAAGATGATACGACCATATACGGTTTCCAATGGCTGGATAATGGACGGAGCTGGATACTTTCGAGATTGTTTGCACGTGCCGCGTGACAGTTACCGACCGAGCAAATGCGTCGCTCTGGTGAGATACGTTCTATTTAAACTCGTTCTTTTTTTCGCCCAGTGATAATTCGAGCTAGACTTCAGGTTCGGGTCTCGAGATATTAATCGTGTGGGCTGATTGAATAAAAATTGTAAACATCGCCACGTGGCTTTTGCCGACTGAAGAGACGGCAAAGTGTTACGAGGTTAAAGTCTGTGTACCTGATTGCACGACAGTTAAAAATTATTGTAACTTACCAGAAATACATACTTCTTAACTATCTATTCAATCACTTGGCTGTTATTGGTTGACTTAGCATCTGATTTTCAATCTCTTGTTTGGTCAACAAAATTCGTGGCATTAGCTTTAAATTGTTAATGGATCTTTCTATTTCTTATCATTCGTATTATCATCGTGTTTTGTTTTATTTGCATTGTTTTGTTCTTTGCCATTTCTGATTGTAGAATGAAATAATGAATGGACGAGATGACTGTAACGAATCGTTATTGTCATTTTGATTAATTGTTATTAATCAAGGAGAAATAATTTTTTTTAAAATATAATCGACAACACGCTTTCATACGGAAATATATGTCAGTTATCTCCTGTTTACATGTATATACATAGCATTTGATATCTTCAAGCATGTTATTCTCATTACATTGCCTTGAGCGTGTAAACTGCAGCAAAAATAACGAAACATTGAACGATAACTCTGCTCATTTATATCCTCGTTTATAAGTATATGTAGTTCGGCTTGTCCCATGATCAAACGCTTGCAAAATAGTAACTTAGAAAAAATAGACAACACATTATAAAAGCCACTCGGTCAAAGAGTAAAATTAATTTTTTGACAGATAAAGAAAATAAAATTTCCAGCAGATCACAAATGCCTCTTCGTAAAATTTGTATTATAAAGTATGCAAGTGCATGGTTTTGCCATGAAATATATACATTTTTTTTTAAGATTAAAAACTTTTTCTACTAATTTTATAGAAGGCCGCGTGTGATTTTCTAAAGATTTAATTTTTAACAAAAAAATATTGCTCGTGAAACGACTTCGTGTCAAGGGAGACTGAAAAGAATTGCAATTAGGTAACTTGACACCCCATGCAATCCTTGTCAATTAACACGAGAATAACTACTTCTATTTTCACGAGTGACATAATCCTGAGTATCCTCTGACGTTACAATTCAACGTCAACGCTATAGCCGACAAATAAATATAACCCCCATGATCGAGTATCCTCCATGTGTGCACACGTTATATTACATCCTTTTCGTAGGATCGACACGGACGAAAGAATTGCATAGTCAAGAGTCATCTCTGCCTAATGAGGCGGATGATTCATAATGCTCGTTACTTGCACCGGAAATAACGATTCACAAAGCGATGAATAAATCTTCTTGAAAGACATGCCATGCGTTGCTACTTGTATCGCGCAATTAAAAGTATCGAGAAGAACGTGCAACACTGAAGTACAAATTAAAGGCACGATCCTGCACGATGCATCCACACTGTTGCTTTGGGCACCCTAAGTGGGGCGACCGTAGCACAGGATTCCTCGAGTGTCCTTAGAGAAGAGAGTATACGTTTCAAGGCCTCAAAAGGCTACGTAGTACCGACAAGGCTTTTCGGGATCTCCGTTTCGCCTATGCAGAGGCAGAATGTATAGAGAGAGTAGGCTGGAAGCAAGCATCTGCGCAGACGGTTATTTAAAGATTCTTATTGCATTCAAATTCTGTCACGTGACTAGTGGCTAGCTGCTTTTTCTTTGCCTTGAGTATTTCTGAGACTCCGAGACTCTGTACAGGGGCTGCATAAGAGAGTAATCTCTTATACAGGCTATTTCACACTGGCCGGAACTTCCAATCGTAATCGTAGTTCACTGTTGCTTTGACACTCGTCGGCTGAGAACCGTTACGATGCTTCTTTTGAATTTCTTCACTGTATGTGCACACGTTGTATGGAACAGCTGCCAATTTTTATATGTTGACTTTCCATTTGAACGCCTTGAGAAATTCAGAAAAGGCTATGAAAGTGGATTTGTGAATGTTGAATGAAACGTAAGGAATTCTTATTATGATATTTAATTGTAGGTTATCCTTGCGATGATCTATAGAAGGATTATTTATCTTTCGATTTGTTGCTGACTGCTCGTTATGAACGAACACTACAGACGATCTCTAAACGACTGCTGTTTATTAACCGAGAAGTTTGAGTTTACATTATTTTGAATAACTTTCATAGCCGTAGGGAAAAATCGCACGGAGTAACACAAACGTCAACGTTTTAAGATACTTGAAGGTGAACATTGTAAAATAAATACTGAAGCACAGACGTCTCATGTCGAATTGCTTGAACCGTCAGCAACGCCACTTTTCTTAAAATGGAACGAGAGCGAAACGATATTCCACGTCGGTTCGTACGCCACTTTGTCGCCGGCTGATGGTCGGTTGGTTAACCTTTGTTCAGTGGCCATGTATACAATTGGACCGAGTAATTTTCTCTCGTGGTTCGGTGTACGAACGCACGAATGCGCTCTGTACGCACGCACTTGGACAACCTTCTGGAATCTTCTATGCGCGCGCGCCGCCCCAATTTTACCGATCTCGGGTTCAGTGGTATTCCCATTGCCTTGGCTCTTCGCCTACGTTGCGAGGCGGCTCGTGGAGATGGTGCTAGAATCGATTGGAGTCGCTCGCATACCTTCTGCTACTGAAAACCGACCCAAGGCACTTCCGAATGAAACGACCTGTAGACTTATACCCGTTGTGTGCCGCGCGTTACGGCACGGAGAGAGTATTGACCGTCTCAGCGGGCACAGTGGAAATTTCCACTGCCCTACCTCAAGCCATACCCATGCTGCACACAGACTTTCCGGACCATCTGCCATCACACTTTTAATATTTTGCTCCAATAGCTTTCCCTCTTTTCAATTGCTTAGATTAATGTGATTTCTATAACGATTCTCATAGCAATACTGATAACGTATCGTAATTGGGGACATGTGTTTAATTGGTTGCACAATGAATGTACGAGGGAATGTGTGTAATCTACTTCTTATTTCTTTGTTCACTACTTCATAAATTTCAATTATTCGTGGCGTCAACTAGTTCCGGCGAATTCCGTTCTCCTTGAACCACGATGAGAGGCGGTAGTTAAATGAACTAGTAATCCGGACTTTTGTGAAAAGTAATGCTTGGATTAATTATTAGAGCTTATGTATGGATTTGCGGAGAGTGTGAAAGAACAATTAGAAATTGAATGAACAAGAAATTGGAGGGAAACGTATTTGCTTTATTTTTCATGATTTCTAATTTGTATTCAGACTATTTGTGCAAGTTAATTATACGTTTAAAGCTTTGATTTGGTGATAGTCGCTTCACGAACCATATGAGCTTATCAATTTCCAACATATCTTTTAGGAAATAGGAATCAGTCTAAATATAAAATGGGAGGAAATCGTACTCCTTCTAGAGGCTCGGTAGATATCATGGAAACTGAACATCATGATTTTATCGCTTAGCCAAATATGTTGAATTACTAAAAGGAATGTAGGAACATCTAAGCAAAGGAATCATGAGACAGTGACTTATACAGCTTCTATTTTTAGTTAGACGGCGTCCTTCGGGCTTACATAATGACATAAAAAGAATGTGCTCCTTGCTGTGGGCTCAGTGGATTACCATAAATAAATTACCGACCGGCCATTCGTAATTTGTTCATGTGACGATACGCCAGCATTTTCAATGTTTTCGCACTATCACATTACACAAGAGACTTATTATTGTTTATGCGGTAGCATGGGAATGAGACAGTATAAATATAGAATGGCATTTCAAGAAGACTGAGAAAATACATTTATCATGTAACAAATAATTTTTTATCTGCTGTTTATAGGTACATATCCAACGGTCGTTAAGGTCACTTCGGAGGTCGGTTTCCTTCTTCAATTTTAGATTATTCATTACTAAGGTGATAGCAAAATGTTATTTAACCTTGCAAAATGCGTTCTCAAATTCGTTTAACGTAAGTTGTTAATCTTAAATTCTGTTTACGATTCTTATAACTGGAAATTCTACATTATCATTCGAGGTTACTAGTCTACTTATACAGCGAAATTTCAGTGACTCCATAAGCCAACTGCTGGTAAAAGTTGCTATGATCAACGCCGTTATACTGTTACTTTGTTACAATACTGTTATCATTAGTTGATTCGCATACATATGTTTTTATCAAGAGTACGTACGGTATTTTCAGTAAGTTGAATATCCTTGCACCAGGTAAAAGGGCCATGTGAGAACAACTCTACACTACATCAGGCTTGATGCCTTTACAAAAGTTTTGTAAACGAACACGTATCAGGAATGTTATTTTCGAAATCATTCGACATTGTCGCATGCGACAACCGTGTAGTTCGCATGTTGAGTGAGTTTTCGTGGTGGCGCTGCAAACGTATCCCGTATGCGCGCAACATAGTATTCCATTTTCTTAGTATACATGAGAGAGAGAGGCATCTTTGCTTTCCATAAAGAATGCGCTTACAGCGCCTCTATGATAATCCACTCGACATAAGAACTACGCAATTGTCGCATGTGAAACATATCGAACTTGTCCCACGCTATACATTATACTCGGTGCAAGAAAATTCTTCCAATTAGAAATGCTAGTAATTTATTATTCATATGACTATGTGTTATTATTTTTATATAAATATAGATTTGGTATGATTTCGATGGTAACATATCGATCTGTCGATAAAGAGAAGTTTATATTCTGCAGTACCGACATCTGAACGCATTTATTGAATGTTGGCGACTAATTTAGAAAATAAAATTATAACTCACTTAGCTGCGGACAAAATGACAGATGAATACTTAACAAGTGACAAGTTGTCATAAGCAAAAACACAGGCACTCAATTTGTCAGGTAACGGTTTATTTCAATATCTTCTGACAACGAGTTGTACACATTTGATAATAATTAATTAAAGTATATTATTCCTAATTAATGAATGTCATGAAGATTGATATGGTTGAAAGATTTACACAACGGTGAATTCATTGACGCCAAAGACTTTTAGGTTAAATTTATACTGTTATACGTCAGATAGAAGTCTACTGTCAGCTATCCTTAAATACGAAACATAATTATTGTTGTTGGCGTTCACGTTGTCTGCTCACTTTTTTCCAATAATGTCCCAGGGAAGTTAGCGTCCTCAAATTAATAACTATTTAAAGAATTAAAAAGTTGCCAGGATTCAATTTTTATCTCTATGAAATTGTCTCGACGTACCATGGGATGGTAAGCTATTTGTGTTTCGTTACTATTTGCGATACGAATGATATGCATTGTACGTCGAGGCAGTCACTTTTTTAGTACCAATTCGACCACTAGGGATCACACGCTATACTTTTCGTTTCAATACCATATTCTCTTCATAGAATTTCATCACATTGAGTGCAGGTACATACCACATCATCACACTTGGTGATTGTGTGCAGCCTCTGCGAATCGAATATGTACCATGTTATACCTTATATCCGGTTCAATAAATTCAACCACTCGAAATAGCTAATACTTGAAGGGAAAGGTTTCATGCAACATCTGCTATTTCCTGAAAACATTTATTTAACTAATTGAAGTCTGTTTATTCTCGTGATGCATTTATCTATAATATTTTACATAATAATGATTACTTCAAGTGCACATGGTCCGAAAATGAAAAACAAAACATTTCTGACTTGATCAAGAAAATGTTTCGTATACGAAACGTAGTGTGATGTAGGCGTATAGCAAAACTGAAAATTCTGATTTTACCTGAAGAGCGTTTTGCACTTGGATTATTCGTTGTGGAAAGTCGGAGTTGGGCTATTTATTCGCATCAAGTGGGATCAAGCGAACCTTCATTAGATTTCTCGATATGAATAAGAGGCACTAATTTGGCTCAAGAAAAAAACGTTAGAAAAAAAATTCAGGCTAAGTGTGCGAATAATATTTTTCGTTCTAGCAATTTTATTCAGGATTTTTTCTGTATTCAAAGCTAATTCGGTGGACAAAATCGAAGGTTAACGCAGTTCGAGTTCTCAAGTCGCAATAAAGAATTGCTCAAGCAATTACGAGACGTTGGCTCGCAATGAATAATATTCAATTAAAAAAATGGTCGCTATATTTGGCTTGAGGGGTGAAAAAGACAGAGAAAGGGACAGGATGCTTTAATGTATAATCGATTTCCGACTTACGCCCAAGAAATTGAAACAGTATCTCGGTACGAGGAGCCGTGAAAAAAAGATTGAAAAATGGCTCAAAATCATTCGACAGAAAATTTCTATAGTCAAAAACACACGCGTGTTTTATTTCTTCAATTTGCAATGTACTTATTTTTTACAAATTATTCTTTTACACGCAGTCGATCCTTCCTTTCGTTCGAATTTCTATTTACAGAAATCATTTACACGCTAGAAACCGCGTACCAAGAAAAAAAGTTAAGTTCAAATATAAACCGTGTAAAATTTTACTTCAATAGCAATAAATATTATTACTAATCAAGCGTCGTGTTAAAGCATCATTAGCAGTTAATTGAAAAAATGGTTGCTCCCAATAGTTAAATAAAACAAAATAATTATTTAACGCATTTAATATTTATATCAGAATTAAACAAAAATCACAAACAGATCGATATTTACCTTCAGAAATTTTCTACCGAGCTGTATTAACGAGAAATGAAAAACAAACTTAACAATCCCCTAATCACAGCATCCTTCGAATGTATAACAAACTTAGAAAAATCCTCATCTCCTCCTGACGTGAAACTGTATTCATTAGAGGTTTTCTTCAGTAATGCATCATTCGAAGATTCGTGCCTCGGAACAATGGCGGAGGAATAAAATGCTAATGAAAAAGTAAACAGGAGGGTTTGAGTTAGCGCCAGGCACGTGGTGGTAAAGGGAGAAAAAGATAAAAAAAAAAGACGGCGAACTATAAAAAATAAAAGTTAAAGTAGATTGGTTTGAGAAATAAAATATGCCTGCCTTTTTGACTTGGCTGTTACCAAGATCGAGGGTGTATCCTCAATTTTTGTTGCTGTATTATTTATCAAGTAGTTCTGTATGCATACTTCTGAAACTCTACGCTTTGCATATTTCAGCCCAGGCCTCAAAGACCTACGGTGCACGGGGATCCCCTTCGTTCGGTCCTGACTGAAGACATTGCCCGTGAATCACGAATTGATCCGAGACACGTGCCGTCGCTTTTCTAGCAACTTTACAGCCAACCCTGGCACCATGTTAATATAATATAGTTACCGACGTTGGAAAGGCGGCAAGTAAAACGAATGAGTAATAAGCAGCCTCGAAATATACAACAACGATAGCATAGCAAAATATGTATAAGCAGGTCTATTTACTGTTGTCGATATATCACATTCTGTAAGGACACTGACAAGTATCTTATATGTTTAACATTCGCTTACATGGCAGTTTACGTAATGGTCAATTACTGCTCGTTATGGCTTACTTAGTAAATGAAGTTTTATTAGAAATTGTATTATCCAGGCAAAGTTATTACGGGTTTCTCCTTATACCGTTACGAGCATAATGAATATCAGGAGATGCCAGTAACAGCGGGACGTCTAAAGTGAATGATGATGACAATGATATTATTTAGTGTCTATGAGCCTTATTGTTGATGGTCTTGTAAATTTTGGAAATAATAATAATTCATGATGATAAAGTCGGGCTGGTTTCGATCACGTTCGGATACACGCGCCCGTCTATTTCCGCTAATGGAATTCGTTTGCAATAGGAACTGCAGAGCAGCAAAAGTGTCCATGTACAATTTCATAAATGGTGAATTTCGTATAACTGTCGTAGCAATCAGTAAAGGGCGATTCGTTTTTGTCTGTTGAAGAATTTCGATCGATAGATATTCGTATTGTATTTTAAAATCGAGACTTTTTTTTTTCGTATACCGTATATCAGTTTTTTTAAAAGTGAAAATCATTACGCTTTTTATTTGTCCAATCTAATTTGTCGATCAGCTGACGGTTGAGATGTGAATTTCAAAAAAATGGTAAACCAGGTCAAACATCTGTTGACGTATTTCTCCACGCACTTAGCGAAACACCAGTGCACTAGTGTCATACAATGACGATGGAAAAATTGAGCGACAACCTTTTCCTTGCTCTAATTTACCATTCATCCTTCACACATTACTTAAGACCACAGTCACAGTCGGAGTACATAGAGTATAGAGTATATAGAAATGAAGTTGTAGATAAAATGAATGTGTTTGACATTTCAAAAATAATAAAATGATCAGCAGGTCAGAAAAATCTTTTCGTCAAATTTTAGTTATAAAACATAAAAGTCCATGGTCCATTATCCTTCACGTGTTAATTAAGAGCATCCTCTCAGTGAGAGTACATAGAGTACATAGTACATAGAAATAAACCAATAGACATATCGCACCTAGAAATATTTACCCGTATTTAAATACCGAAAAGAAGTTGCAATTACAGACAACAGAGGGCAAATTGCAAGAAGAGGGATGATTAAAACGATCAGCGAAATCAGGCGTAAGTGCTATTAGCGAACAATGGTAAAGTCTCCAAAAAAGATATTTAAACATAAAAGCTTTAAGTGAAAAAAAAAGGAATTACTTTTCACAATATAAAAAATGCAAATGGACATTCCACGTTTTACTGGTTTACCCCATTAAAATTCGCGAACCATTGTTAAGCGATGCGTTCACGCCACAAAATTAATGTTGGGTCATAATTATTCGCAATTAGTGTAATTACATTGATAACCCTCACTTAATTCGTATTAAACATCACATACCCATGTATGCACATATCCACTCACGTATAAGTGTTTCTAGAAACGTTCGCGTGGCTACGTATGGAAATTTCAAATATTCAAGCAGTTACAACAAAGTCGCTCAAATGCCTATCCAAACTACTATTGATCATGAATGTAGATAATAGTCTCGACCCCATTCCTTTTGCACATAATAGATCGCAGTGGTAACGCATGGATAATATGTTAAAGCGATTACAGGCATCCCTGATGTTTCCCTCTGCCCCAGATCATGATCGCATTTATGCTCCCTCGAGGACCTTGCAGTAAGTTCTCGATATCTTGATCGATGCTCGTGAGAGGCATAATACATGGGTACTGATTACGTGCAATATATACATAATGTGGTTGATAAAAGACATCGATTATTTATAGCTAGAAATTTTATCTAAGCATTCCTGTATCTGTGTGTTTATGCAATGAAAAAGATGTCCTCCACGTTTTCTTTGGCTCATGAGATACGAACTGTATGCAATATAGTGTCTGTTGGGTACTTTGGATAAAGTCCTGGAAATTGCGTTTACGAGCAAACTGAAATATATATAGTATAAAGAATGGAATTTCCAATCTTGCTTGACGTCCGGGTACTTGGAATTAACGCTGCGAATATATCCAGCGTTTATATTAGAAATCAATATTCATAGCTGTGTCACAGGACCCTTGTACTATGAAACAGAGTGACGTAAGGTATTCGGAGCATTAGAAGCCTCGCTTGATTTCATCCATATACGTATGTAGGAAAATGTTTTCTGAAAAGTATATACAATGAATTTGAGGAAGTAAACACAAAGAAAAATGAGGTTTTAGTTTCAGGTATAAAAAGCATGAAATTTGGCCGATGAAGATATATGAAGAGTATGGGACATAATAACACGAGAGTTATGAAAGACTGGTATTTCGTAATAAATAGGAAATGTCTATTATTTTCAATTAAAAAAAAAAATTGATAAGTTTTCATGTATTACTGATTTTTTGTATATATAGCAACTCAAATTTAATTACTGATGCAATTATCGATCTGCTTTTTTTAAAAGAAACAAATAAATTAGTCATTTTAGCAAATTAATTATATGTAATACTATCGATACTGTAATCGGTGAAACTGCAAAATTTAACGGTTAATAATTATAAGATAGAAATCGCAAAAAGATGACACAGATTCCCAATGAAGTAAGCCATTAAATTATAGTAAAGGTGATAAAAAGTGGAATATACTGAAAGAGCCATCAGGAATTCTGATGTTAACTCGTAAAAGAACAGTACGGCTATTACGATATTAGAAGGACGATATCATGAACGATAGTATACGAGAGCACTGATAGCGATTGAAATAACGGCGTTATCATAGAAGAGGATCCTATTATCTGATATCGGAAAGGCATTTGAAAATTAGTCTTTAACTGATGTGCAAGTTTGGTTGGACGATGGTTTGAGGAGAAATAAAAAAATTACGTCTCCCATATAGAAAATATATAGAAACAATGGGGCTACATTATTCACCATTACTGGCAAAGCTTTTAGCGCACGAAAATCATGTTGGCTGAGACTGAGTAGCTGGGGAGAAATAAACTGCTTAATTTACTTACTACCAGGTAAACATTCCGCCCTGACGAGAAGCTCCTGTTGATGGTTAACATAAATGAAATTTTTTCTCCTTCCGATACTAACAACCCTCTCAATGAATTAACGTCGAGTTTGGGCCGGAAGTAAAACACATACTTGATCCTTAAATTAATTGATACTTTCGTGATATTTTCCTTTGTTAAAATATTCTTTTACCGCTCAAAGTTATAGAAGCTGCCGACAAGTATTATAGCTTGCAATCTGGAAAATGGATTCGCCATTGTTTGATCAGCGAATCTCCTGGTAATAATTTATTGGCACCTTTCAGCTAAACGTGTCGTATCGATCGAGTGTATTATCGTTTTATCATAGCGGTTCACTTTAACATTTTTTTTATTCGTGTTACAAAAGACTCATATTTAATGCCTCACATTTACAAGATTTTTCTCATTGAGATGTATTTTCAAGTTAACGTCGTTACCCTACTTTATACAATGGACTTGGGTGTAGCTAATAGTAAAATAGATCCGATTACCCCATACAGTTGATAACACGTTGTCTGCCCAACGAACGTCATATATTAGTACCTTTTAAGTAGCAGTGAAACTTTTACTATCCCAAGTAAATAATCATTATAACATTTACGTCATTAGGGATTTTACAAATTGTCTACTTTGTTTCAAGCGATTTGAGTAAGTTCGACAGTGCCGGTGATACCAGTTAACATGTTAAATAACTGGGTATAGTAACTTGCCTACCACTTTTGGAAACCTCGTGCATTCACTGAATACACAAATTGACAAGCTTCTTTCTGAGGTTGCACAAGTCACGATACTTGTGTGTTGGTTCTCCCACTCTACGGCTTCCAAGTACTTGCGAGTTACGTATAACGGATATGACGTAAGTCGAGTTTGACTGTGCAAGAAAGAGATCTCTGCCGTAAATACAAACTTTTAAACGTTCGTTATGGAATATTACGTATTAAGTAAATAGATAGGCAATGTAGTATACGTTTATTTGTAGAATTAAGCAAACGAATGATTCACCCTGACGCAAAGTTTTCTTGCGAGATAAAAATCTCCGCGCACAATAAAGGCATTCATAGCAATGGTTGATCTTTTCCTTTCAAAAGCCAACCGGCCAAGCAATTGCAGCAGGAACGTGGAAACGTACAAATTTAGTCCTTGATACTATTAGGAGCAACGTCAACCACCAATTACTAGTAAATCCATTATAAAGAGAATTTTCTAAAAAGTATTTTTTGCTCTGATACGACCTTACTTATCCTCTGACTTTTTCGTGCTTTCTTTTGCTCAGCTCGATTGATTTTTTTTTAAAGAAAAAACTGTACTAACAAGCTGGACGGTCCTTTATTAGCGGTATGATCTTCCTTTAGATACAATCTACATAATGTATGAGGTATTGAGGTTTTGGAAGTCGTATCATAATAATAGTAACGCCTGACATCCTGTTGATATTGACTCTAATAACTCTGTCAATATTGTCATGTACAAATATGAATGTTGTAATAACTCAATAATGTATTTTACTACGAAGAATCGTTTACACTTAATATAGAATCTCCGATTTAACTTAATTTCAATTTGTCTGAGAACGAAGCTTGCAACCCTATCGGTTTTCGCGTGACCAGCTTTGTTTGAACAAAGGGTACATTTAGAAGTTCATAATCAAAGGTAATCATTACCACAGAGGTGTTTTTGTTGGTCGGTTGACGTAGGATAGAACTGCGGGCAGATTGCAGATAACATGTTGCAGCATAGTGTATTGTACGTGTATATCATCAGTTAACCATTAAAATCTAACAGTCGAGCAAAGTAATTAATTTGAAACAACAATGATACTGAAATGCGATTTTGTTTGTAAACTCGAAAATTTGTCAGTTTCAAATTGTTTGTACGGAAATGGACCGCTGAGCCAGAAGCTTATATCAGCTTAACCTCTAGACTGCCGGGAGTCTATATGTGTATAAGCTTCAATATCTTTCTCAAAACGACCAACGCTTTTATAGAGCTCAAATATATTGATTATATGTTCTGAAAATTGTCAATAAAGTCGAAAAAATGTGTGGTAGTCTAGAATTTCAATTATCACAAATTATGACCCCAAAATGGTTTCTTGACCGTAAAATTTACATATTTTTATAATTCTTTATAATATACACAGAATCATGGCGGGGATAGCTAAGAATGCAAAGAACTAAGAGAGTCCGGTTTTTTTGTCGTTGAGCTTGCAACAGCGATTCGCATCAGTTTCTCGAGTATCCTTGTATCTCAAGCTGTACAAATGAAGTGGGACAGACCCTCGTTAGAAACTATAGGTCAGTAGTACGAAGCTGTTGAGCGCACGACGTCTTCGAGTTCGCAGTTTGCAATGCGGTTGGTTGAGACTGAGTCTCAGGTTAGGGTTAGGCTGGTTCTTATGGTCCGATGTGGGTTTCTGTTAGGGCAAAAGCTCACAGGACTGTCCCGAAGAACGTTCTCGCAAAATAACTTGAAGCCACTTTCCTTGACGGGTTCACTAGTGAAGCAAACCCGCTTTACGAGTTCGCACGGACGATTAAGTAATTCGTTAATTAACATCGTTAATTTAACTAAGAGAAGCAACCAAGGGCAATTCAACTTCGAGCGTAGGAAAGTGTTACCAGACAGGTTAAAGGATCTAAATCATTGGGCTTTTACAAACAATAAGCCACAAAGGTAACCTTTAACTTCTCCAACGTACATCCTAAACCTCAGCGTGTAAGTTTACACGCATAAAAGCTGTGTCCCCGCCATTTCACTAACCTACCTACAATCTCGTCCTGAGTTATTTTAATGCTTCTTACATATATGTTTCTCCTTCATCCTTACACAATTTTGTTCCTTTAGTGAATCCAAGCATATACATAGAGATAGCGTTATTCAAGGACCAGCATACCATCTGCAGTTAGCGCGATCATTTGTTTCCAATGGTAGAACTAGATTTAGGTAGTGCATTGATTCTGTACAGTTCTGTGTATATTTAAGCCTTGTCTTATATTTCTACTACACAATTGATTATCCACGTAGTCAGGTAGAAAGGATTTTTTGCGAAGTAAATTTTTCTCTCCATATTTCTATTCGCGATTCTCCGTAAAAATAATATTAGCATTAATATATGCGCCAGGAAGTTTACCGCTTGCAAGGTTTTCACACTTTTTCTTTAAAGAGAACCTCGACGTACTTTTACAACCCAACGATCCCTTCCTGAATAGCTATGTACGTGAAGTGCTTCGGTCTCGGAGGAAATTCGAAACGTCTCGTCGAGTGATGCTGCTGTTGGTGTTCCTGGGGATCGGAAGTGTTGTGGATGATGTTTACAGGGTGTTGGAGGAGTTTCACGGCTCCTCGAGTCGAGACTGAAGTGTGGAATAGGCTGATAGGTGAGTGCGTATTCATGAACACGTAGGGGGAAAAAGAATGGAGTAAAAACCTTTAGGGATATCCTATACCGTCTCAAGCTGGAGCCTCTCGATGGATAATTTTGCGTGTCTTACATGACATTTTTTCTTTCCTTTTTCCTTTCTTCTTCGAGAATTTCATGAATTTTTGCGTATCAAAGCACAGACATCTATCACCTATTTCATTGACTAGTTCGCTACGCTCGTATTGTACAGAATTGAAGCAGTGCCTGGATTCCAATCCCATCGGTCGTTGTCTACAATCCTGACAACGATAAACGAAGATTCAACTACCTCGCATTCATCTGTGATTGGTATTAACTCCTCCTTTCTTCCCAAGGCTTAACTTGTCAGTCGTACTTCGTTCTATTCAAACGCATTACTCGTGCCTTGTAGAATCCGCTCGAGTTTTAAAAAATGATTACATTAGAACTAATCAGCTAGAACGAGCGTGCTTTGTTTATTCTTTAGAATTTTCACTGGTCTGGTCGGTGCGAATATTTTGGATAGAGTGAGGCTCTATTTTGAAATAGACGCTAATACTAGAGGAAACTTTACTCTCGGCTTCGAGCACAACTAGAACACGTATATCCAGCTGAAGCCTCAACAAATGCTTTGAATAATGGTTTTCCTGCAATTTGAAATATGAGCTGCATTTCCCTCTTTCTTTATCTCTATTTTCCTCTCCCTCTGTCTTGCAAATATTTTCTCTGGGCTTGTGTTACTAGGGAAGAATGAATAGGGAACGCCCCTTTATGGCAAGTTCTTGGGTAAATAGTTCATTCTGCCAAATGGTGATTGTGATTCGAACATGCGACATCTGGATCTAAAGATGTCATCAAGTGGAACTAGGAAAAACTCTCTAAAAATCGTTCGTCCTTTTTCCTCGGAGGCTTGATTTTTCGTATTTCTAGAAATCCGCGATGTTACCTTCTGTCGGCATTGAGTCCTGCGACTTATGATAGAAATTGAGAAAGACGTAAAGTAGAAATATACATAATTTGTATAATGTACATTAAACTTAAAAACCTGAGTCGAACCAAAGTCTTGCGATAGTAGGAACAAGTATGGACAAACTCGAATCTGACAAAAGTGTCATCGATCTGGGAAGTCTGGGTAAAGGAATTAAAATATCAGATGTCTTAGCAAGAGTAGGGCTAAAGTCAATTTCATCCAGATTCATTTTCCAGAATAAGCAAATAGCACAGTCAGCGTCTGTGACTCACGGACTGTTTCGTGAGACTTTTGCAAAAATTGTATTTCAATACATTTTAAGAATTCCTGGTTATAATATTTTCGAAGTTCAAAAGTTACCCATCGCAGTTTTCCAAGTCTCGAAGTTTGTCGTCATAGTCAGATGTGTCCAGGTGTTTCTTCGCTTTAGTGTTCGGTGTCTAGTCTACGTCAAGTCTGTCACGACGAGAAACTCCAAAACTTCGTAAACTACGGTAGTGATAATAGGATGGATGCAGTTGCCCGTGACATTTTTTTTAAATTTTACATAGTTTGTTAAGATATTCTGCTATACGAATAAAAGGAAATCAATATTTTCTACTCGACTTTACAGTGGCTCTTGTCTGATGCAATGTAGACTTTGCATTGGATTTACATGGCTGACCATTACTATGGGTATAAGTGACGGTAATGCAATACTGTGATATTCCATCCTTAATACACAGAAGAAAGTTTGAGAAGGGGTTGGATTTCCACCATGCCTGAGGCAGTTTGCTCCCTTATATTTGCTGTGAGCTAGCTAAGTCGCTAATGGTCGAATGTCCCGAGTCCAAGTTCGGTGCCGTTTATATACAGTTAAGGGGGACCTCAGATGCCCTTTTCAAATTTATCTAAATTTTCGAGTCCTACGCAGTCAAAAGGAAAAGTAAACTCCTGGTTCCTTATATACAATATTTATATTGGTCCATTAAAGAAAATATACCATCAATTGTAAAAATTGGTCATAAAATACAACATCTATATCTGTTTTTCAAATTACAGATAAATTTAATAGCCTATCGAATTTTTGAAATTTTTAATTTAAAGGTTAACCGCTACTGCTAAATTTATTGTTGACCATATAGATTTATCTTATATTTAAATTTAGATGCGGTGGGTACGTTGTACCACAGTATGAAACATTAGGGTGGCTGAGGGTTAAAACCACAAAATAATATATCTCGGTTGATCGATGCTATATACTGCTTCAATGCACTCTCTCACAATTTACATTCCCCTAGCTTAAGCCGGGAGGGTGGGTACATCTGAGTATTGTCACTGGTCGCGAATGCGAGAGAAGGGGAACCGCCTGAGTCGTTCTGTGACATGATTGGTATTTCGCTTAGCTTACATGTCCCCGCATTAAGTAAGCTATGAGAAACTCTACTATATGTAAAATAGCAGGGCTGTTTATTTAGCTGAAAACTTTAGATTTAGGGGATGTTGCTCGATGCATAAGTATACCATAAGTACCGAGTCTACATAAGTAAACTAATATTATCCATCTTACTCTATAGACTAGAATTCCCTAAGAAATATTTTGCATACAGTGACGTTAAATTATTACCTACTGCCGTTTGAGCTCTAAAGTTGCGTGACGTAAAGCTTATCATAGTAAAATTCCTAAGCAAACAAATTGTGGTATAGATTGATAGTGGTTTAGCCGTGATGCTACTCATTATTTTACACGGGTTGACTATGCTACTCTAGACTATTTAAATTTCGTTTTGCTTCACTTTATCTACTGCCAATCCAATTTGTTAAGTTGATTAGAGCTGATCCGACATTGCGATTACATATTTTTCTGCTTTAGTTTGATTGAATATATTTATGAGATGAGCTTTTTACAGGACTTGTCCCGGAGCTCGTAATGAATGAATCTTGAATTTCTCTTTCTTTTTCTTCCAGCTTATAAATTCCTCTCTCTCTCTCTCTCATACATACTGTTGCGAGATTCACTCTCTTAGTTTCGTACGTAATTGATGATCGAATTCCCAGTATTGATCCGTTCTATCCATTTCGCTGTATGGAATCCTGGATTAATTATTGAGTCGAGTACCAACCCAAATATTGTCATTATGGTAAATCAATGTCCTTTGAATTATCGTATTTATTCAGAGAAATTACTTTGACTGTTCTTGGCGAACTATCAGGTGTAAAACTTTACCAAAATCGATTACAACTTTCACTTCGCTTTGTTATACCCGAATCATGGCCAAAGTTCTTTCTGGATTTCGAAAGAGAAAAGTTTCTTGTTCGTAGTTCTCGTGCGCTTATAGGGAGGCCAGAGTATAGCTGCTATTGAAAGAATTATAACGGAAAGTCCAATGTGCGACTCCTTTATCTCGAGTAAAATATTAATTACCGGAATCATTGTCAAATCGTAGAATAACACAGAGAACGTATAGACGTATGCCTAGGCCATACTTTTCATATACTCATTCAATACCTATTCATTTGTAGGACATTGATTCCATGATAAATAAATACTGTCAATTATTCAAACACGTCGTACACCGAATCGTACTTTGGTTGAATTGAAAAAGCATGTTATTTATTCTAATTATAAATACACCGTGTGTACAAAGTGTGCACGTAATTGGCTCTATATACTACGTAGAGACGAGTCACTTTACCAAAGTAATAGGTAATACTAGATCATAGTCGTTCCACGAGTAATAAAAGGGCCTGTCGAGGGCACTCATTTTCAACAACAATTACAATAGTACCATTAAAGAAACCATCAAGGGCTAAATTGAATGATTTAAATATTACAAGAAAAATATCTACTTCAGATCCTTGCGCGAAGTCTGTTGAATTATTCAAGACTAATCTTGTGTCACGAATTTACGATAAACAGTAAGTAAAGTTTTCGAGATTCGAACGCACGCCTTTTAACTAACCCCTGACCTTATGTCAGACTGTAGTTACAGTTAAACAGGGTAAGTGGTTCTTACGTTCTTACAGAGGGCTATACTTACCCCTAGGTGTTCAGCAAGGCAGGTGTATCGGGTGGTCGTGTGTCGGTACATGTGGTAAAATTATTAAGGGTTGTAATTGCTGGGGAGGAGCAATTAGTATACAGTGGTAGTTTGCTTTTAATATAGCTCTTATATCTATATATATACGTCTAAATTCTACAGCAATTATGATTATATATATGTACATTGATCACATTCATACATCGGACGAACAAGTTCAATAACGTCAAGAAGGACTGAAATAAGAGCCGATAATCTATAAATCAGAATAGGATGACATTTGTCGCGCGTTTCGAGTTTACTTTCAGTTCCAGCCTTTTTCCAACCTCGTCCATTTCTGGATTTGGACTATATTTTTTTTTTACCGTAGCCTTTGATGCGTATTTATGCTTTTCAGAACTTTTGTTCTACCGTGCGGAAACAAATACCGCTACACAAGTGTCGGACATTGGAAAACCAATATCGCTCGGTTGACAATGGAAAGTCCAAATGCCACGAGAGAGATTTTATTAACCCGATTGAGAAAGAATGCGGCGAGTGAGTTTTATAATTAAATAAAAAAATTTTACAAGCACACGTTGTCTTCTATTTTTTGTTGTTGAATAAAATGTTAAATAGGACCACTTATAGTCGGTTTATTGGTACAATATGGTTTTTTCACAGATATAAAACAATGATGTCTTTACCAAAGCCACACGTGGCTCTGTATACAATTTTTTAACGAAGTATCAATGTGCAGGGTTTTGCATTGAAATATATTTTATTTATATATTTTAGCATAAATTTCCCTAATTTTATGGAAAGCCACGTGTGATTTACTAAGGGTTACATTGTTTGCGAACTGTAAAAAAAAAACATATCCAATTCATGAACCGTCTATAGTACAGCGAAAGGGGAAGGTAAACGTAATAGGATTGATATCCATAGAAACCTAGTGACCGCTTTTTGTATCGTAGCTCAATTAAATAAAGAAAGTGTGTAGTCGTAAAACGATAGCAGTAACTCCGCCGTAATTTCTGTTGCTTCTCAACCATTTTTTCATTCAACCTCCTTTTTCAGTGGCCACTATCAAATAACCTCGTGACATCAGTAGTAGCTCATCAGCTAATCGGAGCTTCATTTATCATTTTACAATTCCTGAACTTCCATCCGATGGGTTAAAATAAACTGTATAACATATATTCGAATTTCCTCAAATTACTCAGGTGGGGTTTTACAACCAGCCCAACTGTGGGTCAATACTGGGTACCAGTGCTTTGGTTTTGGTCCGAGACTCATTGCCCATGTAGGCCCATGCTCTGCTAGTATTGGCATGTTAACATCGAGCGAACGCTAAAGGCTTTGCCCGTGCGGACGCAGCTGACAGCTCGTAATAATAAAAACGGACAAAATAGAAAAAAGAAATCATGATAATTATTTCATTATCGTTTCCACACGTTATCGAGTACAATCAATACGACGAATCTCGAGTAGTTTTTAGTTTCTTAGACGAATCAACTATCGTTAGTTTGTTTTTAGGATCTTTTACGTCGCATTTTGTAATTTTACACGTCTGTTGTAAAATCTACGTACTATTCTTAAACGATAAAGTTTCATCCCGTAAACTGATAGATTCAATGCTCGAGGCTTATTCGCACGAAAATACGAACATAACCTCACAGGCATGTGGCGACGTATCTCTAACTCGAACGTTGGCTTAACGTTGGCTCAATATACCAGCCAATTTCGGTCCGTAGTTACAAACCAACCATCGGCACCCAGTATTGGACCTATGTTTGGCCGTTTTACATGCATCGGCAAACCCTACCTAGCTACTCGCCTCATTTTTAAATAGGCCGAAAGACACATATGTACGCACTCGTATATATGACCTTTACCATACCAATATATAGAGACAAAGTGGCAAATTTTTTTCACGAAAAATTAGAAAAGTACATAACTATCTCTACCTCTTATGTAATTATATTGTAAACCTTGTAACTATTCAAGTTAGCACGAATGACGATACTCACATTATCAGATGAACTAACTTGTCTCCATTAATAATAATTCAACAACAGTGATTATGTCAAACGATCATATAAACTATACATAATTATGTACAAGATAAAAATAGTCAATTTTTGGAAGAAAATCGAGTCAATATAACATGTCAATCGTACTAGATTGTTTCATTAGTAAATACCTACTCTATGTACAAGTACGCCTTTGGTCGTGAAATACGGTTAAACTCTTTATAAAATTGATAACAGGGCTATCAATCGAATTCAATTCAATTCAGTGTATTACTTTCACTTTAATCGTGAGTTGCGGTAACTCGGATATAAACTTGTACGTGAGTGTTTCCAATTAAATTCTGCTTCTCTACGTTATCACATTGTTAATCGAATATGACTTATGACTTTTCAAGTGACTTAATCGACTAAGGGTGCACCACAAAATGTATGTTCTACGTGTTACCGAAAGTTTCCACCATGTCAGGGTTCAAATTACGTTACAGTTTGTCGTAGCGATTATAAGAGCGAATAGAAGGTAAATTCTGTGCTTTCATTGGTCTAGCCATATACGTTACTCGTGCAAGCAATTCAAACGAACAACTTGTGGAGTTGATGTACAGTTTAGGTCTGTCAGCCTAATGGCAGGATAATCCTTAATATTTTGGAAAATTGTATACGTCGAATTGACTGGTCACGTGTGACGGTGGATGAAAATTTCGAGGTATTTCTGTACGATGTGTACAACCAGTAGCATCATGGAAGTCAGCCCTAAGTTGGATGAGAATTTTATCGTTGAGCTTCGTTGATCACCGCCATGCATAGCGGCCGGCTTCTCCTCTTCTGAAAACAATGTCGACATTATATTCGTGTTTAGTTCTCTTCCCCGTCTATGATACGAAGACGGAACGTTAAATTATAAAAGGTTATTTGTCGTTTCGTAGGACGCGCGAATGATATGACGAAACTGCTTGCGAGAAGCTGAATTCGTAGGCATTAAGTGAGATTAACTTTATGGGGCGTAAAAATACGGAAACCTGAAAGAGAAGTAGAAGAACCGTCGCTACGTCTTGAGCAGAGGCTAATACGAGTACATATTTCGAAAGGTGTGTCTGGAAAGAATAAATTACGAAAATTGTGAAATACACGTAGAAAGTAATGATGGTTGGTTGTATAACGTTGATTCGATGTGGAACGTAAAAATTTTAGTTAAAAAATCTGTTTTCTTTCGGTGTTTACGATTGTATGAGATTGATACATTTTTAAGACGATATTGCATAACGCATAGAACGTTCACGATATTAATTCATGCAAATAATTCATGTACGAGTAGTTTGAATATCGTTGATGCTAGTCAGTCAATATAAATAATTAAGACAAACAGATTTGACTGGTCAAGCCTGTTATGACTGCTTGAATCATTTAGATAAATTTTATTCGTCGATCCAAACAAAATAAAAATCACGGATATCACATTTTTTAACCGGAAATGCTCGACATTTGTAAATGTCAAGTACGTTATGTTTTCTTGATATTTTTTGTAAATATCCACCCAATCCGTTTAGCTGTTTGACTGGAATTTTGGATAAAGACACTTTCGGTCCATTGATATGTACATATAAATATAGTACATAAAGTACGCACGCGCAATGAGTTTTTGCGATAGCGAATGCATCAGACACTCCTGTGTATTTCATGTGGTTCATGCGAAAATATAATCGATGGAAATAAATATCCACGTGCGACATGTAATTAACGGAACGAAATTATGGTAATAAATAATGAAAAATTAAATTGAAAATAAGTTTGAATTATAGACAGTAGTCTGTTCAGTATAATAGTGTACGACGTATGTTATCAGCATACGTGAATCGTGATAATGAAAATAACGAAATAGCGCGTGATAGAAAATATATATAATTGCGTGTACTAGGTGTTACGTGCAGATTGCACAGGCTGTCATATAAATTCCGTATAGTAACTCTAGCTATTCGCGAATACTATTTTCCTGCCCCAAGAGACACAGCATGATTTTGCATTTCTCACCTTCGATCACGTGAATCATGACAGAGACGGGCCTCGCGTTGCTCGGAGAACAGGTGTAGTTTCCACCATGATTGAGCTGCGTCTTTTCCACAACCAAGGTGGAGCCATTCTTCGTTGCTTCCACTGTAACTCCAGATTCATCGTCATAGTTTATCATGCGGCCGTGTCGGTACCAGAATATGTAGATCGGAGGTTCCGTGGCCGCCATTAGCTGACATTCTAAACGTAAACTTGAACCTTGCTTGACGTAAAGGTCGGGGGCTCCTGGGATTACCGAATACGCTTCGGTAATTTTCAAGCAAATAAACTGATGCTGGATGGGCACCGTCGGAATCTATAACACATTACATTTGATAAGTGATCGTACATACATACATATGTATGCTGTAACGTGGCGGTCAAGAACGACCCGTTACAAAGCAGCATCGTCACGCAATGCCGACGGCAAGGTGTTGGCTCCCGGCGTCCATGATTAAGGTGTGCGTGGGTCTGAATTTTGGTAGGAGGGACCAGGGGAAAAAATAGTGAACCGGAAGCGGAGGCCTGAGGCTCTTTTGGGATGACTCGACGGAAGGGATGTCCAACAATCGGCAGTCACTATCAGAACCTTGGGAATTTTAACCTGTCACGCGTGACAGGTACGGTTTACCTTCCTACAGGGAGGACTTTGGAAGGTGAATTATTTCGAATAGGCCTACTATGGGCTGTGGTAGGGAGTGATTACCGGAAATGGAGATTCGGCAAATTTTGGCTTAATGACTGCTATTCTTCATCCAGACTCGGATGATAGCAGAGCTATCGGGGAAAATCTTATATTGCGACTTTTAGGATTTCTCGTAGAGATGTGCAGCTTTCGTAATTAGGGATTAAGAGTGCATTGCAGCTGTGTGGATAAGTGTCTGGAACAACGTGGAGGAACTGCTAGAAAAGCCAGAAGGAACATGGCCGCTGCACTTCGGATTTACATGGATTATGGGAGAGCCACGGTTTTGGTAAGTACCGCGCAGACGGTCTTATTTAGAGAAAAGCTCGCGAGGGTGGATATCCGAGTGGGAGTCGTGCAGACACGCGGATTTCTACGGGAGGTATTGAAGTCTAGGTGCATACGCCTCTCTAACGAGATTTGTTAGGAGCGCAAACCGCGCCACGAGGAGATCCGCGATTTTGGTCAGGTATACCGAAGTAAGGTTAGGTCTTGGGAAGGCTAGTTATCATGACCCGGGATAGTCGTGAGTCGCCGTTGGGGAGCACATTTTACGCGACGGGATTTGCATTGTAAAAACCTTTGTTTATTTTGTTGTAAGGAATGAAACAGTACGTTACACGCCGTGTAATTATTTTGCACGTCTGTCCGACGACTTTCTTTCTTTTCTCGTCCTCGCGTTACTCTCTGCCATTTTCAGCTGGCTGAGATTAAAGCAGGGAGATTTTACGAAATCGGCTATGGCGTGAGACATTAGTGCGGGCTAACCGCACCTGGCGCACGACATTTGGGATTTTTTAGAATTTCAACACGTTGGGAACGGTTGAGAATATTTGAAGGCTACGCTGGGAATTGGTCGTGAGTCACAATACATTTGGATAAAACCATGTAAATAATATACTTCGGATACAGAATGCAACGAGTGGCGTTCATAATGGTAAGCTAATATGTTTTTTATTAATTAAACATTCGACTGCCAAGCTTTGAACTGAGCTGAGGTAACGTTAAACTCGTCGATGATAGCCCCGCGTGTTTGCAGTGAAAAAAATTTGGAAAATTCCGTGTGAACGTTGCTTTATGATCCTCGTAGCATGCATTATTTATATGTATGTATATCTTTGAGTCAGGTCTTAGAAGGTTCGAATGTACTCGAACTATGCATACGTTCGCCTGAAAAATTGTTCCCTGAGTATACTAGCGATATATTTATCCATGCATGTATATATTTATGTACCCCTGCATATGAGTGTTTCAAGGGGTAGTTCTCAGGACAATTTTATATATGCATTGGTAGTTATGGGCACGTTAGTGCCGTTAGGATCGATACTGATAAATGGTTAAGTATAATGGCTAGTTCGAATATCATAAAGCGGCGATCACACAAAATTTTAAAAATCTTTTAACTCTTTTTCACTCGGATTAAGATGGGCCCAATTAATATTACGTTTAGTTAATTTAGATTAATTTTTTAATGCTACGCACCCCAAAGTTGGATTATTTTGATGTCGTTAGCTCACCTATATGAATGCCGCTTTATGGTGCTTAAGTTCCGGAAACTGACCCTTGACAAGATTACATATATATATGTATACATTAACCCCTTTACTGCCCGCCCATTATTTTAAACTGGTCCTAAAGTGCCAACGAAAAGTTATCAAAACGAATGAAAGTTTTTTTGCTGGTGTTCTTGATAGTGCTAAATCCGATTTTTATAGCAGATTTCCAAAAATTGATATCAAAAACAAAATAGCGGATCTAAGATGGCAAACAAAATAAAAATTCCACTGATTCGACTGAAATTTGGTACCTGTGGGTTTTCGGGGTCGCAGAATCAGATTTTGATATCTGCTTTTCGAAATTCGAGTTCAAAAGCAAAATTACTCTAGTACAATAAAACATTTTGTAACACGAAAATATATTTTTCCGGCAGTGAACTCAAAGTCGAAAATGACGAGAAATCTCGTCACCGGCAGTGAAGGGGTTAGGAGCAATGATGTTTTCAACGATAATGTATCTTATAGGTAAGTCAAATTATAATGGTATTTTTGACGATATTGAAAAGTATAATAACTATGCTTCCCCATTCATCATGTGAAATTTACACACGAGATAGATTGCCTTCCAGTGCCCTTTATGTTTCCAATACGTCACGCTTATCGCAGTTGCTTATTTTGTAAATATCTTTGGCAGAGAAATACATAAGCTTACCTGACATTCATACGGGCCTGCGTCATCTTGCGTTACTTTCTTAATGAGCAGTGACCAATTAGAAGAAGATGGTCTGACAACGAATCTAGTATCCGGTGAATGAGTCGTACTACCAACAGTTAACAGTTGTCTGTCTTTACGGCGTATCCAAGTAACCTGCAACGTACGAAGCAAATTAGATATTCCAATTAAGCTATATAGCCCAGTTATCGGTAATGTACCAGTAATCGTTAGTTGTGTTATAATACTATAGATTTTGCTATAGTCAAAGCACACAGTGACGATTATTGGTACATGACGGATGACTGGGCTGACTTTAGATATTATATTCACATCATTCTATATACTACAATGATAAATGAACCAAGTGATTGAACCCGTAATAACAAAATCGCTGATACAGTTTATAGAGCCGGACTACGTTTTCGCTTATAAAAGTTTCCTTCGTCTATTTTCTCTCCACGGAAAAGTTATATATTCGAAGTATAGGGAAAATGTATTTTGAATGTATTCTATGATTTTTTTTGCTTTTGTGATTTCTCGTACATCTAGAATATATTGAATTTAATATACAAAGAATATATTTTTCACTTTAATATATGATTTTGTATACGGTGCATATATGGAAAAATATAGACAAAATATATTTTGAATTTATAACTTTTTCTACTTTTTCTATATGTCGCGTGTACGAGGAATATATTTCTTATGTATTTTTATTATTCTTCTGCACATAACATGTACCCCGTATATGTCATGTATATTCTTCGTATTTACGATACATGCGTTAAACCGCAAAAAGTTATATATACAAAAAGCATATTGCCTATAAGTCAAATATATAACTTTTCCATGGGTTGTAGTCGCTCGAGAACGTGACAAGTGCCCGAATGTGGCGCAAAGACGTGTCCTGCGCTATTCAAGGCAATGGTAAATTTTACCTGGATACAAAGTTCTTTCAAAGTCGCAATGTCTCAAAAAGGATTAAAAGTTTTCAATGACGCCAGACGCGATATTCCTGCCGTCGCAGAGGACGTATTTAAAGTTGAAAACGCCAGTGTCAACATGGTTGAAATTATTTAAGAATTTCGAGTAGTGCACTGTCGGCAAGACTACATTTTTTCGTATCACGTCTCGTCCCCCTTAGAATTCATTTAACTTTGTGAATGACTTTAGCTGTTATCGACGCTTGTAGGCGCCAATTACTCTTTACCTTATCAGAGTCAGGACAAGTTTTTAAGTGCGAAATTGTATCTGGATTGGTGAGGGAAAAACGAACGTATAGATATATATGCATATATGGATATATACATATATCGATATACCCATACGTTCGTTTCATATGTCACCCTGAATTTCGCTGTAAATCAAAGCAATAACACACCCTGAATGAAATTCATTAAAATTAATAGAAATCAATGCAGAATGGACATTTTTTAATATTCAACGCCGATATGAAATTGGTGACGTATTTATTATTGCGCAATCTGATGGACATTTACATATGTATACTATGTGGATCGTATTCGCGGTTAGATATGTGCATTTATATCACTACAGTGTACCATGGACCATTTGCACGTTATACGTTTTTTTCATGAGAGATTTAATATTTAAATTGTGACTAGATAAAAATCAATATTCAGTCTATCGATTCTTGACTCATTAGTGAAATAGTTATTTATAAAAAATGAAAAAAAAATATAATACTATAGTGCACCGTTATGTAAAGTTACAATTCTGTCGAAAAACTTAACTTCTTGATTCTTACTGACTTGCCTTTACGTACCATGGTGATGTAATCGAGGAAAGAAGAACAAAAATTCTCTCGTAAATTTTACATCACACCCTCAGATCCCTCACAGCGATGTCTAGAAGGGTAGAAATTAGACTCAGAATTTTTTCGTAAATTTCTTTAAAATCTCTCATAACGATCTTTTTATTATCCAGCGGCACACAAATCCATAATTTGTCTTCTACAGGGATTCACTCCTCAAAACCCAAAGATATTAAAAATTAACCCCTTCAGTGTGTGTGACGTATGGTAAAAGAATGAAAAAAAGAAATTGTACGATGATCGTTTGAGCCTAGTGACATCAGCCGATTATCAACCCGTCTCTAGTTTACGACTATTTTACTTTCATTAAGTAACTAATAAGGTGGAGGTCGGTATATGGATTTTTATAGTTTACCGTGAAATGCCGTTGTAAATTTAAAGAAAAAAAATTATTGTCCGCCATATTAAATTGTCCCATTTCAACATCAAAATCGTATTCAGTGATCTCGAAAACCCCTGTATACAAATTTCCATAAAGATTTATCTTGTAGATAGCCCTTCACATTTTTGGCCCACTTTTCAGATTCTCGTTTCCATAGCGAAGGTTAAGATCTACAATCCCGTCGTAGCTACAGAGATGCAATATCGCGTATTACAAATAAAATCACTGATCCATATAAGTCGCATAATCTTATATCAAAGATGTTTTCTGATTCGCACTAAAAAAATATTACATATTATAAAAAGAATTGCAGACGACACCAACTAAAGTAAAGTATAATCACATTAGTGGATCTGAATAAGATTCATTGTTACTTTGGTTCAGCCATATAAGACGAGTGTCAGTGTTATCGACTAGCTCAGTATACCAGCCTCCCTATAAGGAGCTACGGTCCATCGATATTTCCATTTTTATCCTAGACTTAGAATAGGTTACAATACATACAAGATATAATTATTTGCCATGTAACAAAAACTTCGACATAAATTACTTTTGTTTTCTTGGCTACTAGTCAATCAATAATAATTTATAAACTGTACGTATCCGATGACGTCTGTCATTTATTATCAGTACAATCCATTTCTCCATTCTCCACTCTTCCATTTCTCCTCAATGTAACGTAATTGCCTGAAAGGTAATGACGTAATCAATTCTGATTATCGTTATCAAAACGTATTCAAAATCAGTAAAGACGAAGACTAAATCAATATTTTATTGTTATACGTAAATATACATTTTTCACGACAGCCAATCTATTATTAGAATATAAAAATAATATGGAACTATTTATAATTAAAAATAGTAATCGCCATTTACCCAGATTTGATAATAATTGGAAAAAACGTATTCATTGAAATGTGTAAAGTCCTGTTGACTTCCATTCAGAAGGAATAATATATGGATAAAAATATACGTCAAGCAATGACTTCTTGTTGACTAGCAAAGAAAACCGTACGGGATCGCAAGTCTCATGATTAATAATGGCATAAAATATAACAAGCGATATAATTCGACAGTAACGATTCTTTTGTAAGGAAAACTAATTAATATATAGTCAGGCCACAACATCAATTCCACTTTCAGGGGCCACTTCCTTACGGTCCGTAACGTAATTAAGTCCCCTAAAAGTAGAACTGATGTCGCAACCGTTGGAAAAGCTTTTAAAGGCGAAGTCATACATTATATTGCCGTATCCGTATCGTGCATGTTCGGGTACTGCTGTCTAAAATTAATTTCATAGGTCAAAGTCACCGTTTATTCCGTTTGTATTATTATCCGGGCTCAAATATTGATTCGCCATGATATTTTCACTGATCAGACGATAGTGAATAATAATAAGATTCTGATGTCTGAACGGTGTTGGTAATAAAATATGTGAACATTTTGTACTGATGCAGATGGATGCTGAATGGATCGGAACGGATATGGACCGTGGGTAAAAATGTCTTGATTTGGGGAAAATCAAGGGAAATATGTGAATCGATCTTTATAATTTGTGTACAGTCAATGATTGTAATTAGCTATAATGTCTTATTAAATCGTCATATCAAACGAATGGAACTTAAAAAAAGTAAAAGGGTTCCAGGGTTCCAGGGTAATGACCAAGTTGAGCGAAGGCGGAAGTTGAAGAACAATGAAAGGTATCGGACGCCTTATTCATAAAATTTTTATCCCCTGAGAAAAGAAAGGAAAATAATTCTTTTCAGGGTCAAACCATTAATTAAGTTTCGGTCCCACTCCTCATCCTTTCTGAATGACGCCCCGCTACCACCCCTCCCACCCCTATTTTACGCCTTTCGCAGAACGTGTGAACGCGCGATACCGATAACATCGGCACGCCATTTAATTAATGTTGTCCCGCCCGAAAAGAATGGCGTCCAATCGAGAAAAATTTATCGCGCGACGCCCTGCGTCGTTTTACGAAACACCTATCTTGATTTTTCCCCTCTCTGTTACGTTGGCCCATCTACCAAGTCCACCATAGAAGTATACATCCGGTGTCGAATATACGTCTTTTCCTTGTCACAACGTCCGATCAATAAATAAATCATCTCTCTGAAATATACATTATTTTAAGCGCCAATGATTTTTCTTCCAAAAATATCAGCTCGCTTATATAACCGAAACTTTTTGCAATTTTAATATAATAATTTCCACTGAATTTCATTCCGTACGACGACACTTCGAATATTCAATATATGAATACACAATGCATATTCAAACATTCCTGACGATTGTCCCCAGTAAAAGAACTTTTCATAAAGGTGAATACCGAGCAATGCCAAAGGCGACACGAGGGACTGCTAAAAGTAGCTAATAATATCTTTTCGAATTACATCCTTATCTATGTCAACTGTCACAACTTCAAATTTTTTACTTATATTTTCAACTAAAGTGTCGCTATAAATTACCAAATTTTATTTCACGTAGAATAATTAAACTATATCATCACGACCTACAGACACGATATCGACTCCTTGTTATTAACAGCATTTCATTTTAGATTCAGTTCATCAATGTAACAAGATTCCAATGATAAACGAATTCATTATTTACAAGCACAACTTTCTATATCTACCTATGTACACACGTACCCACCTTACTATTTACCAGCTATAAACATGTCCATCCCGACGGCGGGTTATTCATAACACTTTATACGAAGATTTACGAGGAATCAATGATCAATGCATATTGCAACGTGACGGATTATCTAGAAAATCCACATCCACGTAAATAACTAATAGACTTTCTGATTGACCAGGAAATTTAGTCGCGCATCCATAATATCATCGTCCTCTGAGATAACGATGAGAAGTAAACTTTGGCAGTTCGTAGCGTATCGATTATTTATTATGTTTTTACACCCAGATTTATTGGGATGCTGGACTCTGGAATTTACTACATACTATTCCTGTCGCGTATCACGAGACATCATGACTCACGCATAACTGTGTATTAGCAACTTGGAGAAAGAGACGCCGGTCGACAATCCTCAAGAAGAGGAGATTCACGAAATACATGTGGAAAAAGGAAGCCAGTAGGCTGTAAACGCGTTATGAATAAAAGATCATTCTCATATGACACCGAGACTACAATCTTGCTTGTCGTTCTAGTATTGATTGTCTTAATGCTTCATGATTCCTTGCCTCTTGCTTTTTGTTCATTTGTTTCTCGGTATATTTATAGTGCATGGTTTGTATAAATAACAATGATATCTGCCTACGTAAATGTATTATATAGCCAAACCACGTTTAAACAGCAGGAGTAAATGGGGCTGAAACAGTATTTTACAAGAATTATATGCGGTTGCACTGATTGCAGTGATAGCACCTCGTCAAAATGCGTGAATTTTGTTCATTGATGTTACGTCGAGTGCATCTGTACACGTTTATGTATTACGTAGTAGGTAAATGTGTACTAGGATGCTGCTAATAGGTGGAGAATATTATACGATGGTAGGTACGAGTAGATTCATAAATAACGTGCGTTGTGTTTTACATCACTGTAATTAAAAATATATTTCATAGCCGACGTTCTGCTCTATGATGTATAAATTAATAAGATCTCTACGTGCAGCCGCTTTTAATTGGATTTTGAAGGATGGACTAGATTTTTTTAGTCTGCTTATCAACTCCGCTCTGTGATACTCTTGACAAGTTTTTTTTTTAACCTGCATTCGTGGCAAAATTATAATTTTATTCTCATAGCGTCTTCGAGATTTTCTACGCACGCGAGTATCTCGTTAAGGATCCTCGTGGAAACTAACGAGTAGCATGATTTGAAGCGGCAGCAATATCTCGTAACATCTTCATCGGCTACTCCATTAGTGCTAAAAAGCAGGTAAATTGGTATGTTGGAAAAAAAAAGCAAATATTTTCACCGGAAGACCATAGAATTATCCACGATAGAGAGATTCAAGTTTCTTTTAATTAGACTAGACTATCTTTAATTTATAATTTCACTGTTAAAAGTATTTGTCATTTCAATGTGTGCCAATACTCGAAATTTGGAGTTGAGTTAATTGATTAGTAATTCCGTAGCGAGCATTTAAGAATCAGCCAGGAGAAATTTGTATTTTGATATATTATGAAAAATGCGATATCAGCTATAAATTCACAGACTTTGTTATTATTTTATAATTTCTTTCGAAAATTGTTAAACTAGTTTAGTTTTAGTTAGTTTAAATATGCATTCGAATTGGGGTGAGTATCCGTTTTGAATTTATAACAGCGTGTGGCGATTCAAATGAACATTTTATAAATTTTTCTAAAATGTCAGATGCAAATTGCTCTTTCACTACTCAAAGTATAAAAAAGATAATTTTCGTGCTTTACCAATAATTATCTTAAAAATGAATTTGCTTTTCAATTTTTCATACTATTTCGTACTATTTTTAATGCACAATTATTGCTGTTTAGTGCTTCCTACATTTTATTGTGAATTTCATACAGAACATTTTAACAGTGTCTGCTTACCGAAGCTTATGTAATATACGTGCTGCAATATTTACTTACTTTATGCAGATAAAGTTCAGCTACTGGCAGACAAAATTAAGGGTTCGCATAAAAAATGTCCATAACCCTAAATTCAAATTTAGACCAATGAGCGTCTATAAAATTTTATAGATATATGATCCGCGTTCATTGGTTTAAATCTTAGGAAGATTCCATGCATTCTTTTTTATAATAACTTTTACTACAAAAATTATAAAACACTAGTATCGCGTAAATAAATATGAAATGGCTTATGAAAGTTTACTCTATGAAAATCAAAAAGCAACTTTGACAATTTTTATTAATTTCATTCGATCATATTTGCCCTCCCGTTTCAACATATTCTCTACATATGACTTTCGAACGATTATTTAGTTTCTATTCTTTTAACAAAGAATCATTATTTTATATATCTGTTATTTTAATATAACCTACACAGTACACGTTGCCACTTTGATTAATTCAGTCACTCGCAAACGTAAGTCTCGTGGTAAATTCTCTTTGTCACTACAATTTTCGATTGCTACTTTACAATGAATGACAAGTTATAAATTTCGTATAATGGACATCTGACAGCTGAAAGTGATGACGGTTTTCCTCTTAAGAAAGCTCGCGCATAATTCATTGTCGCCCTTCAGCTCTCTATGGCGTTTCACGGATAATCCGCTATCCGAGGTAGAAAATTGCTAAAGTTACCATATCCCACCCCAGGGAATCGGGAGGATTTCAAATGCGCGTGTACCGATTTCCGAAATATTCATAGCATCTCGCCTGCCGTGGAATTTACGTTCGATACATCGGCTGAATGTAATACCAAGCGTTTCGCTGCCATACGATTGTATATACCTTTATTTAGGTGCACATAGTTATATGATTCTATACGTGCATCTACTAGTAGATGCACTATAGATTCATATTACACACATATACATATATACGCTTGGTAACGTACAATCTAGCAATTCGGAAATCGTTCGAAAGTCACATGTATTTTATGGCCACAGTAGCCATGGAATTTCGAAGGAAACATCAGAAATTCCGAATTTCTATAAAGTTGAACACACCGCTACAAAGCTCTATTTAAGTAAATACAGTATAACTATACATAGATGTATATATATATATATATTTGGTTATAGTATACATAGAGTTGTATTACGTCCATGAAAATTGATTGAAACTTTATGAAAAGCATCGAACCTCAAAAGGCGATGCTGATTTCTCCAAATTTTAATACTTGCTTAATATACGCTGACGGCGATGATCATGAAAAAGGGGTCTATCGCTACTTGAAAAAAGTTGAAGAAGTTCGTGCCTCTGGTCGTACGCGCTGGCTTTTAGAACGACTTTTCATATTCGAATAAATTTATCGAACGAATATCTCGATATACACATATGTAATACGATACGTATGGTGAATTTCCATGTGAGGTTCACCTGTGAAATTCATACGAGGACACAAACCATCGGTATATAATCGCTCGTTGGAAAAGTTCAACAGCTCACGCAAACTTGACGTACATGGATTTGAGCAATTTTTTGCTGAAGCCTCTACACGCCGGAGTGGATCGTTTTATCGTGATTGGAAAGTAAATGTTGGCTCCTGCATATTTGCAATAGCAAAGAGCGTTTCGAACTCTCCCGTTCCTATCAGATTGAGGGATATCGACTTACAGTGCGTATATTTTCCGTGATACAGGTAGCTATTTGTGTTTAGAAAATATTCTAATCTTTCAAAAGTTATTCAAATTTTCAACTGCTTCATTCCGTGCGACTTTTAATTGATACTTCTACCAAGGATTCATTTTTTTTTATTTTACCTCAAGCTTACTATTCATATTGTATTCTATGGTAATGCACCTGCATCGTATGCACGTCAGACAGGGTTCTATTTATTTGCATAAGTACTGCAATTCCATATGCGAACTACTTGATATGAGCTATATTTCTCGTTTTGGAATTTCACATAGCCCAATGAATACACGGCAATGTTCTCGCATATTTGATTGAATGTCGTAGACTTCGAATTAAACAGGATTTTCTAGGCCGAGTATTTAGTTACATGTGTGAACAACATGCACATGTATGAATGATTGGTCGTAGAGAAAACATGCATGCGAGTGGATAACAGAGTGCAGCGTGAATTTGAATTGATGACGATACTGATATACTCTATGGGTCGATGTTGCGATGTTCTCTTTGGGTTCTTATCGAGGTCATAAATTTCAATTTACCAAACTTGAACAGATATATACATATGTGATATCGGGAACGGGTTCTGAGATAAAGAACGTTAAGATACACGCAACGGAAATATTTAGTTTAAGTCAGGATGTTTAGTTAAAGATAAATTTAAAGGCAACTACGGTATCAGCGTGGATGCGCTAGTTAGGTCCAAGGCGAGGTTAATATCCATAGAGTTTTCTTGTCTTGTTGGGAGTTTAGAGTCTAGAGATACGTTTGGTCCTCCTTAATGAGGAGACTAAGAACAGTTTCGAATTGAACGACGAAGAAAATAGACACGTGGAGGGCGGAAGATCCAAACTTTATGTACGCAAACTTACAATTAGTTAATAAATTCATTTGGTAATTAGGCGGTAAGGTAATTATATATATATATATATATATATATATATATTATATGAAGTTAGACAGAAACATTTCCATTTAGTACTACACTACAGTGCTACACTTTAATAAAACACGAGGATGGAAGGGAGAGTGAAAAATCATACAAAAGTAAGAAAGTGCGTGTTATGAAATTTTCCTTAAAATTCTCGACATTTTATTCCACCTGTTTCCCCCGTCGACTTGATGCAAGTCTCTTGGGAACGGCTTGTTCCGGAGTTCGCGAAAGTTGCCGCGTGTAATAAACTGCAACGACATTAATTTCAAAGAGTGCTACCTGCTACGACACGGAAAAGTTTCAAGTGTATAACGATCATTAAAGTAAAACGAGGAGTGAGTCCTAATTACTGAATGGTATTTTATAATACGAAATTTCATCTTAACCTTATACTTAACCGCCTAATTACATTAAGAGTTCGAGTTAAGGTTACAAAATACTTTTGATTACCCCAAATGGGTAAACTTGAACCGATTCGAATAAAAAGCAGCGATATAGCAGCTACCGCCAGCGAGCAATGTTTTTGTTTCTCTTGTAAACTTTCGACGAATACAATGTAAAGTACCTTTGGATTGTCAAGTCGGACACTTACCACTGTGCCACCGGACCCAAGTCCTGCTTATTTACCATTCAGTCATTCATAAGCGAACTGCTCTGTAGCTTGGCAAGGCTACGTTACAATGTATAATGAATTAATAGATACTTTCGAAGATCAATGCTTAAATTAAGGAACCTTCTGTGTCTGAATTTTATTTATGGTTTTTCTTCCTCAATTTTGTATTATAATAATGAACTTAATGTACGTGACAAGACGTGCCGAGGGAACAACAAAGATTGGACTCCATTTAAGCTTTGCGTTCTGCAAACAAATCTTTAAGCTTGCGATAGCATTGTTTTTGCTGGCTTATCGGCTTGGTAATCGCGTTCTATCCTAGGTATTTCAGCTGGCGATCGATTCGCATAAATTCGAGACCCTTCAATTCCATCGAATGACTCTAGCAGTACGGAGGTTGGAGTTGCCATGTCAAATTCAGATTCAAAGGACTCTTTTACGTTGTGAACCATAAGAAGATGGCCTCTCAAAGAGGGATTGATCTGGTGACCTGCTCACAGTCGGATCTAATTTCAAGATGGAGTAGAAAGCTAAGACAGAGTTGGTTATTAGGAAATAAATTCTTTACTCGGAGTACCATTTCGTATCTGGTTACCGGGAGTAAATTCACATGTAGCATTCATGATGATGGGCTGTGGTTTTCACCAGATTTCCTATCAAACCTTTTTAAGGACCTTTGACTTCTTTTTCAAGCAGCGATCGCGTCCCTGGAGATGTAGCTGAATGTTGGTCCATGTCAGTGAGTCTTGTTAAGGCCAAGCACTCCCTAAAGTTCTCACAGGGGATGACAATCTCACTCTATCGCTTTTGGAGGACCTCGGAGACTCGGGTTCTGTATAAAAAGATATCGTATAGCTATCGAAAAGGTTGTTCATTGAACAGCTGATACTGAAATCTCTTTGAAGACAATGGAGATGGCGACAATCCCTATTTAGGCAAGAGACAGGGAAACAGAAATTTGTTCGCTATTACAGGGAGATATCGAGTCTTGCAGTATCGACAAATGATTATTTATAATTGTTTACGTTGGTAACGATTTTGCTGCGCAACGATATCAAGATACAAATAACTTTGATAGTGACGACATCTGTCGTCATATTGCTTATGGATCAAAGCATATTAAAACCTGCTCTTAATATGCAGTATGAATCAGCGAACTATACAAGTAGAGAATTTTCTAGTAGAAATTTCAATGTAATGCAGCAAGACTGTAATAATTTCTATGTAATTACACGGTAAACCAGGAACGAAGTAGAACGAGAAATTTTAGATAGTGCATCTAATATTTTATACTATGTTGGGTGGTAAAATTTTGAGACCTGGAAAATATGCTAAAACTGTTGTATACTTTATAATTAGTTGAGTTCGGAAGAAGTTCTAACCACCGCTAAAATATGTATGAACAGTCGCAATTTTTACCTCGCAGAACAGTTTTTCGCGTTCGTGCTGCAACGCAACAGAAAAATTGCTAGATTCCATACAAATTTTTAAGTGGATTTGTATAAAGTTTAACTAGACCGAGTGGTAGACGGTCGGTCAGCTTCGGGAAGCTTCGGTTTGTGTCGCGCAGTAATCATCAGGACCTGAAGTGCTGTCCTACCAAGAACTATCGCGTCTATCGACCTGTACGTTGCGTTGCCTTGCGCGCTTAGTGACATTATTGAAGTTTTCATTTTTTCCTAAAAATCACAGAAATTTGTACCCTGAAGCAGGCAAATTTAACCACCGCTTCGTAGTAAATGTCAATCAATGATTTTTACAATGTTGTATAGGTAAAAATTAATACCCTGCCGATAAAAAAATTACCTACCTTACCATTACGCCCCAGTGTTACTAAATTCGTGGATAATTTTTATCGCGCATTTCGAGAAAATATTTACTAGAAAATTCTCCCCGTCCATAAGTAAAATTTAAGTACTCAGCACGCGTTGTTCCTTCCTATCCTATAATGTGGTGAAAGCATCTCTAAAGTTCAAAGAGTCTATCCGCTAGTGGACAATACTCCGTCACGTTTTGTAAACCTCTGAAAGGAATAGCGACTGAAAATTATGTATAAAAGTAAGATAAACCATAATGCGGACGGAGGTACGTTAAAAATGTCCAAGGGATAGCATCCTGAATACAGAAAGCAAAGTGCCGCAGGGCCGTTATCTGTCTGACTTGGAGGCGTCGTAATTAACTGCTGTCAGAGACACGGGCGCTCGAAACAAAACGAAGAGAGCTTTCCACTCTCCCTTGGCCACTATTTCCTCTATTTCTAACACTTCTAACCCTTGGAGCTACTCCGCTGCAACCCTTACTTTTCAACCCCTTCCGTTCGCACGTTATTCCTACCCATCCAATCCTTCTTAGGAAATTTACCCAGGCCCGATCCTGATCGCACTCTTGACACTGCTTCACATACCCATGGCTATTTCGATCCTCTATAGCATGATTTTACTAGGGGTAGGCACTGAGGGTGCGGACTACTGTCAGACCTGCCAACCCCTCCTGATCTCCAACACTGAATTTACGAACCGGAATTCATTACGATTACAATCGATTGCCCTTGCTTGTTTGATGGATGGAATGACTATGATATCTTCGGTGAGTACCACCCGAAATCATCCCTACTACAAATACATAGGTATACATCTTACTGTTAGTAAATATTTGCTATATATCCTGTTTAACTAGTTAATATGTAGTATTTTAACATTAAAACCGTACTAAATTCACGGCAACCTTCGTACGGGTCAGAATGTAAAAGCGTCTCTCAAATTTCACGATGATATCATTGTATCTGTATCAACTGACTGTATATATAGTTATACGAAAAAGTACACACCCTTTCTAAAAATGATGTACATCCTCACTGGGAGAAATTAGATACAAGCGAATTGTTCTAAAGTTTTAGTGACAATAAAATTTACTTGGGTGGATATTTCACGACCCCAAAAAAAACATTTATTTTTTAAACAGGGCATATATACTTTTTCTGTGCAACTGTACATATAATATACACGCACTGTGCACGTGCTCATAACTTTCCCGTGGCGTCTGTGGTATGAAATTGCATCTGGGACATGAAAGATTCCGTATAAATTCTGTTCTCACACTATAGATACCTTGTGAAGAATTATTGACGGCATGCAGAGACGAGGGTAAAGCAGTGAAAAAAAATGAAGAAGCAGAGAAAAAGAAAAAAAATTGACGATTGCCACAGGCAATTTTTCAGTCGTGCAGAGGGACCAGACACCGATGGAATTTTAATGGCTAAAAATTACGTGAAACGACAGAAGAGTAACGATACGACAAAGTGTAGGGTGACGTAGCGTCGTAGTAGATCGTGGCTTGGGGTGGGTGTGGTACGTCGGTGCTTCTGGCGGTCGGTTTTGCACGCAGAAGCATCCTCGATTCTTTCTGCTGCAGTAAGCAGCTTGCGGCTTGAATACGTAGTAGGTTCTTGAGATTATTTATTTAAGGACATAAGAGAAGCTTACTATGCCTACGCTGGGTTCGGTGAGCTTGCAGGGTAACACAGCAGTACCTCCCGTTTGCGCTAGAACCTCCTTAATTGGCTCAGGAAACGTCAGACAATCCCTCTCGATTTGATTGTTTGCCAGATGTCTGCGACGTATCACGGCCTCTGCAACATCAAGGACAATTTATGTGAGTGGAATGGAATCGCGTGGTTCATATTTTATATATTTTATTTTTTATTCTCCATCGCGACGTACAACCTCAGGAGAATATCATCGCGTATCGGAAAGTGTCAAAAAGCGAATGTATGGGTACTCGGCGAGGCTGGAGAAGACGAAAGACCTAAAGAGGATGAATGTATCGCGAGCTTCCTTGGTTACGGCGTGCGTCAATTTGATTTCACTAGAGAATCATCTCAGCGAGATGGATATATCGTCTCGCGTTGCTACCAAAGTATTTCGTTCGTGCGATATCCTTTTATTCAGCACTGTGAAATCTCGAAGAAAGTGAGTAAGCAACGTAACAACACGGATCATCTGTAAACGTCCTACGGTATGCAGTGATAAGTATCGGTAAAAAATGTGTTATGTTCAAAATAAATTATACAAATTTACATGTAATTTTTCCAGCACTTTTACCATGGTTTAGAATTAAATTTATTAGAGCCTATAAGTCATAAGTTAAATTCTGTATTTAATTGTCGCCAATATATTGCATACAATTTTGAGGATAATTTAATGTCATTCTAAAGATCGCACAGAATTAACGTAATTATGGAATTCTTGTATGGTCTAACGTGACTACTTTGCGATCGTCTCTGCCATTGTTTCGTTGTTAATTTAAATAAATTCAATATTTTTGTCTCAGTGTGTACGTTGTTATCGTTATCATTTCTAACAAACAAATTAGAAATCTTATTAACGTTGACACAGACCTACATTTATACACGAGAATACGTTACGTACTTATTGTAGCATTGTGTTGTCTCGTTCTAAGGCTTTCATCTTTCACCCCCAGAGGGTAAAGTGGGTTCACTTCAATCCAAAGACTTTGTGCCTCTTTCGTGACACTCAAACGAAAGGAGAAATTTCCTGATAATAATTATAGTAAATTGGTCCTGCTCCGAGGTGTTAGACATGCTCGAGAGGCCAAGGTGTTCCGTCGAGAGGGATTTATTAGCACGGTTAGTAAACGCTAAAACGAAATACATGCCGGAGGCCAAAAGTTTCTTCTTGGACGAAAGATCCTGCGAGGTGTGACGCAGACTGTGGTGTCGAGAGAAAGCGAGAAAGCGTTCTCAGTGTAGGGAGGGTAACTAGGTAGGTTCATACTATGTATTGGCAAAGTTCAACTTGTTCGGGACCTGAACTTTTTGACCTGCGATTTATTTCTTTCGCCCGCACTCGCCAGTAACATCCACCGCAAGGTATTGTTCTTCGTGGCGATTTACTGTAGAAACTTCCCTTATGCAGTTCAAAGCCTGTCCCGTATGTCGTCCAAACGTGCGCCGTTCATTCTCCTTGCACAAGGGCTGTTATTACCCTCTAACGCATGTATTACGAGTTTGCATTGCATCGTAACACGAGGTAAATGGATACTCTGGTATATTGCTGTTAGATCGTTCGTTTACCTCATCATTTCGGCTATCACTGTACAAACTCAATAATGTTTGAGTGTTTACACTCCTTTGTGATATTCTTTTTTAAGGTCCTATTGTCACTCGCTTAAAAACAAGAACAAAGGCTGAAATTCGTGTTTCTTGTTCAATAAGACTTCTCATGGAATATGTCAGCGAAGCCGGTGTGAAAGAATATTTTTTGCGAGACGTGAAATCTTATTGGAGTTGAGAGTAAAAAAATTCATAATTCAAGATAACAATGAGAAACGATAATTTGGAACAATACTCTGAATTTCAGTTGATAATCTTAATTTCGTGTAATAAACTGTAGACAATGATATGGAAATGTTATGATTATTACGTTTCATTGTGAAAAGTATAAAAATTACATTATTGATTGCCTTTGTCATTTATTTATGGATGACGCTTATTGAAATATGATTTCCCGTGACTCAATGTTATTAATCTAATACGAAAAGTTAAGGTTCTGGTCTCGCCACGAGTCTCGCTACACATTATTTCTTGCTTTCGAAAGTTCAATGATTCGGCTGAAAATTTGTCTATTATTTATTTTTAAATATTTGATTTTTTAGCCCAGAAGCCAGGAAAATCCTCTTCTATCCCGGATAAGCATTTACGAAGAATCAAAGGAACAGAACGAATTTCTTTTCCAGTAAAAATTGCCGCCGTTCCCAGGAGAGAGTTCGAATTCACTTCTGTTGGACACAGTCGATTCGGAGCTTTTCGAGCTTCTTCAGCTTTTTCTCTTTCTCTGAACAAATGTCCACAATTTGTAACAACCCACGTCGTCAACGAAAGAAATTGGATTATCCAGTTTATTCGGTAAAAACGTATTCCTTTATGTCAGTAATAATAGATATCCTAGGACGATTATGGTCAACGGAAATAATGCAAGAGTGAAATTTCAAATTTTTAACCATAACCGTGCAATGCCTCTGGTCAATTCTTCAAGCAATAATAAGCTCGACATATATTAATTTATTTGATGACAGTTGGACAAGTTGAAAGTCATCGTAACTTTATCATTAAAGTAACCAAAAATAATCGTCTTACGGTTGCGTTCGCAATGCATCTATCAACTGGGTCGTTTGTAATTACACGAGTTATTCACTCAGCTATGCAGACGGAGGAATTGCATAGAATTTAAGATTCACTCCACGTTCACCTCGCTTCCATCCATCCTCCCGCATCCACCCCACCATTTCATCTTCCAACTTCCTTCGAATCTTAGATTCTTGGAGTCTCAGAATCTCGGTTGACGAGCGCCTTAAATTACATTACCCATTAGAGCAGATGCTTTAAAACGACTCGCTCATTCCAATGCGACACAAATTCCTGAACTAGAATGCATCACAAAAAAAACAAAATACCAATTACAGCGTGTTGCTCATGCATTTATTACTAATTGCAAGGTAATTTTATTACCTACGCGTGATTATGATCAAGAAACCTATTACGTTAACTCAATTTGTATTCCGCAAGGATACAGGTAGCATTTAAAACGACCATCTTAAGATTCATTTCCGTCCGTATCAAATACTCTTGGGACTTGTTTGGACGCTACTTTAAGTAAAATTGAATCGCATACCCAACTAAACCCAAGATTCTCATTAGGATGAGGTCAGAGTGTGTTGGTTGGATATCGACTACAACTTATTTTACATAATAGCGTGCAGACTCCTCGAACAATTTGAAAGACGCTTTAACGAGTTAGTGCACTTTCCTTATGTTCCATTAGTAGTTTCCAGCATGCGGAACGTGCCTCGTGTTGTTCCTATAATATAACTATGCTCTGCGGTAAGGGAGTAAACTTTGAGTTTAGAATAAATCAGTCGGTTCCTTGAGATCCCATAGACCGGACTGCGTAGCAACGTATAAATACATGGATACAAGCTGTAAGCGGCGCAGAAGTTTGTCACTTAATTCTACCTTTGGTGGTTATTCTCGCCATTGCCGTGCAACTTTCCAATTATTCGATGGAGGCCATTGATCGCAACTGAAAGGACTTTGATTAGGGATAAGGGTTAACGGATGGGATACTGGCGGATATGTTTGAGCATTTATGGCTCGTTAAACCGGTAATAAAATTTTCCTCTGCGTTGACATAGATGTCTTACTGATAGTAAAGCCTGTTCGTCCGGAGGTTTTACACGTTTCCAATTTCCCGCATAATTCGGCCATATGTGTTCATTTTCACGCGAAATGTCATTCTATCAGTCATAATAATTCCGCATCCCAATCGCCGCATAGCATATTGCATCGGAGATGTTTTGTTTGGGCGGTTTTATGACAATTGCATTTCACCATGCAACATTGATTAATGTGGTTTTCAAAGCAGAATGTCTCTTCTCGTTGGTTCGTCGGATCCGGACTTTAAAGTAGTGTAACACGTACTTCAATATCCATTTTTCACATTTAGTTAAAATCATAATACAAGGTCTAAAGCATTAATTTAATACAGTCGAAATCAGGCAGGATTCTTTAAGTCAGCCTTTTACTTGATCGGCAATACATGCCAATGTCTAGTACGAATGTGCGAATTTGTTGAAGGATTTAACGTTCCAGTACTTTCGATTTTAGTGAACCGCGTTAGCAAATAATGATATCCCGTTCCACGTTCGAAATGAGCGGCAGATATAATCAAAATTATATCAACAAACTGTCTGCGGAAAACACACAGACGAGAGCTCTGTTTCGGCGGGGTGTTGAATCGGGAGGTAACGATACTAAAAAAAATATTAAAAAAACTGGTGAAGTTCATTAAAAAACAATAAAATTTTCAAATTAAAATACGTAACCGCAAATTGGCCCGATTTAATTAAACCAGGCACGAATATTCAATGAAACAACGGTTCCTGAGTAAAATATACAAATTTACATAAAACGAGAACGAACTATATCTCGAGACAGAAAAAAATTCATAGAACGATTCCGTGAATCAATTGACAAAAAGAATCAAACAATTAACAAGGCTCTATAGCATTAGAAAAATAAAACAGACTCTACACAGAATGTACAAGGTAAACGATACTATACGCAATTTTACGCCAACGGACTAAGGATACACTTGCGCTAGGGAAACGATTCCGTGATGCGTGGACTGTATAAGCGGCAACGCAAAATCAAAACGATAAGATATAAGATCGCCCCTCTAGCTCGCCATCGTTTTAGCAATCCTTCAGATCCAAACATCATCGGGAATGCGTAAGGCGTCGTGTTTCAAGCAACTCTGAGTCTCGGTTTATCTCGCAACACGACAACTCGGTCAAAACCAAAGGCGTCGCTTACGGCCTTCCTAGTCGCTCGAGATATCCACAGTTTCCTAGATACGAGGTCTCTCAAGCGGTTACGATAAACCATACAAAACTACGCCAAATGACACAAAACTATTCAAAACAAAAACACGTGTAACTAGGCTTAGTCCTAGCGTGAGTGACGCTATGAATTTCGAAAATCAAGAAGTTTCACGAGAGGCGCGCTTCAATACATCCCCTAGGCCAATCGTATTTGCGATTTGAGATCGTAAAGACGTTCGCTAATTGTCCCCCGTAGTTGGTTTTCTGGGATGTGTTTCCTGGGATGCATTCGGGTCCGCTTAAAGATTCCAAGTACAAAGAAATGTACCCACGATAAAAATAAATAAAGATATATAAAATAATACAGTCCAACGCCACGGAACTTGTTACAAACGCATAGGGCCCTACGATGTACACGTAAAATCGCTACTTGTCCCTATTTCGTGACATGCATCAAAATGCCACGTAACAATATATAAATTTATGTAGTAATTATTTATTTAATCTTTTGTTACTTTAATATGCTATGCTCGTTTACATTACCTTGCCTGTATACTGACACGGTAATTGACGTAACTTTGTCTTTCCCCCTTTTTGTTCTACTGTCGTATATCCTGCTTTCTAGTTTAACAATGCATTGTTAAAAAAGAACACAAACGAAAAATACAAAATTACGTTAATCTTGTCGAAGAGCATTGCAATTAGTCGGGTATCCAGTACAGCAAGTTTTAGTTACCCGTAGATAAATAGACTAGCAGCATCCCATTGAAAGTCATGGAACGTGGGTCGCACAATGCTCACAAAGAGGGGAAAAAGGAAATGTAAAATAGAAAAGAGATAGTAAAACTACTCATGCATAGATACGTGCCACTGGAAAATGGCCAATATCGATGCGAAAAGACTTTGGCGTTTATTGGCGAAGCGAACAAAAAAAAAACATCACGCTGACAGTTGGCAATAAAAAAATTGCTACCAAACTTTTCAAGAACCACCCTTCTGACTTGTTGCCCTTAGGAAGTATCGTTATCTATATCTATATCTATGTCACACTTCATATGAATGACCGACAGTTATGAATGCCCCTCGTTACCAAAGTTTCGTAACTGTCATCTGGTCTCATCAGATCTCGAAGTGACAAGCACGCGCACACGTGGTACACTTATATATATATATACAGAGAGTACATACACAGTATATAGACAGTGTACGTTTTCGCAAAATAAAATAATCTCTAATAATTGGCACCGAAGCCAAGAAGATTGTTCTTCTTGAAAATCTTGTTTACAAAGTGTCCCTATATCCGTCTCTTTGACAAACTTCGACGGATAAAGAGGATCCAGTTGTCCATCGCTCAAATATATTTTCGAGTATAAATCTCTCCGTAAGCACTGTTCGTTAACGCGCGTTTGCACAGCTTGCAAAAACTTTCCGATGGCTTTTCAATTTCGCATTTTATTTTCTATCAGTGACGCACTTCGCCACGTCGCTTGACAACGTAACGAAATTTTTTTTATCAGCTTTCATCCATTGACCGCGCTGTATACTATGTATATACTTACGTGAGCCGTGCTACCATCCAATTCTGCTTTGTCGCGCAATATTGTATGCAAACACGTCGGCACGGTGCTCATGTGCGAAAATTCGTCAGGACAGGAGGACCGGAGAGGTGCTGGTTTTCCGTTTGATCTGTGCGTCTTTCCCACAACGCAGTTTACCTCGTGCCAAATGTATCCACGTCGCTGGAGGCCTCTTTGCCGCAGGATAGAAAAGCATATTTAGTCGTCGAAAGTTCTAAACTAATTGTAAGTTTACTCGCCATTACCGTTTCGCATATATACGCGCTCTTAAGAAATCTTCCAGGAGGCTGTTATAATCATTTCGTTTTCCCTTGCGGTGTGCTTACTTTTAAAACTCATTTCGTTGCTACTTTCGCCGCGGGAGAAAATACGCCTTTTACGTTTCTATACGTTTATTAGTCCTCGGGAACAGCGACCATGATAATTTAAGGGACTAAAGGGTGGCTCGCAAATATTTTGCTTTATCAATCGCGATGATCTTAGGAACTCGATACCGATACAAGGAGAATCTTGTAAAACTTTCTTCTCCACGTGAAATTTCATTGTTATATTTATATCATTAGTTTCTTTTGCATTTATCTTATTCGCACCTACGGTTTCCTATATCGCGACACTAAGCTAATAATTCATGACCACTGGTGAGAACACGTATTTAGTATCCATATTTTCCCGTACGATTATCACACGAAAATAGTATAAATAATACACTGGTAATATAACTGAGGCACTTGCGACAATCTCAATATTTTCTGTATACGAGAAAAACCTGTCTCCGTGGAATTTCGTTAAATCAAAAAATACTTTATACAGTTACCATACAATATACACAAGAAAGAAAAGGGATAACACGTGAAAAGAAAAATCAGAAAATATTATAGGTCTTCATACATGCCACGATATTTGATATGCATCATACACAATTATTCCGTCACCAACGTGTCTTCGAAATTCACGTTAATAATTACTCTGTATGTAATCGTGCGTCCGTATTTCCAGCCAGGAACGAAATAATATTGGGCTCGAGGACAAGGCGTCTCCGCGAATAATACGTATTGTTATTTCTTCGCATATATTCAGTTCGCCGAGTTTCCCCTCGGTTGTTCTTCCTTTCCTCTTTTCTTTTTCGCCGTGCATTTCACTGCCCAGAAAAAGGCAGTCATCAGGACCATTCAAGCAAACAAGAATAAATCCACTCTACGGTGGCAAGAGAAAAACACAGTTGGTGCGCTGGGACTTTTCACACACGATTTATGAATGCCAAGTAGACGCACTATATAATGTCTGGTTGGATGGTACAGACCCTATCTGCAGTCGAGACGCGCCGTAACGCTATTATGTACGAATCATTAGCAAAAGTGTATTGACTGATTAAAAGGCAGAGACATTAATGATTTTCCTGTGGTCTTTTACTAGAGGACCGAGCCGGCGTCGTGCTTTCGCTACAATAGCAGCCTCGTCTGAATACGAATAAGGTCCTGGTCGATCGGGTAAGACTCTAATTGAGAAAGTTCTCTCGTGTTCCCTCGATGGAGATAGCTCCGAAGTCTGCCGTCTGCCTACTCGTGATTAAGGCTGCTGCCTTCGAAACCTCGATTAGAATGGTTTATGAAGTGAGGTCTCTGTTGCCGAAACTGATTTTCCACGATTTACGCCCATCCCACGGGGGATGTTGGTTTTACGTGAACTTTTACGGGGATCCAATTTGTTTCTGTTACCGAATGAAAGTTCATTAATTGCCAGTTTTCACCTCACTCTCCCCGTGGCGCTGAATTGCTTTCGTAGCGCATTCAGCTGCATTGCTTTAAGCTAGTGTTTATTTTTCAATGTTACCTAGAGCGGAAAGTAAATATGGGTAGGGAGTGGAAATGTCATATGTGTTAAAGGACGTAAGGGTAAAAGGCTTCCCTGATCACGAGTATACGGGTCAGTTGAGTTCAGCCTATCAAAGTCCTTATATAGTAGACTTTATACATGTTGATGGTAGAAAATACAAAATGTCATTAAGGAATCTAATCACTTTGACGAAGAGCAGTAAGAGTTAGAATTTTATTTATTTTCTACTGCTTATAGAATCGTAAGACGTTTTGATAGAATTACGGTACAAAGTGCCGTATTGTCGTATGAGGTACATTAGAAATGTCTGAATCGCTGAGAAGAACGAGACTGTAAGAAAAGTGTATGATAAAAAAATTAGAATTAATTTAAAGTTCAAAAGTGCGAAATGTTATAATGTAATTAATATTCCAGAATCTGATAAGCGATCGGTCGAGGTTGAAAGTGCTAATTGAAAATCTGAAAAACTATTGGAATTCGACGAGAAGAACGGAAAGTGTGAAAAACGAATTTTTCGATATGGATTAATTTTTCAAATGAACCATCAGTCATACGACGCAACCTATTATAAGAAACAATAAGAACTTTCTTACTTGGTGAAATCTCACCTGTCGATCGATGTACGCTCTGCGATGCCAGAATAATCAATAGTCCCGTCAACATCCTGAATTCCTCTAAGTCTTCGCAGTGAGATTTCTGAAGGCTGCAACATAAGAGAGAGCAATGATTACGTCAGCACAGAAAATATCCTTGCAAGCACGTATACACTTGTTGCAAGTTTGCTTTGTGCATACGCGTACGATCGTTTTTCCGAGTAGCTTCAATTCACCGTTAAAAAGCTCGAGTGCTACTATATAGTAAAAGAAGTAAAAGCTCCCATCGAGTATCGGATATCGAATAGAGTCGTGACGTGAAAAGGAGTATCCAGGCGGACGTATAGTCGCTTGAGAATGCAAGAGAGGATTCAGTGATCAAAAGTAAAGGTTGCGTTACGGATCAGCCGTACGAAGCTGGACTGGAGATAAATCCGTGCGTTCATACTCGAGGCGCATAATTATCCGCAAGCGTCCGTTTGCATAAAATCCAATTAGAAACGATCACATGACAGAAGGATAGCGCGTGCGCTTTGCATCACATGAGATTAATTTTGCAGTTTGGGTTTTTTTAAAGAAAAAACGAGATGATGCAGGGGTGTGCAGGAGGATCTCGAGTCCAAAATTTAGCCTTGGTTTGAACCTATTTTCTATTTTACAGGATGACATTAAGGCTGACATTAGGATTATGTGGTAGGGAAGTTCGAGTGAGTTAATACGAGTTTGTGTTTAAAATTGTCAGTTATTTGCAAAAATTATAATTTAAAGCAACAAATGGTGTTAAATCATTTTGACCCTTAAACTGCTATTTTCGAGGTAGAAATATTAGGGTTCATTCTCATCAAAGGCAGCGGGTAGCGAGCAGCAAGTAGCGACCAATGTGTAAATAGCATCGAGGTATTGATATAATAAATCAGACCTAAATCATCTTGCCCATTGGTTACTGTGTGTTGCCTTTGGTCTGAATGAGCCTTTAGACCCATTTACGGCCTAAGAACCCTAACTACTGATTTCAGTAGGATCTCGTGGTTAAGATTCGTGTTTACATACATATCCCCAAATCTTAGTTAATCAATTATATTTCATAAGGCTGTTCAGGTCTAAATCTGTGTTTACGTGCTCTGCTTGAACTCAGCATTGGCCTCAAAGTTTTGCCTATAGGATCGTGCAGACTGAAACTGGTATTACACTTCAGTCGGCAAACCCAAAGAACAAAGGGACGGAGGTTGTGTGGGTTCAAACCGGCACTAGATTTTGGACCCGGGTCGTATAAGTAATCAGGAAAGATGAGGAAGGACGAGAAAGAGTGCTGAGGTTTCCAAAGGCAATATTGCATTATAGCAGGGTAGGTATTGCAGGTTCAGCCGTGTCTTCTCTACCCCTCGTTGGGTCACGCGACCATGGCTATTTATTTAAATAAAGTCACCTTTGTTAAAAGTAAGTTTTGAGGATACGTCGTATATATCAATGTTTCTATTGGATGATGTATTGTATTCCGCCCGCCTGTAAAAATACGTGTAGGATTTTTCACATCGTACATGGCAACGACGCTCGCAATCCGTTTTCCATATATATGGAGGCCTGCAGGTATCTGTATTACTTACCCGGCGGACAAATCGCAAGAAAGGTGAATATTCATGCGACAGTTGGCTGACGTCGACATCCGTATTTGTATTCATTGGCTGTTCGCTCGCGAGGTTACGAATAAGCTTGAAAGCATCGAGGCATCGTATTCGATCGATACATCGATTTTCATGGGGTCCGTCGAAGAAGTTGTTAGCATCGATGCGTTAACTTTTACTTGAGGATGGGGCTGAAGCGAGCAGACCATTACCCCTCATTGTCCTTTGGCATCGCCCCACTTCTAACTGGGCCCTTTTCGCCACCCTCGAATGCAACCCCTCGTGCAGTCTCGCGCGAACAAAAAGGGACGCGCCTTGGGCAAGAACTGGCATTAATAATGCGGGTCTGCGGTGTTGCAATAACGTGGGTGGAGTCTCCCGACTTACAGTAGCTTGATAAACGGATTCGCATAAGTTTTACGCTCGTTCCTTAACTTCTAACAGGAATGCATGCCGCGGCAGCTTCGTCTAAAATTCAAAAAGAGGCAACCCCTTGGCGGTCGGTGGGCAAGATTAATAACGGCACGCCGGCGGCTATGAAACATAGGAAATTTTCGATGCCGCCCACTTTTCTTCGCCTGCCGCATGCTTTTGGCCTGATTGGACTGGAAATATTATTTTCCAAGAATTTCGCTCCTCCACGCGCAGGAATTTATCACGGTACATTTATAGTACCTCGGCGAGCGATATCACGGATATCCAAGACCTGCTGTGCTCGAATAAAAAAATGATCGCGCCAGCAATCGAGAGATAAAGTGGGTTTGTTTTTCTTGGAGGTGTAACTGCGCAAAGAGTGAGATCGAGTGGAAGAGAAGAGCTTCGTCCAGGTCCTCGTCTGTCTTATCTCCATATTTTTTGACACATCGCCACGGCAGCCATTCGAATCAACGCAGAAGCCTTTTGCTATACGACTAAATCATCCGTAAACGGAATATTCATGGCGTGATTAACGTCGCTGTTGGAAGGTTTAACATTGGGCTTATTGCGAAGTATGGATGATGCACTGTAATAGGAATTAATCTTGGATTATCTGCGTCATCCATTTTTTGCATTAATCTCGGATTTAAAGGTACATTAAAGGAAGATGGTATAGCGAGAATACAATAAAAATTTGCTCGCCGATGAAAAAGAGGGAGACATCAATTTATTCGATTTAGGGTTCAAAATCCTCGTTAACCGGATGTACAAGGGAAGAGGAGGAAGTGATAAATATATTTTAAAAAAATAAATAAAAAAAAAACAGAGAATGAGAAGCACAATAAAAGAATAAGAGAGAAAGAGCAGCCAGACGATTTCCAGGTACAGGTACAGTGAGAAGAGAGAATGAGAGAGGAGAAGTGTGAGCTAAACAAGTTTTAGATTGAGATTTATTTTATCCAGGGTGTCTAGAATCGCGCTTACCAGCTACATACATAGAATCCAGCCTGGAAGACAAAACGATGACAAGGCCAGTTCAGCATTGCCTAAAGTCCTCTCTTGTAACGTCGATTAATGTAGGTTCTTTGTTGCCTTCGGTACCTTAGTCACCTGCAGGAAGTCTTCTGGACTTGCGTGTGTCAAGTCATAAGGAGCGCGCTCGTTTCGTTAGATTCATCTCGCCTCGTAGAAGCGAATGATTTATTTGCTGGATGTCCGACGCTGAAAATCAAACGCGGCCTGACATTTCATTCCTGACCATTCCGAATCAGTGATTTGAAATATCCGCGACATCATTTGAAGCTTAATAAGTTAACTTCTGGTCTGTCGCACGGAACGCCAATTTCTATCGCATTTTTCACGGAACCTGTCGGTGCCCATTTATGAGAAACGTGACATTACATTTGCTTCCCTTTCACGAAGCTTATATAATAACTTCCTTTCTCATGTTGGACTCTACGAAATTTTCAATTTTACTATGTACATTATATATCAAATACTTTCCTACGTATATATTATATACCTATACTATATACCTATAAATGCTTTCTACTGTATCGTGATCTATCACTTTGTCTTTTATTATCTGCAAAACCAATTTGGTTGTATTGTCAGGAAACAGTTACTTACCGACAGAGTACTCTGAAGCGTAAGATTCTATGTTTCACGAAAATTCAAGAATACTCAAACAACAGGAAAAATCTACGAAGTTGCACGAGGTTCAACGAATTACGGAAAGTTCAAAGTACCGGATGAAAATTTCATTATGGCACGAGACACGTGATTGGAATGGTGACACGACTTAGGCAAAACTTGAGTAGATCCAAACAAGTTTTAGTAGTTGAACTTTTACCTAAATTTCGGTGGTTCGACTCGGAAACTTTAATTTCGAGGAAACGTCAAGATTTCTAGGCCGACGGTATATTCGAGTATTGTCGGAAATATATGTAAAGGCATTGCGGGGGATGAAAACGGGCACATTGAATAATAGAGAATTTCATTAATTCCTCGACAGAGAAACGGATGTCAGGGTTCGGTAAACAAGCTCGACAACTAATTCCCGTTGAGGAGGCAATATAAGACTCGATGAATTAAGCACATGTTCAGGTCGATTTTCTCGGGACGTTTTTCGCCCCTCCGAGAACACCGTGAATCATAGGATTGCCTGAAGTAAGACTTCTTCATCCGTTATCAGTAGAGCAATAAAACTCTTGCACCCTTCCAATAGACGCGAAAGACTCTCGTCCTTTCGTATCCAATCGGCTTGCCATTTTATAGTCCTAGCATCTGTCGTAGACCGAGTCGGATGTCTGATTGCGTTCACATTCTCGATAGCAATGGAATAAACGAAAATTCATTAATTTCTAACACTTGTAGTCAGTAAACGAATGATAATATCTATGAAATTTTATTTACTCTGCTACTACGATCATCCGGCACAGCATCTTCTGGGCATATCAATAATGGATAGATCGGGATACACACGGACTTCATTTGTATTTTAACGTATCACTTCTCTCCCGTCCGCAATAAGATGGTTTAGGCCCCATCAATCTTTTCGTTGGACCGTAAGAAATAGAGAATTCATATGAAACACAGATTAAACGAACAGAGTTGATAAAAAAAATCCATTTGAACGACAAAATATACGTAAATAATGGAAAAATTGAGTTTTTCTTAAAAAAAACTTGCCAGTTTTTTTCGTAACAGAATAATAATAAAACTTCTGACCGCCATGAAAATCAGTTATTGCTAAATGCAATACATTTATTTTTTAACACGAAAACGTCATTTACGTTTAAATCAACGGTGCATCAAACTAATTCTATTACCCGTGATTACTACCGCAATTCACTGAGAGCAATGGGCTCGGATGTACAAACTCAAGTTCAACATGTTTGTCTATTATTGCTTTTGTATTTTAGCATCAAATTTCAGTTGATTCGTCTGAGCACATCAGACTCGCATAATAGTCTCAGCAAGGCATTCATTTTATTCATGATTTCATTCACGGAATTCTATGCGTATATATGTCACATATATATATGGCAGTCTGAATAAAAAAAAAATTCATAATCTAATCTGATCTACCGACAAGTCCACATAAAACATGATGCTCGATCTATCAACCATAACACGCAAGTCTTCACGGTGGCATATAACTATATATAGGTATACAAACATCGTGATGACATTATGTCAATAAAAAGATACAAGGTGTCGTCAATCGAAATGAATCGACAATTATCAAAACAAATTTGCATATGAAAGATTTATGTGCGTTCCAATAAAATTGCCTGATTTTTAATTCCAGGTTTGTTTTCGCAGTTGAGTCCACAGTAATCCAATATGTAACGGTTTGATCAGCATCGAGTTACTCAGTATCGAAGAAAGACCTCGGCAACAAAGAATCTATGAGAATTCCGAATGCAATCGATCCCAAGTGATTGCATTATAGATCATGCGAAATCCAAGTGTCTGACTTTAATCGGGAGTTGATATACAGTGAGTCGAGTGCTTAAATCCCTAGAGAAATGGGAGTAGCCATATATCGTGCAGTGGGAGTGTCTATCGATCAGTAAATCTTGGTACAGATAACGCTTATGTAAACGTTTGGGATCCTCTAGTTCATGAAGCCCTCTTGCTTATATATATATATACACATGATGCTACTCGCAAACATTGCTGGACTATATACATATATATAGTCCAGGTTTGGATCAATTAACCCATAAAAGTATTCAATGTGCACTCCAGGCGCGTTACGCAAAAAATATACAAAGTTAGGTTATGTTTCAGGAACGTCTAAATATATCAATCACGACTGTACACGAAAGTCCCGTAGAATTGCTCTGTAAAAATGAATTCGCGTCTCGACTTGGCTCTCTGAACGGTAGTGGTGGGGCAAAGTCCTGGTTGGCAATGGTGAGAAAGAAAGAGAGACAGAGGTAAATAGCGTTTAACAATTAACAATAATACCTTTATTTGGTACGAGAAAAATGATGAAAGTGTGAAACATGTCTTTTATCAATACGAGATAATAAATCGAGGTGAGACAATCTTGGAAAACTATTTGATGTGAAGTAAATTTAATTTTCCACGAATATCTAGAGGAAAGCCGATGGGAATTGGACGATTTTAATGAAGCGGGTTTAATGCGAACGAGACAAGTTACGGGGAATGAAGTGTGGGTGTAAGTCGTACGCGAATGCCTCCGAGCGTAGACGAAAAGTCACGCGCGTCCTCAAGATTTGCATGCGAAACTTTTATAAGTTAAATCCTCCTCGTACATGATTCGTTTTGCTATGGAATAATTTTGACATATAACTGTACCGAGAATTTAATAATACCGTGAGACTACGGAGTGGAGACAAGAAAACGATTAAAAGATCTGAATATCGTGTGGCAATGTCTGCGTAGAAATTTAGCCAGGGCTACGAGCGGAGTACATACAATCAGCTTTCCCTAATTCTAATCGGGTTATGGTCCAGACACCCGATAGACACCCGTTCGGGATTGTAACGCTTTAACCGCAGAGGCAATACTAGGATGAATAGATGTGTTCTTCATGAGGTTTCTTTATCAATAGAATATTATACTTTAAAATTTCTTTAAAATTGATTAGATTGTTAACATTCGTTAAAAAACATAGACCATACGAATGGCGTGGTTGTATAATAACACCAAATGAAAGAAAGGGTTATGGCAGACACACGTCTATCCATTTACGTAACTGTTTGATATTCTGCTAGCACGATTATGGAAAAAATAGTGAATTAAAATATTTTATTTTAGTTCGGTATAAAAGAGTATGCAATTTTTTGATGGCGTCTAATAATATGCCCGAATGTAAGCTGAGCGAGGATCGGGCCAAATATTCTTGTTAGTAAATCAAATCAGGGTCTTATCAAGGTCTCGTTAAGAAAATGTACCTGAGGTCGCCTCGCTTGATCCTAACCACGTAATAGATGGTCGATCGAAGTTTGGTGGCGAAGACGTAATGGAGTAATTGGTAATTATATTGCAAGTAAATTACAATGAAATAGACAGGAACGTAAAGTAAATTTACTATAGCCTATTGTTGAGAAATAGACAAATAAATAAAATCTGTATGTAATAAATCGTGCACCATTATCGTCGGTTAAACGAGAATTTAAATATAACAGGTAAATTAAACATTATAATAATATAAATATCGTCAGAAATCACGGAATCTTCTGGTTAGGCTGGTCTCATTACTTTTCCTTGAAAATATTAGTCTGAAGGGAGATACGAGAATTGAAAGACGCAGCCCGATACGGTTGTTAGTATGTGCGAAAAAAGGTGAGATGAGACTCCGCAATGTTCGACACACAATTGCTTACCCGTAATACACAACGAAGACGCACGCACGACGTCGCTTTTACGAAACGACTGAATTGTTAGAAACCCCACGGGTTTCGGAACGATACGAGGTCTTCCCCTGGAGCGTTGACGAAAGTAGGATCCCCCTGAATCAACTACAATGGCGCGGACTATTCAAATGGCGGTTACTCCCTTCGTACTATCGTAGAGACCTGCGCCAGAGGCCTTCGAGGACCCTGGAAGGAAGTCTTGCCTGAAAGATAACGCGATTCGCGCTATAAAATATATTTACTTTGAACTTCCATATATTTGGCATAGGAAAAATGTATTATTTCACGTGTGAACGATGTGTGATTATATATTAGAAAAAAATATGGGTATTTTGCTGCAAATAAAATAATAATATTTTGCTTTGATTAATAAGGCGGTACAGTAGTAGAAAAGTCATAAAACATATCTCACTGCAAATTTGTATTACTTGTGCCATATTCATATTGATTTCATTGTATGTAGTTGCTACGGTTAGTCTCGATACCGCAATAACAATGAGAAGTCGAGTCACTACGACAATGAGGATACTGGACTTTGTATTCGAGAATAATCAGAAAAAACGTATGAACCGAAGTTACGGAGTCTCTTCTGAAGCATGCTGTATAGAGTCCATGCACGATGGATCTGATAACAGATAGCAACTGTACCAAGTAAACTGTGTCAAAGAGGACGTTACCAATTGGCAAGTATCATTTGCCGCAGATGTAAAAGAATAATAAAAGTTATGAAAAGATATTTCTTGCTTCCAAGAAAAATAATCGTCCTTGCAGTTGCCGTTAAATATATTGCCTAACAGCAAGATAAAGTTCAACTCGACCAGGTGTCCTACCTATACCCGATGTACGTATACGAGCACATGCACAAAGATCGAATTGTAAAAGGGCAGCCGGACGTGGGAGTATTAAAAAGTTTTATAAAAATAAGAAAAATACGTTTAAAACTTCGGAAAGTTTTGCCCACAAAGGACGACGTAGTGAGAGAGCAAATGGAGGGAGAAGCTGCAAGTAGGTGAGAGTGAGAGAAAGAATGGGTTGGTTGGTCTCGGTGGTTGAGGAGAAGGAGCCTCAGGTTGTGGTGCCAGGATGAGGGGTAAATGATGGCTAGGTGTAAGGGTAGAGCGAGTACGTAACAGAGGTGGCAAGGGGTGTGGGGTGCGTTGGTTGGGGAAACAGAGGCCAGAGACAGGAGTGCTGCAGGACTGAAGTACCGTGGTATTGGTAGGTTAGAGGGGCAGAAGAGCCAGAGGGTTGTGAAGCTGGAGAGCTGGCGAGAGATGGAAAAGGTCGAGGAGGCAATCGCAGCCATTCCGCGATTATGATTTCAATTCTTTCCCAACAACCTTGGAATCTCGTATAAAGAAAGATTGCAGTTGAATCGCACTAGATAAAGTTTTAACGTGGCAATGAGCTGCCATTGCTTTACTTCCCGACAAACGCGATATTCACCGTTTGAATAATCGTTATTGCCAAGCGAGAAAGAACAAAAAAAGAAAAAAAAAAAATTTTAATTAAACAGATATCGCTCTACCCTGAAAAGTAAGGAGTGGTCATTGTTTCGTTGATTGAGATTCATCAAGAACGAGTTAGGGGTTGACACCAAGAAAGAAGAATCGCCCCTTCGCTCTTCCGTTCCGAATGATGGTCACAATTACAGATTCTCCTAATATCAAACTGGCATCCGGCATGCCAAATCCGACATACATAGTCGTGACGCGTAGAAAACTCGGCTAGAGGAATGAGATTTCCTCGTGTTCGTTTTTTCGAACAATGCAATTCCCATTGGTTCGACCCGGCGCTAGAGCGAAAACGTGCTTCTCGCAAAATCCATTGCGTATACTTACTATAGATGTATAGCATGTATGTCCCAAGTATCTGTAGAGTTTTTGTGTATGTGCGCTCCGGAGCATCGCGGCTTCTGGATTTATTCTCAGGAGCTTTATCGGCGTTCACGAAATAGACGAATCGAGGTTAGGAAGCTTTTCCAGGTTGGAAAGAAATCGGAATCTGCAGTAAGGTCAATAGATTATACTTTAGTTTTCACGATATACATATCTATATATTCGTATATATCCTATACGCTTTTGATGTACTGCAGTACTGGAAACATGTCTCGAGTCCTATGGGTTTCGGTACAAATCTATTGTTACATCTATGGATTATGCTTGGTTATATAATCTAAAGTTCTAGCCTTTGAAACACGCATAGTCTTGGAGTTTCCTATCTTCAACCCTCCGTTTCATAGACTCCTACCAATGCCTTCCACAGTCCCTAGTCAGGGCTTCGCCTAATATTAAGCCGGATAATCATTGTAAGTGCCAACTATAGTGAAATTCACGTACCTATCTTTGATAACCGCAGATGCCAGGTCTGACGTCATATCAGATGTAGACTCATTTACGTTGATTATTAGTTCGTTAATGTCCAAGCAGAGAATTACGTTCATACGTATAATAATAAGATCGTAAATACCACGAATTTTTAGCGAGTAAAAATTTTACTCCCTCATTAATATCGTCCATTGTCACGGTTATCCGTGAAACAAGGAATTTTCGGATAAAATTATAAAATGCTTTTTACCATGATATTTATAAAAATACTCCATTCTTTAATTTTCTCCGTGGAATTCGCTCACACAAGTATCTTAGCTATTTATTTCAATTGAAGTATTTGAATATCCGTTTACATTGAATATTCGATCTATGCTCGTCGCAAACTTTAGAAAAGCTCTGATATAAAGAATTTATGTCTACCGACGTATTTCACTTTGTCTCTGAGAATCTCTGTGCTCGCTCGAAGCTGTTTCGCGAGCGGATACGCAAGGATTTATTGTCCTGACTCCGATACTACCGTCTATACAATCTTCGACATTCATTCGCTCCTACTTGCACTATCGCGATTTAATCATAACAACGAGCTCCTTTAGAACGTATACTGACGAGATAATTGTGCAATACGTATTATGCGAATATTGATAATTAGTCAACTGCTATGCTAATTCCTCGTTGGAATCGTATTGGTATATAATTACACGAACAAATTAGTCTAGATACTTGTTCTGCGATCAACTTTATTTCCTAAGGTTTTGTTTAATGCATATTCATTATGGTTGCATTACCATAGTTTAGCTGCTTTTAGAGAGGATAGGATCGATATGCAGATAGAGCAGGTTATGGAGACAAGTGCCCACGCTTAGTAGAGTCCCTAGGTTAATAATTCGACGTGCCACTGGATGCTGTGAAGGTGATTAGACTAATATTATTAGTATTTAATTAGCATACTCTGACGTAAATATTACTCGTGCATGAAGAAATCACACTAATTAGCTATAATCGCTGTAGTTAAAAAAAAAGTTTGGGACTTGCATGGAAAAATTGTACATTGGAAATACCTTTGATACTATGTGTTATTAAACGAGATAGCAACGTTCTCCGGCTCTAGAAAAGTTCGTTACTAAATTGGATTTTCTATGCAATTTTCTCGTAAATTCTAGCGCGCATCGAGTGTGTAACAGGAAAAATATCCGCAGCCATGCGAATACGTAACGTCTCCTGTCTGAAAATAAACGACATTCCGATTTCCCCAGTTCCATTTGCGCTGCGCCATTTTTCTATTTCGACGCGAGAACACGGTTTTATATTTTCACACAGTTTTTTTTTTCTCACTGGTCAGACGCCAAGTAATTTCTCAAAAGAATTTCTCCTTCGCATTTGAAACATTAACGTGACGTTTTCGTTCGTGCGATGAGATCGATCAACTCCTGATAGGATATGATGTCGCAGTCTCCGTGTCGCAGTGTCCAAACAGATTTGCGGTTGGGATAAATGTTAGCTTATAATTACATTATCAAGTTCAGACAGTGCAAATACCGCTCTTAATGACAGAGCAGAGAGGAGAAGCGACAACCATATGTGGTCTTGTCAATATTCACGTATGCCTATGTTTATTCTTCTTGCATTATTATAGCCAGTACCCGTTACGTATCCAGTCATAAATTTGATAGAATCAGTTTGCGTAGATACAGTGGCTATAGTACGATTCCAATACGACTACAACAACTGCATTTAACGGCTAATTTAATTATCCAATAGTTCGATCGGAGGATTATGATTATTGCTAGATTCGCAGCTCGACACCGAGAGACTCGAACACCTGTACCGCCATACTCTAACATCGCAATAAACCATAGCGTCCTTGATTCAGTATCGGTACTGAAAATATACAATATTTCGTATAAAATAACCCGCTTGAAAAACCTGAATCATCAAACCTCCTGCTCGGTGACCCGTGTACGAAAAAGGGACCTAAAGCTTTTAGCCGAATTTACAAATAAATACCCATGACGTAATCATGGTCAAAGCGAGAGTTAACTCGTTTGAATATTCAGTGAAATTTTTCAAGTCACACAGGCTATCGTGTGTGATATACATATGAAAGATAAAATTCCCTATATACCAGTTCACGTATAACAACCGACAGTACAGACATCTTTCGGACGATCTCATATATCTAATCTCACAATAGCACAGAGCATCTGCGGCATGATCATAATCAGCTACGACATGGTCATTACTCAGGCGATCTGACAATTAAACAAATAGAACCGGAAGCTCCTTCCTTCTGACCCCGATGGCCCCGAGAGCAAGATTGATACAGAACGATTCTCGGCGCGCGTGGAAATGGAGTTTGCGATGCGTCGGCAGGCGGATGTTCGTTAGAGGAAAGAAAAAGGTATAAAAGCAAAAAGTAATAAAGGGACTAGGAATTTTGCGAAATCGAGGAGTTAAGTATTAAAATAAAAAGTGAAGTAATACACACGAGCTTTGTGCAATAATGGAACAGAGCTGCTCTGTATATCACGGTGCTTTATTTAAGCTGTCTACCGACGCTCAACTCCTACCCTCTACTCACTCCCACTGAGTGAGTGACTTGCGCAAGATCGTGGATACCTGCACGATAAGCTACTGCCACGGATAACTTCATTACATTGCTATGATACTGTCCTCCATTATTTTTGAGGCTGCATTAAACCACGAGGCTTTTCTACCTGCCGCCCTGAGCAATGTCGAAAATCTCGACGCGCTGCGGATGCTGCCCGCTCTGAGATTAACCAGCTACGCCCTGCCAAAACTCCTCGAGTTATGCTAATGGCGGGAACTCTTAACTTTTACTTGCCGCTTATAACCGCTGTCAGAAAAGCTCACTTTCACGTTGGGATAAAACAGCCGGTATCGCGAAGCTAAAGTGACGGAGCCGAAGGTCTTTTCTATGCCTTTTGAAAAAAGGTGACACTGCGCGTCATGTATAATCGAGCAGTTCAAGCTCTGCCGTATTAATTGCGAGCTGATAGCGTTAATGGTAAGTATAGAAAAATGTATGCTATTTGATTTTCTCGTTATTTTCCTGAAATAAGGGGACACTAGTCTTCGTCTTGTAATAGAGGTTCAATTACGGTCCTCTTGACATTTCCAGGCTTCCGTGTCGTCTTATCACTTGGGTAACTACGTCATCGCAGTCACGCGTAATACATTCAATCTACGCTGCTGCCCTTTCTTGTAACTGGATTTTTTTTGCTCTCGTGTACCTATCGTTCACTGTCACCGTAACACAGTATCAGGCTGAACAATCCTTTTGCATGCCATGGCTGACATGAAGCACGTCAGAGATGAGCTTACGATGGAAATAACAGAATTTTATAATTTTTTTTTCTACATACGCCTTATCATTTCGACAGGAATTTTCCCATAGGTGGTAATCTCATATGAATGTTCACGTCACTTATGGATCATTTAACGTCATTGATAATGGAAACGATAAGATTGAGAAAAATATTATAACGAATGTACTTTCTAACCCTGACCAGAATTCACCCTTGCAATACCACTTCTTGCTCTGTCCGTCTACTTATTTATTGGATCACCGAAAGCTTTGGGAATATCCGTTACATGTTTTTTTCCACCTCATCCAATACCGATATTCGAAGTCAGAGCAAAATGTATCCTCTGATACATTTTCCAGGAATGAAAAAGGGGTGAACGTTCATACAAATATTTCACAAGTCCTATCTGGTGAGTGGTGGCTTTCAAGAAATGATAACTTCAATCGGGAAATGGGGGTGGCAGATAGTCCTGAAGGGACACTAAGAACTCGAAACTGTGTGACGATGTTACCGGGGGGTTGTACGGGGATACCGAAGAGAAAGAAAAAGGGAAAAAAGTAAGTCAAGGAAAGGAGGTTAGGAGTGATATTCACGGATGTCCAGATATCGTGAAGTCGCGGGTCTACGCTACGTGAAGCTTTTTATGGATCAGCTGGAATGCTGTGCCACTCTTGGCTTCCTGTGGGGGGTGAGAGAATCTCGAAATGGGGATGGGAAATAGCCGTGGGGGTGAAGAGGCGAAAAAGGACCTACCAATCCAAGTGAAGCTAGGTTTTATTCAAATTCCCAAGGCAAGCTGAACCGCTCACCTTTTTATCAGTCTTTTTATAGGAGTAGCGCGCTGATTCAGGGAAAAGTGCAAAAAAATCTGGTTGGGTTATTTGTTCTTGCCCTTGTGGAATTTTGCGCTTTCCGCGTCGGTGACTATTTGACGTATCGCCACGTCTCGTCGCTCCTTCGTAAATTGGACCGGCACCTACCCCTCTGCGAAGTCTTGAGTCTGTATTCTACGCGAGGAAATATGAACGGGGGTAGAAATTGCCATCTCGTGCATGCACTTTTTCTTACAAAAAGACCAATATTACGGATTACGTGTTAGAGATATTTTCATTTGCGATATATGTCATCGTCGATGCTAAGCAATTTCAGGAGCGTATTTTCTGCTTTAAGAATTTTCTATCGTACTTTACAGTTGATCTATACGATTCTTTCATATTTTATATCCAGTTTCAGTCATCGCAAATGAATGTACTTTTTGCTGGTCAAGCTTTTCATATTCTCTGCTAATTAAGCTTTCGTGAAACATTATCCCGAATGATTTTTTATTATTGGGACGAACACTGAGTAACTTTGACGTTCAAAGGCACTAAAGCTGCTAACGAACGAAATGTCTTTCAATGACATGATGTCAATCTTAATTAAACAAGAAAGACTCCTCCCCATACAAGTTTACTGAAACTCACAAAAATGTAAGCACACAACCACGTTATGTTACATAACATGGCAAAATCACAAAGTAACGATCATAGTCAGCGTTTAGTAACTAAAACGCTCGATTTTGTGTTCTCTTATTCCGTAAACACTTTAATTTAAGCAACGACTTGTTGCTTCAAAATTGCTCATCATACAATGCAAGTACATAAGATTGCGTCTGGAGGCCAATAAAGTCAAACTTATCAATCCAAACCTGGAAATAACGAACAGTACATTGTATATCGTAAATGAAGATGAAAGCACGAAATAAAATCGTAATGAAGTAACGTACTAAAAATGTGTGACATGCAAATTATCGTATCACAACAAACAGAAGTATTTTTAAATAAAATAATCATCGAGTACAAGGTGCATCAAAAAGTCATCACCCCATTAGCAGTTAAGAGCAGAGAAAACAAAAGTACCCGACTTTTGGATTACCCTGTACTGACAATAAATTTGTTAATATAAAATATGCAATTAGTTAACACATCATGATTTCGAACATGTGTAAAGCGTCGAGTAAAACAACAAATTCCATAAATTCCATTGACAGTAGCCAAATAAAAAAATTGCATTCTTCTCCACTACGTATGCATATGTATTCTCCGCTTATAGGGATCAATCAAATCAATGGGCAGAAATATTTTCAGCAGCCAATATAAATTTCAATATTTTTTCGTATAAATTCTTTCCTTTACGGATGGGAGCAGCAGTGAATATCTCCGTGTCGGAATTTGTTACAAGCATCAGCTTTGCTTTTATTTCATTTTTCATATAAAAACAACATTCCCTCTGTCCACGCCCTTTCCACACACGATAGTATATATTTTTTCCCAATACAATACCACCCTCCCACGCCCTTCTCGTAACATTTCCGTTTCCTTTTTTTGCGTGTATATCGAGCAAATTTTTGGACACTTTTTCACACGCGATCTCGATCATTCTAAGTGAAGGTATAATTGAATATAAAAAGTGCCTTTACGAAAATTTTGTTGTAATTACTCGACTAAATAATTAAAAACCACAAATATTACATAATATAGGGGAAAAAAACTCACCATGGGGTTGATTCTTGATTTTTTTATTGTATTGTTTCGCCGCTGCTTATCGTCGTCCGAATCACTTGGTTCTCCATTGTAGTTGCATATTGATTAGATTGGCCGTTAGCCAATTTAGGCTGTGTTACGTTATACCGTTATTATTACTAAATTGATGGAATACACGGATTAATTACAGTTCATCAATCGCTGTTTAGTAAGTGTGTTATGATAATAATATTGAGTGATTAATATATACCTGCGCGCGCAGATTATCCGTGTACATTTAGAAACACAAAATATTCTCTTCTCGAGTAAGAATTTTTACGTGGCTACGTATCCTCAGTAAACTCAGATATAATTTCTCGTTTGCCTTCTATACCAAACCCCTATTCACCAAGTTGCTCTACACGACCGAGTAGATACGTTCCATGTGCGTAAAAAATTCTCGCTCTTGTACGTAGAATCTTCAAAAGGAAGTCATTCCTATTTTTATAAAATCGATCCTTTATAATCATACGATACGGTTGTAATATCTCCAGTGCAATGAATATCGAATTAAAAGTTATTTTCAGGTATAAAGTACGAATAAAAAATATTCAAAAACCCAAATAACACACGTGCATCATTTACCTCGAATAGGACGCCTCAAAGAATTTCCGTCGCTAATGAATTCCTGGGTAAAACGAAACATTTCGAGCGTAGTGGAATCCGTAAAGAGAAATACCAGAAATACCCTTAAAAGTTACATAGCTAAAGAAGTGGACAAGGGGTTTGTTAAAAAATTCTTAGAATTCCAGTTGAAAATGTACAAGGACCTTTGTGGCTACGAAATTCGAATGACTGTCTCAGAGTATAGGAATACAGTGAGGCAGTTGGCAGCCGCTGCGACTGAAACTTGTCGGATTCACGAGGCACGAAAAACGTTTGTAGAAACTTCCATGCAGCACCACTTTCGAAGAAATATAACGAAACTTTGTGTCAGCCCTCGGGCACCTACAGTGCTACTTCCAATTCCAAGTAGGGTATATAACTAGGGAAGAATAAGAGGGATACTTTAAGATTGTACGAATAAAAACACTTGTCCCGTCGCGTAAGCGATACTCGACTCGTCAAGTGTTTCCGGTCAATACTCTTTCGGTATGACGATAGGATCAAGCTCAGTTCGATTTATCGAACCATAATAACATCCATGGGATATCCCGTGCATTTTTCATTGCTTAATCAATTGGATCGTGTTATCGATATCTGTAATTATTTATCAATGTATATCGAGGTATTCGATCGTAAAGATCGAAAATCCCCACGGATCAAGTTTTTCGAATTGTCACGATGTTGCACGGACTAAGTTCAGAGAGCGACTGCCGCTCGACGGTCCTGGAATCGGCGCATGCGCTTTGATTCTCGCAGCTTCTATCTATCCATTTACTTGTACTAGTTACCTATATTTACCTGCTAACCTATCTATCTACTTATCTGTCTATTTAACTACCGACCCATTCACCTAGGTATTTGCTTACGTATCTACTTGCTTGGCTATTATTTACCAATTTCTACCATGAATGGCTGATTATAATTGCTGCTGTTCCATTTTCTTTGTATATTTCAGAATGATGTACTTTGTCGTTAGTCACGTTTCATTTTCAAAATTTCGGCACGGAGAAATGTGAGCTTTCGCCTTCGGACACGAATAGTACAAAATTCGAGCATTAAATTCCTGAATTGACATATAGCATAAGACAAATATCAGTATGGCCCTAATTCGCATGCTGACTAATGTTAGTGGTTATGCATAATGCATAAACTCATGTATTTCTAGATCGTTAAGAAAGACTGATATTTCATGATTATAGCGATTTCTATTTTCCTCGATATATTGACATTCAACGAAATACAGTATTGTGATCGATCGATCGTATAGTTACGTCATACCTCCGTGTGCTATTGAGGTTTGCAAATGTGCACTCGTCTGCCGACAGGAAATTAGCCCGCAATTTTTTGGAGCGAGTGCTCGAGCATTGTTTCAAAATTGCGCAAAGAGGTATAGGGAGCATTGGGGCTAACAAGTTTCTCGTAGAGGGAGGACGAGATGAAATTTTTGCGGCCATTGACTTTCAATTGAACTGGTACAGTGATTAATGTTGTCATTTTCCTTTTTTTGCAAATGGTGATGTTGATTGCATTTTCATATACGTATGCTCGAAAATGTGAATCGCAGTGAACAATTTTTCCACGGATTAAGTAACGATTCAGGTAGCAGGAAGAGCGCGGTGTATTTGAAATACGAAAAGAAAAAGGGTGAAACGTAAAAAAATCTGAGGATTTTTTTGGTATCCTGAAAAGTTAGAACCAAAGTTTTCTAACAAACGAGCCAACGAGTTCGTAGTTTAATCACGCATTGACATCTCCAATGAAAGCCTTTCGTCTTTCGTTCTTGTAGTTTTCCAGAGTTTTCCACACTCAACAACCACTCCCGACTACACCTCCGATACATAAGTCGTAATACAAACTGGGTTTGCAACTAGAAAATAAGTAAATGGCATCCGTAACAGATTGGCAATGAAACGGTTCGGGTCAGCATTTTCCGGGTCAGATTAAAAGGTTTCGGTTCTCTCGTAATAAGAGTCAGCATCTTTTTCCGGGTAATAATTCACGTCATTACACCCCATTTCCTCGCAATTAAGATTTGAAAATTTCTGGGACTCATTTATCAAATCCCAAAGCCCTTGTCGTGTGCTTCTGCCTGCTTTTTAGGGACGAGAGGTTGGCAACGTTTCTTTTTTGATATTCTTACGAATAAAGCCGGCCGTATCCGGGCTTCGTCGAATGGGAAGCGATCAACCGCGAATTTTGCCCCTCGATCGAGTTACACAACGTTTCCTCGAGTCGTTCAATTCCTGAATCCTCCCTAACAAATTCTACTCCGCATCTTGAACCTTCCCCGAGGTGGGAAATTCTCTCAGTGAAATCTGAATCTCCACGGGAGGTTCTCTCTTTTTGCGATTTCCGCTGCCTCCACGCCTTTTTATATTATTAGCTACCTATCTACCCTTTCCTTGTTCCTCCTTTTATCTTTATAGAGACTCACTAGGACTTGGTCCCGACACGGTCTTGTCTTGTCTCCTGTCGGACGTCCCCAGCAAATTCTACCTCTTTTACGTCCTCTTCTCGCAGTCTCAATGTCTACGTCTATACATCGGGTTCGTTGCCCCAGTGCGAACAGTCTACATTCTCATGCCAGACTCTAAGACTTGTCATTTTTTCCATTACCTTGTGCAATTTGCCTCTCGAGCAGTTCCTCCGGGCGTTTCTCCTCTGGGTTTTAAATCCGACAGGGACGTCTGATTTTACAGTGAATCGCAATAGCGTTACTTCTTATTATTTCCTTTCTACACTCCATTTATATGCTTGGAGATCTGAGAAATTTAAATAGTCAAGAAATACATGTCTATGTTTTTTCTTCAAACTATGGAATCCTCCACATAAGTTTTTCTTATTCGTCGCAGTAGACGTTAAATGAAAAATAAGACACAACAACCATTCCTTACAGACAGTATTGATATGATTACTTGTCACAATAACCGATCGTAACTTTTATTCACGATTCAGAATAAATGTAATTGAATTATAGGTATACGAGTATCGACCAATGTCTTAAAAACTTTTCATCGCTATTCAAACCAATTGCGTATGACGATCTCGTTTCCCGTCGCTCAAGAGGAATGAATGGTTTATCACTCGTCGGTAAGACTATTAGGTAAATCGTCTTGTCACAATAATTTACGGAATCCAGTAGAAAAGCTCGTTCCGTCACACTCGCTCTTTATAATAACGAAATACCAAGATAAGCGTGAGCTTTAAAAGAACTTTCGAAGACAATGTACACCTTCGTAGGAATATTTCAGTCTCATAGACACGAAACGTGACTTTCTGTCTCTTCAAGCTTAATGCTTAAATTTGGAAACGTCTGTTTACAATTGCTCTACATGGGTACATGGATTGTTTGTAAAAGTCTCGCCAATCCGAGGTCTCGACAAGTGACGTAAAATCAATGGAAAACATCTACCGTAAAATCTCCCATTTGAAATCGAGCTTATATTAAATCTTGACAGTTGCGTCACGGCTGGGTCGATCGTAAAATCGTTCAAACCGGTCAGCTTATCCCTTTGAGAAGCTTTCGACCCCAGACACCATCGAAGGATGCTTTATGCTGTAACATAGGGATACCTTCTTGATAAAATAAGCTACTAAACCGCCATACATCTTCCAAGTAATCCTTAGCCTCAGCACAAGCATCCAGATCCGTTTCGAATGAATTCAGTCCTTCCATTTAGGAACTGAACGCTCCTTACTGTGTCTTGTACATTCGCCTCAGCAACATCGTATTAATCCTTTGCACTCTGTTCTAGCAGCTTCCAAATTAAATCGAGATAATTTTACGAAACCCGAATACTCGTTACCTTCATGACAAATACGAAGAAAACTAAAGCCGAGTGTAGATATTCTCATTTGCAAAATTACCATGCATAAAACTAACTATAATCCTAACGATTCAAAATACACAAATGATTGAGCAATTAATTGATTAATTTCATTAGAAATATTTTGCTAGAAAACACAAGGATTAGAAAAAAATCGTAGTTTCAAGCAATCAATTAAAATATGAAAATCCTATTGAAAAAGTCTTTTTCCTAATAATCGATCAAGACGTATATAAGTGCACGATAAAAAAAGATCATCAAGCCTCTGACAGATACCTTCAATATATGTGTATGAATTTACAAAAGCTTTGGCATTATAAAGCATCGGTTGTCTTTTGTGCACATACGTGTAAGGGATGCTGTCAGTAGTTCAGTGGGGTCGGAAAATGTTGCGAATGAAATAAATAAGAGTCACAATAAAGGTGGCCGAGAGTGGCGTGAGATGAAATGGAATTTCTGTTGGTTGGTTTAGATAAACAGCCGCAATTTTACTCGTGACAGAAAGCTCGCTGTCTACCCGAGTAGCGTTCGTAGTAGGTTGTAGGTCGTAGATAGAAGGTAGTACCCGTCGCAGGGCGGTTTCGCGGCACGGGTTAGGAATTTCTTCTGCGATTTACATCTAGTGAGAAACCGCTTCTGGAAACTCCGAAAGCAGCGTGCTATTTCCTTCTACCCACCATACGTGGTGCGGTGGATGCGCGTTCCATCCGTTTGTCATGTGTGACCGGTTTCTCCCGTTTAAACCATTTCCCATTCCCCGCTTTCCCTTCGTCACTCCATTCGTTTCAACAGATTCGTCAGACACTGGTTTCTTCTCGCCTCAACCACTTTCTTGTTACTGGATCAGTTTCGACCAATTTCAATATTTCTTTCTAACTTTCAAATCTCAGCCTCTACGTTGATACAGTGGCTGACACAATGTACGTCATGAATTACAGCGATTTGGTCAATTAAAAAATTGCACTTTCGTTCAATTTTATGTCACTCTGTTGGTTAATTGATAACGTTTAGTCGTACTGTATTATTCATAATTACTAAGTTCCATGAAAATAAACCATTTCGGTCACAGAATATTTGTATCGTTCATTATTTACAGACAATTAATTGTCGGAATAACGATAATGAAATTTGCTGAGAAATAACGTAACAGATAGAATCACCGGTATCTCTGGTCTTTTCATATTTACATATATATATACTATTTAATGGAAATGGCTAACACGATTGCGACACCTCGCTTACTCGCTTTATGCATACTCGTAGTAATGCTCGGGAGTGCAATAAAAGTCATAGTTTTGTTTGCCTCGTACGGGGTATCCGCACGTATTTTCGTGTGCAGACGACGTCGAGTTACCAGCCCAGAATGTAATAGGATTCAGCGATCGTAAAACGCAGTCTTATTCGTATTTTTATTCCGAATCGGTAGAACGGGTAATATAAAAGCATTGGCAGAAAAAGAACTTCGCGTAGAATGAATTGCTCAAATATTGTCGCAAGAATTCCAACGTACCTTTACCTTCGATTTTAACCCGACCCTGACCCTTTGGCCTGTTAATTTTTCCCTTTTCTTTTCTTTTCTTTTCCTTTTAGTCTTGAACGCTCGAGCTTTTAAGTCTGCCGATTATTGTGATTGATGGGCGTGAAATGGAAACATACGATAACCACTAAACAACGAGACAAATATTTCGTCGAGTGCAATGATCGTACAGTGGTCACATATACTCGGAGCATAGGGCTCATTAGGTACCTACGTTACCGCGTTCATATAACATGTCTGAATGTGCATACGCGTGGTCGTATAATTATCCCCTGCTCAAATATACATTCAAAATTGTCCAGACATACGTTTGTGTATATATAATATACTTATGTGTACGTATAAATATTTTGTACAGAAATCGATAATATAGATGGCAGGTTACTACAATATGTATAAAGACGGAATCATTTAGTTAAACTAATAATAAAAAACAATTTAACCTTTGGGTGTCGAGTACAGAAATGCTAAACTAAACTATCCAAATAAAAGATCTACTAATTGTAATATATGACAGCTCCGGGTGTATGGCAGTGGAATAAAATTTGGAATTTCGGTATGAACACCCCTTTATGATCGTCAAACTACCCGTGGTATATACATACAAATGTTTCAGGACTGAACTAAAAAGAACCATTTGTTTTCATCACTGCCAATACATATCCAAATGTGTACTGAAAACTACACGTTCTGATACCTTTATACGTGTTGTATATATGTATGATGTGTTGTGATTGCAGAGACGTGAATTTATTTAAATCAATAGAATGGTTGATAATAACTTTGATCAGGAGCAATAGTACACGTGGTTGAAATTCAATAACTGTATGTTGCAGTATAGTATAAAGTTTAAATATGTTTATTATGCGTGTGCAATGTACTGTGAAAATCAATTAATTGCTTCGGGAGAAATATGAAACTGTTAAATTTAAAAATCCTGCGTTTTGCAGTTGAATGTTTCTCAAATGCTTATTTATGGCCCGGTACGTCTCTTCCTCTTCAGTGCGTAACATCTGTTGGCATAACAAATTAATATCATTTCATTCGAACGAACAAAGAGGTGACGTTAATAATTCGATTACAAATAAGCTTTTCAAACAGTTTTATTCGAGTCTGGATTTATAAATTTTTAAACAACGGGCAAGGAAACAAATATGAGTTTTATTCGTTCACAGGGATCATTAGCTTTTCATGTTATTTTTTATATATTATTTACTGACACAATTCGTATCGCAATAATAATTCTGTAGTATCTACGATGGGTATATATATTTTTTTGACTATCAACTCAACAATACGAATTAACAAACCTACAGTGTCTATAATAATTTGGTTAAAAGAAAATAGATGAAGTTAAACTTAAAATATTTTTGTACAATTTTACTCATACGTTCTCACGCTCATTCACATACGTTACAAATTCAGACGAGTCACACTCATACGTCATATAAATATTCTTATAATTTTTAAGAAAATACCTATAAATTTACTTTAGTGACGTTCTTCTTCCCTCGTGGTCTGTTGCATCGTTAAAAGTGTCCAAGGTTATGTAAAAAATTATTAAATATACTTTTATATTTAATTATATATTAATATTATAATATTATGATACCTTCAATATTTCCATCTAAACTAACATAACATTCATAATTACTATGGATTAAAAAATTCGTATAAATTATTTCATATGTCATATTTTAATATGCTACTTTTATCAAATCTCGTTATTCATACTTTTGTAAGCATTTGCAGTATTGGTACAGATTTTTTTAGAACACCCTGTATAAACTTGTTACACGTGTATTGAGGGTAAAAACCACTCGGGAATGGCAACCCTCTAGGCAATAGCATCTCATACACTGTTATCAGCCAGAGTCGCTTTCCGGTTATTGCATAGGAAAACGAAGCGATGCGAAACAAAAGTACGTATAGATATATTCTATGGCACTACAGAGTATGCAAAGTCGTATACAATATTTTTCCAACATTTTCAGAGTCGTTCGCATGTTATTGCGTACAGCTACGTTCAGCTCGCCTAATAACGTGAGTCGTTGCCTACTAAGAAATTTGTAGGGCATGTAGCTTACATGAAATTAGCATACTGGACAGATTTGAAATAAAGTAAATGAAACTAATATGTACTGCTTGTATCTGCAGGTATGGTTGTCTTTGAGAAACTGACGAATCTTCTTTTGCATCTGGATCTAACAAATCCTCCGATTCGAATCTCCGAAGGTTTTAGAAAATCCTTTTGACTCGGACGCATTAGTAATCAAGAGTACTTTTCTGTCTGCGGCACTTGGATGTAAATAATCAAAAGCTACCTTACTTTCAGTGCTTCTAACGGACTAGAAGCTTTCATGAGATTTCGAGCTTTTTTCGTGCTTTCCATGGAAACCCCGTTTCATCAAACTTTGCATTCCTCTTTTCCCACTTTTTTTCTTCCAGAGTCTCGTTTCGCCTTTACCTCTTTCTCTCTCGAGACCCTTTGCGAAGATGCGCACGAACTCGGAGTGAACGTGAGTCCTCAAAAAGTGTCACCACGCCATCAGATTCCTGCAGTCGAAATTGGTTGGTTGAGTTAGTAGATGGGTGTGGATGGGTATACGTGTGTCTTATGTACGCGGAAGTACGTGATTTAGTAGATGGGTGTGTCCTATGTACGCGCAACTCCTGAAAAGTTACTGTCTGGTAGTATAGGACAAGCGAAAAGGAGACTAAAAAGGGAAACAATGACATTTTATACCATTTCGGATGTGGACTGAGACTGCGAACTCGGTATTTCATATAAACGTCTACGAGGTAATTGCAAGATTGATGGTTGTGTATTATGATCTATAAATCTATACGTTCAAAGTTCTGTATTATATGACTACGTTGATAGCGGCGGGACGCTCAATACTCTATAAAAACAGAGTTATTATTGCCGTGTCGAGAGACGATAAAGCTTCCGTCAAATTGTTCCTTAATTCCTTGTAATTACGGACTTAAATGCTATAATCGGACGGGTGTAGTTACACGCCTTCTGCAAATTCTTTAGCCGTAATAACAGCCATTTATAACGAACAACTCAGTTATATCTTTTCACAAACGTATCTGGACACCATATGCGAACATTCGATTCTCTATCCCGCTTTTTCCCTGTCCGGAACACAAGACGCGATGTAAAAACATTAAATAAAGACGTTGCATCAGAGCCATGTGCTTGGGTTAAGGGATGACGGCATTGGCAGTGTATTTGAACCAAGCATATTTTCAGTGCTGACTGTTATTCGGTTCACGTAGTACGGACACATCTACACCGTACTTCCTCTTTCTTCTTCACTCTTATGCTTGTTCACTCACTCACTCACTCACTCACTCAGCCCACCTCTGTCTACTGGCTACTACTCACTTATCCAACTATCCCTTACGACCTACAGTCCGTGCGTCATAACATTCGCCAATTTCATAAAATCGAATGACTTCGTGAAATCTTTCGTCCAAAAGTTTATCGACCAAACGGACCTTGTCGGGTAGACATTTTCGTAATGTTCAAGGGAAAACCATTTTCACCTAAGCTATGTAAAAGTCCGAGACTTTCGAGAGTTAGGAAGTCACAGAAGGGAACAGTCTGTACACGTTATGTATAAAATTAAGTTAATGCTATCTGCGCTGCCATAAAACTTTCAAATACTCTTCAATAATACGTGCTTACTGTTTAATAAAGTATAAAAAATAATATTATATATAATGGAATTAGAAGATCAATATAATTATTATTCGCAAATTTCATCATTTTCATTCGTACTCGTTTCTATCGCTTACCTATACTTTGCTATGCTTAAACTGAATTAGCCAAATGTTAGTCAAAAATAGAGTGCAATACTAATTTCGTATAATTTATACGAAACGAGGCTGCATAAATATTAAGTATATGCAATTCTTAAATTTTATAAGTTGCACATAAAAAGAATGCAGGTAGACTGAATACTGCGTGAAAAGTAATAGTGTTAGTAAGCAGCAATATGGTATTAATATAACATAGGTAAATATTCATAAGCAGGTAAATGTAAAGCAGCGTAATAAGTTGAACAAAGAAAATTAACAATGGTATTAAAGCTTAGTAAGGTAAACGTCCCAGTGGTCGGACACGTCCCAGGTACCGGATAAGGCGCGTGTGCAAGAGAGATGGAAATATGGTTTCTTACGGACATCCAGGGACTGGGTACGTAGCCTGAGGTGTCCGGCTACTGGGTATCCGGTTTACCTCATATAGTATTTTCCTTATACCTCCTTGGCATACATATTAAAACTGTCAAAGCGCTTTGAGCTAAGTTCTGAAAATTCATTTCGGATAAAGTATTCTTTGAATATCGCGGAGGGCAGCATTATAGATTTGTAAAAGATTCTGAACTCTATTCAAGCCACGTGAGAGAAAGTATGAAAAGATTGTACGTGGTAGCCGTGAGGAGAGTCGATAAAAAAATTGAATAGAGGAAGCACCAATAGCGGTACTGTTTAAGATATATAATGGCGATACGAGCGTGCTTTAATCTAATAAAGATTTGTATGCTGCGAAAGCCTAACGTCAATAATCTAATGTTGCATTTCAAAGCTTTTCGTTAATACATAATTTAAGGGAGAGATAAAATTTCATGTTGGGAGAAAGAGGCTAATAGAAATAAATAATAATACACGATAGGTTTATTTATTCGTGTCAATTTTAATATAACCGTTCCTTTATGTCCTATAGAATATTTTATTAGAAAAAATCAATTTAAGCTTTTTAATATCAATCACTTTTAATCCTGGTTACTTTTCAATAAATTTCTGATTTCCTGCACTCATTTTCTTCAACTCTCTCAAACTAAATAACTCGTTGACAAACTTAATAATCTACTTGTTTGTCATTCCTTTGTGTTTCTAATATTGCCTTGTACCATTATCCACAATTCTTTTGTTCGTTTCCTTTAAACTGCTTTATATCTTCTCATGCTAATTTCTTTATTATATCCTCATATCCGACGTACGTTTATGCATTTTTCATACTGTTCATGTATGTACGCCTTTTATTATTCGTACCTAATGCGACTCGATCCAGTTTTCCCACAAGCGTCCATTTACCCAAGCTTTCAGACGTCCTTCGCACACAGAACCTCGAATAGTTGAACGAATCATGTTCACTGAGTTGTTGCCGTGTTAAACCCATGCAAGACCACGTGCAGACAGAAATGTTTCCGAATAGTTTCTGTGTCCGCATTTAGTCGGCATTCTAAGTGAATGTATACCTGATTGTAAAATCTAAAGAGTTATATGTACTATTAAAAGAAAACTAACACGTACAAATCCCATGTGATTCTAGCTTTACGTTTTGTCCTGTATCTCTAATTCGTTAATTTCCCCAGTGGCGTTCTGTGAATTAATGATGACTCGAGGAAAAATAGGCTCGAGGAATTTACTTTGGCAAAACATTTCGCGTATTGCGTGATGGATTGATGATCCGTGAATAACTATGTTAACGTGAAAAATATGAAAAGGTCAGAAGTGATATTGACTTTCCTTAGGGATATACGTACAGCCCGGGGTATATCTATAGATAGGAGTAGCGCAAGCGAGCGAATTAATTGTACAATGGCTGGAGGGAAATCGTTGCCGGAAAATGGATTCTGGGTTTGAAAGAATTTACGGGAAAAATGTCTAGTTGACTGTAGCTTTCACTCGTTTCCATATACTCCAATGTATTCGAATTTATCGCAAACATGCATACGTTCGTGCAGCACTAAAACTTTACGTGAGAAATTTCTCAGGCAGCATAGTAGATGTATATACTAACCTATGCAATACACGCATACCTACCTATCAGAAACAGTATAGTATTAATATTAACATTCAACGTCAATATCATAAATTTGGCTATATACAAAACAACACTGCTATGCAAATGAACGTAACAGTGCGGTGCCTGGAACGTTGTCTGCGCTTTCCGAATTACTAATATGAACTACGTGAATCAATGATGTATTTTATTAATAAATTCTCACATTAGATCTCGCAGGCATAATACGGCAGAAGGAGTTTTCCAATTTCGTTCGATATGGTAAATTAAAAGTCAAAGCGCAAGGCTTTCAGGTTCTGACGTCGCATCTCTAACAGCTGGTAAACGAACGTGGCACTCGAATTACGTCGGAAATATTGCTCTGGGAGTTTGAAATGGAGCCATACGTTTCGCTGGTCCAAATCTAGAGAGAGATCGTGATTTTTCCCATCCATCAGGTGCACCGCTCGGTCAGCGAACGTTGCGGAAATTCAAAATAATTTCTCCAATATTGTATTGGACATTTCACATACCGTGTTTCACTATTTCTTCTTTCGTTACAGATGCGCAAACCGATAAATGCAAACGTAACGTGGCTATGCTCATCCCGTATAAGCTTGACGAGCAACGTAACACTGGTAGCGTTTTCCAAAGTCACGAGGAATTATCTCCTGTTTACGAGATGCACTCCAGCATGGTATTTCGACTAAGACCGAAATGCAATTTGTGGTAGCAGGTCAACCGGAAGTGGTCGATGCATATGCATCGCGGTGAACTGGTTGCTCAGTTTCGCATTGCCACACTGGCTGAACATTTTGAACGATGCGTCGTGTACGCGTGGGTAACAATACGTAGGTACAGTGACCCTTGTAGAAATTTATTTAGGACAAACTTCATACGTATAAGCTGATATTACAGGTCAGCTTGGACGTTCTTAAGTAGGTATACCTATTTCTAGTGTAGGCTTGACATAGTCCTGATATGAATTACTAATGAAAATATTGACGCGTTAAGCTTCCAATTCTTGGATAGAACCTGATCACGCGCACTTTAAGCTTCGTTCTAGTGGAACGGTCTTGCCGGATGCTGACTTGGCATAAAGTAAGCTAATTAGAGACTATAGTCGGAGAATTTCCACTAGAGATGCTGCACAACATCTTTTAACTGATTTATAGTTATGTGTGTGATTAAATTTTCAGAATAACAAGAGTGGGGCGATGTAAAATTACATTGACTGTTTATTTAGGGTACGGCTTAGTAATACTGTGTATATAGAATCATGACGTCAGAGACGGGGAAAGCCTAACAACCCTCCTTTATTTTCAATTAAATTATAAACTTTTTTTGCTGACCCATTATCGTCACGCAGCGGAAAGCTAGGTCAACTCGATTCTTGATTCAAAAATGCCAATTAATTTTAGTTAGAAAGTATTCGATTCCCAGCCTCAGCAGAAATTCAGAAAGACAATTTTATAATGTCCAATTACAGGAGCTAACTAGTAACCAATCCTGGTCCATAATAAGCGTTAGTTAGGGTAACTTTTTATCCGAATATCCGCTTTCAAAATGTAAATGCACTATTATTATTAAATTAATACATTTGATTTCGATGAAATTAAGATAGAACGATTTATACCTTTTTTCCGAGCAATTCAACATAACCCTAACGTAGCTATACAAATTATAATATTTTGTAGCCAAGACAAAATTGTTGGGGTTTTCATAATTCTGTGATATTAATAAACAATAAATAAATTGATTTACCGTAGTAAAGTCCATTCGATGTCACAGTCAAATTCGTTGCCTACCGACTGTCTCGATAAAGAATCCCGCTGATAGATCTTAAAAAATGTTCATTATGGCCACCCAGCCGCCGATTAGTAATATTATAAACGTTGTCAGGGCGACTATCTTGAATATTTGATCGACAGATCTTAATTCCAGGAGATTCAATGTACCCGAAATATGAAACTATTGCTTCGCGGATTGTCTGTTTTCTGTCAAATATTAATATCGAGTCGTTAGATCATATTCCACATACGAGCAGTATTAATCGAAATAATTGCCAGAGGGACATGTGGGAGTAGCGATTGGTACGAGGATGAGGGTAATGCCAGTGCTGATGGCGATGCTGTCTAAAAAGCGAATAATTGTAAATTAGGTCGTGCAGCTGTTATGTAAACTACGCTGTTGGAAATTGGGAGAATGTCGGATTTATCAGTACGCCGTGGTACATAAAAGAGAACAACGTGATTGGATGACTACGTTATACCATATATGGTTCCCTTACTAATCACTCAGTATCATTCACTCTTTACCTTTGTTATATATTGTTTACCAAAATACCATCAAATTGTATGAATAATTTTCGTTATTTGAACGATCATTCATGACGGTCGAGTATTGATAAATAAAAGTGAGATATCCTCGTCATGAAATCTCTCCAAAGCATGAACTGCCCTGCTTCACACGCAGCTCTCGTAATTTCCCCTAAAACGTTCAAAGCAGCCGCAACGGGGTGGTACAAAAATTGCGTGCCTACGTGTGACTCGACCATCGATTTAATTAAAACTTCATTTGGTGAGCGAGACTTCAGGAAAAAGTCAGAACCCGTCGTTCATCGAACGAGTTTCTTCTCTTCTTTTTCCCTCTAGACAGCTGTGTATTAATATCTATTAGTCAACTAACGAAATGTCTCTGAAGCCTAGAATGCTCTATATAAGCAAGGAAGACCCGTCAGTTTGTACATTGTTAACGTTTGCTATGTTGAAATCATCCTTCTTCTGCGACTCACAGCTTTGATAATATTTATCGAAACTAACCATTTTATACACTTTGCTATTTGTCAGGCTCTGGCGTATCGTTTAATAGACAATTAGAATTCGATAACTGCAGCCAAAACGGTAGCCATAAATAACGCAGGGTCTAACGGAGCTTTGATCAGTATCAACGTATACGAAAAAAAAGTGTCATTCTGAATTAATATATTTATCAATACCAAATTGAAATTAAAGCTTTTTTTTATAAACCTCACGACGATTTGGAAACTGCAATTTTAATTTTCTAAAAAGCTTTCACGCAAAGCTATTCATAACCGATAAGCGTAAGCAAGGTACTAGCACGGATTATTCAGTGTGATCAGTATCTACAATGCATTGGGATTATAGTGACTATGTCTCCTCGTGCAGCCATGCTTAATCTATAATTCCCAAGGTAGAGCATTTCCGGTATATGATGAAGCTGCAGTCGACAGTAACGCGGTTCTATGAATGCTTTTGGCTGCAGTGAAATTCTAGTCTCTAGAGAATAAATGTTCGACGTTGTTCATGCAGTTGAGGTTGTGGGTTCACAGTAAGTAGAAAACGTCAAAGAAAAATATATGAGCCAACGTACAAAGGGTGGCAGAGGGATAACGGCTGTAGTCTTGTCGACGGAAAGCAAGGATCAAGTCGTCAGCGTCACTTTCGTCCAGCGAATCCCCACAGGAAATTGTTCTTATCTCATGATCCCCTGAGAGTTGATTCATCGATACTTCGATAAACCCATACTGACCGCATGTCTACGTCAATATTCTGTATGGGCAATAACAACGTGAGGTTTATATTTGCATAAGTAAATCCACAACGCACTTCCGACGATTGATCGATTCTTTGCAATTTCCTGTTGATTTTTTTAAAACGCTTAAAGGATCGCCCAAGGGCTAAAATTACTTTCCCATAGTGTGGTTGAAGAAGAGTGGAAGTGTCGGGTCGCCAAGTTAATCTGATGCTGCAGGCAGAAAAATATCTGGTTGAGCAAACACATTAATTTCTCGTTCTACGCTTTGATATTGCGATGTCCCTTTGTGTTTTTCTCAAGACAAGAATCACCGCAGATACTCAGAGGAATTAAATGAGATTTTTATTTTTATTAACTCAAGCTATATATATATATATATATATATATATATATATATATATACTGTAAATCTACATAGGTATTTACCTTGTTATCTGTCCTTTGTAATAAAGCGAGAAGTGAAGTTTGGTACTACAGTCTGATATATAATTAGAAATGTATCTTCTTCTGTCTCGGATATTTGTTGCGTATTGTCGGTTCACGATTTCGATGTGGTTTTTTGACAGATCGAAAATAATGAAGTCTCTAGCAAGGCACACGTGTCATTGTATAAAACGTTTCTTACAAAATGTGCACGCGCGTGGTTTTGCATTAATATATTTTATTTTTCTATTTTAGCATATATTTATGTTCTTTTATGGAAGACCACGTGTTATTTGCTAAGGATTGCACTGCTCGCGATTGTCAAAAAAAAAAAATTGAATTCGTCGACCGACTATATCTAGTTCAGCCAGGATCATATATTCTCACAAACAATCTACCATACCTTCTCGGTCGTGCATACAGGGTGGTGGACCAAAAATCAAACTTATAAATGTCTCGGTTGGAAAAATTTGAATAAAATATCCAAAATATCATTGAAATAGTTTCGAAAGGCGAATATGATGCAAAAATAAATTTTTTCAGTCATTTGTCCGAGTAATCTGTAAAAATTTCAAAACGTTATTCTGAAAATTTTTGAATAAAATATTAACGTGTCATACACCCTTAAATCAAACTTAATTAATTCTCTAATCTTATTAAACAAAAAACATATAAGCTCATATTTATCACGCCAGTACCTAGTCTCGTGGTTATTCGTTATATAGAACAGCACGTAGGGTGTCTCAGGCACCTCGGTTGCTTTAAAATGCCTCTTGTTTGCATTTCATTTCTCAGGGATACGTGAAGCTTGGTAGGTTGTGTAAGAAGTATAGCTAGCAATGTATTATAGGGAATACGGTTGATAACACATTTTTCATAACTACTAGCGATCGATTTTGAGGGCTGGGATGTTTGAAACTTTATGTGACTACTGGCAATGTAAAAAACATCGACGCCTTTGACGGCTCTGAAAAAATTACCATGGAAAAAAATTCTTTTTACACCGTGTTCATCCACCGAACAGATTCAAGTTATGTCTGGAACATTCTTTCGGATGTTCATAATCAAGAGAGATATTAAGGTGTTAGGTTTTTAGTGAACCACCAACACCTCTATGTTGATCATGTATATCAATAGGTTTCAATTATTAATAGAATAAGCAGCTATAACAATTTTGTATCATTATCCGTGGACCTAGTCGTTTTATCATTTTATATGGAGACTAATTCAACCATCTCGTTAACCCTTCATTAGGCGCGTTAGCTTTCGCAACGCCAGTAAACACGTGGAGTCTCCGGGAACCCCATTTTGTGAATGTAATACTTTCATCTGTAATACGAACATTGGAGTTTACAGTGAAAATTGGACTACTCTAGGTAATATCCCAAAAAAATTACTTTTACGTATATAAATGATTCATTTGACGCATGGTTGCTAAGAGAAAGATATAAAGAAACGAAATCATCCATTATATAATATTTTTATACACAATTTTGTTCCACTCATATATTTCGGCTAGGCCACCATCGGTATTATCAGTAGGCGTGTGGGGTCGTCTGAGACCCAGATGAAGTTTAACCGGCAACAGTTACGCAATTAATGGCGATGTTGCCGCGACAATATCGGCAACGGTTCTATTGGAAGGTTTTTGGGAAATACTGAACGTGACAGCACCGAAAAAAATTATTATAGTGATGGTGAGGAAAATTGGAGGCCTGGGGTCTTTAGGGCCCTCACGCGCCTAATGAAGGGTTAAGAGAGAACTGTAGTGATAGGTGAACTTTGTTGATGATGTTGCCTAGCACTGCGCCGCGTGACGTAGTTGACATTTCTTTTGAACGCTGTCATAGGTCGTAGGTCTATTGTAGGACTACACGGCTCAGTAATGTTCAATGGCATGTGATACGAAGACGAACAAGTTTCATTTATACTATTGGCCTTCAATTTAAAATGTGAACGTTCGAGACACAATATTGTGGACCAGGGAGCAAAACGGCAAGAGTAATAATCAAAAAATGAACTCTTTATTTATCCTTACCTTGTGGTTGACTCCTCCAAAGAGAAGACGTGTCAGCTAAAGATTGATTGTAAAAATTGAGCATCACCGACTACGGCCCGTGCACGTTAGAACTAGTTGTGACGTCACGGATTACCACTAGCGTTCGCTGCGGCAAAAGGCTGAAGTTTTAGACGAGGAAAATATACTGGTTGACAGCTCGATTTATAGGCACCGAGAAATCTTTCTATCGGCCTCGTGTGAAGTATTCGCAGTGATATGGTGTGTTCTTGATACATATTTTTCAGTTCCTGTGCAGTGTTTTTCTTTGATACTCGTCTACAGTTTCGTGAAATAGTGTGAGAAGTGCTACATGAAGATTGCTAAAGGCTACGACGACAGCCATGACACCTCTGCCAGCCTGTCAGTATTCATATTAATATCTATTTTATTAATTTTCTAAAGAACAGTTGAAAGAGTTGAACTCCTCAGGAATTCTGATTTCATCATAAGATTTTGACCGAGTCACATACATTTAGTGACAGTGCTTTCTGTGCTTTGATTTTTTGAGTGCGATATATATCCTCGCCTCGAGTTGCCTTTAGTGTGAGTCACCCACGCGTAGAAAAGTCACTATAGTTCTCCTTTAAGTCCTTCACTGTACCCCGGTCTCCCCTGCGTATGTAAAATGATCATACAATACGATTATATATCTTTGATTGCGCAGAATGGCAATTCGTGAAAGGTTTCCACTGTTCTGCCTGTATCAGTACGAGTTAGGTAATTGAGGTGAAATTCGGCAAAGGCGTCGTCCTTTGCCCTGAAATTGTACAGCTTTGGCTAATATTTAGTGCAGATGACTGTTAATCCAGCGCAATTCTCCTCAGCAAATTGCATTGCCAGTCTCAGCGTATATCGATAAATTTCCACTGCGTATATGTGTTCCAAAACGTGCAAGAATCCCAAGTGTATTGAGTCTCGTTCGAAATTCACGAAATTTTGGCAATGCAGATTGGATTAAACCATTCCGAGGTTCTTTCAACCCCACAGACTCAAATGCATTTTGCCGCATCGTGTATTCTCATTCGTTTTGCCTCGATTCGTTCCAACGTTTTCGATGCGTGCTTCCTATTGGTTCCCGAGCCAAACGACTTACGGCTTCCGTCCAGCACAGCCAATACCTTATGATAAATATCGAAAAGTATCGAGTCATTGATTTATTATCGTTCCTGCTTCCTCGCTTGACTTGCAGATTAGGATTTGATCCAGTAAACTGATGTATCGACGACCTCTTTCGCAAATGCAGTAGCGTCCTGACGTCATACGTCAGAGCTGGCAGACTCGCAGAATTCGTCGAAGGAGAAGTTTTATGAAAGATTGTAAAGCGTCGCGACGTCAAACGACGTGTTCGCAAAAAAAAAACAGCCACTATAGCATCTCTCCCTGCGCTACAAGCGGCACTTCGTAATGTATTCGAAGGGATGGTAAAAAACGAATGTAGAACCGAAAAACTTGGCGATTTGGGGAATCATACGATTTAATGACTGTGGTTTCACGGGAAATCGTTTACGAGCTATCGGAATTGAGTGTCGAGCAGAACGTCGACAGTGCATAAAAAAGTTGGCAGCTCTGCCATAGGCTAAGGATACTTTTATCGCCATTTCAGAAAGATTATATAGGCTGCCTTGACAGATATAGTATTATCAATCAAATTTCGTAAGGTATATACCGTACTATATATTAACTCTATAGAATCCCCTTTATAAAACGGGACGCTTGGGTTACGTTCAAGTGAGCTTATATAAATTTGTTAATTAACGGAATCCAAGTAAAGCTGCTAAGGCAAAGAAATCTTTCGAATCCTTCGAATCAACATGGAGTTGGATTTCACTAAATACTGTATAAATAATGCTACGCTGTCCTATGCATATCTTTAGCAGGCACGTACGCTATTACGTAATAGGTATATATGGCTATAGGACAGCTGTATAGCCGACATTTTTACTCTCGAGTCTGTATAGTCCTTCTGAAAGCAGAAATCCCGTAGTGTATGATTAGAGTCAAGCTCACACGTTGCTTGAAACGTGTAGAGGTTATATGAACGTATCGACGCTGCGCGCTATGGAATGAGTTCCCGATGCAATAACACGGAAAAGAGGTTTTATATTTCATGAAAACACGTAAAAGTATCAATTTCAATAATTCAACGGGCCCCGCCCGAAATTTTAGTTTACTGAATTTACCGTTATCCCGGGTAATGGCCTTCCTACGTTCGATGGGAAACATCCATTCTCGGTAATGTGTATCTCAAGGCCTTTCGCACCCACGAAATCGATTTGAGATCTTGTTAAATCGTCTTTCCCGATGCTTTGTGAACATTTTCGAAAATACAAGGAGCGGGTTGCCTTAGCGTATATACAGATGTATAAGACATATATGGTCAAGGCTGCTGTCTTGTCGCAGCCAAAAATCTTCTTGTTGATTTCTCTACGCCTTCTATTTTCGTCCCGTAAATCAGTCTACAGACGTTTCTCTTTGTCTGAAATGGGATAATTTGCATATCTTACGGACGGAATAATCGGAGCCACTTAAGCGAGGCTTTCAACGAGCTAAAGAACGCGCGAGGCAACAGGCGCTTTCGCGAGATGGAAATGGCGTGGATGGGTAAGGTTTAATAATCCGCCATAGCTACTCGGACCCGTATAAAATCTTCATGGATCAATGAAGACGCTTGGTATTCTCGAAATCATTTTCATTACTCCGCGCCGCAAAATCCAAAGAGCTCCTGTGTTATTTCCATCTACTTGACATCGTTGTGCTGCAACGCGCACAATGAATACGCGATCAGAGTTTCGCATGAATTTAATTTTCGGGGAAATATCGCGTAAACGTGCTTTTGCATCCTAACGCAGCTGTGTCGTGCCAATATCCACGTCTTCCCTTCTCGAAACTCTATTTTCGACCTTCCTCAATCCACTTCCGTTTTCTCTTCTGCCTTCTTCTTCATCCCCACCACTGTCCCACCATCCTCTCATAGCCATTGTCTTTCTTCTCGACGGTCTAATACGTAAATTATTTACTGGTTATTTCATTTTGGCTACGTCTCCTTCTTCCCTTCATTCTATTTCTGTTCCACCTCATTCTTTTCATCTCTATCCTTCTCTGTCTATCGCTGGACAAGACGCCTTCGATGTCTCGAGCCAAGATTGGACGGAAGATCTTTATCCGATACCGAGACGTATTCAGCTTCCAGCTTACCAGATTATAGTAATCTCCATACTATAGAGAGCACTTTTCAAAATTCCTTTAGCTCCTTCTCGAGACACATCCTTTTTTTCTGTTTAAATCTCGAACGATCAGTCCAGTGAGGAAATAATGCTTCCCTTTATTGCTGTCGTTTCACGGTTTATGATAGATGTTTCTAGTCAAATAATCCAGGGTTCCTATGTAACTACATATATATGTCAAGTTCAACACGAAGGACACTCGCGATGAAAGCATGATCGATGGTGGAGCTTATGGCTGGCTACTCCTCCACGACATTAATAAGCCATCTACGGGTCAGAAAGGTTCTGAGCCTTTGACACTTTCCTTCTGTCGGTTTCAGGAATCGGCAGTAAATTTAACATACTTAGAAAAGTTATATATATATGAGGATAACCTATTTTTCGAATTTCAAAAAATTCATAGTTCTGTTATGACATATGTGTTTAGGGATACATATAACAGAAGCTGCAAAAAGTACGTTTCTTACATATGTTTTTTTCGTAGGGTTGTTTCGTGTCGTCATTTGCAATTTCAAAGCCGATTCGACTCACGTAGTTTTTGTTTTGTGCGAGTCTGACAGATTTCTTGATATTGCGAGGAATAGTTCAAAATACTGTATACCTCGTTTACAAACTATATACATACATTTTGCTTAACAGAATAAATTAATTGTTTACTGCCTGCCTTGAATTTCTTTCTGAATTCTTTCGGCACTTTTATATGGTTCATAAAGAAATACGATCGCACTCGGGAAACTCGTTAATGGAAACTTTACTAGTTAGTTATTCTTCTTATCGTACTTTTTCTCTTGCGTTTGCAAAAGATTCAGTGAATCATCCGATCCAATGCCTAGGACAAGGGTTCTTGTCCAAAGATGCAAGATACTTGGATATCTTTATGGAGACATAGAGAATATTCCGACTGATTCTCCCATTCGCTCCGACGTTCCGTTATGTCGAGGAAATAAAGCTCGAGAGCGACATTCCTCTCGGAAAAAGGAAATGTACGAGTAAGGAGAATGATAATTTTGTTTGTTCGTGGACGTAGGATGCTCCGTTCTGCGAAACTTCCATTTCTCGCAAATCTCTCCTTAGGATGTGAGGATGCATATCTTATGGAGATAATATTAAGAATACTTGGCCAATTACGTCATACATGCAATATTAAGGGAGCACGCCTAAAGGTCTATTCCAAAAATAATGGTGGATTAAAAATTTTTTTTTTAGGACCAAACTTAAATATTTAGTACATAAACTGTACTGTGTTCTTATAGCATATGTTTGAATTTTTTGACTGATAATATAAAAAAATGATGCGATTCAAGAAAGGGTTATGTCAGTGCACAGAAAAATTATTTAAGAAGTTCAAATTTTGAGTTGATTCATTTTGTAGTTTTCGAGTTATCGTACTTATAGACGTCAAAAACGTTGTTTCGAAAAAATGGTATTTGAAGTTTTACTAAGGGAGCTTTTCAGCTTTGACAAAATATCAGACTCCTCATTGGTCAAATCTTGCACGAGAAATGATTTTAACCAATGAAATATTTTGTTCCCCGACTAGTCCGACAAGACTATGAAGATTCCCTAAAAGTTAAAAATTAATAATTTCTCGACTTACCTTTAATCCTCTACACATTTTTTATTTCATTGGAATTAAAACGTAATATTTCGAAAGAACATTGTTACCTTTAAAAATTTCGAAATATGCATAGAAAAAATCGATTATTTAACTCGACTGTTAGATGTATCCTCTTAAGAGAATGATGATCGATCCTTGTATTTAATGATTAATTATCATTAGCAAACTACGTACGCTGACTACCGTGTAGTTTCTCAATAAAAAAAGAGATTGCTCGGATTAGTGATTTGTGTTTAAGGCGATATATACACATCTTGTGTAGGGAAATATCAGTTACTGAGAGGCAATCTTTTCAGTTTGGTCCATGACCGTGACGCAATAGACTTCGTCCTAAAAGTGTTTTAAAAACTGGTTAAAATTTTTATTTTTCATCGATACATGTTCTAGTTTCCTCAGTGACGACAAATTGAATTTCCAAAAAAAAAGACGTATAAAAAATTTAAGCTTCACTGCAGAGGACAACGGTTGGTGGTATTGGAGCACTTTCAGTGTATCAAAGTGTCATCCTTGCTTATTATAACTTATAACAAAAGCAGTTTTTCTTTTAACAACTTTTCTCTCATTACGCGACAGGATGCTTTTTGTTCTTTATTTCTATGTCCACAGCGCATCTTTCTCGGACGGAACAATTTAAGTTCTTATTGATCGCCAAGATCGACGACATTATCGATTGAATTGTGTGGATAACGTCGATTTTCTCATCGCCGTGTATATCCTTGTACCGGAAAAAAAAAGAGAAAATACTGAAGCTAACCGAAAGGGAACGGAAGCATCAGGAGAAAATTCTTCGAGGATTGGGGTTTCTTCGATAAAGGCTAAAAATAAATAAAAATCGTAAAGCGATACGAGCAATCTAGAACGGGACAGTCGAAGAATTGGTATGGACTTCGTGTATTTGCTCCAAACCAAGTTCTTAGGTGAGTCAGAGTTTCACAGATACGTTGCTGCTTCAACAACCACCTAACAATAATCTATACCTAACTTCCATCCCGTCGTTCGAGTTCACTTGCCCTGAGGCAAAGAACATTGCTTCCAGATAGATACTACATAACAACCAAGAAGTTAAAGCATTCGTGCCTATAGTAATTTCACCCTCATCTGCTTGTCAGAAGTATTAATGAAATTTAGACTCCCGCTAGTCTTGTTTCCGTAAGGGTATTCAAACGAATGCCATCAGCAGGAAACAGGAAATTTACTAAGAAAACGGTAGGACCTCATATTCCCTTACGCACCCGAAGAGACGCTACTGTCCGTGGTGAAGTTTTCCACTCGAAAACTTCCAACGTAAGTTTGTCTGGTCGAAGAATTTCAAAGCGCTAAGTCAAGAGAAGCCGTGTGACAATCGCGGTAGATCCAAATCCCTCATAACTGGAGAACGGAGCAATTTGAAACGGGTGATGAAATTTTAAGGACTTTATAAAGAATTAAATTATTTATAAATTGTATGTGCATTATACGTTATAAATGTGCATATTATGGATATTGGAGTTTTATAGGTTAAACTTTTTATCTTCTTATTTTTTAAATTCATTCCAAGCGTCTGTATACATACGTGTTATGCTATATGACTACAGTCAACTCTCCGTAAGATAGCGACGCGTCTAGTCGCACTATGTTAAAGATAATGGACTATCTACCTTACGGAATGCCCCCACCAGAGTCGCACAGGCGGCTGTTTGACTGAGGCAGAGTAGACAAAATACTGCAATACGGAGGAGTGGGAGAAACATTCCCCTCGCGGTAAGATAGCTTAGAGAGAGCGGTTGAGGGGAAACGCAAAATTACGGAGCGCTTCTTTAGGGAGAGTTGGCTGTATAATCAATCATGAATTTTCGAGAATGGGCTACTGCTTAAATTATTGAAGTATATTGTAGGTAGATGAGCATGTTCCTAGTTTAGTTAGTTGTACGTAGTACGTAGGTTCTGTAGTTAGATAGCTGGGTAACTATACATGTTGTATGTGTGTCGTTCATCCGGCTGTGTTCGTTTAGCAAGTTCAGTTGGAGTCTGTGTGTATTGTATAAGATTATGTCGATCAATTGGGTTTCTAACCACAGCTGAAAGCTGCAATCCGAGACTTCACTGCTCTCACCACTTTCGCTAATGTTGACTAGTGATACCGAGATGCATGTATATGTATAGTAACGTACAGGAATAGTTATAGGTATAAAGCACAAACTGTCATTTCTATAGGGATAATGTTGTATTGATACGAAGGAATGGTTAAACGTGGTTTATTGTCGATTATTTTTATTTACAAGGGTTAAAGTATACGACGACACGTGATGATTGAAATGAATTAATGTCTGAAATTTGGAAATTGGCAATTCGACTTTAATTCTATTATTCAATTAAATTAGAAACTCGTTAATTACGAGCGCTGTTTAATATGTAATTCATTTTGATGGTGGAAATAATAATAATGGTTACGTGATAATATGACACCTGACATATCTAATTAAGATTAAGGGTAATGGTTTTCTGTATCTTATCTTCTCTCGGGGTTACAAGCACAGTGGAAGATAAGCGTACAGTGTATTTCTCCATTTTCTAATAAACATCAGTAACCGTGTAATTGCTAGAATGTTTATATTTGCCCGAGAAAGTACACCTTTCTGAAATAATTCATGCTTACGAGGCTTTTTCCACATTAAACTAGTCTAACGTAACGTGACCTGAATAGACAAACACGTTACTGTATCGGTTTCCATGAAATTTTGATACTCTACGTAGATCCTAGCTACTTGGTATCTACGTAACCTAATAAAAAATACAAATATCAGAAAATTTGTCAAAGCTCATCCTAAAGATGCGCCAGAGGCTGTTGGAACGTCAAACAGTAAAAATCAAATATCCAAAGTCGGCAATATTCTAAGAATACCTACCTGTTCCATACAGTAAGGCGAAAAACATATACACGTGTATGTAGCGTGTAACATATGGCAAGTATGAAAAGCATATTTACAGAAAAAGAAGAATTTCTGTTCTTATTATTGTTTTTTTCTCTCTTCCTCTGCAAGACCCATGCTTCACAAATTTGACAGAAGCGTGGACGTCCTCGCCCGGAGATGGGGTTGGAAAGTTTTTTTGAAGATTTATACGCAGCCAGTGTTCGTAGGCAAAAGCATAAATTTAAATTCACTGGCGAAACACTCCGTGTCCGGAATTCATGCCGTGTTGAAAAACTATGTCAGTAAAATATACGCACAGTGGTAGGACTAGGTTAAACATTCAATAAACTCTACGGATTCGAGAGCGGCAGTTGCTTTGCGGTTGAGGAGATTCATCTGTCCCTACGGGCGAGAGCGCTACCTTTAGTACTAAAACCTGAACCCTGAAGAAGTGGCGGTACGATCGTAAACGAGAATCGTGGGTTGCGCGTTCACAGTGTAAAATCGACAAATCACAAGAAATATCTTCGTCCTAATGGAGTCCGAACATGGTCCTAGTAATTTGGTGAAGCATTATTGTGAAATAGAAAAAAAGCAGTATCATATTGAAATATGTACATAGAGACGTTCCCTTTAAATTCTGGTTGCCTGCGGGAGCGAAACTACCGGTGTATTACTGGCGTGAAAAGGGACGTTGGAGATGTGTGAATAGACGACGGTCGTGTTCTGAAAGGAATGGACGACATGCGTGGGAAGAACATCGGGAGGATGGAAAAGAAGTTGGTGGACCTGTATAATGGCTTAGGCAGGTACAAGTTGGTATTGGTAAAATTATTTGTTCGTTTACGTGTTGTCGCAGACTCATCGATTTCATTGGCCTTTGTGACCCTGTGGAGTCACAGACCGGGTGTTTGATTCATGGCATCGATAAAAACCTTCGCAATTTGCCGAGGCACCTCCATTCGATCTATTGTCGCAGGGTACAAATGCCAGGCAACACCCGCGCCACGACGCCCGGTTTCACCGCGATACGCGAAATAAAATAAATAGTCAATTTTATTAGGGAATCAACTTGATTTAATATTATTGGTCCGCGCCGGTACCCACCCGGTAAAGAAGTATACTTTGCGGGGGCTTTTATCCACTTTGTGCTCGGGGTCGTCTTATAACGAGGGCATACGATACGCATGAACAATAAATAGTGACTGGAAAGGATGATAATCGACGACTAGTCGTTGACGTAAAGATATTTTTAGATTACTTTTTTCCATCAGTATACATATACATAGTATATATACTCTGACGTCATTTCAAATTACTCTTATACTCTGTATCGCGAGAATAAATACTTTTTTTTCCCACGAATCCCGAAATACTCACGGTAATACCGCAATGGATTGTAAATTGGTAAAAGAAGATCAGAAAGCCAGAAAGAAAAGAGAATTCTGAAAAATATCAACAGGATTGACAGCGCAGCCCAAATTACTTTTCGTATCGAAATACGCAGATACAGAAGGAATGACTAGTCAGCGCTAGCAACGTTTTGATGTATGTAGGTCAGCATCCGTAAGTACCGGGAATACTGTTTTCCTAGGCCAATAATAGTTACAGATTGTTCAACATTCGGAAAGTTAACACGCAATCAACGTGGAGGGTTGATTTTAGATAGTAAATAGTAAATAGTAAATATGGATAGTATTTCTGCAAATTAATATTCCCGTCACATACTATAGCGAGAAGGGCAAGGTATTAACCCCCCCCACCACTCCGTTGCGTGTATCGGTTTGCCTTCCTCAAAGGTTCTCGGCTGATGACATCGGCTTGGGGTTTCTATTCAATGGTATTTCAGAAGTACCATAGAATGCAGACGGTAACATTATTTCTCATAAGACGACATTGTAGTTTTCCGGGAGTTCAAGAACCCTTTGTATGTACGGTGCCGGTGATATTCTAGAATATCCTTGTGACGTAGGCAAAATATCTATTAGGACATGAACGTCAGTCTCCTATAAACGAATGTCTGGAAATCTTTTCGTTGTATCTCGAGGTTTTAAACGAAGCCTCTTTTGCTTCTCTTCAATCCTTAGGTCGTACTTTGAACCTATACGTTCTTTGGCTTTTAACCTATTTTCAAGCTCTATGTCCTACTATGATCTGTTTTAATGTTTAATATGTCCGAGCGAGGCGTTGAGAATAAAATAAAAAACTCATGTCTAAAATAATTCTTTCAATGTTTCTTACGTACAGACACTTAGTTCAGTTTGGACGTATAACATTGAAATAGGTCGAAACCAGGATGTAGGGTTAAAGAGAAGCAAAGGAAGCTTCGTTTAGGATTTTGACCTCCAATGTAGGCTTAAAATTTCGATTCCGATTTGTCCTCGATGATAGGTACTTTTGATTCTGTACCGAAATACTTGATATTTTTTATTGTTTCCGGAAGCGCTGACTATATGGTGAATAACGAGAAAACTCAGTGTCACCCACGCTCCTATAGCGTCGCCCGTTACGTGCGTCTGATCGAATTTTAGCCCTTCGAGATGATAGCTTTCACGGTCTCTTGTTCTTGATGTTGCAGAGCTCGTCATCCAGACATGCACAATGCTGGATTTAGGAAAAGTCTTAAGGGGATTCAGGAACAGCTGTTCACGTCCTCGTGCGAACGGCACGCCTCTGTTGGCCATTTTCAAAAGTGGACTGTCGTGGTGTAATGGCATAGAACCTGTCGCCCTCTATCCCGACGTGTAAAGTTGTTAGCAGATCACTTTATCGGTTATCAACTATTCCTTTCAAATGTTTACTATCAGTGTCAAGTGTCAATACTCGAAATATACTGCACTTAATATTGCATAACACAAAGCTAGTTGGAAATAAAATAGTTAATATTGTAAAATCTGAATTGTAATGTCACAATACATTAATTCGTAATAGATAATAGGCCTATGTAATGGAAGTGGCAAATATCGTATCTAGGACGCGTTTACTTGGAAATCTTCAATCATCGAATTTTACTGTACCGAGAGCAAACGCTTGGAAACGCGAAATTTGCCACAGTGAATTCACAAAGAAAGGTGGAAAGTCATTTTCTATGGTTACGATAAAGCGAAATAAAAAGATAGAGAAAAGCAGACTTCAAGGGAATAGAAAATAGAGATAGAGAGTCTTGCAAGTCTGGCAAAGGGTTAACACGATACGAGGGAGAGGCTGTTTTGAAAGTCAAATGTCGATAGTCATGCGGTAACCGGCGCACTTAAACGGGCATCGTGGGGCGAATGAAATTTGTATTAATTTCAGAGAAATTAGAAGTTACGTCGTCGGTTGCAATTAAAATTTACATAAACAAATTTTCTTTTGCAGCGTCGGCTGCTGCTTCGCGACCGAATTCTCTTGATGAGTCTGGTGTTTCGCGATGGACTTTTTCAGCGTTTCCTGCTTCATCCATTTACCTCAAATTGAAACAGAGAACGTTCGAAAGTTTCAGCGAAACGAAGAAAGCACTTCTCACCGTAATTTCGCCAATTACTAACTCAAACGAGGTACACGAAGATAACCGAGCAGCCAAGATGCCATTCAACGAGATATACTGCCCTTCCCTTATTTCTATTCTGTGCGACTTGTTGAATCGTACTTGCGAAATTCCCCGCTGAAGTGGCTATCCTGAATCAAAATGTCCGCGAGTTGAACGAAGGAAATTCAAAGTGCGAATCTCCAGTTTCTCTCAGCGTTTGTGGTGCCTGAGAAAATGTATATATTCGTGTAAAATGGGTACTGGTACCAGAAGTGGTTCACAAGTACTTCGTCAAAGGCTGTACCGTTTGATGGACCTGCTCCTATCATCTCTTCAGCTACTAGTACGAACTCATTTTATATTTTGTGCTTTCAAGCCATATTTAGACCGAAAGAGAAATTACGCTTATATATTAGCTCTGTTGAGTTCACAGGGTCATGCTGGGGTAGCAGGGTGGAAAAGGATACGAAGTTACAAAGTGAAAAAGATGAAGAAAAAAGAATATGGGAATATCAGCGGAGCAAGTGAGTTTAGTGCGTGGGAAAGCGAGAAAAAAAGTCTGTCGATGAGTAGAAGAGCAAATAAATGAGGGATAGAGAGAGATAGAGAGATAAAGAGACAAAATAAGAGAGAGGCCAAGATAAAAGGCACATTTTATAACAGGCAGCACTTAGGCGAGTCTACTCACGAAGAAGTTGCTTGACAAGAGTGCCTGGTCCGTCTGATTAAGGGCAGATATATTTTGTGCATTAAAGCAAAATTAATTTGAACACGAGAGCATATCCACTTTCGTACTTGGGCATGCGAAATCTGTATCGGTTCGAAGTTTCATGTCAAAACAGAGTTTAAGTGTTTGCACGTGACATAATTATTTTGCTTCTGAAAATCAATATTTACAAGCCGTAGCAAGAGTTTCCATTGCCAATGCTTTTTAGCCAAAGGTAATGTATGGTTAGCCAATGGGTATCATTGGAAAACCATTGATTACCTTTTGCAACAGAACATTGGCAATGGGAAATTTTGCTACGGGCAGACACATGATTTATAATTTTTTTCGTATTTAAATTTAAATATACCTAAAGAGGACCCTGAAAAGAATCGAAAAGTCGTAAATTTTCTTTGTCTTTCTTTCTTACCTGGCTGCAATTGGTCAACCTATGAAAAGGAAGATTAAGAATTATCGTGCTTTAATCTATTAACAGAAATAGTACTTGGGTTTTCAGTTGTTTCTTCTCGTCTACTTCTTTACCTTGATGCGCAGCTTCTTCCTTCCATTCTGTTTTGGAATATATATTTAAAAACTGTGCTTTTCAAACGACGAGGAATCCTCTTTCGTCAGGAATCCTCTTAGGAGTGGGAAGGAAAAAACTTGAGGGATTACAACGAATAAGCATAAACAATGGCTGTTCCCGAAGAAGAAATGGAGTCGACGGTTGTGTGAAAGTTTAGCGTCAGAGTGGCGGAAGGAAAAACGAGGCCAAGCTTTCCATGCAAATCCGTAGAATGTAGGTGCTGGCGCTGAGCGCCTTCGTAGAAAATATCCGTAAGCGTAGGTTTATCCACGAATAGCCACATACTCGCAGACATGTTTATTCCTTGAGATATAAATGGTAGAGCGTCTATTCGAATTACTATACCATCGATGCATTGATTTCCTGCAGATTTTCTTTGACGCATGAAGATGAATGTCTTGACAGCTGAATACTTGATCCTTTGGTTGCTTCGCGCAGTTTCATATTTCTCGAGCTTTTTTTTTGTGAAAAATAAATAAAAACGACTTGCTCGTCTCACTTGCGATATTTGTGAACTTCTGTTTATGTTAGTCTGTTTTATTTACGGCAGGATCGCAACTAATTATCCCCGTGTGTTTGTACGCAATAGTGATCGAGGCGCTTTAGATGCAGGTGGCAGTGGTAGTGGTGGCTGAGGTGGCAGGGTACAAAAGAAAATTTAATAAAACCGACACAGCGGGGGTTGTTCTCGCCTTGAGTTGCGCGATGATTGATATTACGTGTTATAAATCTTGTACCCAGGTATTATAAACGAACCCCCGTCATTTCCCTTCTCTTCGGCTACGCATTATCTTCCACTTTAAGCCCTGTGCACAGACGAGCTACCCTGAAAGTTCGTACGGTCAGTATCTCGTCGCTTGTTTTGTCATTGGGAGATTTTTAAATAAATTTATTTTTTTTTACACTTTTCCCATATCGCGGGAAATTTATATTGCGCGAAACAGTTAAACGTGACTTACGATAAGTACAATGTAATGTATGACGTGGAAAGTACAATTTGACTAATGATTCGATGTACAGTCAACTCTTCATAAAGAAACGTTCCGTAATTTTACGTTTCCCCTCAACCGCTCTCTCTATGCTATCTTACCGCGAGGGGAATATTTCTCCCACTACTCCGTGTCGCAATGTTTTGTCTATTCCGCCTCTGTAAACACGCGCCTATGCGGCTCTAGTGGGGACATTCCCTAAGGTAGCACTGTCTGATATACCGCGACCCCAGATTCCCGTGCGCGCTATCTTACGGAGATTCGACTGCACCTTTAAAATGACTTCGTGGTAGAGGAAATTTAAATGTAATTCTGATCACATAAATTACACAAATGTGATATGATGCGAAATGCGCAATGAAAAGGATCCTTTTTATAAAACGTGTCATTAACGAAAGCTGTGTGAAGAAATTTCAGTGAATGACGCGTTAACAATATATGACTTTCCATAACGGATTTGAAAACCACGTGCATGTCGCGTGACTGAAATCAAAAAGGTGTATGAACCAGAAAGCTCGGTTTCATGGCAAAAGAGCAACAAATAGAATTGCATGAAAAATTATATAAAACTGAAACGGCGTATTTTCGAGGTCCATATGATTTTTTAGTATCGGTAACATATAATTTATAATTATATCGACATACACATAGGCCCCTCTTGTTTTATGCGTATAGTACATAGGTCCTTATGGTTTCTCATGTTACTTTTTTCATTGATGGAGATGACGTATGTATGTATATACATACGCCCTGTTGCCAGAGGAATCACAAAAAGGCGTAAAGCGGCTTATACGCTCTTTTCATTATAGTTACGCAATATATCTATATAGATACGTAAATTAATCTGATAACCGTTGTGTTCTCATAACAGCTCACCTTGGAAATATAGTATTTCTCAGGTCGCTTTATAGCGAAGAGAAATTCATTGTTTGCTTATGCGGAATTTTGTGGGCAAAGAAATATTCGTATATTAGGAAGGAAGAGTCGACGGTCCCCTATAAAGATGGGGTTTAGTGTGGGATTTTACATGAGATCTCCTAGTGGCGCTATGGGCTTCCAGCGTACTCGGCCAAATAAGTGGAAAGATTTTTATGGTTGTGGCTCGTGGAGCAAGCAGTACAAAGTATGCAGATGGTGTACGGTGGAAGTGGTGCTTACTTTTGAAATTTATTGTCCACGGGTCCTAAGGGATGCCAGTGGAGGTATTGTATTATCAGGACAATTGTGGTAAAAATTCTGGAAAAATGGTCGCCCGATGAGGCTGGGGAATTTTCTGTAAACTAATTTACGAGAGATAAAGGTTAATTTCATCTCAGTCTTTATTCACAGTTTATCGGCTAAACCCTTTGATAATCAATGGTTAATGACGCTGTTTACAGCGTCGAGAGGAGGGCTATAATTTAAATGAACCTCTCGGTGAAAATTTGCTCTCGTACTCAATGAAGTTGAGATAGCTTAACCCTACTCAAAAAGTTTCAAGCTGATGTTTCGTGTTTTTGCCCAGGCTAAACACGCTGAAGCAAATCATTAATAACGCTAACTTGATACCCGGTTTCGATGCCTTTACGCTTTGTATTTTGGAACGACTTCGTAACCATGGTGATTAGCGTATTTTATCTACCATGACTAACCTCAACCCAATTTCTACCTATCATACATCGTATGAACACATTGTGTTCTGATGACCATTTCATACCAATTAATTTGAATTTGTGTCGTCCACTCTGTGAAACTCATTCGCAACCTAGTTTCCACTTTACGAATCTCCCTCTGATGCAACGTATTACGTCAATCTTCATATTATCGGCTTTTTTATCACTGAATGATACATGGTTATATAATACAAACGAACGTCCTTCGCACGTTCCTTTAACGAAAAAATATGGCAATGCTATTGCACAGCTATTATTTTCGTTGAAATTTCATAAAAGTGCGGTTCTTGATGCTCTTGACTTTTATCTTCTGTCTATTAACGAAATTTGCACCAATCTTTATTCTTAATTTTTCTTGATTATTGCCTCAGCATTTTTACCCCATTTACTCATTGCTCTCATAGTTGACACTCGACTCAGTCAAGCCTCGCGTCCCTCTGCAAACTTTATGATCGATCGCTTCGCATTTTGCTTAAATACGTTCACCCCCATTGCCCGAGGGTAAAAATGACAAAATTAATATAAAAATAAAAAATGAAGCGAACGTGAATTCCTTCATTAACAAATAAATAATCTATCTGAACTGACTAGTTTCAGATCGATAGCTGACCGAAAAACAAATCGACCTTCGTATTGAATATACCGATATTACAATATATCGCTATGGTCAAGTGAAACGATCAAGTTGAAAAAAGTGATTTCGGATTTGGATGTAGCACCAGATATTTAATTTCATTTGATTTCTGTTTTTAACCGTATGACTATGAGAATACCGCATTCTAAGCACAAGCATATCCGTAAAGATACAATTTTGAAATTTATTCGAAACATATATTTTTATTAGAATATAATTAAAATATATAATACATTTCAACTCAAAGAGTTAGGAACAAATATTTGAGCAGTCTGCAACTCGATACAAGTAATCAAAAGAATCCATAGGCATCAAAAACCTAATCAGTCAGAATGCATAAAATAGACAGTCATAAATTTTCCATTTCATATTTTTATTTTCTCGTTCCCTTACTACTACGTCAATCGTAATCACTTCCGGGACGCATCACTGAATACATGTATGAGAAGCTACAGAGTCGAATGGGAACAGGATCTGCAATCGATAATCGATAAATAAGAAATTTTTGAGATCTAACTCTCTGAGATGGTCTGTCGAGTCATGGGTGGCGTCAGCATCCATGGTCCTGGTATTTGAACGAAGTTCGCTTCCGTTAAAGAATGTGGTTCCTTACGTCTAACCTGCTTCAAGCTTCGGCTTGTTGTACTCAGAGATTCAGATTGTAAGTGTAATTTTTAATCTCTTGAGGATTTCCCGACTTCGTTCGGTCGCTACGCTTCGGTTGTTCCCTGTGGATTTCGTTGCGGTCGACTTGACTCGGGCTGTTCGCGATTCTTTTTAGCCCGAATCCCTCTTCCGGTGCTGTAAGTCTGCGACAGAAGCATCCGTAAGTGCTTAGTCCAGATCTTTACGAATATCCCTTCTTGTAGCTCGGTACAAACCTGTATCCTTATCTATGTACTGTTATATCTGTATCGTTGAATGTCCTGCGTCTGCGACTAAAGTTGGTCTCAGTTTCAAATCCCTTTTCAAAGTCCTCTAATCGTTTGCGATACAGCAGTTCGCAGCTCGTAAGACGAACCTCGCTGTCCGTGAAGGTTGGATGTAAATTGTGGGTTTTTTATCTGCAGATCTATTTGGTGACCTTGGAGGGGGTGTTCTGTAGTTTATAATAATTGTGGTCCAGCTGAATCCTTATACTTATTCCTGTCTGGGTTTCACGGGTCAGGGGTTTTCCCTAACAACGGTCTACGATTGAACCACGGAGGGGCAATAGTCCCTTTACGAGGAGGTAGCGGCTCATGGAAATGGGCAGGGAGGAATCCATTTTATAAGATTTTTTATTTATCTTTTTTCCCTCTGCCCATATACGTCGTTCGGTTTTCATCCGTTTTTCTTTCCTACATCTTTTTTCGAACATCTCTTCAACGCAACTTGCTCTGCGTTACGCTCGAGATACGCCTGAATAGCTATGACTTTTAGATGGAGACAACAAGCGGACACCTATATCATTTCTTCGAGTTACGGATGACTAAAGTACAAGGTAAAGCAAAGGAAGCAACAATGAAATTGATAAAGTGTTCAAAAGTAGATTCGTGGAAATAAAATATTGGCATAGATAGAAATCATATACGCGTAGATAGAAACTCGTAGTATTTGTAGTGTGGAAAACGGAAGATCTCGATAGGTAGAACAATTGAGGTGTACTTAGGCAAGAAGCAAGATAAGTCTTGAAATTCGAACAGTACGATAGATCAAGTTGTGGTGGAACGTAAGATGTTAGTGGGTTGAGCATGAAACCTACCACCCTCTGGTAAAGGGTTAATGACGTTATTAATGATTTTCCTTGCAGGAGCACTGATTGATAATGAACTGAGGCGCAATTAAATCCCGTCTGAATCAATACACTAGAAGAGACGTGCACCATCAAAAGTATCTCTGTGAATTGATTAAACAGACATATAGATGGCAAAATCGTGTTACGTATGCAAAGCGTAGATTGCAAGATTGAGGTTACATTTGAACTATCAGACGGGCAAGGGTGGGTTTAATACGGAAGTCAGGTCAGAAGAGCAGATGCCGTAGAGCCAGTTAAGGTTGGCGCTACGGTATCCAAGTTTTCTACTAAATTTACAAACTTTAACAATACAATTTACTTTTCGCACCCCGGCACCGACTTGTACCGCCATCTCCCACAATCGTCGAACATTTAACTCCTGGTGGCAGGGTTGCAACCCTTAGCAAAATATATCAGCTACTACGCGGCAGGCGCCCGTGACTCAGACTGTGCTCTTGATTCTCTCAAACTTCAAACCGGTCAGAAGGAAATCTTTTTCGCCATTTGTGGCTACCTATTTCTAGCTACCCCCATTATCACATTTATTATATATTTGTTTCAACTAGGAGACATCTAAATCTTCTTCAGCCGCATTGATACTACGGTATACATATATTCTAGATATTGTAGAGTCAATCATCTCAACGTCATACGTCATTAGCAAATTAACACGTTTTCGATCCAAGGGAAGTTTCTATGCTCAAAGATAATCCAGGGTATGCAAGGCAATACAATTTCTAGAGGTTGTTATCAAAGGCCAATGTTAAACTGAACGCTGTGTTGACCAATTTCGACGGCTCACCGAACCCACCCGTATCAACCCACAGGTACTTCTGCTTGTACCTTCCGAATGAGGAAGTAACCTCTGGCTCCAATGCTACCCTTAACTAAGCCACGAAGTTGGCCAAGTCGAGTTAGGAGCTACTAGTGGGAGGCGAGGGGAGGTGGTATGGTCGATATTATCTTCTTAGTAGCTTAACCCTAGCAAGGCTCATACCGACGTCGCCATTTTCTCGTCGGTATCCTCCTTTTCCACCCCGTTCATCCTAGAGCCTTGCAGATAACCGACTTGGCTGAGATCCAGAGTTCACGGAGCGGCATTCCAATGGGGTTTTGTGCCCTCACGATATATTTCGTAACCCTAAACTTTCTTATTACTCGTAGAACCAGCAATTATTCTCCATTTCTTCTGCTTGGCACCTTTTCGCGTTTGTACGTCCGGCACGAACTCCCGGGACGCTTGTAGGGACGGAGGACTCATCGAAGTTCCTTGCCTGGTCAGGATCAAAATGTGCTACATGTGGAGTTTGGACTCGTTAAACGAACGTGGTACGTTAAAAGTCTCAAGGCAATAATCAACTGAATTATCCGGAAATGAGTGCTGAGGCTTTAGTGGCAAACGTTGCACGGAATCGGATCGGCGTTGCTATTGGTCAAGAAATGTGGAGCACGCTGTCGTCTTCGAGTCAAATAAAATAAAGTCAGCACGACAACCATGAGACGAGTTGACGAAGCTCGACTTTTAATCACTGAAAATGAAAAGTGCTTTATTCAATCTCGGAATGTTGGCTTATGAGCTTTCAACCTCATACTGTCACCAATGACGCGATCATTTTTATTCCAACTGTAGTCATCAACAAGATGGAAGCGTAATTACTACTATTACATGTAACTATTTATTCTAGACATTCCAAAAGCTATGACAATTTTCCTGAAGATAATATGAGAAGTTACTTAACACGATTCGCACCTTCTGGCTTTAATTAAATTTCCAGCACGGCGACATATCAAATGCCAGTGGGAAATCGATGCGCTCCCGTATACCTATCCAACGAAACGATTACGACCTACCATAAAAAATAGGGTGTCCGTGGATCTAAGGTTTGGTAAGGGAAATGGAAAAAAAAGGAGACGTAGGTAGGTAGATATGGTGGATGGTGATGGAAATTATTACGAAATGGTCGAATGGTCTGGTCGGGAGAATAATGCACGAAAATGCCGCAGTGTCCGTTAGATACGTCGCGATTGTTTTGGCCTGGCTCCCATTTTTCCCGTTTTATGGTCAGCAGACAGAATTTGTGGCATCCCGTGCCGAATGGACGGTTGCGCCGAACCGTACTCTTTACAGTCTTTACAGTCTCTCCGGTTTGTACAGTCTCCACAGTCTACCCCACCGCAGCTACGTTGCCATTAGTTACAGCCACTGGTTTTTTCCCAATTGTTCTTTTCTTATTTTTCAAAGTCTAGCTGCACTATGCTATTTCCCTTAATGTTACACTAGGCATCCTTTTTCACGCAATAAACAAACTCGATCAAAGCTTTCCACGTGCTGTGGATTTGTATCCTCGTACACCACTGCTATTCTTATTGATTCGTCGTGATTATGCGTACCTTGTACACAGAAGGATCGATTTTTTTAAAAGAATAGAATACATTACGGTGCTGTATAATACACTTTTCATTAAGGAATGATTCAGCTGGATGTAAAAGACCTGCGACTAGTGAAGTTTGATACAGGGAGTAAGCCTATACATTATTTACAGTACGTCAGAAGAATATTAATGCAAAATTACTGGCAGTCGTGTCTCTGTATGATAATCTTTTTTTCGTAACTTTTCTTGTTTAAGTTCTTCTTTACTAAAGTACTGAGTTCGTAAGGAATTTCTCAGAGCGAAGACTAACAACTGCTAGGATCTTTTATGGAGTTCTCGACTGATTACTCGGAGCCTTCTGTTCATCAGTTTTTCCAGAACTAGTGGCTGATCTCGAGAAATATTTAAGTGGCACAAAACTTGCTGATTGTAATTGACTCGCCTTCCTCTGCGATTCTCTCTCTCTCTTTCTTCTCAAGTTATCAAGGGAATGAGTATTCTTAGTATTTCGCAGCCACAAAAGTATCTCGAGGTCAAGACTCTTGCGATACTAGATCCAGAGCAAATTGCTATCAATTTCTAGGAGCCTTTCAAAGCGGAAATGAGCTCCCTTTTTCGCAGAAGCTTCGTAACGGCTCAAGAGCATCAGCCAGCTGGCAGGTTGTCTCAATTCCCAAGGCTCTCAACGTGGAAATAACGTTATCCTCCTCGTATACGACGTTACAAAGGGTAAGAAAAGCTCGCGAAACAGACTGGCCTTTGCTAGAGCTCGGAGATACACTGTCGGTAACTCACCCTTGACAGTGGCTGACTACAAGTTTGTTACCTTGACTCGCGACAAGGAGGATCTTTGCCAGAGACGTTCCAGGCTATTCGATTTTCTGAAGATCGCGAATCTTCAAGAAATCGAGTTCGATCGCTTTCGTTACTCACGACAAGATGTGTTAGTCGTACGGCGAGCGAGCCAAATGGGCTGAAACAAGGCGTCGTGGAAAAGAAGCTTGGAACACCAATGGCGAAGAAGAAGTGAAAGAATTGCCTAGAGGGAAAGACAGAAATAAGTGGAAAGCGGAAAAAAGAAAGACACAGAACCAAAAGGACATCTTTTAGTAATTACCTACGTCTGGAGGGCACATTACTCTTTGTCGCCTGACCTCGGCTTTCGCTGCTTTCTAGCTGGATTCTATCGTCGCAAGGGAAAAGGGTAAGAGGATGAAAACGAAGAAGAAAAAGAAGCCGTAGATGGCAAAGATGAGTTCGCTGTAACGGGCTGAAATTTTGTCGCGGTCCATTCCCTCTAGCCATTTTTTTTTCCAAAAAACATGTTCCTCTATCCATTACGTAGGTAACTAATGGGGATGACTTTTCTAGGGTCGAGTTTTCGTGACCTACCTGTTTTTTTTTTTTTCAATCGTATCCTTGCAAAAACGTATTACTTCTATAGACCTTTTGGTGAATTTCCAAGGCTCTCTTGTGTATATCGACTTTTCTTTTGACGCGGCACTACTCGTAGTACACGAAAGCCTCTGGAAGAAATGGGTTGCCAAAGCAACAAGTTGTTAAGAAACAAACCTGCAGATGTTCTTAAGGAAAACTCACGAGATATACATAGTCGAATTAGACACGAAGTACATGTAGCAAAGTTTTCCTGTAGCCTCGACTCGAGGGGCTCTGCAGATTATAATCACTTTTAGTTTAGTGCTAAAGGAATGTACGGACGAGCAAGATGAGATGTTCTAGGATAGAGGAAAGATCGTAGCTCTCTTGAGACAAACTTTTATAATAATCCTACTCGTATAATCTTATCCATTTTCATATCACAAATAAACATTAAAACGTCATCTGGCCAATGCGAGTCAATGTTTCTTCTGTGCTCTGATGTGAATTGCAAATGGAGCACAGGCTCTCCAGTTTGTTAAAACGCTTTCGTTAAATGGTCCTATGTCGTTGTGATTAATGGAACGAAAGAAGCTGATTTATAGAAGAATAAAATCTGGTTTATCTGTCTGCATCATGTGTATGTGGGTATTAGAAAATATTATAATAACGAAAATTTTCGTACATTAATCAAACCTTGATGAATAATCGTTAACATAAAAAAATTACCATTTCTCACAGTCGATTATCAGCATCAGTAACTATTTCTTTTTTGAGTTTACGAAGAACAAAAATCAAAACAGACAGAAACAGGCAAATTACAATTTCTCCGAACCCCTCAGTTTGATGATTATTTTTGCTAGTATTTTTAACGCGAAGCAAAATCGTACATAAGGCTTATTGCGCTATCTGTTCTAATGTTCGTGATATGAAATTTTTAATATTGCAATTTACACTAGCAGGTATAATACCAGATCCCGCGACAACTGATCCCCAAACAAATGATCAGCAGTGGTGTGACCCATCACAGCACCTGCGTAGCCCATAACAGCCCCTATATGGCCCATCACAGTATTACAAGTAACGTCAGACTCGCCCACTTCGCTCACTCGCAGACGATACTTTTCAGCCAAAACACGATCAGGATCAGTAATAACGTAGAACACTGGTTTGAAATAGGTCAATTTTGCCAGTTTCTAAACTAAACGAGCTAACGTTTTCCCAGTGAAATATACTGCCAAGAACGACCGTCAGACAAACTAACTATAGTTTTAGAAACCAAAGTATTACTTCAAAATTTATATTATTTATTTTTCACTTTGCACATCTCAATGACTAGCGTAGTTAGCGCAACCAACCTCATACACTATTTTGTTCCTCGTAAAAAAAAATAGAACCATTAACAATGGTCAAATCAAGAGATTGGACAAATCGTAATCTTTCCGACAGACAGGGAGACGCCAGGAGTCCAACTGTAGTAAGAGAGAGTGGCGGGCACGATGAATGAAAGTGGAGTGCTCTTTCCGTAATTGAGGGATTACATCTAAATAATTAAACACTCAAAAGACAATACAGACCATTCGTCGTCTCCCCTCGCACTCATTCACGCAACTCGTTGCGCACCCTCAGCTGTGCTCTGCTTTCCAGCTTACCTGCATTACAACGAAACTTCAAGTTTCACTATTCAGTCTTCCATCCTCCATATATTTCTGCCACCTCTATACCACCTTTCAACTACTTCATCCAACCACCATCCCTTTATAGTGGTTGTGTCTCGTGCGTGTATTTGACTATATGCGCAGACCTCGCTGCGACTCCATCATTTTTTATTTACAATTATGCTCTTTTCAGCGTCATTATGAGTTTCATTGATTAATTCGCAAGGTCTTTCTCCCTCTCTCTCTCTTTCTCTCTTTCTTTTTCAGGTAATAAAGTCGTTATGGAAAAACATGCATGACAGCAGTTTTCGCTAATTACGACGATAATCCCAAGGACGGCCGACTGGGTTGGGTTTGCTTCCATGAGAAATACACGGTTCCACAATTATCACTAGATTCACGGATAATTCGAGCTGGCCGCTCACGTGCATAGAGTGACTTTAGTTCCTCGTGAACCAGAATCATCTTGATCTCGCACATTTGTTATCCTTGGCCTCCTTCTACTACTTCCTCGCCTCCAGCTTCACCACCCCATTCTTTTATGAATCGTTCTATCCTGGCACGAGCTTATCTATCTCGCCATAAAACTACAGTGTCTCTTATCGCAGACTTCAATTAGATGGTCTATTTAATTGGAAAAGTTTACGTTTTACTCAGAGTCTCAGGTAAACCGAGAATTCGATGCTCGGAAATGCCAATCCAATAGGAGGCTCTCGTTCTGGCATTTTTAGGACGAACCACTTTGCTTCCACGATGTTCCTGGTGACTTCGGACTTGTTCAGCTTTGTTTACGAAGCCACTAACGTTATCGAGGTTTCGGAAGTTTTATGAGTGGCTGAGTAGAAAGTATCTCTACTTTCTCCCTATAGCATAGGGTACCTCGTTCGATCATATCCATATGACTTATCATGTATTTGCGTGAGATCAATCACTTTCTTAAGGCAATTTGAAATTCGACAAGGAGACGACTGCTTTGTTAGCCTTGAATACAAAAGGTTCCTTTTGAAAAACTTTTATTAGCACAGAATACCAGGTTTGGTTATGGAAAGCATTTATAATGTAGGGATACCTACTTCTATTTATTCACTTTTTTTTTTCTTTCTACCGTTACTGCGCAACGTACGACGTGTGCAATGTTCTGTTATGAATAGAACTGTAAAACCAATTAATTGCTTTGAAACCAATACTCAAACCTAGCAATATAAAGTTTTTTTTTTTTAGGAAGTTCGTTTAGTTTTTTCTAGATATATGACATGTCAAAACGTTTTTTTATTGGTTACTGGCAGCTATATAAATTTTTAATAGTCCATGAGATTTAAATAATTTTAACCATTGTGCAAATTACTTTGAATTTTTTTTCGCTTTCGCGTAATAAAACCATATCGTATGTGCTTCGTGTATTTCACGCGAAACGAACATTCGAGGTTGATATCCCTTTTAGATCCACGTAAAAAGCTTTAGAGTATTCAATGTGATTCAGTTTATCTGTTGCGATATTGAGCCATCACATGAAAATAACAAGGGATTTTGGAAGCCTACAAATTTCACGATTTCAATTAGATTAAAGCAATACCTAACGGCGACTTTACCATATTGTGCAATTCGAAAAATCTATCAAAACAAATATCACAAACGATAAAAAAAATGTATGGCGAACATTTTATTCAATACCACAGTCGAAATGAAATCAATGTGTCCAGTCGATTTTCTCTATGCGGCTAGTCTTTAAGAGTCCGTCTGGGTTGATAACTCTCTGATTTGTTTCACACCAAATGGGTGAAACACATTATGGGGCCACAAGCAAAATCTAGTTTCCGACGTATCACATACGATATTAGGTTATGGACTTTACATATAAACAACAATCTTGGAAAATGCAGTTATCCAGCTCAAAGTTTTCCGCGCATAAATCAAACATATAATTGCAGCAATCTATAAAAGTGTATTATAAACTATATAAATTGAAGCTCGAAAAGAGAAAAAGAACAGAAAAGGATGAAATAAAAGTGAACCTGACAAGGTGAGTTCTACAGCAATATAAATATAAATTAAAAACCTGCCGCTACTAATATTAATGAATTCTCGGTAGATTATGGAAATATCAAATAGAAAAAATCCTCGTAGCAAAACTCCGTTGATAAATGGTTAGTCTGTAAAACGTGATATAAAATCTCGCTCTCATTAAACCACCATAATTTAAATTGACCGAAGGAACAATATATCGGCATATGTTCATGATAGACAGACACGCTAAACCCAGCTCAAAGTACATGAATAAATAGTGCAAGTATTGCATTAAAAATTTTCTAGAAAATTAAGTTTAAGTTGCTCCGTCCACCACCAGTAAAGGCTCTTGTTGTGCAGCTTTACGGGCTTAACACCTGACCTTAATAACAGCAAACATAAAATGGGACAAAATAAGAGATTATTGCTAATCCTTATGCAGGGGACTAAAGAGACAAGAAAGAGAAAAAAGGATCGGTCAGAAAGGAAGGTTTTCGAAAAATTCAAAATATACGCTACACCCAAGTCAAAATTAAGCCACGGTTTCATTTATTTTTGATTCTGTTTTCGTTCTTCTTCGCAGTACGAGAAGAGAATTTAAGTTCTGTTTCAATACAGAATATGTGAAAAACAGGTCTAGATCCGAGCTAAATAGACGAGATCAGACTTATCAGGAATAATGTAGTACCTATTTATCGGACGACAAGAGCACGCGAGTCAAAAAATAACTACTGCCTCAGTCACTATGGCTCTGCTTTCGTTCCCCTTAATTTGATCTAGGTCTGGTAGTTCGATAAATAAATCCTAATGAGTCTGATCTCGTTCCTTTTTCCCGGATTTAGGTCTATTTGTTGCGTATTCCGGGCTGAAACAGAACTTATATTCTGCTCTCCTACTGCCGAGATGAACGAAAAAGAATCGAAACAGGACTTATATTTTGACGCGAGCGTGCAGGAGCAACGTGATGAGCACAAAACCAGACCAATCAAGACCGAAGCAGTATTTATTTTTGGTACCGATCGTACATATATGACAGTTAGAAAACCGCAAAATGAATGGCAATGGCAATGGAGAATTCACAAACGTTCTATAGCCACCGACCAAAGCAAGTTTATTGCACCCAGCTCACCATAGCGATCCCTCTGTAGTGAACGTTGGATATTACACTTATGCTAGCAGGGCCACGTATATAGCGACACCTGAGGGGTTAAATGTCTGCGTGGGTGAGTATGCGACCGAGGGTGCAGGGTGGAACACACGTGGGGTGCCAGCGAACGAGTAGGTGGTTTTATTGATTTGTTAATTTGAAGCAGTTTCTCTCTCTGCCGTCAACGACGTGGAATAATTTACCATTGGTGAGCTTCCCTGCAGTCGAACCTATGATACAACTAATTATTCTCGGCATTACAGCGTCTGATTCTCATTCGAGCATCATTGTTTTCTTTGCCGAAGCTTCACTGCAGAAATATGTTACTAATTATAGATGCGATTCGTTCGATTGGTCATTATAAATTATAACTGTTATCTATTATATTAATGCGATTTAAATAAGAGATTTTGGTTATGTGGTATTTAATTTAAACTTAATAGTTCTTGTTGTCTATGTAAAATTTGTATAACGACGTATGTTTATAGATATGCGATTTTCAGCAGGCAAAACTCCCGATGACTTCATTATGAAAAAATACTAATTATTGACACGTTCGTTGTACGGTATGCGGCTACGTAAATATTGTAAAACATGATAGGATGGAACCCAAACAAATAATTTGATTCAAATTTTATAAATATACTTCACGCAATCAATTTCATTTCGAATGTCTACGCACTTGACCAAATTTCAAAGTCATTTTTCTCCAGAAATTAGACTCGGACATGGAAATTTTATTTCATGTTTTTAACTTCGTTTTTGTCACGCAACGTAGGATTTTCGGTTGTATCATCTATTCGGCCACACCCTGTATATTGATTGTACTGGATGCATCATGAGTACCTCTATATTTAGGAGTGGCTTTGAATCAGCAGTACCACACGTCAGTACCAGTAGTAGGATGTTCGTGGTGCCGAAAATTCTCTATTAATGATTCTTTACTATTTGGACAGTTTTTTATATATATTGTAACCAATACATCGAGTAGTATTCAGATTGTCGCAGTACGATTCCACGAACCCATTTGGGAATATTATTATATATATATATATATATATATATATAATTTCAAGGTTTTCGCGATACCCTCGATATAGTACATATAAATTAAATCGGAAAATAAAAGGAATGGAATCCTTGTTCATCAAGGGATTTGGAAGAGACACATGCCAAATACGTATAGCGTAGGAGTGGTCAGACGGTCAGAGTATCATTTTCCCTCCTCGATTTCAGAAATCAGAATTAACTGTGTAGTTTAGTTGATGTCGTAAGATCAAAGGTGATAGATCCCCAATGAAGAAAATCCGATATATGAGAAAATCCGTTAAAAACTAATCTTTATGGTTTCTTTTTTAATTTTTATTACAGCACGGAGGTTATGGCGCGAGATATAGAGCTACTAATAATTTAATAAAAAATTATCTTCGCACACATTAAATTGACTATAAATCCAATTCGACTCAGTACTTACTTCAAGGTTTCATCCAATTTCACACTGGTTCCTAATCTTGAATATTGTTAGAAGGTACAAAACTTTCTCTAAGTTAACGTCATTGTCTCGCTTCCCCCTGTACTAAAAGGTATCATACATCCTTTTCTGTCATACAGCGTGCTATAAGGCCTACTAAGCCACTAATATCCCTACTTAATGGAACATGTCAATATTTCTGAAATATCCTGCGCATATACAAATTGAATGAAGTTAATTCCAGAGCTTTTCTGAAAACTATAAATTTTGAAGTTTTACCATTGAACCCATTCCATACGATTCCCTGAATCCATTTTTATCGCCAATGGTTTTTTTGTCAAAGGTAATGAATCATTTCTTATTGATTCCCATCGATTCACTACGTACTATCCTTCGCAAAAATCTCCTATTGGCAATGGGAAATTTTCCTACGGGATATCAGTACTTGTGATTGACAGATCGCAGTGAAGATATCAAATTCAAACTGAATTTCATATTTGACCCGAGGGATTAAAAAGTAACACGTAGGATTCATTTTTTTGACGTTCTTTTTCTGCATCGATGTTCCTACAAAGGCATTTAGAAAGAGCATCGAGCAGTGTCTTAAAACTACTTAGCAACTTTCAAGTATCCAGTCTCACATCGATGTTGAAGAGTCAATTTTAACTTTATCTCAACCAAGTATGCCTTCCTCTAGCTTCCTTGACTACTTGAGAAATCTCCTTATCTTATATCGTATCCAGCCAAACCTAAGATACTAGTGTTTGCAAGTTTCATAATATCGGCTTCTTTAGCATCCACGAATGTGACCAATAAAGCTGTAGGCACGCTATAAAAAATGCCTGTAACTTGATTATCTTTTAAGAAAAATGACACAGACAATATAATTAACTAGACTCCATTTATCACGGGAATAAACGTGACAGTTATTTCGCAATTTAGTAATATCGTGACAAAAAAAATCGTCGCAGCATAAACGTGCTCTTTTCTTTTCTATCATTAGTTACACCCAAGCGTAGCAATTTCGATAAAATACATTTAGAGGAATTAGCATCGATTTTTACTTTGGGTATTATGCGTTACATAACAGGGGTTTAAATTGTCGAACGGACGTATGATATGCTACATAGTGGTTCTTATTTATTATTCTATAACTCTTTAGCGAGCGACACTGTATACAATTTTTGTTACAATGTATGCACGAGTATGGTTCTGTATTGAAATATTTTTTTCCATTTTAGCATATATTCTAGCGCTTTTACGGAAAGCCACGTGTGTTTGTTATTGATTGCATTGTTCTCGATCTGTCAAAAAAGCACATGGTACTCGTAGACCGACTATACGAGTAACAACATTTTAGAAAGAACGTATTGTCACGGCAAGAAACAATTATTCCTTCTCTAGTTTTTATAAATAAATGACAGAAGTCAGTAATAAATGTATTAAAATGAAACTACAAATTGTGCTATTGACAGCGGGGTGAATAGATTTTTAAAACAATGGTCATTCGAAAATACGAAGTTGTCCTATGCAAAATAAACCTCGAACGTCTGTAGGCATTTTATTCTTATGCTGGTTGCTGGTTATTCGACCCCACGTAGACTTGAACTTGTTTCTATCGTAAAATTTCGCCTTAGTCACGTATCCGTGATTCTCGTGTGATTCATATTTACGCACGAGGCATATTACATTCGAGCGTAATAATTCTGAAGCTGAGTATGGGACTCGGCGAGCGTGGTCTGATTCTAATATAGTAAAATTACATAGTATAGTAAATTATGACTGTGTAATTATTTATATGCCTAGGTGTCGAAATTATACGCATAGATGTCGAAACGACGATGAACTAATCAAAAATAAAATGTATAATTCAGCAGGGTAAGTTGGTCAAGCTGCACCCTAGTAAATGTTCAACACAGTAACGGGACCACGTGATTACTTTGTTTTGTAACACTATGGCGTTTCAAATTGAAGCGTATGTCATTAATTTAATATGGAGAGAACATCCCAATGCGGAGCAGAGAGTGATTGACTACCGAAAATTACTGACAGATTGATGGAAATTAATGGAAAGCTAGATGGAAATTAATGATCTGCTTCGTGTAACGTTGCCTTTCCGAAAGTTAAAACACCGTGAGATTCTGGCAGGATAAATATTTTGAGAAACTTCTTGATAAACTAAAAATCGGCCGGCAGCGTTGTTAGTCTTGTATACGTATGCTTTTTTAGCGACCGACTATTCGACACGTGACTTGTTTCTTTTTCGAATTCATCACACAACCCGAGAGGTAATAAAGTCATAATCATAAAACTTGATATACGTATCTTTATCGAAAATGATATTATTCCTGAGATATAAAGTATGATTTGCTATCAACACAGACAGCCTATCTGTTCGCGTTCGATAAATAAATCGAAATACGCCAGGTCCAGTGTTACGAAATAGTAGAAAACGGATTTCAGATTTCAATTTGTTCGCTGAGCGAAAAGCCGATAAATGGTTCTCGCTCGGGAATATGAGAACGTACCTCTGACCTCGCTCATTGTTCGCTTCTCGCAAGAAAAACAAGAGAGAGAAAGAAAAAAAAAAGAGAAAAAAGAAAGAGAAAATATTTCTAGAGAATTATCGAAAAATTTATATATTCCTCATTGAATTTTCATTACACAAACAGTCATACATCAATTCGTACCATAGGCGGGAGCCAAATGAATCCGATGGGGACGTTTCTCGTATTCCAGTCGTACCGTAAAGCTGGCTTATAAAATATCGCTGAAAAGTGCCAGCGCGTCCACCGGGCTCATTCTCATAAATCCGTCACTCCGACAAAGTAGAGGTGTATGGAAATTAAAATTCTCAGCGTGGTGTACCTATCGAGTACTACCTGTCGACCCTCGTGGACAAACTTACTCCGGAATAATATTACCAGCAAAATAAATAAACGCCTAAGGCATCCCCGCGCTGTTAATCAGCTCGAGGAAATCCATACGTTCCATTATAAGGAGCTGTGGATTCGGTAGATTCACGTGTCGCTGCAAGGCAGGTTGCAGTAGGTTGGAAACATGGTGAACATGAGCGAGGATCAGGTAGAAGTAAACCGAGACGAAACTGTCCAAAATGTCAGCACACGGCGAAGCCAAATGGCCTATTAGTCTGGTAGCAAAAGGATGAGGCAGCATGGCGACGTAGCGGCCGGGGGTGGCAGCTTGACTTTTGCCCGATGACAGAGAACGAATTAATATTTGGCCGGTGAAAGGGGTTGGTCCGAGTATAACAGGGGTAAAGGATTTTCTACACGAGAATGTCGAACGACTGGAATGAAAATTGGTATAGACGTCGCTCACCTGGGCCCACATTGTATAATACTGTGAGATCCGGATGATTTATTACGTAATATCAGAGCCTGCTATTCCAGTCTCACCGTCGCCGTCCTCTGTACTATTTCTTCCCCTCGTCGCCCTTGATCCGCTACTTTGGCGGCTCGTGCAGCTATCATTCAGCGATTTGAAATTTTCGATTGAAAGTTTGACGTTAAAGGATCCATTGACGAAGAATGGCGTTTATGGAAACGTCAGATTATGTCATGCGCTGTATCGATAAATATTAGTTGCGATCCTAATCATTGTTCTCGATATTAAATACACAGACAAAGAAACCAAAGATAATAGTGAAATTCAAGTAAGACTCGTACTGTGGGAATTTGCAGAATTCTCACTTTTTTTTTTTTTTGTCAAGACCACTATTTTCGTTATACATGTACATCTTAACATTTCAAATTTTACACCAGCCGATCGCTGACATCTGTCGCATAACAGGTGTAATAATACCTGAACGAAAAAAAAAAAAGAAAAACAAAAGGAAGTCAGGTTGGTATATGTACGAAATATCATGACGCGTCCCACTCTATGAATTTTGGGGATGGGTAACATGGTACAAAAGGGGTTGAGAATATGACGGCACCGCCACGAGGATGGCTACCCCGGTAAAAATGAAGAGCATTTTCCAATTTTCGTGTGGATATGACGTGGGCCTTAGCTGCTAGAATTCGAAATGCTTGGTACGTGCCGGCGTTACTGATTGCACCACGAGAGCCTGGCTACAGCCACAGAATGATAACATTGGCAACATCCAACCCGTGCCGTTTCCTAAGTCGGATGGAGCCACGGCAGAGTCAGACATTCCGTCTGATATCTTTCAACCCGCGGGTCTGGGGTGTGATATCCTATGAGAAAGTAACTCCCGTGCCTTTACACACCCTACATTTTCATCCCGGATGTAACCTTCGTAAAACCATGTACTCGTAGTAGACAGGTACGAACACTAGCAAATACTCAACCCGTTGCTACTGTATATCAAAAATTCCCCGTTGACGTTCATGCGTTAGCACTTATCATTTTATAAAGCAACGTACATTATTTATATAATACGTTATCCTTATGATTCAACATGGCTTATATTTGCATTCGATTGATTAGACTGGACTGACAACTGTCGATCGATTGATTATTTTCTCTTTTGACAGTTGTCATTTTTCTTTATATCTTTTATGCCGGATCTTCGTCTTTGCTTGTTACTGAAATGCAGTTATTTGAATACTTATAATCGCAGAGGGTTATCGTTCCATTTCTTCATCGTAATACAGGCAGTCTCACTTTCGTGTCTTCTTTGATACTGTAAAATTAGTACTTTGCTAAGAAGAGTAGTTAATCTTCTCAAATATTGTATTAGAGAAAGTTGTAAGCGTTTATACTAAGACTTCAGTACCTCCTTCAATTAGAGACATTTCTGAATGGCATTGAGAAACCGCAGGTTACGAATCTGTTGAGTCAATGCTCTGTTAAAAGGGTGGAAAGAGTTATCAAGAATTCTAGTCATAGTGGTTATGTAAAAACAAAAGCTCTTTAGGGTTCAGTCTTATTGACGAAAAATTGTGTGCATAAAAATAGCCTTAAATTTTAATAAAATTTCCATATAACGATAAAGAAGAATACGATATTACCGACTGTCTGTGCCATGTAAACGAAAAATAATTTCTAATGATAAATTAGCTTTTCTTTGTCAAATTGTTTCTTTACTCCTCAATAAAACGCAATTGGTTTAAACGACTGGAGCACGAAACATAATGTTCATTTGTTGAGGGAGATAATCTATTCGAGGGATGCTCGTGCATGCAAGGTAGCTTTGCTTCAGACACGATTCGTCGAATTGTGAGGAAGTCACGAATGAGCCTGAGCATACACGAGGCAAGAGGAGGGTAATAAGATTACCGTTTGGCGCTCGTTAAGTCTGGAAGTGGCTAAACGCGTGTTCTTAGCTTTTAAGTTCCTTCGGGCCAGTGAGGTTGGATTCAGGGATCTTAAGGATCTGAGAGATCTCACGATTCCAACTTTACTTGAAATTCAACGTAGCGTCTGCGCCTCTCATGATTTTCCTCATTCTTTCGCAGACCACTTTCAGACTCTTCGCGGACGGTGGTTTCCCTTTTTACCTAAAACTTTGTGCTTTCACGAGCCACCAGGAAGATCTCCAGAAAAAGCTCGGATCATTATTATACCTTTACAGTCGTTGCCTTAGGCTGAATTGGATCGGATGGACTTTAAGCGAAAATATTTCTATTCAATAAAATTTTCGTGCCGAGACACTTTATCTAGTAAATAGTATTTTTTACTTATATTCATTTCTTTCTGACGCAACGATAACTTGCGATTAAGAAAATTGTCTTGATATAACACTTTACAGTTTTATACCAATAAATTGGAATTTATAGATTACCTAAAACATTATTTTCTTGTCTCAATTATTAAATAGGTATCGAGTACTTTGATGTTTGCAGAAAGTAGTTTTATAAGGCTGACAGATGCAACTGAAAAAGCTATAGATATCGAGTTATAAGTAAATTACATGGTTCGCTACTTGAACTTACGAAATATTGATTTATAAACTGACAAGGAAAGTTATACTGATCTTTTGAAAGGTTAATTAGCGATATTACACTTTGACAATTAAATTCTTGAAGACTGACGCCAATTCATTAAAATAACGACGAAATAAGTGGAGTTGCTTTGAGGAATTATCTATATTAATGAATTAAAATGAAATTCGACTGTAATAGAGAAGACACAAATAATCCAGTTCTGTGGATATTAATATTACGGAAGAACCATGAACAATCATTATTTAATTATAGTCGTCTTACAATTACGAGTTGCCTTCAGGCTTGCATGGGAAGAGAATTTTGAGAATTTGCCTTCCTTCCTCACTGCTGCGTCATGGTCAACATAGAGAAGTAAACTTGAGGCAGACAATCTTACTTAATTAAATGACTTTAATTCGAGACCCAAATTCAAGTGATGCCAATTAAACTGCAGTTGCTATTTATAGTCAGGATAAGCGTTCGGTGGCGAACGACGCGATAGCCTGCGTTTTCACAAGCTTCTTGCCAGAGTCGTAAATTCCAGGTATAGCGTTAGCGAGTACGTCGATCTGCCCACCGAAATTATTACTAACGGCGAGCGACCCGAGAGTAACGAAAGAAAAAAAGGGATTTATAGACTCACTATGGGTAAATTAAGAAATATATTCGATGTTACAAGGTAGAAATTATAGATAAAAATTTGGATCAAATTCATGTTAGACCAAAATTTCAATCAGGGATCAAAACGATTTCTTGTCCGTGTCGAGTTTAGACGTTAGCTAACTTTTTGTCAGCAGTTCAATGTTATTCTAAGCTCTGTTCTCTCAAGAAGGGACGGCAGGCTTGAGCAAATTTGAGTGGTCTGTAAAGCAGATTCCCAGACCCTTCGAACCTTTTCTCAAGTGACCTGCAGCGTACATAAAAAGTGAAATTGACGAAGAGAACGTTACAATTTGTATTTATGCTATGTGGCGCCGAATATCTCGCCAAAGTCAAGGACATGGCCGAGACGTTATTCGAAAAGGGTCAGAGACTGAACAGTAAGATTCAAACTAGTCAGAGGGGAAGCTGCTCGAAATCGAGTGACCCAGAATCATGATAGGATCATAATACGAGAAAATTCTTTACGTTACCGTAATATAATTTGCCAAGTAATTTTGCCAGATTATCAAGATGAACATTAGAGGATGAAATTATATCTAACTCTGAGAGCTCTTCTGGTCTAAGACAAATGAATTCGTACGAACATTGCTAACATTAATTAAGATGTGTTCGTACTGCTATTCACACTCGTTCGGCTTGTACTATGGTTGGATCGAACAATTTATTATCTTTCATAACCCATGAAAGCAATCATTACTCATGCATCACATATTAATAGAAGGGAAAAGCAACAGTAAAGTAACATCAGGTTACTTAATTTGTATACATTAGGTGTGTCGATTCCAGATTTTGTCCTTTACTACTTTACACGGCGATGCAAAATTGTCGTTGAGTAAACTGTATAATTTGAACCAAGCGTCATTAATGGATTTGGTTCGTCAAAAAGTGTCGTGCCCGTATTGAATATCCATGGCTTTATAAATGAGCTTTACAAGTTTGACGCTCTTCTACGTGGTGATTATTATAATTACAATCAAATTCGGTAACTCTAATTACCTGTGTGTATAATCATGTAGGTCGTCTGAAAGTTTTAAGCCTGACATAAATGGCTTGCACCATATTGCGTAATATAGCCAAGGCTCAAAACTTTTGGACGGACCTAAGCGTTTCATTAACTCATTTGTTTTTATCATTGTACATTTCACTATCACTTTCTAATATTAAATTATATTATAATCGATACTTTTCATTCATCATTCATCATTGTGCTAAATGACTTTATGACTATCAAATATAAAAATTTCGCATCGCATCGACGAATTAATACAATAATTGTATCAGTGCTTAATACGTATCACGTTAAGAATATGTGAAAATATGAATAGTAAATATTCCAAAAGTCGTATACAGTCGTTATTAACGATACAAGCTGCAAGAATTAATTGCACGTTGTCCACTCGAGTGATTATAATTTGTATTGTACTTCGTTGATTAAAAGTTCGAGTGGTATCAATTCTATTTTGAATAATTTTTAAATAAATAAAATACCGTCCAAGCAAAGCGTTTCGAACACAACGAAATTTTAACGAACGTTAAAAACATTTTGCACGTCTTATCAAACTCCACGTTTCTCTTCTATAAAGTAGAATTATATTCAGCGATAAGCACGAATATTTTTAACGATCTTTCCTCTCATGCACCAACGTGCACGAAGCGTCTTTAAAAGACGAAAATTCCAAGGCCTTCGGAGATAGAAGTCCCAAGTGGGTGTTCTCCATTTTCCAGTGATTCTTCCAGACAAATTATACTTGATTTATTCGATGATTACAGCCCCGTGGAGGATTAACAGTAACTTTTTCAATTTGCTTTTGTTTCCCTCCGAAGTTTCAAGTTGCCACTCCTTCTCTTACTCATCCCTTTTTCCATAGGATCTTTAGTTCCCCTCATTACGTACACTCCTGTCGTACCTGCTAATTGGTAAGATTAACAGCTTCAATACATCGTAATACAAGCGTCTGAACGAGAAGAATTTCAGTTTCGTAACAGGAGCAAAATTATAGAGAACGTTTCTTTTAATCTTGACAAATCTCGGTATCATATTTATAATTCTTTGGAATATAACGCCTTTCGGCCTTCAAAATAATATATATCGCTCAAAAGGAAACCTTAGTGCTCAGCGAACTACTATAGATGATGCTGGTGCATTGCGTAGTGGCAAAGCATGAAAGCGCGCGACATAGTCGGCAATTATTTTACACGCTGTCCCAGGCCAAAAAGCTATTATAGGACTGTGAGCTTCGTTAGTGTTAAATGGCATATTATGTGGAGGCGACCAAGTTTTGTTTATACTATTCACCTCAGAGCTTAGAATCTCCATTGAACGTTCAAGAATCAGCATTGTAGGTCAGGGAGAGATGATCATTATTCGAGGATGATATTGAACACTTTGTATTACACGTTGCATAATCTTTTGTTGCTTTTGCAACACAACGTATAGAATTTACTGCTGGAGCAAGTTTTTTTTTAATCGGATCTATTTACGCCTTCGTGCAGGCTGTAATAAGGATGCACCAATGGACCTGTATACTACTATGACGTCTAGGGCGATTATTGACGTACAGTGCCACCCTGTTCCTTGACTTTATGGTCTCTAGTTATATACACGTATCGGCTTAAGCTGTTTGTATTATGCTCAGAATAAGACGCTTAGAACATTTCGAAGGTTTAGTCAAAACTGTGTACAGTCTTATCGATTATTTTATATATATATATATATCATAACTTATGTTGTTGCATAGAGGAATAAAACTTTCTATTCCGAGTGGGACGTAACTCTAATATACGAATCTATACGTATCATAAATATCCCATAAGTATATGGTACAATAAATTTTACCATAGGGATCAAATGGATGCATTAGTTACTGGTCCGTAGGTGATTTCATCACTGTTAATAGGGGCATTCACCAGGAATCACCCTGCATACAGGGTTATTCAGGTCAAACGTATAAACTGAAGTTATCACGTTTATTTCATTCTTACAACAGAGCCAACTTCGCGTTGGTGTGTTTCGCTTGAATAATCCTGCATATACTATAGGATATACAGGGTGTGTGCGATAAATTCTGAAAATCGGTGTGGCTTCCTATCAGTATCGCCATGCCTACTGATAAATCAGCATGGACAGATAAGGACGAGTAACAGATACAGGGAATGTTCACTTCAGGTCCAATGTAAGACGTGAGATCAATTTTATTCGATGACAGATTACTTTTTAGTTTTACAAGTAGCATATTTGCTAAAATTGTATTATTTATACGATATCACGTTTTGTCTAGGTGAAACAGAAGCAAATCGCACAGGCTTTGAATTTTTAACACTTTACTGGTCGGAGCAACCGAAAATGTACCGGAACGGATCTATGGGCTGAAAGTGGGGAAACGGCTGGTCTAGCGCTGGGCGCCAGAGTGGGGAAATCGCTCAATCGACATAGGGTTAACTGAGTGAGTTTGGCTTAATCACTGCTCTAATTTCCGAAATACTTAATCAGTAGGATAGGTTTTGCAATTCGAAACATGTATTTGAATCAAGTGCAACAATACAATTAATCAGATCAAAGACTATCAAATTTGTAAAGCACATTCAAATATGTACAATTATTGAATTATGAACAATATGAATTTAAATGTGACTGAATCAGAACAGTTGTATGGTGATATAGACAAGGTAGCAAAACGTACCTGTTCGAATATCTCAATGCGTAAATTTTTGCAAAATATGATGTATCACTTTTATTCCCTACGTGTGTACACACATGGATCACATGTGTAAGCATGTATTTCAGGATAACGTGTAAACAAAAAGTCCAGAAAAATTGGTACCACTGATATAATGCATCTACACATGCTTAAATATTAGATCTGTGTGTGTACCTGCATAAACAATATTCACTATAAATTAATATTACGTTCACATACTCGTTTACAGAGTATTTTTCGAAATTGAATATTCATTTTTCGATTATTCACACTTTTCATAGTATTTTTCACTTTTTATATTTCTATCATTTTTACCTGACTCGTTAATATAAATTTGCCAGTATTCATGGTGATGCTGTCGCGAAGCTACACCGATTTTCAGAGTTTATCATGGATCATCCTGTATATATAAATCCGGTCGTTACGTCGCTAACGTTGCTACGTGCTTGGAATACGTATAGCAGGCTCATATCAGTTACGCAATCACTTTTAACACGATTAATGATTGACCTTCCTGCACTTGCAATTACCGTTTCTAGATTACCAAACATTGCTAACTCTTAATAAACTTGCTGCTGAGAATATAAACTGTGCTTATTATTATAGCTATTTATAGCAAAGGCTAGCTAGAAATCAGTCAGACGTGACGACGAAGATGAACGATTCGAGCATTGATTTACGATGATTTTTATCGAGGTAAATGACATTTATTCTCAGTCGTTGCTTAAGTAATTAATTTAATTTTAATTTAATTAATTAAACTGACAAATTAAAAAGGTTAAACTCCTAGGTGGAATAGTTATATGTATGGAAAATATATGAATCACATATGTACCATACGCGGTTTTGAACATATGAAAACCATATGTAATTCATATATGGCCCGAACAATTCTATTAATCGAGGCAGTGTGGCCTCGAGACAAATGAAAGCATGTGAAGTTCAGGATCTTAACAATATTATGACGTTAACTTTTATTTCTTTAATGATGCCATTAAATCCTGCTCTGATTCACCAAATCACCCATTCACGACCAATTTCAGCTGGTGCGTTTGCCGTGAATATATATAATATATATGTACATGGTTATAACCCTGTACATCATTATGCTACATATATGATCCAGATGTTTTTTATGTGTGTTAACACAATTACTATTGTCATTGGCTTTTTGAGTTTGATAAAAATAAAGGAAATGATGATCGAATCTTGATGTCTTCATTGAATGTCTATGATCGTCAAATATATACGCGTTTGCATGTTTCTCCAAATGCTCGCGTGTGCTCGCCTGTTGCGCTTTATGAGGAAAGTCTCTGTGTTCTGTTGCAGCTACCATTAACTGCTGCTCACAGCCTCTACAGAACTCGGTACCTGATGTAAAAGGCAGTGTAAATGCATTGTCTAAGTGGCAGTTGCTCACACGCGATATTCGGATAAAGTTATCGCGGACTTCTGTACGTGTGGGAGAAATGTCATTACTACGAGGAAAGTGACAAACACGTCGATTATTTGCAATTACAAAATCGAGATGGTCAAGAAATTTTTGAAAGTAAAGCTCATATGGGACAAATCTATTCCTTAGGCAATGTTTACTAGTTGATTAAACTATTATAGTTATTCATCGAATTTGAATGATTTAATAATCAGACCAAATGTATATCCAGATGATAATTATGAATATTTCGATCTATATGGATTCGATGATGCTTCTGAAAATGATAAGAAGTTTATGTTAATTGTTTTTATTGGAGAAGCAGTGGAAAATACTTGATTTTACAGATTCAAGGAAGATCACGTTATTCGGCTTATCAGATATGATTGTCTGCTCGTCATATGGGGAAATAAATTATTCGTCAAAGTTTGAGCTAGTTTTGAGCTATATGCAGATAATAGATAAAGACATAAGGATGTTTCGTGCGTGTAAAATTATAGTACAGTGGTATAGTACTATGGCTATAGTAGATGCTCATGTACCAATATGAAATAAATTCCTGTTTAGAATCCTATGTTATAATGAACAAACAAGGAAGGTCTTAGATGCTTGTGAAGCAATGAGAAACTTTGCGTTAACCTATGGAGCAAAACATCTAGAACGACGAAGTACAGAAATCAGGAAGCCACAAAATACAGAACGCTCAACTTAACTGATGACATATTATCTGAATTAGCAAACTTCATAGCACATGTCAAAATAATTCACAAGGAAATTTATCATGAACCTGTCAAAAATCGAAAATTTTGAATATCTCATAGCTGTTAGAAAATGCACAAGGCGAAGAAGAAGAACAGATAACGACAATGATGATTCATCAAGGGAAGCAAACTTTTTACGAGTAAGATCGTCGAAAATATACAGACTCAGAGATCCAGACAGAAAGCCAAACGTAGTTTTTTCCCCTACTCGCTCAAAAATCTCGGTATTATTGAAATATTCAAACTTCTAGATATTGTGACGGATATTTGAATACCGCGTCAGTTTCGATCAGAGTGCTAAAGGCGATAGGGGCCTAAGTAATCTGACAATGGAAGAGTAAGTCTACTACGATTATTCTTCATATTCTTTAACAAGAAAGATTTGCGCGAGTTTTCCAATCTGCGAGATGAATAATCAGTAGGTAACAGAGGCCCCCTGAGACAACTCAATTCACTCGTTGATAGGAATGAATTGATTTGGCTATACTCGATCTCTTATATGTAGACGTCTCTGCCACGCGAATCTATCAATGAGCCAAGGACATCCGATTGCACAGCCTTTAACACATCACATCACTACACTCATTCTAAGAGAAAAACACGTTAAATTACAGCATTACGATCCACAGCATTTTCTGAGTTCGATCGGTAAGAAGGATTGGTTGTTATCCAGGCTAAAAGAGGCTACAAAGATCATGCGAGGTTGTGTACTGTACTTTCAATGCAGACCCCATGCACCGGATATAGTGATGGCAGATATGGTTACAAACCAAGAAACCGGATGTATCCTAGCATACGTCGCTGTTTTGCCTGCTTTAAAACGAAAGCAATACACCTTCAACTAAGTAACCTAACTACGGAAGCCATCTTATCAGCACTTAAACGTTTTGGAGCAAGAAGAGAAGTAAGTTCTCACATCCACTTCGATGTTGGGTCCAATTTTACAGGATCCGTTCGGGACCTTAATAAGATTTACGGATTTCTTTAAAAAAGGAGAAACCAGGCGTACAACAAATCACATCGCACTTTATCCCATCTAAGACCTCCTCATTTTACAGGCTTATAGGATGCTGCAAACGAAGAGCAAAAACAGGCAGCTTACGATAATAGTTAAGAACCTCTTTTACACGTTCGAGAAGCATTATACTTTGCTCATTGAAATAGAAGCTATACTAAATTTGAGACGATTAACTGCATTATTCTCAGATCTTAATGACTATTCAGCCGTTACTCTATCATACTAATTCGCGATTCACTATTACAACCTGCTGAGAGACAATATGTAGATAAACCTCAGATCGGAGCAATACTATTGGAAGCGCTGGTATACAGGATATTTACAGGAGTTGCAGACCAGAACTGAATAGTCAACGGTAAACCGGAACATAGAAGTCAGTACTCTAGTTCTACTTATTCAAGACAATTTATCTCCTCTACAATGGACAATGGTCGCCTAGTAGATGTTCATCCAGACGCCTGTATGGAAATATTCTGCAGGCATTATTTAGGGCTGAGTTTATTTCACACATTCGTATCTGGACCCAAGTCAAGCTGCTAACTTAGCCTAATATTAATTTGTCCGGCTTTTTTCTGGGACCGACATTCCCTTTTAAACTTGCAGCAGGTTCAAATATAAATATGTCAACGTCAATTATAAATTTGCCGATTACTACGGTTCCCCTAGTATTTATTTATCCGTATAAATGAATTCTTTGAACACACTATTATATCTACGGTAATATATGTTAATGACATGGCTGATAACCGTCATTGATTATGAATCCAGCTAATTTCTCTTTCCCGTGGAATTATTTATGAGAGCTTAAATATTGTATATTTCAATATGGTATTATCAATCGTATCAATTGAGATAAATCAGAGTTTAGGATTGTCTCTTGATAATTATTATTTATGCGATTGTCATGAAAAATTCATCTCGTCAAAAATTATTTTTCAAAGAATCTCGGCGTATTTACATTAATTAGATCGAATCGTTTACTCGAGTAGATACAAAATATTGTCAAACTATTCTTATTTGATAATTCTTTTTAATGATTGTCTACATTTTCAAATGAGCTTTTATTATTTATATATTTTCATAATGACGCATATCATCTGAAGATAAGTAATTAAAGTACTATATCGTTATCTTTACACCTTTCTTCTGTGTAACAATAGGAGCATCGATACTTGTTATCGCCATCTTGTCATTTAGTATATTTAACGACAAGTGTTGTATTCATACCCTTGTGCAACGGTTCATGAGATGAAATCCATTTCTCAGGCAAACAGCCTAATTGCAATATTCAGAAACAGTATCTGACGTAATGTCATTAGAATTCGATTGAATTGTCCTTAATGAAATAATTGATAGTATGATACTGTCGAAGCTGATGACAATTTCGTGCAAAGTGTGTAGTAATAATCATTTCAGAATGATATACGATAATGAGATTTCAATTGCTGTTAATTAGGTTTAATCATTGATATGAATGATAATTATACATGGAACATATATTGCGATCAGGTATCAAGTATGAGAAGTTGACATATACTGATTAGTATGTATAATTATCTAAGATATGTTATCTAAATTCTGTTATCGCTTCAGATTTTATTTAAGGATCATTACTTTATATGTATATTTATCAAGATCTCGTGCCAAGTACAAACACAACAGCTAGACCAGTCGAGTATATCGTAAGCAGTAAATTCCCTGGAACAACGATTTCAAAAAAGAAAAAATATTTTGTCAGAAAACTTGCACCGTTATGTAAATCTAACGCACTGTTTGAGTTCAAGGAATAAATACCTTTCCTTAGGAAATAGGACTTTTTCTCTGAATAAATACCATCAGTACTACTTATACTGAAGAAATCATATACTTATATTATTTTCTTCGGTACCTTTGTGAAATCTTTCCAATGACCATCGTCAATTATTTGAATTTTCTCTTTTGGCTTTATGCAAGTATATTTTTCGATATGCATTACTAATCGATATAACTGGATTGCAAATAGTTGAAAGATATCAATAATTTTAGATCAAAGAAATAATAAATGTCCAACAAACTTTTGTCTTCTTTTTCTTTATCATTTATGTTATAACCTAACCTAACCTAACTTAATGTCTATCACGTTCTACACGGTATAATTCCTTCACGAGTAAAATATGTTTTTTCTTTGACAGATCGCAAATACAATATAAAATAAAAGTCCAACTTTGGATGTTACGATGAAAACACAGCGATGCATTTACCAACTTAAATATGCATTAATTAGAAAAGTCATTTTCCATCTATAGAAAGTCAATGAAAACACGAGAATGACTATGCAGTTTCTAGAGAAGTGCTAAGTACTTAGAGTCCTGTCACGCTATGAAACACGTTCACATAAAACACATACCTATCTATGTGAAGTAATTAAAGCCGAGTTTTTACCAAAGGTTGAATAATGCGTCATGCGTGCCGGTTTATCGTACTTTCGTAGTTCATCGGCAGTTAAGATAAGGTTCGTCGGGCACAGAGCAGCGTGCGTGTTGGGTACTCGATCATTTGGCTCTCTCCGTGTGTTCCAATTAAAATGGCAATTTACGAACATTTATGGCGACCGCGTAGCCAAATTATGTGACAATTACGGGGTACCATTTCCGGCCGTTCTCTCTGCCGGCGGATAGCCCATCTCGAAATTCCCGATACCTAGAAACTTGGAAACTCGCAATTACTAGCGAATCGATTAATCTCCTCGTAGCTACCTAACAGTAGTTCAACACTTCTAGCTATCTCGTAGTAACGTTCGACTATCTCAATCTAAATGCATTCAAAAAATAAACAAGCAAATGGGAATGCCTGAGATTACTATAGGTTTAATCGATAGACTCGCTAAGCTCCAGCAGATATACGATCATCATAATACAGTGTAATAGCTCATAAATACCATATTACGCGGTAATCAATCCAGAAATGGAATCGACATTAGCTGTATTGTGAATATCGAGTAAATTTGTACTTGTGTCTATCGATTTGCTTTGGCCTCTCTTATCAACGTACCTCTGTACATTTGTCGACGCTTAATGTGCCTACGTTACTCACAAGTATCGTTTGGCTTCTTATAGAACAAACAGTGACAAAGTATTCAAAGCAATTATTTTCTGATTTGTATCGAAAACGTAACGAGCATTAACTTTGATAAATAATGAGCCTAACCCATTATATAGTCCGTGTACCTCTTGATGGTTTATCCATTGATAAAGGGTTAGGTTAGGTTTTACTAATATTTATTCTTTTATGTTTTGAGTAGTCGTCAGGTATTTTATAAAGACCAGGTCAAAAGTTGTAATGAGCTTGTCTCTTCCCATCCTCAGTGACAGGTTGGCTCAGGAAACACAAAGTCCTTTCGGAACGAAGCTAACGAAAGTAGGTACCTACTGATGTCACGTGTGATTTATTTTTCTATTATAGTCAAATTGCATGAGCTGAGATTATTGGAACGGCTTATATGAGTATAACGTTTTTTTGTGCAGAATAGTGTCAACGTGAGCTAAAACCACGGGTATCTGTTCAGCGTACCGGAAGAAATGTTGCATTTCGCGAAGCAGAAAATTCAACTGCGCAGCTGGAAAAAGTCGAGATTCCAAAGCACGGCATGTTCCATGGTCGTCCATGAGAAAGCGGAGTCGAGTGTAGAGGACGTCGTGACGTGGGAGAATGCTAAACCCTTGGAAAAAATTCCTGGACCAAGTCTGTACGCTTTATCGGAAACCTTCAGAGATTTTTGCCGCTCATCGGTGGGTGTCAACCATTATACCTGCGTACTATATCTGGCCAGGCTGCCAATCTGAAGCCTATAAATTGCGCGTGACGTTCGTGTAAGCGACGAGATAGCAGCACGAATTTCCTCTGAAATATTCGGGTAACATCGATCAACCTCTTTACAAGTGGCCTAAAGCGGTTGTATCGGAAGATACCGGAAATTTAATTATCTCTGAGAGAAGAGTGATAAAGCAGGAGCTACTTAAATTGTGAGTTTTTTTTCTGTTTCATGTAAACATTACAATCGAACGAATGATCATACAAACTTTATGGAGAAACTTAGGGAAGACTGTGGAAGCTTTGAGAAACTCTCGGGTTTCATAGGACAACCTGACCCTGTGTTCGTTTACGATCCCGTGGAAGTTGAGAAGGGGCGAAGTGAAGAACCGCGGAAAAATCTACTTTACGCTTCTGAAATTCAATAATTTTCCAGTCATATTGGGTCTTCCCGCGGAAATAGCTTCAGCGATCGGTCTTATATCCGTCGTGAGTCTCGTCGTCCCTTTGACGATGGATGGGCCGAAATATCAGCCGTAAAAAAGCAACTGCAAGGGCAACATCCTTTCGCACTTAACCACGAGGTGTGCCGGGTACGAACTGGGTTAAAATTTAAACTTGGATCGTGACCACGGAAGAGTAGAAATAAGTTCTTCTTGTGAGAACATAATAAAATTATATTGTTAGCGATCCTTAGGAACTCATTCTACACTTAGAACGTCGAGCGATGTAGAATTTTTTCCGATTTCTTTAAGCATAGAAAATTAGACCCTTGGAAAACCAGACTAATCGGACAAACTCAGCCAACAAACCTAGCTATTACGTATTGGTAATGTTGAAATTTTATATTCGAGGATATGACACACGGAGACGAATGAGGGTTCAGTTTCAGGCACAAATAGCCCGAAATCTCAGTATTAAATCCCATCATTGAATACATGAAGATTATGGAAATAATTTACATGTCGACCTGCCATAATAGTCAAACTTCATATATGAATTAGTATATTTTTGAGTCTTTATGATAGACTATGGTATTGACCATATATACTATGACCATGATGTGCAGTGAAACTCCATTCTTTGTCAGTACAGTAATGAAACACCTGATGTACGTGACTATCGTATCCCTGAGTAGGAAATAAAAAAATTGCTAACGTGCAGCTATTACATAGTGTTTGCTGGTGCTTAGAACATTTTCATAATATTGTTTCGAATGAAAGATGAAACATGGCCAAATATATGAATGTGTAATAGTCGATGACGTAAATGACCTCTTGTCGAGGAATAATTTTTGTATGATTTGCAGTTAATGTATTAAAAGTCCCTTCAACTTCTCATGGATTTTGTAGTACGGCATATCGAATGCAATTACGTCGAGGTTCGAAGCCAGTATGAATTCTATTCGTGGATTAAAAAAGATTGACGTTTGAAAGGAAGATTAAGCGAAATGAGACCTAAGCTGAGGATTACGAGTGTAAAGAGTGGATTGGTACGTAATAATATCTGCTCGCGCAGGAACTTGTTCAAACCAATTTGAAGAGCAGGTGATTTGCACCAGAGCGTCTCTTTCTGCAATCTTTTTTCAAATGTTATTTAAATCAAGCAGGGCACTTTGTAGCGAGTATAAAGTACAAAGTGCGCGTCACTAAGTGGTAAAGAGCCTCGTTCTGACCGCTTTCGAGATCCTAGGTACCAAGGGGAAGCGTCCAGGTTCAGTTTAATTTTGCGAAATTAAATCCGGTTGACTCGTGGCTTACGAACGTCTTTTTACTTTTTACTTTTTTTTTTCTCTTTCTTTTTTTAGTTCTTTCCTCACTTGAACCTCGTTTCTATTAGCCTTTGACTTCAACGACGTTCGTAAATTAGCAATGAGCCTTCGCAGGTTTTGATTGCCCAAAATGATGCGTAATAATTCTCGCTGGAAATAATTACCTGAAATTAACATTTCTTTCAGAAGAATTTGAAATAGACAGTACGTTTCTTTCGTCGCTCCATTATTTTTTAGAAAGTCTTTAGAAATTAGAAAATCTTTTTGTTTTGACAAAATCCTGTACATACCTTTTACTTGCCTTGCGGTGCGTGGGATTTCTAGTATAATAACTGTGATAAAACGTAAAACTTATTTTTACACTATAACAGACCCTCGATTTTGATTATAAACCGTAACCCAAGTGGTGAGAATCAAAGTAACACATTTTGTGCTCCTTTGTAAACTGTGCAGTTCTGCTTTTCCGCTTGACAGAATTGTTATAAGCAGACTTGAAAATTCATCAGCATCGGACTCCACAGTGGTCTTGGAATATCAGTATCAATATAGTCCCACATGTAGCTTTGTGCTTCGAGCGGCTGAAACTAGCAAGTCTTCGACCATGATTTAAAGGACTACCAAACCAATCAAGTTGGAGTAGAGAATAACGAAAATTGAGGTTCTACTATAGTTTACGAATTTTTATCAAAAACTAAAATTCAAAAGTCAAAAAAATCCTTGAAATTTGTATACCTCATATACCCCAACCATTCGTGATAAATACTATAGAACATGTATCCGGTCAATAGAAAAGCATAATTTTTCTGCAACAAGCGTTTGTGCAGAGCGGGTATTGTCTACGCTATTTTTTATACTGCAACATTTTCATATAAATCTATTTACACAGACGCTCTCTATCGAAAAGTATAAGAAGCAACGAAATGTTCTCAAATTATGTGATCCTCGACTAGTTCTAAAGTGGACGCAGATTTGCTTTTTCTTTCTCCCTTACGCTGCGCGATAATCTCGAATGACTATAATCCAGGGCAGACGAGCCACCACAGTTGAATTCACTTCGTCGCGCTGACGCTTCAGCCTTCCAAGTCAATACTTTTCTATTCGGTTTAATTTTACCTCTGAACGAGCAAATTTTCCCTTCTTTTTACCCGGCCGACCGCTACCGACAGCTACTAGCATAGCAGGATCTCCTCTTCAGTTTCATCTAACTCGCTCGATCCTTTTCTTCGTCCATTCTCTTCCTCCTCTTTTTTTTCTGTCTTTGCTCACATTAGCTACAGCCGTATCTTTATTTCTGCTTGATTCGCCTGACAACGTGTGGGGTTAGTTGGATGAGCGAGAATTTAACAAAAATTCCCAGTTCTCCGATCAAGTATTAATAAAAGTACCGAAAGCGTTTTGCCTGCGTCAGTCAAAAAGGGTGAAACGTTAAAATAGATGGAACAAAGCTTTTTGATTTACATTATTAAATTACTTCGTCTAGACGCTAATCTCATATTGCAAAAGCTAATAAAGACAGGATCAGTTTTACAACGTATTCGTGAAAACATTGAAACGTTCGTCAACGTTACTTATCATAGGTTTATGCAAACATTAGTCCATGGCCATTGCGATGTAATATGGTCTGCCTTGCGCCCTACCGAAGGGACCTACGAAGTGACTTTTACGAGGGTGTCTACAGTCTTTTAATCACGTAATGTACTTTTTTACCTCGGGATACTGTGATTTCAACCCACCAACGGTCACAGGTAACTTTAACCTTCTTTCAGGGATAGCGTGGAGTCGCACAAATTTAGGAAGGTCGTTAACCAGGTACTGATGAAGCCTCAAGCAGCCAGGCTCTGTTTGGACAGTATCGAGAAGGTAGCGCATGCTTTTTCTTGAAAAAGGCACCACCCAATAATGTTATTCCACGCGGAGGCGATGTTTACCTCAACAATGATTAATCTCTGCGACACCATATTCCTCACGTACGTATCTCTTCCAACAGGATCAAATACGTTCCAAATGGGAACAACGAGGTACCCGTTAACTTCAGTAATGAGCTGAACAAGTTAGCGATTGAGTGTGAGTACAATATCGTCATATTAAATAATAATTACTCAGAAGCGCTATAAAGTTAATTTTACAACATTTCCATAATTTCGCATTCCGATCTGTTGTACCATACGTGCTTAACTAACGACATGTTCACATCAGCGACGGTTCCTTTTAATTTAGTTTTCATCCCCAACAGGTATATCGAACGGTTCATTTATTAGGGGAGTTACGTGCCAGAGTCACTTTACTTTGGTCAATGAAATATCGAGGTAGTTTTTACAAAAAACTTTCATCATGACGACGGCTCTTTTCTGGACCCCAGGTCTATTGTGATTTTAACTGAAAATAATGTTCTTTCCAAAGCTCACGTCGAATAACGCCAGATTCTCTATCACGCTTGCTTCAGGTAATTCTGCAACAGGTTGCTCGAAATTCGATTCTGGTTACACGATAGGCAATTGCAAAAGGTTAAACAGCCAAAGTGACAAATGATTAAACTCATTATCTGAATACATTTATAGTACATAGTCATTATTTTGCAATGTATTCCACATTGTCAGATCAACCTCATATGTAATCGGCGTGCAGTACAGTTACGTAAAATAATACATATCGATAATTTTTAAGTACAGTATTGTTGTCTTATTATCATTGAGCGGTAATCGAGTAACCCATATTTTTTTTAAAGAAAAATGTCACTCAATATGGATAGTAATCCAGGGTTACCAAGGTACAGTGATATAATTCGATCCTTTATTTTGTGTACAATGTATACAACACTGATTAAACGAATATTGATTACGTGATGTTAGGCTCTATCAAATATTAACTATTGTTCTTTCAGTAAAAAGTCCAGATACTCTCAGAATTGTTTTTTCGTTGTTTTTTCGTGGTAAGATTGATTCTTCGTAGCCAGTCAACATTTTTGCATTGCAACGAACGGAATAGCTAGAGTCGAGAAAAGCTCGGGTTTAAAGGTGAAAATGAAAATATATGGGTCACAAATCTGTATGGGCTTTTGCAATTATTCAAAAATATTCATGGATATACATGTTATGGAGACAATACAGATCTTTTTTCGGGTGTCAATGACAACCACTATATTTTCATATTTCCCCACTTTTTGAGAGCGAATGCTGTAAAGATATTTCGTTACAATAAATTAATTCGTATGATTTCACTGTAAAGCCGTTTCAGCAGCATTCGTGAGATGCTGCTTTTTAGAAATGTAATTGAAGTCAGGATGCTATCGCGACGAGCGTCTCGATGTAGAATAACATTATTAATGTTAATTTTTGTTCGAAAATCTCGTATACGTTTTTCCAATAGCAACTGGAGAATTTGAATGTTTCGATCATTTGATTTGAATCTTTAGCAAACGATCTCACACCTGGATCAGAGCTTGAAATTTATATAATTGTACCAATACAAAGAAATGACAAAAATTAGTCTCTAAATTTGACTATTTCTACGAGTAAGATTCGGAAATGGTTTCTATTATAATATTAGTTGCGCACCGTCGCTAATCAAGTCACATTTAAGTCACTACTAAAATTTGACCTTTCGGTTAAAAGTAACAGTTAACTTCAGCTTGAGCATGAGACTAATCAAGCAGACTTTCGAAAGGCTTGAAAAGAATTCGAAGAGACAAGAAGGTGAGCAAAGTGTCTTAGAAAGGCTGGTTGACATAGAGAAGAAAATAGCTTGCGTCATGGCATTGGATATGATTCAAAGAGGAATAGACACCGTGAGTCCTTTCCTTATATCTTCAACCATTATTCAAAGGAGACACTTCCCCGTCAGAAACTACCTGCTTTGCATTCAGGAAGCCTCATCTTGAGAAAGCTCAGTGTCCTGGAACGGAGAAACGTTCGCTCCTCGTGGTAGGACTCTGCCGCCTAGTATCCTTCACAAAAGTTCGGAATGTTGAACCCCTTGAGTGTAGTCCTGACATCACTGCCATTGGCTCACGTCCCTAACTGCGTAACGTCTCCTTCGTAGACATCGCAAACCGCAACCGGAGTCTTGTATTACCTCGCGGTGAACCCGGACAAACAAGATAATTTGCGATGGGAATTGATGAAAGTTGCTCCCCAAGGGCAGATCGACGCTGAGAACACTGAAAAGTTGGTGTACTTGAAAGCTTGCATCAAGGAGGCGCCGAGGTATGCGTTTGAGGTTAAAGAAACTTTGTCATTTCAATTCATTCCCTTCCACTGACATCTTGTATTGTTGAAACTCGGTATTACGTCTATAAGAGACGTTTGTTTCGAGCTTTTCACCAAAATCAAATTACGAGTGTTTGACTTAACTTTCGGAATTTACGCTGGTTCAGTTCAATACAATCCGTTGGTTTATACTAACTGTATTTGGACGTGGGAAGAGGAGTCATGGCGTGACCTTCTTAAGATAAGGTTGAATCATAAGAACCTAAGAATGAGAAAGCGTTCAATTCCAGTTGGTGGACCCACACGTTATATCTGCATCCCAGGATGTTTTTAGGTCTCCGGCTACTTGTAATTTCTATGCAAATAAAATATCCGGCTGTGAAATTCAAGGGCTCGTGTAGAGCTGTCCGTCGAGGGTAAGAGTCTCTTCTGCTATTTCTTATTTTTTTAGGATTTCACCCACGCCCACGGTCGGCCGTCGAGAATCAATGGACTTCAATGGCCGACATAGTCGATTTCGGTTTCCGAATAGCTAAGGGGGTGAGTTATCAGAAATTAGGAGAATGCTTTATAACGTTTGCTTTTCATTTTCTTTCAGAGTACACTTGATTACCTACAAAAAGTCATCCTACGCCGGATTATTTTTGGATACGGACGATGACATTTTGCTTAGAGCCATTTCATTATCCCTATTGTTTTTTCATTAATAGCTGAGAATTATTCTCTACCACAAGAAGACGTCCAATCTAGAACTACGCTTCTCAAATCCAACAGAATTTAAACCAAAAAGATGGCTCCGCTCGAATCCAGAACTTGCGAAAATTATTAAGTTCCTAATAATGCCCTTTGGTTACGGTGCGAGATCTTGCATTAGTAGATTTGTAAAGGTGGAAATGCAAGAATTGATAACTAAGGTAATGCAGACTGAATATTATACCTAAACCTTCATACAGCATTTCGTTCGAATAGCATCGTATGCAATAACTTTCTACACAAGATTGTTCAATTGTAATATAGAAAGTTGTAACAAGAGTTCACTTTCGGTTGATCACGCAATTCAATGTCTTCTGGCAGTATGGCGAAACCGTATGGGGATTGTACTACGAGGATCTTATAAACGACGTTAATGCTTCCATAGTTTAGCCTTAAGAATAGAAAAGAGATTACAGAACTGTGTAAACGGACCAAAGGAAAAACAATAAACGGAACAAGCATATAACGACAGTAATTATTAAATGCAGACATTTCTATTTGAAAAATCATAGAAGTTAGTTTTTCATATTTAACCATCAAAGTACAGAAATAGGATCGTTGATTAGTCCAAGGATAAAGACTTTTTTGTCTCAAGCACCTAACATATACGTTAATACGTAATATATCCGATATTGCGTCTTAGTTTCGTCTGATTCTCTTAGTTTAATTTGTATCATTTATTTTAGCTGAATAGTTCTGTACATTTTATATATTGTATAATATATATGGCTCGAATTCAATCAGTCACGCGGAGCACCGGACATGGCGAAGAAATTACTACTGACAATGACTGTAATGGCAAGCGAACACTTATACGCTATTTTAAATAGCTGTAAAATTGAGAATACGAAAGAAAAACGTGTTAAAAGTGAATAAACAAAAGTAGAATTTAACACAAGCTACTGAGAGGTTAATTACAAAAAAAGCTTGTAAACTGGTCCTTCCTGGAGGAAACGTGCAGAGCAAGTAAAACATTAAGAAAAATATGCAACTGCTTTTCTTTTTTAGAAAGTACATGCAGTTTGGACATCGTAAGGGGTAAATATCAATCGACGTTAATGGCCACGGAAGTTGGCTTGCGGAACATAAAAACTCTGAAGTACAATGCACCAGAGGCGAAAGTATTGGTAGTAACGGCAGCACGAGCTCCTAGGGAACTAAAAGAAACAGAATTCTTTCTATCGAAGAAGAAAACTTCTCCCCACTACTCGAAACTATCCTAACTTCTCTAGCAACAAATTTACATGTTGAACGACAAGACGAAAACTTTTTCTCAACTGCTGCGCGCGTCTCGGCTCGTATAACGTTACTGCGTATCTCTTTTGCCATTTCATTCGCAAAACTCCTCGCGTGAAACCGCCAGTCGATTTCGTCTATTCCATCCGACATCTGCTGCTCCTCATCCTCCACATCTGCATCCGCGTCGTATTCTACTTACTCCATTTTCTTCTCTTCCTTTTCCTCTTTTCACTCCTTTTTTCTACAACCAACCCCTGTCCGCAGTTTTCACATGGAAATCTGACGGTCGTGCTAAAATCTCAATGACACATGGACATTGGAATTGGCGAAGAGTGAAAAAGATTTTCAGAATATTTTTGCTTATGGAATATTCACGTGTCAGGAGGATCTTGTACTATATAAAACATAGATACGTATGTGTCTACCATTTTGAGATGAATTCACGTGGTACTCTGATTCTGACAGATGGGACGAAGTTAACGATTGAAATTTCTTAGTGTCCAGTAGCGAGAGTCTTATGCCATTCTGAATATGCTATCTGCTCTTGATAAATTTATGGAATTACCATTCTCCTGATATATCTATATTCTAGTGTTTTCGGTATCGCTGCTCCACCTAGTGACTAGGATGCTGATCAGTAAAGTAGCTAAAACCTTAACTTTTTTTATATTGCCAAATGTTTCCGTCGATTTCAGGTTGCAGCTTTAATAATTTCCCTTACCTTTTCCAGAACTTTTCTCAGAGCATCACAGCCTCTTCGCGTGCTAACTTTTTGCTCCTGTATGTTCGCTCATCTCCACCTTCTAGATTCAGCTTTTTTATCTCTTACTTTTAACTTCAGTTCCTGCTAGCTCGTTGATGCGCCGAAGATGCTCCTCTTTATTTCCTTGTAAAGATTGGACAGCGTCGATAATACTTAATGACGTCATGCCCCAGGAGATCCCAGGCGGTGCAACTACTGTGAAAAAGGCTTTCTTCAAAACTTTTCTCGGTTATGAATTTAAGGCGACACGACGCGCAGTGTGTGAGGTTAACTCGGGGTGAAGTTAGAGCATAGTAAAATAAATTGTAGTAAAGCCACGTAAAGGACCGAGAATGTAGTCTAAGCCGAAGGTCAGAGTATCGCGTTGTGTCGTTACGCTCGATTACGTAGAAAAATCCAAACGACCACAAGCTGATCACGAGTCATTTGTCGATTACTACTCCTTGTTTTTCGGAATATTGATTTTCACGAGGCTGGGCGTGGAGTCGCTAAGCTACTGCCAGATCGTGTCGAAGAATTATGGTACTTGGGATGATGTTTACCTCCCGATGAAAATTTCTCTATGCTCTGTTAATTCTATACGCGTGCAGACACTTTGAGAAAACTTTTTTTCACTAGCTTCTTGTAATCCATTAGCAATAGCATTTGATATACCGTTGGTATATCGTTTTCTCCACTCGTCCATAAAATTAATGAAAATTCAAATTAAATATATAGCATGTATAGTACGCGTATGAACAGCGTATGCTTAATGTACAGCATTTAGTGTAATTTTAGTTGAAATTACTTGAAGTAATTTAACGGGCTTTCCTCTATCATTGCATCTCTTTTCTTTGTTGAGCAACAAAATTGCCGAAGTAGAATTATAAAAGCAGTACACATTACGAATGGTACGTTAGCCGCGTACAATGAATAAATATTTTCGATGCTTTGCATATTCGAATATTGTGCATCGTTTACAAAATCTGGATTACGGGAATTGGCGTGTTGGGAAAAAAATTTTTGGAAATTTTCTCAGTTTTCTGCTTAGCTACTCACGTAATGCTACAATGTACGAAGTAGTTCATGTGACTTCCGTTTTATCGAGATTACAATAAAATACATTGTTTCAATGACAACCTAAGCTGTATTATTCTTTTTCAATGAATATTTTACTCTACTATGTACCTTTAACTATACTTCGAATTTAAACTTTCCGCCCAAGTGAATTTGCCTCATAATTTGGATCCATGTTTTAGGCAAACTAGCAAGCTTCTCCGGGGAACAATGCAACGATGTATATCGCGTATACCAACGAATAAAGCATTAAATCCGGTGCACAATTCGTGCGCGACTTCAATTTAGCAGTCATCCATTGTTACTGCGCCACTAATGGCAGTGACCATACCAGTTATAATGATGGGAACAACGGTTCGTTAAAGTATATTGGAAAAACAGCTGACGGATTTACCTGCGGGCGACCTTTAATTACTCTCAGTATTTGTTCCTTTTCTTCATTCAAAAGTGGAAGAAAACGATTCGAAATCCATTATCCCTTACAAGTGTGAAAATTAATGAGTTTCCAACGTAGGTTTGCATTGGGTCTGAATTAATGAAGTACAATTTTTTAATGCATCTAATAAACAACGCGGAACATGCATGATTGTCTTTATCCGATTGCCATTGAAAAAGAAGAGTATTTGTGCGTTACCATGCACGCCGGCAAACTTCTGTATTCAAAATTTCGAACAAACCATTCGACGGAACGGATTGAAATTTACAAAAGAAATTAAGTTCTTCATGTGCACGAAATAACATTTGCAAATTAAATTTTTTTGCAACGGCAAATGGATAAAGTGCGAATTCATGATCCAACCAGAAAATCGGATACGTGGCTAAATGACAATGTATCTTAAACCTAGTAGACGTCTTTAATTCCTCGTGAAAGACCATTCACTCGATGCATATTTTTGACGGCATTCTTTCTAACGCGAGTTGAATTTTTCTTCCCGAAGGAAAAGCAAACTTCTGCAAGTTCCACCACTTTCCAATCATTATTATTATTTGGTATTCTTGCTTACGTAATTTAAGCGGAACATTAATAACAGTGGCATTCCAATAATTTTACTGAAATATATTTATTTAATAAATGGAACAGGTGTGAAAGTGAACCTAAAATAGCATTTAATGAATTCTCCAGCCTTTTCCAGCAGATTCAAGTGACGGCAATCTGCTTATAATTTCTCTGAGATAAAAGATGGCAATGATTAAATGTGACATGAATTTCGAAATTCTAATTTTAAAATATGGTACTAAGCCTACGAATTATTGAAAGTAATTATAGGTATATTGCGTATTTTGTCAGTGTACCTTATTTCTAATGATTTTTATACGAACAAAATACTTTACAAATAAATCACATATAACATTCGTTGTAACAAGAGTAGCTTTTACCTGTTAAAATATGTTTTTTTTTTTTAAAGAGAAATCTTTTTACTATGGCTATAAAACACTTCATTTTCCCTTTGTACCTGCTGTCAGACCTCCGGTATAGTGTTGAAAAGGTAATGAAAATACTGAAAAAAATATCACCTACTAAACGTCATCTTATGGTTACCAGTAACTTTCTTAAAAGCGAAAGGAAACTTCTTCCAATATATTATTGAAAGTAACGAGATTGATTCCATGCAGAGCTTTTCCCAGGATGAACTTTTGTTTTATAATATACATCTTTAATCAAATCAATCAAGTAGTTTTCTGAAGATGGATCTGGCGACTTACGGTCCCTTGAGAACAAATTTTAGTAAAATAAAAATGTACGAAACAAACCGACATAAACTATGTCAGTGATACTTACACTGTGACATGGCACCTGCCAAAAGTTAGGGTCCAAAAGGCCTATTTGGGCCGTACCTTGAGGTCTGCTGAATACGGAACCGTTTCCGTATGGCAATAAACTGATTTGTTTTAAGCATTTTTATTAGTTTCTCACATGGGAGTTTTTGTATTTTTATTGCAGTGAGTCTGAACGAACTTTTCAAAATTAGGTATTTACGAGTGCCGAAAGAATTAATTACGTGCTAGGGGGATATTGAAAATAGTCTCAGTAATAAAGCCTGGCGTGGGGCTGAAGTTGCCATCGCCAAGGGTCAACTACGCCACGAGAGCTTTGCGTTACCGCCGTCTGAAAGTTCTCTAGACGGTTGCTATAACCGCATGAAGTCAAATCACGTCTAGTATAAGGTGAATGAGATTCCTGGTGTCCCAAGACCTGGTTGCGCAATGCTAAAACATCCTTCGTACATGAAATTATTGCATTTGGCGTAAGAAGGGCGCGTGACGATTAAACGAGGATCCTGCGAAACCAAGAGGGAATGTATCCATTTGAGTGATTTCAGAAAAACAATTGAACGTATAGAGCGAAGTCTCTTTTTCAATTTCAGAACCCTGTAGTGTCATTCACAGTATACCTAAGCTCAGAGGTACACGTGGTTTCCAGTTAATCGTAATGTCATTTACCATTCGAGGTATCCAGAACGCTGAAATAAGCTTTGCTGGGGATTTATTGGAGCGACTCGACAACTGTGAGTAACGCTGAAGGTTTTAGACAAGTTTCCTTCAACGAGCTATTCCGGATCCTCTGTCCCGTTGCATCATTACCTATTCCTGATGAATTCACGGAATCGAGGGTTGTTAACATGGTGATAAACAGGAGGACTGGTATTTTCTGGTTTTCGTATTTTTTATTACGGATAGATTGAAAAAAAATAGTTGAAATATACATTTTGGGTGCGAAATATTCATATTGGGTGCAAATGTTCAAGATTGAGTAAATTTAATGCATGGAATATAGATGACAATAAATTAAATAGGAATAAATGTGAAAATATACTTCATACGTATTAATCATCATTTTCATTGTTTAAACTTCACACTCAAAAAGCCAAGTTCCTCAGCGTAGCTGGGGAGAAGAATAGGAGAAGAACATCGGTAAGAGAAGAGTTTGGGTAAGCATAGAAGGTGTTATTGCGAGAATAAAAAAAAAGTAAGATCCTTTCTAATGTCGACTCTAACTCTTCCCTCTACGCAGACTCAAAGAATTACTGTCACGATCTCCGTGGAGAAATGTCTTCGATAAAGAAGCCGTCAAATTAAATTCCTTGAAATTGCAAGCTTCCCAATGCTATCCGAACATAATAATTGAGAATGACATTCTGAATTGTAGAAATGTAATTCAATATTAAATAGAGACAATATTAGCTTATTAAATTAATTAAAATTAGCCCTTGACAAAAAATCACACTTTTGTTAAATTTATAAAAAGGGCATTTTTCTTGGTCCTTCTGTTTTACTAAAGCATGTAAACTTATAACGTGTCGTCATTTAATTACGAATATGAATTAAACTACGAAACAAAGCACTTGATCATTTCAATTCCTTGACTTTTCTTCTCTATCGTTTCCACCCACACGTTAATAATTTCCATTGCGTGATTAATAAGGATTGACTTGGGTCCTGCCAAAGTCCATGAAACTTCGTAACGAATGACATGTATCTAATATATAATAGCGAAAGAAAGATGTCGATAGCAGGAAAAACTATTCGAACTGACGTGAATCATTTACAATAAAAAATCAAGCCAAACTCCTATCAAGGATAAGACATTCAAACTGATTATCATTCATATAATTTACCTACTCGATTATCATGTTATCTTACCCTATTTCAGTACAAATATATTTTAGTGCCCATTTTGTATTATACAGTAGACTTCTGAGTACTATGTTCTATGAAGGTCTCCGTGGTCTTGCATATTGCATTTAAGTAAGCTGAAGTTATCAGACCTTGGCTTTATGTTAGTCATAAAAGAGTAAATATCCTTAAGGTTATCAGCAGACGACCCGAGATATGCTCCGGATGACAACTTAGTTAACTGATCGTGAGACATGAAGATTGGACCCTGGGATGAACTCATTGGAGACCTCAATGTGGAACAGCATGTTAGCCGGGAAGCAGGTGCATCGTACAAGGAACCTTTTACGAGCATAAGCGACAATATCTCGTCTTATTACTCTTAAGACCTATCGTAATTGGTGTACGTGATAATAAAATTAGAGTGAATTCTAGAGGAATGCTTGAAATGAATTTTCTTTTAAATATTTATTACTTGTTCTTGTACTACATTATGAGGTTATATACTTTATTCAAAAACAGTAGAGATACGTATGTTTCTTTTTAAAGAGTATAATTTTTTATCGTATATAAAGATATACGATAATAAAAGTGATGTATACTTACGTGTAGATGATAGACTCGACAGTATAGTGTATGAAGCTAATAATCGAATAAATCAAATCTTTATGTGTGAATATCGTGTATCATTATAATTAAAAAAAAAAAAATTGCCATCAGCTGGGATCGAACCTAAACCATTTTGAGAAGTACACGCGTAGCGAAATGTCATTGGAATTTTCTTATCTTGGGGTAGAAGTTTTAACCATTCTGACAAGCACGTGATATTCCTTTTCGATTCTTGAATTCAACGACTCATTGAGCATTCTCTTCGCGCTTCCAATTGGCGTTGACTTGATTAAAAGTCATTCGAGTGTGATGAACAAATATGTAATACAGAGATTGGCTCTTCGGAAAATTGAAAGGATACAACAGACTGTAACGATGAGTGAAACACTATTTCGAGGAGTTTGAAAGACATTGTGAAGACGAACAAAATTATACAATAAAATACACCCCTATATACTGCATGTGGTCGTGTCTGAAAAGTATCGAAATGGTGGAGAGAGAAAGTCTAGAACATAATATAAAAGTTTCTACAAGCAGCTAGTTCAATCCACTGATGAATTCAAGTTCACCCCTGATCCATACCACCCTCAATTTTATTATACGTAGCGACAAGCAACGCAGCAGATGATTAATTGAATTGAAAGCAGTTTTGGGTTTTTTACATTTTATAGTATTTTTGGAATACTGAAGAAATTTTGATATTCTACTTATCAACCTCATCCTCTGTGTGATTATAAAGGACAAGGCAATAGTCGCTTAATCTAATCTTTTTCTACTAGCCCCCGAGGTCCCTTCCGGAGGATGTCAATGGCTCTTAAGACGTCCATTTTATTGAAGCCTCCTGTAGCGATATCGTTTACCGCATATGGAGTGTGAGATTGACTAGAAGCGACTTTATGGCACCATGAAAACATTGTAATCCATGTGAAACGGCTGACTCGTGCGATAAGCTTGAATTGTGAGCAATCGAACGAATAAACATTCAGTTGAACTTCTTTGCAAACAATCATTAATTTAATCTGCGGTTTTATCTTCTTCTTCCCCATTCCTTTAACCGATCACCTGAACGGCCTCGGTTACTTGTGTAATCAATACACTCTTATACTCCATGAAATGGACTCAATTTTAAAACAGCATTTAACATCATTCCGAACGTTTATTTATAACGAAGCACGTCTGTACTAATAAATGCTTTCTCTCATCGCTACTTCCCTATTATATCATCAATCATCATTGCTAATACTTTGGGTTATTGTGTTATGAATAGTAACTACGTGAGGGTTCATAAAACGACATACCGAGTCAGGGTAGCATTACCCTTTTTTATAAAATGTCAAAAATGTCAAAACTTTCAATTATTATTTCAAAATGAAAATTCTAATTGGTAGTTTGGCAGGATGATATTTTAATAAAAATAGTATTTCAATGATCCAAGTGTCCTTTCTTCGTGTAATCGTATACTTCCAAAATACGTTCGATGAAGGAGGGTACAAGGGGTCGTCGAGTTAATTAAAATGATAATGAATTCCAGAAATTCTGCATACTCACTCGGACCAATCAGTTACTTTGTACTTGACAACGAATATACAGAACGAACCTTATTAAAGAGAACAATAATGCAAACTGGAAAAAGCGTCTCTGTTAGAGGTGACGGATGACATCTACATGTCTTACTAACAACTTTTCTCTGACATATATTCCGCAAGCTCATCCCACCTGACTTCTAGTTTCACCAGTCTGAATACGTTATGTATACTACATTGCAATTTGCATCGGATGTATTACCCTGCGAACACGTGTGGTTACTTGTCTCGCGGAAACCGGATATATCTGGTGGTAGGGCAATGATATGGGACATGGTCATAGCCATGCGAACAGAACCCACCCACTTGTCTACCAGTTACACGTCACCGGGTTACATAAATGATACATATATTTACACAAGTAAAAGCGTCACATTATTCTTAATTCTCATGTTTAACTAGAATTTTCTCGTTAATAAGGTATTTTCTGTTGTAGGTATCCCTGCTTTATCAGCCTGGGGCGTCCTGGTTAAAACTTTATCAAAAGACATTTCTCTCAAGTGGAATGTCTATGTCAGAGATCCGTCCGCGACCTCTGAAACTCGTTCGATACTCTAGCGTACATACCCGTCTAATACGCGTACATGTATAAAGACAATAAATACACCCAAAAAATGTCATCTTTTGACGACAAAGAAAGATCCCGAAGAATGAGTCCAAATTTTTCATCGATTATCACTGCTAGGTTGTTTTTTTTTTCTGAACGGCTGTTCGCTACTTTCATAAAATTCGATAGAAATCGCGCAAGCAGAATGTTCGTCACGTGGCGTCGACAATTTTATTGCGCTCAATTCCTACACATTGAAGAGGATGCTTTGGAAATCTGCGTGTGGTCTTTTTGTAGCAAATGGAGAAGCTTGTGCTTTTATATTCACTTTAAAGTGTTGTCGTGTTCCACAGCAACTTTAAATCTTTAAGCGACGCACAGTTAATGGGGTTTGTAGTTGCACTTTCTTGGTTGGAAAGCGCTAGGCAGGCTGAGATATTTTTCTTGGGTGGCAATTATGCGAGATAATTGACAAAGTACCAAGACAGGTCTTCGAAGGATGCTGTTGCAAGGTGTAGGATGGTGGTTGGATCTCGAGTTGTGGAGAAAGTCAAGAGACGCGCCTACCCCTGTGCTGTAAGATTATTCAAATCAGATAGTTGTTCGGCCTTTATGGCGTCTTGGAGGACACACGGCTTCGATTTTCATCGGTAAGGGTGTCTAGGGCAACGACGTACTTGGACAGAACAGACTGTTCCATGTCAACAAATTTCATGAGATCTCAAAGAGTCAACAAGTCCTCACTGGCTAGACTGGCATCCTTTCTGGGCATTGTGTTAGCGGAAAGCTTAAGACTTTTGCCCGGAGGAAATTAAGCACATGTCCCCACTAGTAAAGAAAGGCCCGAGGTGCAAGGGGTTTTGTAAAACTAACCTCTTTTCTACGCCTATAAATTTTGCCCACGAGGTACTTGCTTAAAAATGTTCTAAAGCAATTAGATTCAAATCTCCAAAGGCGAAATAGCAAAACAACAAAACTGTTCAATAAAATATATTAATGTAATCAGATTATTTTTCCAAATCAATTGCAAGCATTTCTAACCACTCTGCGAGTTTATGTTCTTCCTCGAAACATTTTACGACAGTGCAAATTATAAAACAGACCGCGAACTGCGAGCGTTCAAATTATAACGTAGATTCATCCACCTTCAGTATCTCGGATGCGAAGCTGGTGGAACGTCGAGGAAAAAGACGAGGGCGAAGGTGTACTAGGTGTAGGTGGCAAGTAGGCGAAGGATAGAAGGGATAGTTCCGTTAGGAGGAGAGAACTAAGCACTCTGTTTAATCTACCGTGTTGCATAAATGCATAATCTTTGCTCTCTTGAACCAAGAGATACCATCCGCGCATCTCGACGGCTCTTTCTTGCCTCGAGAGTTGCTTCCGCTTCCGCCCTAGTTCATTGACTTTTCTTTCTTAAGGAAAGTCATTAAGGGACACGGAGCGGCATGCTCAACCAGTTACTTTTGCGTTTTGAGATAAATCGTGTATTCATCTCGTCACTCCAGTTCGGTAACTGTAAGTGAAGTCAAGTGACGTCATGTCTGGTAAGTAAATTATTGTACGTTCCTTTCAACGTATCTGCTTCCAAGGGAAGATTCCAGAGAAATAATAAACATGAACCTCAAGCTTTAGAGGGATCCAAACAAAAGAAAGACGCGAGTGGAATCGAAAGAAAGGTAAAGCTAGAGTAGCGCTTGCAGGCTAAGTCGAGCTCGGGCGTACCATATTTCTTCAGGTTCTTTGACTCTCTTCAAATTATTTCAAGAAGAAGGAATCTCGTATTAAAATCGAATTTGCGAAAGACGGAAGGACACAGACACACTGCTCAACGTATGAAAATCATATAATAAATCCAGAACATGGGAATAAGCAAACTTATTCTTTCTTCCCATAGCTACTGGTTAGGGATAGAAATTTTGTACGGAATACAGTACAGCAGTAGGATCGTTATCGATAAACGTCATTTTGTCTTATCAACTTCGGCGACTGGAATACGTACAATTATCTGTAGGCAGTGACGACGATAACGATTCCCAATGTAAATACTAAGCTAGCCGAGAAAAAAACCCAACCCAAAGAGTTGTAGATCAATTTAATCCTGTCGGTAGTGGAAGTCAACTTAAGCACTGGGTAAATAGATTCTGATCGAGTACTTATCTGGATCTGCTTGAGTATTCGATTCACCTCTCTTCCACTGCCTCTTCCTCTTCGCCATCCACTTCTATTTCTATTTCCACTTCCTATTCCTTTATCTCATCCTCTTTCTTCGTTTAAGACAAAATAGAGGGGTTGTGTGTCGGGTACTTCGAATACAGTTAGCATTCAAATCAATACCCATTGAGTCGCCTCTTCTTTTCATCAGGCTGCGCCGGGTGATTCGCAGGTTTCGAACAAAATAACGATTTCACTCACCAGAGAGGAACTTTCCCCGCTAACGGGCAATTAACTGGTCGACATTTTCCGGAGTCTCACGAGTCTTGCCGAAGTTTTTCGTATCGTGTAACGTGGGTTATTGAGAAATGCATCGGGCTGGGTGTTCGAGGTCGAGGCGTTCCCAATGAAATATATTTTGCTTGAATAAAAAGACTCAGGAAAGAAGGTAGGAAAAGTCTTGAATGGCAGGTAACCGTACAATGAGCACTGATAGCATTTTTCCACGTATGTGAAAACTCGTTTGAAAAGTTTTCTTTGCGATAAAAAACCCTGGCCGTTTCAATTCAGCTTGTACCTTTCGCTAGCAGTTACTACTCGACGGTGCGCAGATGGAAATACAAGTAGATAATAACACGATTCAATTGGACGACAGGTACGAATGCTACTGTTTCACTATAATTACGTTGCAATGCTTCTGTAAGGGAGATTTCCACGTGCACAACGACCATAGTCGCATTCATTGCTCATCGGATATCGCTCGAATAACGCGCACTAGAAATCCACATAGCGTTCTCGAATCACGTTGTCTTCTTGCACAACTCTACAATGGCTGCTCTACTCTTATGCTGTGCATACCGCATGAACAGTATAGAGTACAGCGAATCTTGTATGTCTACTCTTAAAATTACGTATTCGGTTGGATGTTCAGGATAACGAATGTGTATGCAAAGTTTTTTGAGACATACTCAAAAGGCTAAAAGGTAAAGAGCTACTTGTATACTAACAAAAGACTATATGTATAGTTACCCTGAGGTCGCAGAAATGAAGATATCCGGATAAGGCTATCAGCAAAGGGAATGAGAATACAGCATGAAACGTTAGTAACCATGGGATGCGCGTTTTCGGACACGAAAGCCATTTGGCTTAGGCACATAGCAATCCATTTGGAAATTTCCTACCTAAATTGGAATCCTTTTCGGGAGCAAAATCGAATCTGTTTGGGTGAAAATACGTTAGGACTACTTACACGCGAGGGACCCTTGAAGTCCTCGAAGATGGGACATCGATTTGACCAATGGATTCGGGGAGCAATTAACACGGGGTGGGTTCTTGGCATGCGAGACAAAAAATTCTTAAGGGTTGGTAATCCTTAACGGGCGTGTCTTTAGGGGTGGTTCGGTGGTTAGAGCTAAGACAAATTTCGTGCCGGCAAAATGAGGGTATTAAAGTTTTCTTTTTTGGGAATGAATGCCTCTCATCAGTAACGTTGGAATGGTCCCCTAAGGCGGTCGGTCGTGCGTCGCGACGCCGTGCGTCCCACCCGAGCTTCGTGTAGGCACCATTACTCAGAAAGAACGCGGTGATTCCGTCCCTAAAGAAATGACTTTCGCTTGCCAGCCTTCGTAGCTCGTAGTATATCTACCTATGTCTACTATCGCGACCCTTTGAGTCTTTTGCATCCCGACTAGATATTGTTTTGAGAATTTACGAGATTTGTAGAAGAGGCGCTTAAGCGAAGCTCCATGCAAATATGAATATCAGAGAGTATATTCAGTAAGAACGGCTAAAGGAAACTGGGGAATTTCAAATAAGTATCTTAGTACTAGAGTCCGTTCTACTGCATCGCCGGTGGTCCTCGAGAAAAGTATGAAAATATTGGAAAAATTGTATTCAGGGTAAATTGCATCTGTTTATCAGAGATTGTCTTACCATATAAGATCAGCAATGTATAAAATTTGCAGATCTACATTACTTCCGGTTTTTAAATATCGCGCGCAAAATTCATTTTTTTTAAACCTAAATGATTGATTATTTGACTATAAGTATTGATCGATATATGATTGTATAATGTCAAACCTGTTTGCTTCCATCTACATTGTGTCACGTAAAATTGACTGATCCTTCGTGAATTCTTGACTATCGACAAAAATATTATCGGTCTCTAAACGTGCCGAAAGAAAATACTGGACGGCTTCTGTTTCAGTCCATTGACAAAGATAGAGAGAAACATGGGAAGAATAAAGGAAACAGAGAAGGTGAATAGACCTGTTAAATGATTATATAACGCTTATTGAACGATTTCGTATTGTAATAAATTATAATTAAAATATTTTACAAAATCAATCCTGACAAGCACAGTAGACTTCCTAACGATTTAACAGAATCTGCATGAATTGAACCCATAGGTAATGTCGATAATAATTACAAATATCCTGTAAGATATCATTCCAAAAAATCTTTTCGTTTATGCAGTACATGTAAGAGATCCTAGTCTATAAATCTGTCATGCAAGACAACACTTATGACACACGTGACACATCTCAGTGATATGATTTTTCGCCCTCGAGTGTTCCAGTTGCTAATTTCGATTACGAATATACGTCTGCTCCAGAATTCAAAGAATAATTACATCCTCCATTACTTAGGTCCTTCCGCGTACGTATAGACGTTCAAAATTGGAAGAAGATTCAGAGCCCATTAGCTGAAATCACTTGGTTATCTCCTAATCCATAACTACATTCTCTGCGCGGGGTCAGTGAATAACAACGTCCCGATATCCCACGCACCGAATTCGCAGATTGGATTGAACCAGATTCGTTCACTTATTAGAAGGGTCGACTAAGACGTTTCGGGTTCGTCATTGGCATGAAGTATATTATTCCCCATTTGGCCCTTGGCAACGATTGTCAGTTTTCCTCCCGATCGACGAGAGCTTCAGAGTTTCCCTTGAGAGAGGAAAATCAGATGTAGTTCATCTGTTACCTGAGTCTAGCACAGCGGAGGCGTTGCTTATCGTCCCAAGCCGCTACTTTATGATGCAATCTATATAACACGTAACACTGATTATTATTGCATCTACGTTTGGACTTTTGTCCCTTACTGTATGCGCAGACATTGACGCATATTTTTTTCCTCGTTCATAATCTCACATATCCAATACAGTTGCGTATATACATGGTATAAAAAAATACAATACGCTAGACAAGTAGCGCGCGACACCTGTGCGCCATCTCTTGGACTTTCCAAAAAATGATGATAGTATTGAAAGTTATACCGTACATATATATTGCAAGTGCTAAAGTATTTACTATGCATTCATACATCGAGACAAATAAAATATTTAATAATGGTTATGATAATAACATCAATTTTTCAAAATAGTGAAGTGAGTATTTTTAGAAGAAAAAGCGTATTAAAACGTGAAAAAGTAGTCAATAGCTTTCATGTATAAAACGTGTAATCGGTCTACGATGGTAACGTAATTTTCAGACAGATATATAACAATGAGATCCTTAGCAAAGTTTGCTAGTGACTTTATTGTTTTTTCCTTAAAAAAAAAACATTTTATTCTCGAACCAAGTGTATCTGAAGAAAGCCATCAGGACTTTCATCGTGTACCAGATTGTGCTTTAAGAGAAACAGCAGGTGCAGAAAGCACAAAAAATTCATAGCAATTTTCATAAGTTAACAATAGAAGTAAGTTAGACAGAAATGATTAATGACCTTCAAATAATAAAGTAATTTTGCAGCTAATACTATACGATGATAAAATATAAATAAAAAGTACTGGCAATTCATTATTTTGTTGAACGGTCTATTGCTGCAATCTACTTTGTTCCCCATTCTTCATACTATTGACGCTAAACTATTACGTATATTGACGCTAAAATATTACCTATACTATTCATGTTAAACAGCAGTTTGAACTTCCTCCGTTCCCTATTGCAACATTCAAGTACACAACGAATTCGATTTGCTCGATCATTTTTTATCGTAATAGCAGAAACACTTAGTTCACTCAGGTTTCGTTCTTCTAATGTTCTCAGTGTTACGAAAAATACGCGCTGTTTGACGCTGTCGGAAATGCTTGCTTAGAGCGTTTACTATGTAGCAATGCACATTCCGAAACCCAAATGACAAGCGCAATGAGCTTCTTTTGTTTTTCCTTTGTTTGATATGATTGTTTATCAGGGTAGGGTAAGAAACCTGAGTCTGCAACTTCCACTTTTCTTACCATCGTTTTACCCTTCCAAATACTTGGTCCTTCCTCAGGATCTTCATCCACGTTTCACCCATCGCCCTCTTTACTTGCTCTGACCTTTCCACCTTATCTCCTCCCGCTTCATTCCTCCTGTAGTACATTATATACCATCCCCGTTTGGTCCATGCCGGTTTCCCTTCTAAAATATCCTGGATCTTCACATTTTCCTTTTTCTCTCTAACCTTTCACCATAGCTATAATACTTTTGAATTCTATCCTATCGCAATTCCGGTTCTCTTGTCTACGTTTCTGCTTAAATATCGCTTGCAGCCGGTGCTCATTACTGTTCGATTATTGATTTTCTTCCTTATTTTCCTTTAGTTCTCTTGTCCCGCACGGATTCCACGCTGTGTTTTTTTACTAAAGTGATGGCTGTGATATGATGAAATTAAATTTCTCAATAAACTGCTTTCGGAGGCACACACAACCCTCTGTATCTTTATACAGCTCGACATTGCCTTGGAAACTATTTATAGTTAAAGCCCTGACAAAGTCCTGCGAGAATGTCCCACGAGATGGAGCTGAGAACTGAGGCTCGATTGGTGAGACCGTTCGAGTTTCACTCTGAGGGCGAATGCGTTATGTTTGATTGGATTCACTGCTTTCGATTAGACCTTCTTCACTTTTCTATAGTTTTTTAGATATTACCTCATGGAAATAGTAGGAGTGTCTTAAACGTTTGTTATTGGAAAAAAGGGATGTATGTGAAACGTATGTATATCTTCAAAATTACTGTTAAACCATTTAACCAATCGGATGGATATTTACTCGAAAAATCAAATTCAAAATATAGAGGATATAGTAATATTTGCAGGTGTCTAGTATTCTCGGTTTCAAGGTGGTGTATGCGGAAAAATCTGAAAATCCGCATGTAGTATTTCAAAATTCTGATTAAATTGCTTATCAAATCGCATTAAGAGTTATCGAAAAAATCATGAGGATTTATATGGAAATATCAAGCACTTTCAGTTCGAATGTTTTGCGTCCACGAAATAAAAGTTTTTGCATACGGCCAATACATAAAATCCAGCCACATAATTCAAGCCATCGTGCCTCATTGGTGAATTTGTTAGCCCCGATATTTTTTCGTTAAATAATTTCGTTTTAACTTATTCTACTTATTTTAGACGAAATGTACGTTTCTCACGAGCTAGTCAATGTAATTGTAGCTACTCTACAGCGGGGCTATCGAAGATACTAAAACGTGAAACCGCCTGAATAATAGCACTGAATGCCTTCTGGTATTTCCATTGTAAATTGTAAATGGGGGGACAAAGTTTTGCATACTTAACGAGCAGCCATTACCATCCGTCTTAGCCCTTCGGCTATATTTCGCTTACTCTCATATTCGCTACTCTCTCATTTATACCCTTGTACTCCAGTCACATGTCGATCTTGATCGAATGTAAAAAATTACAAGTTTTATGACTCGGCTTTATTGTGCCTTGTAATACGTAACGCGTAATCTCATCACTGGTACACGCGTCGTACTTTCGCAAGTTCTTTGGCATCCCCTCTGTAGAATTTTCTTCTAAAGCCCCAAGCAACCCTTACTACTAGATGCTCACGTCAGCCACGTTATATATCCCAAGTCCTTACCAGTTCTTACTCTTCCATAATCCTCTGGTCCTCAGTGAGCCAAGACACTTCCTACAGGTGGAAATAGATATTATAAAGCTCCCTTCTCTTCACTGTCCGATCCTTTTCATTTTATATCAAGTAAGGTTGAAGGGTGAATATACATGGAATTAGTTGATCGGTAAGTTGATTAGTAGGATGGTAATAAGTATACAGGGTGATCCATTAGAAACCGAACCCCTAAATATCTCTTGCTTAAAAAGACCAAAACAAACGTTATAGACATTTCAAATCTTTTAAAGGACGATTATGATAATTGTTATAAAGGGTATCGATTTTTTCTGAAATAAAATTCCATGTTTTGTGTGTTTAACAAGGTTAGAGAGTTAAATATGATTGATTCCACGATGTACGACACATTTGTATTTTATTTCAGAATTTTCAAAATTTCCTTTTCAAACTATCCGAAGTTGCTTTCTTCAAGTCCATAGTTCTTAGAGATGCCTTTGAAAACAAAATTTTGTACAATCATATTCACTCTTTCAAAGCAATTGAATGATGTCTTCAACATTTTCGTGGATCTTTTCATCCAACACAAATATTCCAGTGTTCGATTTCTAGTAATAGACCACCCTATTCTCTCTTTCTCTCTCTTTCACTCTATACATATATACATATATAAAGTACCGACCTATTCCTTCAGATAGTACGCGAGGTCCTTCTATCCTATGGAATCTCTGAACCCTACTCGATATTCGACCTCGGGCAACCTTTCGATTTGCCAAGGAAAGGATCAGTAACCAGATAACGTTCACCTATTCGATTTCTAGCTCATCGTTTTGCCGCCTCGTTTGTCTCAGCAACCTAAGCCATCAGAGCAAGATAATAATGCGATATCTCCGTTCCATATCTCCAGTCAATGGCAGCTGCCATCTTACTCGTCACATTCGATACTTTCGATTACTTCTTTATGACCTTTATGACGTTTCTGGTAGCTTCGACATTCTTTCCATGAAGAAAAAGACAACTGAAAAGTTTAAACATACGTGTAAACAGTTGTATGTAATTTTACGCGTAAGTAATTACGTTACTGTTATGCTTCACTGTTTTGTTATATTTGTCACTGTTTTGCCCTGTATAAACCGTATGTGTGGTTTTAGAAATTCCAAATTAATTTATTATCCATGCTTATTAAGTGACTGTATGCTTTATCCCTTCGGTCTCTTTCTGCAGTATACATACTTGCTCGTTCTCCACTTGAAGTAGGTATATGTACGTAATACCTCTACACAAAATATTTGACTAATTACTTGAAAGTAATGTTAGCGAAAGCTACGTTAACAGAATTCGTAATATTCTCGAAAAATCCAATTAGATGCTTTGTTTTGCGCAAAGTTGATGAATAAATAGTTATGAGTTTTTGCATGCAATACATGTGTGATCAGAGCGCCCTCTAGTATGAGTCTCTTATAACGTAAAAGTACATTATATTAGTCGATCTTTATTATAATTCAACATACCATAACCACAAGTAACCACCAAATTTTATTTTTAACTCATGTTTTTCTCCACCTTGTTTTCTATGTATTATCAACATATATTTTACGTATCCGGTAATTAAAAGTGTTATAAAAAAAAGTATTACAAGCATTCCCTCGGCGACCGAATGGCTGGGGTTCGAGTCCAGGTCCGGTCCCAATATTTACCCACGTTATTATTTACGTTTTTATTATTAGATTAAAATATACTTTCTTGACAGATAGTAAACAATGGAATTCTTAATAATTCACATGTAGCTTTTCATAAAATCATTAAAATATAAATATGTTAAAATAAAAAAAAATATATTATATTTCAATACAAATCTATGTACATGTGTACTTTGTACTCAAAAATTTAGACACTTGTTTTCGAACTGTCAAAGAAGAAAAACACGTTTTATATATAGGTCGACTATAATATATTATCTGTACATTATTGAACAGTAAGTTTACTGTAGAAGGAATAGATGGGGACAATCTGTGTTCGATGCGGGGAGTTTTAATCTTTGTTACGAGAAGAAGCTTTAAAGCTTCGTGCTTAATAAAGTGCGCCGTCCATCTAGACAGAAGAGAAGAACCAATAATTTCTAAATCCTGTTTCTCGCTTTTCTTTCTTATTCGTTACTGGTTTCCTTGCCGCGTTCGTAGTAACTGTACCCCGCGCAGTAGCCCACTCTGCTTCGAGTTTCACAATGTAATCTATGGGGCGTGGCGAAATAGTTTTCGATTTCTTGGCTTTAAAGCCCGAAAATTTACGGCAGCCGACGTTAACTTCAGTTTCTTTCGACCTCTTTGCCATGGGTATAGCGAGGGCTAGAAGTGTTATTGCTTATCCACCGAGGAAATGGTTCGACGCAACGATCTTTTTATCAATCTTATTTCTAACTTATAGCACGTCACGGAACACGGATTGGGTCATTCTAAATTGCTTTGCGAAACTATGAAAATTTTTCTTCGTTCGAAGGAACCTGACGCTAAAACAAAGACGTTGATAAAATGTGAAAATAAGTATAACAGTCATATGTCGGCGTGTTACTTACTCGTAAGCAGGACACATTTATGTCATATACTCTTGCGGCTGGTTTGAACAGTCGAACGGGTCGTAGCCATTACTAGTTACGAAAGGTAAGATTGCAAAATAGGTAAAAAGAGGAAATTCGCCACTAGCGAAATCAGCTCGTGGCGTCCGGATTTGCAAGAATTGCTATCGCGTTGTCTCCCTTGTCTGTTCGATCTGATTTCCGTGGAAAAAGAAATCTCTTAAATTGTCTAAGAAACTGTCGTAAAATTTGGTCCTCTTTGAAAAAGCTAGCGACAAACTTTACAGTCCCTGCATATATGATGTTTCACGTTTCGCACTCATCGATAGCTTATATTATTGCGCGTATAAAGTAAAAAGATTATTTTCATTAAAAAAAAATGACAAAAAACATTGCACAGTCGGATTTCTGTCATTTTTATCGAAACAATTGGACTTAACGAGATTTTGCAATATGAAAGGAATCCTGGAATGGTAAAGTTGCTAGGGTGATCTCGTTCCTCGTTTAAAAAGCTTTGCTAATTAAGTTAGCAATTACCTGGTCTCAATTATGTTTGACGATTTAATGTTCGCTCTGCCGGCTCGTAATTCGCCTTGGATAATCACACCGATTAGGGTGCGTCACCGTATTGCTAAGATGGTATCAAATTGGTATTCGCTGAATTTCCGTGGTTGAAGGTCTTATACTGTACAAGACGCTAGGCTTGACTAACAGAAGAGACGGCTGTTAAGAGACGCTCTTGAAATTTCAACAGGTTGACCGAATCGATAGGTTGTATCGATACGACACGTGTGAAAATATGAATTAGTGTATAGAATCAATCGGTGTACTCATTAACTGTAATACATACATATACCATACACTTTGATACTGGGATTAAACGAGGTATCGCAGAAATATCAAATTGGCCAGTTGCACTGGACGAAAAGAAGGAAATAAAAGTTTCAAACTGAGAAGCGAGATAACAGCTGGCCAGTAGCCAATGTTTGTTGACTGGAAATTTAGCGGCTGGCGATTGTTTTGGCTACGTGCCATTATCTCCGTGCAATTCAACTGCAGAGTGAGAGTGAGTGAGAGAGAGAGAGAGAGAAAGAGATAGTCGGAGAAAAATAAAACGAGGTGACGATGGTAATGGGCAGAGGTGAAGAGAGATAGAAGCATGTGAAATTGCATTACTATCAGGCATGTCATTACTCATTTGCATTATTATACTCCATAGTGGACCACCTTCCTTTCAGGATTCAGCATCCAGTGGATTATGGACCAACAGCTAACGGATGCCGCAATGCTTCGAAAATTTGACTATATTTCTGTCAAGCCAGGAGCACGCGGTCGAATGTGGGACACCGGGGAATTGCGACGTAAATATTGAAGATAGTAGGAAGACAGTTTTTGTCAAGATTAAGCGTACCGGTGGCGAACACCGTGTAGGAAGTAATAAAAAAGTCCTTTCGAGTTAGCTATGGCTTCTCGTTATTTACACATAGCGACGAGGCTGCCTCCTTCTTCTCCATAATCTACGGTGACATATTCGATTTTCCCGGCCAATTTTCGAGCGTTGTACAAAATCGTACCGAAACATAGGAATAACAGAGTTTTACGAGTATCTGGATAAATTACAAAAATTACAAAAATTACTACTTGAATTTTATTGTGCTTTACATTTCTATAGTCGCATCCTGCATATTACTTACTCTTGGATTTCCATAAGGTGGTGTATACGCTAAGTGGAGATTGCTCAGCAGCGATGCAAATGGCTATTGCAATGCAAATGTGTAAATGTCACGTGCATACGGGACTCTTGCCACCGCGCATATGCGCTGTCTCGATTAAGCGTCCATACTTGCCGTGAATCATTAGCATGCATCTTGAAACTTTGTAACAGCGTTTGAGCTATACCAACCAAGTTAAGACGAGTTGCTGGTCACTTTGGAGGTGTGAGAATAATTTACGTTGGAATAGTTTCCACCAGATTATTCCTGATAGTATCGATCGACCTTTTGATCTACCGTTGGATATTGGATCTAATGAAAATAATTTTCGTAGCCCAGTGAGTATGAATTCATTTACAAGCATCGGGAATTTTGATGTAATTAAGTACATCATAAACTAAGCACTTTTCATAACTTACATATAGTACGTAACATATAGTATACAGGGTCATTCCAAACTGCATCACGTTATGGTGCTTTTACCATGGAAATTGAGTGGCATGCATGTTAATTTTATGTGGTGCGTTAATTTTGAATAACCCTTTGTTTATATGCCTGTTTATGAGTTAATATGTTTGAAGGGACAATATTTCTATGAATTTCACTATAAAAGAGTCCCCTGAAAATCATGTTTCGTATGTAGGTTGATTATACGTTTTGAAATACGACTCTACCGGTTTTAATGTATGATACGATGTAACTTGGATTATGATGTAATACAATAATGAAACGAGTTTTCTGGTATAAATGAAATTTAATCATAGTTCTATTATAGATATGAAACTCGCATTACACTTATTCGATACGCTTTTTCAAGTCCTAGTACGTACCTTGTAACGTACTGTGCTTAAAGAGAGTTTTAAATATATTGTAATATCTTAGGGACATACAATTATGAGAGTACCACGAGTATGGTACATTAGGGTCAACCAGCCCCTAATGCTTGTAAATGCTTTTATCGTGCGTGTTTCAAAAGAAATATGGTACATATATATTAAATATAGTTTGTACGGCTACATTAATCGCTAAAATAGAAATGTTGAAATATGCCGACGAAAATATGTGCGTCTTACGTGGAAATATGAATTGTACGAAAAGTTAGGAAATTGACTTATAGATCCACTTATAAATATTTGTCTAGAATTAAATACCAAGAAACAGAGTCAAACTTATTTTCGTCGAGCCTACAGTAAAAACTATTTGCTCCTTTCTTTCCGAACGTTGAAAAATTCCTTTCATTAGATACAGTGTTCGAAAATTGGTTTCCGGAGAAGGAAGCAACGTTGTACGGCACTCTTAACATTTGCAGAACGTATCATTGTCTACCCTACTATTGGTGAAAAGGGAAAATGGCGCTGTTCCCATTCTCTTTTCCTAAGTGCTTTTCAAAGAGTTCCATGAATTCTTTGTTTCTGAAAGGACTCTTACAGAAGATGAAGAACAGTAGTCCAATAATAATACGATCGCTGGCAATTTTCTCTTTCTATCACGACTCCCTTTTGTGTCACGTGATACCGTACTAAATGCGTAAAAGAGTCCAGCATTATAACGTTACAGAATCGACATTAAAAATTACATTAAAACTATGAAATGTTACCAATCCATATCACACATTGTAGAAAATGCTGATATATTTTTTATCAGTATACTATATAAGTATATAGTACAGTATAACGTATGCATATTAATATGGACCATATCGTACATTTCAAAAAACGGTCCAGAAATCGATAATGGTAAAATCACGTTACACGGGTCTTACATGTCATCGGTCAATGTGTGCGACGAGATGTTACTATTTATGTTATAAAATATCGAATTAGTATGATGTACACGGTTCATAAGATCGGGACTTATGTAACCACCTTGAAACGGTCCCTCCTACGATAACGTACGATCGCCATAAGACGGCACTTACATAGAGCTAGTATGCCGAAACACGCTAAGGATTTGCGTTAATCCTACGTGTGTGCTGGAGCATATATCAGTGCTCCTCTGTCAACTAATACAGTGGCTGCCGACTATGTTTGCGTAATTGCGCAACTAACGTTTCCAGAATATCGGTTAAGCGAAAGCATTTTCGATTTGTGGAAAGTATTTGGTATTCGTTGTCTCTTGGATGACGTGAGAAAAAAGAATTATAGTTCTTAAGGGAACACACAGGGCCGCGCATGTCTTACACCTAATTTAGCATACGGGGCCTGGCAGTTTTGTTTGTCTTTCACGAAAATTTGCCTGGCTGTCTCCGTTTCATCACAGGAAATTGCTAAATATTTAAAAGCTCGCCTTCCTTTTTTTGTATCAGGCCAACATACAGCTATTGGCTGTTTTCGTCGTGAAAACTTGGCTCGTTAACGATTCGCTCTGGGAAAAATTGGTGTAAACTGTACAACGAAAATACAGAGTAATAACTACCACTGAGTACTATTTGCATTACCCCTTTGAAAATAATTATTTCATCGTCTCAGTCGGAAGTGTATGAGCTACGAGGAAAAGTGAATTTTTTATTAACAAGGAATATTAATTATGTTTTACGATCTTTTATTAGACGGATATGATTTCATAAGATGTATAAAGTAAAATCTTGTATCTTGTTTTGTAATAAGCGTGATACATCTTGTATGTAATTTTTTAATTTTAGTTAGATGGAAATTCGTTTTTGAAAGAGGTATATATATATACCTCTTTTTTGTATAACTATATTGTTTAAAGTCATATACAGTTTTGACTACAATATGTTATAGGAACTGTAAAGACAGTCTATTTACATGAAAAATGTATATTTAACCCGGCATCACTCGCGCGCGATGATCACGTCGCCCCAACTCAATACTTTTTAAATGCGGAATAAAAACGGGCGAGCATTCACGGGTTAACTAGAACACATTGTACGTAGAGATAATTGAATCCATAACTGTGCTCTTATAATACCTATAATATATCAACCATGCATGACGAGCATCATAATAAATATATTGAAAGTTTATTTATAAACGACCTATACGCTTATTAGAAAATTCTGGAAAATCTATCTTTTCGAAGTTACGTTTCAATAAGAACAGCGACTGTTTGAGGATTCTTGAGAAAACTCGTAAACAGGGATTAGGGGGAAGAAGTTTTACAAAAAGCTGAATAAAAATATATTCATAACCGTGGCCGTTAATTTGAGTCGATAGCTATTAGAATCCAGAAACGCGCGTACTAATAGACGGTAGGGCTCAGAGCACCATGATAGTGGGGGCGGGAGGGGGCGCTGAGATAGAATGTACAAAAAAGGAAGAGAAGAAAGGAGACAGCAAGAGTTGGAGCAGCAAAGAGGATAAAGAGAGTGAGTAAAGGCGAGAGAAAGAAAGAGACTGAGGGTGAAGACGAGAAGGGCAGAACGGGGTGGCGAACGAGCGGGCGAATATTAATGTGTTCGGGTTGAAATCGCAAGGGAACGGTGCTAACCGAACTCCAATCGAATTAACATACTAATGGTAGTCGGCCGGGGCAATTGTGAAACTTTCATTTTAGCCAGCCGAGAGTCCCGAAAAAGTTTCCAACAGCCCAGAGAGCCAACCCTGGCTAGACTTTCTTCCACCCCCTGTGTCCTTCCACCTCTGTTAGTCCGGACTTTTTCACGGTTTCTTTCTCGAGAAGTTATTTAAATTTTTACATATCATTTCGAGACTCGCTGCAAATTTACTTGCTGCTTCCAGCTGCAAGGAGTACTTAGGTTAGTCTGTTATATTCCTTTCTTTCTTCGTTTTTCTTTTTTCTTCCTTGTTCCTCTTATCGGAAGTCGACTAGTCGCAAATTCACTCTCGTTCGCCAAATGGACGTGAGGCGTAAATGAGATCGAAACTTGAACTAACTTCCGGTTGGGGTTAGAGCATCGGAAGTGCATGGTTCTTGTAAGGTTGACCCCTTCCTTCGGTCTATGTACATCAGGGTGTCTATATTGCTGGATACCAGCTTCTCAGCAAAGTGCATGACAACATAGTTAAACTTGCCCACATGCCCTTAAGGCCACAAACATATGTAATTTCAGTGTAGTTAATATGCTCCTCGTTTGCGGTTTTGTTGCAGAAAATTGCATCGATATTTCAATAATTTCTTTCTACGTAATATCATCTTTAGCATATTTAAAGTCCTACGAAAATACATATACATTTGGCCCATGGTGAAATTCACATGTCCCATGTATATGGGTTACGTGACAGTTACGACCCTTGTATACAAAATTTTCTTGAGTATAAGACGAGGTGTAGACAGTAAGATATATCGGTAAGTCCATAAAATATTATTGACATGCGATATTATGATTTACACCTTACGTGACGATAGCGTAAGTTTTGTATGCAATAACCTTTATGTTCACGTATACAAAATTGTCCTTATCCATCTATATCAATGAAACAGTTACAATTATAGCAGATGAAAGAATATCTATTGTCTACTATCGTAAAACATTCGTTAAATATAAATACTAATAACCCTTAATCACGAAGCGGATGAAATATATGTTGAATCATTGTCATGCATCGAATGCGATATGTAATAACTAATAGCAATATTTACTAGGAAATTGCATGCTATTCGTGGTTATATGTGCTCAACTGATGCATGAATGTAACTATAGCGTAGGTAGGTACTACTTGTTTTTTCGTTTTAAAATAGCTCGATTTACATCGTAACGTGGTTTAATATAATTAAACACGAGCACATTATTTATCGTGCTGGTGCACTGCCAGAAATGACGTGAAATATTTTTCGTATTTCGACGCTGTGCAAATCTTTACGTTGCGACCGCGAATACATTTGAATAATTTTCTGGGCAGGCCCGGTTACTCGATGCACGTGATAGAGGGGATTTAGCCTTTGTCAGAGCTGCAATCAATTTTCGGCAGGACATGATATAAACGCGAAACGGAGACAGTGAGAACTTTTCGTATGACTATGGCGTTGACTTTCAGCCGCGGCCGACTATAATTCTCTTTTCGAATCTGACACAGTAGTGACAATATTGAGACATTTATGGATACGATTGATCCTGTAGATCGGATGAATGGAACTGTATTTTACAATCTGAATAAAATACGGTATGATTCTTGTTGTATTCCATTCTTTTTCATGCTACTCACTTTTCAGAGAATGGTTGAAAGCAAATACTGGGTAAACTTCGAAATCTCATTTGACGTAGACAATACGATCGTGCGTTATCGATTGGTTTAAATTTTCGGTTTGGTAATTTGGGGAAGAAATTGCCCCTTGGCGTAAGGTCGCCCTTTAAACATTGTCGTAAGTCAGGAAAGTCCTACGATTCGGTTTCGTGGTTACGAACCTTTGCGACGCCTGGAATGTACACTCCATTAGTATCAGTCAAATCCTCTTTGAACATGAATGACTACGTTGGAAAAGGAAAAGTAGGGGAGACCCATGGAAGGTTAAAACCCAACGAAATGGAATGGCATTTGGTTGTTATACTCGTTACGAAGCAGCTGAAAATTCTTTACGACTTTTATGGAGCGCTATAGGTGAGGGTGGAATCAACTCCGGCTGTTTCTAATTAATTTTTACCTGGACTAATGCTTGTTTCATTTTCATCATGATATCGTACCCAGCAGACGAAAGTTAACGCGTTTTTCATAACAGCCAGATTGAAGTTAAGCCAGATATAAACTGGAAGAATGACGAGTCCGTAAGATTCTTGTGTATAGTTTGGTTTATTTGCCATAAAAATTCACGTGTGTAACAGCTTGGGGTAGTTTGCATGCAAAGTAACCTGGGGCGGATTCGCTCCGCGGTTCATACAGCAAACTTGAAGAAACCCCCGACTTCATAGTACAGAACGATGTCGACATTGGCGTCAGTTTCGACGACCATTACAAAGTCAAACGGCAAACTTTGACAAATGTGTCTCCTACGTATGTTCCGTCACTCGCGTGATTCTCTTGTTTATCGGCGACGTCGACGCCGACGCCAACATAACCTCCCCGACTGAGCTTACGTCTCTATTAGCTTGGTTTTGGCTAAATTATAGCGTCGGTGCTTAGTGCCAGCTACGAGATTCATTCGAATTCCAGGAAAAGTTACTGAAGCCAAGATCTCCTAAAGGAAAGTGGAGTGTGCTGCTTATACAAACACACGACTTAGAAATTTTCTCTGAGTCACGAGCAACTTCAACCCCAGTAGTTGCGAAGTAGCGAGAAGGGCGGATTCTGGCAAGATAGTACATGCGAATGTAATATTAACATAAGAACACGGCTAAATCCCTTTCTTCCCCATAGGACTCGGAAGGAGTGCGTCTTGGAGAACTGCATGGTCCGCAGCGTGCCTGGAGTGGAAAATACGGGAGCGTTTATCCGTTGAGATCTTGCCAAGATTACATTTAGGGGTTGGGTAAGGAAGAAAAAAGAAATAGAATAAAAGGTACAGAAGAACAAAGAGGGAAAGTAAGAAAGTATCGAGGGCTGAGTTCTAGCCTCACGCGTCGCGCTGTGTGTATCCAGCATATAGTCTTCGGCAACCTGGTACGATTCTAGCAGAAGAAACGGAATTAAGATCGTGGAGAACCCGGGTAAAATTCACGGGCGAAAGTCGACGCGACCTAATCTTGATATACGATTCGAGCCGGTCTTGTTCTTTCGTTGGCGCCCGACCGTTAATAAATTTGTGTTTATGGAGTCTGCGTCGCAGGTCCCTCTTTGTTTATTTTTTCCTGGCCACCGGAAATCTCGTTACTCCTTCTTTCCCTCGGTTCCATCATCGCATAAATATACGAGAAGGTCAGCATATACCTACTCCAAGGAGTTTTCGCCATGCGGCCACTCGAACGGGTTGTTCATCCCCCAATCTGCTTTCTCGAGGATCCTTCTTTGAGCTCCTCGAGATAGGAGCAATCGCCTCCAGAAAATAACAGATATCATCGAGAAGGCTCTTCGTGATTCGTATTTTGATCCTTCAAGTGAGACGACCGAGATTAGAGATTTCATGGTTAGGTTTCGAGAATGAGGTTGAGCGTGGCAACCTATATTAGAAGGTTTTACCTACCGATATATGACTTATCTCGTAATTTACCTATACCTGCAGAGAACATCACCTCAATGCACAAATATCACCCGGCGAAAGCTTTATCCTTGACAGCCGTCTAACCCGTGGAATATCTACTCGCAGGGTTGCCATTCCATTAGACATTAACATCCGGCAGCCATTGTATCACAGTGAATCTTTGACGGTGAAGCGACGTCGTGACATTGCTTCGCATAAAGCTTAGCTTTGGGATTTCACGTGTGAAATGTGTTTATGCACGTGTACAGCTGCAAGCAAAGATGATCCTCTAAAATACAATAGTAAATTAATGCTATTACGTTATAAATAGAAACGTTATCACTGTTTGCTGTATAACTGAGATTAAATGAGTAAAAGCTCGTTTCGCCTCCACTTACCCTGACTTTTCGATTTTCGTACGTACTATAGTGTGGACGTTTATTCATGCGGGAGGTGAGGATACATTTTTTATAGACACAACCGGAAACTACAAAACCTCGTCTTTACGAAAATTCTAATGTTACGGTGACGTCACCCCTCGGCAGCGTCAATTCGATGCGTACTCGACACTCTGGTATAAGAATCATGATTTCCCTGAGCTATGGATGACTACGTGTCAAGATTACCTCCGTAAGGATTTTACCGCGACCCGATATTAATTCGTTAAAGTAACGGAAACCGATTAAAAGTAATAAGTTCGATCATTAGTCAAATGCCGTCGAAATGGGGCGAATTCAAATTTACCGGTTAATGGGAAAGTTCGGCTCGTGCGTTTCAAAATTGAAGAGCAGAGCTTTACGGGAGGAAACCGTTACGTTGGTCGATGGAGTTTCGTCAGCGATACTAATAGCCAATTCAACTCCCGTAAGGTAGGCAGCGAGGCAGCGAGGCAGCTAGGCAACTACCCAACCAGGCAGCAGGCAAGGCAGGTTAACCTTACCTTACCCACTTCAATGGCTGATGCTCCCAGCCTCCTGGATTTGGTAAACGAGCCCGTTTACTCTTGCTAAGGTGAGCAGAGGGAGCGATTTGTCCTCTTTACCTAGACTCCACCCTCGTGTCCTCCTGAACACCCTCGGCGGCCAACCTCTTATCATCTTAGAACGGAAAGTACACGAGGAAAATGAATCGGTCCTGTAATAAAGCTTGTCATTCGAACTAAGTCACGCACCTCGATTAAGAGTCGGTATTGAAAAAATGTCTGAAGTCGAGCGCCATTATTATTAGAAGTCAAATTCTTCCAGTCGTCTCTGGCGTTAGTTCCTTCTTGGAATATGTATAATGAAATTACCAATATTAACAACGTCAATATTTACAGCGCTTACTTAGTCGATGAAAAAGTTCGTAATGAGCGTCAGAAATATTTTGCGCGTGGCAGTGCTGCAATTTTGTTATGTCAATGTTTGTCTGTACGCAACCGTAAAACTACGTAGAGAAACCAATTTCATTTGGTGAAAAACTATGTCGAACATCACATTAGAATGATATCCTTGACCCATGTCAAAGCTTAAGTCGTTTCCATTTAGCGGCAGTACCTCTGCCTTAATCAGCCGTTCGTTCAATCGCGTATCTTTTAACCGTTTTCGGCGAAATAGAATAATAGTGACTTTGCAATACGCAGATACCGGATGTACGTGGATTCTGTAGGTGGGAACGTTGCGATGAAAAAAAAAGGGTTGATTCTCGTGAAAAAAATGATGAAGTGGCGGGGGCATTTCGTGGTAGGGAGGTGCTAGGGGATGTACGGCTAGGAGGGACTAGCAGGGGGTCGAGTTCTTTAAGGCAGGGGGCATGCGCGGCATCCAGGGGTGCAGAACAGCTCAGGGGTTAGTCTCTTGCTAACACGACAACGTGTCGCGCGCACTGCTATCGCTCGAGATTCTCCTTTCGGTTTGGCTCGCGGCTTTTTCGAAACGCGACAATTATTAAATCAATACCGGAGTGACGTTGGATGCACGTCGAAAGATTGCGTGTCTGGTGATATGCAGAAGTGCGCTATTTTAACGAGACGAAATATCAGAGCTCTAATAATTTAGTGGAAAACATCAGCCGCGGGAGATACGAACTTTATCTTACGAGTCTCAGATACAGATATCTTATCCCACGTAACGTTTTAGGGTCTAGGCCAATCGCACAAGCGCAAAGTTCAAGAGCCGTGTTGAAAAAGTGAAGCTTACGAAGTTTCTACTTTCGTGAAAGATTCAAGAAGTGTGTTTCTTAAAAACAAGGAAAGATATGAATATCAGTGGAGTCTAACTTTGTTACCGTTTCTTCTTTTCACCAATGAAACGCGCGCCAATGGAATAATGATCGACGAGGATTCTGTGGCATTGGTACCGAAATTTTACTTCGCTACGGATATCCAGCGGAATAAGACTGTCTGAAGTATTGAGCGAGTGTTTATAGCCTCCCGGAACAATTTCCGGTTGGAATCGGAAACTCATTTTCTACAGTCTCTGCCCCGTTTCTTACAGAACAGTTACTATCTCTTTGACAAATAGTGAAGAACAGAGGGAGAGCCAGTGAGACTGGGACAATTATCAATGACAATTCAGTTCGTGGACTTAGTGGAAAATTACCGGTCCATTTCGTTATTTAGAACGTACGTGCATTAATATTATATTGTGAACGGAGAGTGGATCGTGGCACGGATTTGGAATTTGCGAGGTTACCTGAAGCACAGGAAGTTCTACTCTGCGACAGACCAATAAATTTCCAGGTACGACGCCGATTACAGATTTAATCGATCTCTCGGTTTACTCGGTTGGTATACCTGGTAGCTGCGTCACTGTGAATACTCTGATCCGACGTGCAGATCGAATTATGCGTAGATCCGCAATACCTGTAATTGTGACGTAACACGTAACTGTTAACATTCCCGATATCGTTAATGTTAGATGTCGCTTCAATTTCCGGCAAACTTTGTCCTAATGGAATATTTGATGGGTTCTGAAAATGTACTGGAATTACAGCGAATAGTGTGCCGAAGTCACCTCCATAATAAACAAAGGACCCTCCACGACATCCTCTTGAATAGCCAAATGGAGGTCTGGTTAGGATGGGTACAGTGATAGAATAGAGAATTACACGAGTTACCCTTTGCAATTTTTAAAGAAACACCATCCCTTGACCGAATGACAATCTATCGACCAGTCCTGACTTATTTCAGAATACGGCTTGGCTTACTATAGCGTCGAGCAGTTGATTGATACTTTATATCTTTCTCCAAACTCATCGATATACAGCCTTTATTTTTCTCTCTGCTGCAGTGATACTTTTCACTTCTACAGTACAATTGGATTATGAAGTAAATTGAGTAGCTCTTTTTATTACTGTCAATGGTAGAAATGATAAGCCTGCACGTTTAGTACGAGCAATAATATTATTAATGGCATCTCGTCAATTACCATGGCTGCGTAAATTGAATTATTATTTCACTGGTCCGATTCGGTCATTACTTGCAGTATTGAGACCAGCAACCGTAAACAGTTATATTGCTAATTAATGAATTCGAGTACAATTACCTCATGTCGCGACCCATAGATTTTCGCATTTTGACATTTGACATAATAACCGTTCGTTAATGAAACTTACTGGATTCCCATGAGTAATTATTTAAAAAATTCGACTTGCATAAACCGCAAGAGTTTCTTCAATGTAATACGAATAATGCATTAAGACATTTCCAGATAAGAATTGCAATAGAAAAATTTTGTCTCACAGTATTAACCGCTTGTAAAACACATGTGTAATATATGTGGTTATAATTTTTGTAATACTTTGATCTCTTCTTTTTTTTTTTAATATATATTAGTCTTCACGTTCTGCATGCTTTTCATACCTCCTGGCAGTTCCACCCTGTTGCCAAGTCGATAAATCTTTTTTTCTCGTAATTCCTTCAAAGAGTATCCACGATACTGCTTCACTTTTATTTATAAAGTTCTGCGTTACTATTTTGAGCGTGTTCTCCGTACAGGTTCTATTGCAGCATTTTTATGTATCCTCGTGGAGGAGCTTCTGCAATGCTTGTTACCCATACAATGGTAACGTTCCTTTTTCAATGCGATAGGACGCAGCAGCCTCGCCATTTAATTTGTTAGAATGAAATTAACAATTCACCTTTGACGAAGCCTCACGTGAGTACTGCTTACAGGCAGGAACTTTAATTATTCAGAGTCGATGCCAATTTCACGAGAGGTCGTAATACTGGGCATTTCATTTTATGAGAGCCAGCATAATCCTTATCGGGTGTATTAACCGTAATCTTAGCTGTTAAATGGGCTTTAGTAAGGATTTTCTGCATTAACGCCCGCTGCGGAGGTTAAGAGGAGAGCCTTGTATCTGCTTGTCTGGATAAAGGGCCGAGGAAGATCGTCTGACAATAAACATTCTCAACATGGATTGATTCGATCCGATAAACAAGACAGACTGTACGACGCCTCCGATAAAGGGCGAACGTCGCAATTTTTATGACAGCCATTGACAAAGATTTGAGGGGTTCAAATCCTCGTGTGAAACTTTTGGATTTGTATGACTATGATTGACAGAAGTTACGACGACCAAGAATCTCACGTCTCGTGTCGAATAGCCGTCGAAGTGCACAATCATAAACCAAACAATTTTCGTAATTCACCGGGAAGAAAATTGTTCGGTCGTACCTTCTGTTATCTGAACATCTATAGGCACCTAAGTGAACCTCCCTTAGTGAAAGAATCTCGCGTCAAGTTTCTCGTGGCGTTATCAATGTTTCATCGGAGAGAAAACTTTGAAGGCTAACGCAAAGGGATTAACGTTGTATTACAAAATATTCATGACTCTGTTTCCACGGCGGAGAAACTTGGCGAAAATGGCAAATACGCAGGCAGTCACGGGATGCACTTTCCGTGAGTCGTCCTTTGCGAATTCCTAGAGACGCCGGTGATTTATTGCGCTCTAGATAAGACCAATCCGACGGATTCCTAGCACGTGGTAGGGATTGATAATATTTTTTTCTCGAAAAGGGCTGCTTCCGTATTCGAAGCGTGATACGAGAATAGCATTTCACTGCATGTTTCTATTCCATACGGCATTAAGACAGGCAAGACAAAGCAGAAGACCAGCATGCGAATGTATAAGCTAGAAGCCAGGCACTCTGCAAGTGTTGACCAGTACGGTCTGAGGTAGTCTTTTGCATAACATATACATACTAGAAAAACAGATTACTGCAATTTTACATGCAAAAGTTATTACCTGAAATTGTCTGAAAATTGCCCAGAGTAAAGATCCGGAGCAGGGTGGTCGTCCTTTTTACAATAAACTGGCATTTATAATTTCGACCGAATTTAGCCGTGCAAATAAAATTATTTCAGAAGGTATGAAGAATTTATAATTTATTCGTTGTCAATAAAAAAAAGGCTTTGTATATACGATAGGGCATATGTCGTCACGAGTATCACCTTCGACAACCATTATATTACTGTCTATAATCCAAGCAACGAGTCATGTGTCTCGGTTCTCACTGAGACATATTTTCTCTCCCACCTTTCCAATTTATTCTAGTGTCTTCTTAGTTTTCCTTTTCTTATCTCATTCACTATTCTCAAAGCAATGCTCCATTTATTTCTCTCTATTTGGCTTTCGTGAATTCATCGGTAATTCATACGATTCTTTTTCATTCGCTTTCTGCCCTTACCTAAATATATTGTTATTATGTCATATTGGATATCACGACCAACCATTTCGTTTACTATTCATTTTGCTCTTATGACCGGTATATTATCAACAATCACATAACGCTTTATATCTTTTCCTTCGAAATTCTTCGAATGGCGCGCGTGCGTTAGATTTAGCATTCCGTGCTAAGATTACGTGTGTCAAAGCTAATGAAATTAGTCAGTAATGACTGTACGCGTCCGTGTTTGTTTATTCATTTGGGAGGGTGGCTACATTTGCGTAATATTTGCGAAACGATATAACAACGTTAATAAAGGAATGATTTTTTTCTACGTTCAGCCGGTGAGTCTCTTTGAACTGCACGTATGCGTGTACTGCAGCAAATCAAATATTCAGGAAAGATCCTATATATCTAAGGGATAATCTCGTGCGCATCTGTCGTTGTCATAAAATATTCCTCTTGGCGCCCCTTTACGGCCAACAATCCCCAAAGCAGCGGTTAGTCATGCGCGACGAATAAGTAACCTAAACAGATTACACGCTGATTGCCCGAATCGTTCTACGGGTGTCTCCCTCATTCATCCCTTGTGACTCCTGTTTCGGGGCTCGAATTGCATCGCGGAAAGCAGCAGATGTCGCGACTCATTTTTTTTTTTTCGGGGGATGCTGCAAGCGGTATGCGTTTAATGGTCGTGGCAGAGACTGTAGCGAATTCCTCGAGGGTGAGTCTGACGAGCGTGTTAGGGGTGATTCGGAAAATTTTGCTTGGGCGTTCGAAAGATCAAGTATTTTCTGGCTGCAGACTACTTCTGAGTTCATTCATGAGAATCCGAGCTTTTGAAATTAAGTTGGATTTCTCATGAGAGGTTCTTTTCTTTTTGTCTTCCACTCGAAAGAATATTATTGATGAAAATTCGTTTTTCGGATAGATGAACTTGGAACTCGAGGGGGTTGAATTCTTGTCTCGTACACACACGAGGTTTCATAGAACTTGTCTGAAGGCTAAATTTGGCTAACATGTTACAAAGAAAAAGGTCATATATATATATATTTTTTTTTTTTGAAATACTCATTTCTTGCTCTTTATATGAGTGGATTTTCTCAATGACATTTTTTCAACATCTCGTATTCGAATACTTTCACCAACCGTTCAATAACATATGGGAGAAATCGATTCGCAGGGATACAAACACAATTCGTATATGGAGAATTAAAGGAACGTTTTCATTTCTAGCTTATAGAAAATGATTTAAAATTTCAAAAAGTTATAAATACGATATACCTTTACTTTATCCAAAAGATGGCAGTGAGTGTAAAATAAGCTGGCTCGTTCTTCAAATTGAGAGAAAGATGAATTTCTCAAGTTATGAAGTGGACAAAGGTGAGAGCAGAGCAGAGATGTCACATCAGGCTTGGTCGGACTTCCAGGATTCTGACGCTCTTTATAAATTATTCCGCATTCCAAATTATGTCTTGCACACGTTTCTGAGAAAATCTTTGAGTGTTCCCGAGTGTTATAGTTTGAAGTACACAGAAAAAAAAAAAAATTAAAAGCGACACGAGGTGGCATCATCCCTTACAAGATCAAACGGTTACTCTGGGAGTAACCCCCATGCACTCGAGAAACTGCGAGCAAGGGACCCTCTGCGTGCGTTACTTGGCAGATCGCTTAGATTTTATGGGCAATTTACGTTATCGTTGCGCGTCGGAGAAGTTCTCGAAGGGAAGTCCCTGCACGGTGATAACGAATAATTGCAATTTATCGAAGCCACTGCACGTCTAGTGACTCATAAAGCAATTCTCGAGAAATTGAGTGGGCCTATACCGCGTACGAGTAAAATTCGATTGATCTCATCCTTCTTACTGTTGGAAGCATCGCCTTCGTCTACTTTCGCAAACGTAGAGAGCAAGGGGAGCGACTGAAGCTCGGACGTAGTTAAATTTACCGAAAGTGAAACGATCTTATTGAATTTTTCTTTTTTATTACTAAGGGCGGAACCATAGTGCGAGTATATTGGAAGGGAACTTTCTCTATTTCAGTTCGGAAATATATTTTCTTTCTCGTTTATACGGCGCCTTCTGTGTTCAGTCACGAGTTAAGTTTCCGTGACACGAGATTTTTGAACTGAAATTGAGAGGACATTGAAATGATATTTGGCGACTGTTAAATGTTAAATTAATTGGACGTCCCGTGAGATGAGTCTGGCGTTCACGACAGTGTCTAGCATTTACTAAAGGCAGTCAAAGTGACGGAGATGAATAATACACGAGTCTTCCTTTCTCTCTCTCTCTCTTTTTCTCCCTATCGCGTCTGTATACTATGAACGCTTTCAGCGCTATACAATTATGAAATTAACGCAACCGAGCAAGTGCGTCGTAGCGGCTGGATAGTTGGTGCAAGGTGACAATTGCATTTACGAACACAGATTAGCAGTTGAATTTTCAGAGCAGCGTCATTACTAGTCAACCTTGTGTAATACAAAATTAAGCTTCTGAAAGGTACGTGCTAATTAGGAAAATGGACAAAAAAGTGGTCGTATTAGCGTCATTGGAAATGGACCGACAAACAATTCCAGCTAGGGGACCAGAAAGTTCATCGAGTCGCCTTTCTTTCTCTTTACACTTCAATTTCATCTAATGTGTACAGAACTGCTAGTCTATCGATCGTTTCCGCTTGAAATATTCAATTTGAACGGGAGGCTGATAGAATTTTTCCATCTTTTATCTCAGCATCCCACTGATCTAATTAGCTTAACGATGCAATTAAGATGTGCTAACGAAATGCCAGACACGCGTACAATATATTTGTTATTGGTACGTGATGTGGCTTTGCTGTCTCGCAGACTTAAACCAGGCGCTGCTGCTAGCCTGGAATATAATTAACCTTGACTTTGTGGACTGCTTTAATTTCTTCCTGTTCTTGTGTTTCTGACATTCTAATACATCAGCCGAATGCGTGTCACGTGGCGTGTCAGAAAGTTACGCAAACTTGTTTATGCTCTGAGAGTGCGTAAACAAGAATTATTCATTGTTCGTATCAGGAAATAGATTCATGTTAAATGCACTTCCTGCCTTTTGTCATGTAAAAGCACTTCCTCCTTAGTGCTTACCCAGATTCCCATTAGGATGCTGGAGCACCAGGTTCTCTTAGGAAGATCATAGAGTTAGGGGAACCGGGGAATATTTATTACTCCATTCTAGATCCTCTGAGCAAGATGGTTAAGTACATACAATAATTAACTCTACTGGGTTAAACAAAAAATTCAAGTGAATCAGAATGGATGCAGAATGCATACGAAAGCACAATGGTACATCATCATTAAACATGTATAAACTTTTTCATATCATTTATGTAAGCATTCGGAATGTGAAGTTGAGCTGCATGTAAATAATTAACAGGACATGGGGTAAAACTACTGCTGAAGGTACGACTACCGTTTCAACGTTTTCTGGTACGAGTAACTTTTAAAAATTTCTAACCTATAAATTTGACCTCAAAAAACAATTTTACGACACGTGGGAGAGTAAATGAAATTTCAGCAGTTTGTATTTGCCAATTACTCTTAATAAATCTCTTGTAGTTTGCGATCTGTAGCTTTCATAAAGTTCAAGCACACGTGAACAACGGATTTGAATTTAATTAAAATATTCTAGTTTACATATCATAAAAAGTATTTAAATAACTTTTTTTCTAGTAGCTATAAGCTGACTTTACTCTTTGGATACTGCATAGAAATAAGTGCAACCTGTCAGTTTTAATGAATAATTTTACTTTCAGCTTACATCCAAGTTCCTCTAATATTCACTTCTAATGAAATACTTCTTCCAATAAAGCGAACAAGAAGTCACGTATGTTCATATAAAATATAAGTTACATGTGATTCGTTCATTTATTTCCATGTAAATAAATATCGACGCATAATTAATGTTTTATTTATTGCAGTATATTTTGGAAATACAACATTCTGATAATTTCAAATATCGTATGTACATTTATATAAAGTCAAGAGTTTCGTATTTATTTATTATTCAGTCGATACCGACGTGATAACTACGTTTGACAAATAGCCAGAATCGCTGTAAATTTTACTTTTGCCGTCATTCCGATAAATCAAGTTTACCATGTCATCCCAAATCTAGCAGCTTTTCATCTTCGGTTTCAACTTACTACGTGTGTACGCTATATTAATTCTATTTGCTTCGGTTCCGACTATGAAATATTTCTAGCAACAGAAATTTTTGACGTATTACCCAGACCAAAACTTTCCACTTATGAGGTTCCCCATGGAAGTCCAATATAGAAGGAAGGAATGACCTTCAATACTTCCCGAAATAACATCGAAATTTCTGATATGTTCCATTATTATAATAATTACATAGTCAATTAGTCACTGAACCTTTATCAATATCCGTTGTAATGTAATATGGTACAATTTAATCAAGGGAAGATTCAAAGTCGCGCCTCAATTAGAACCTAATTATCTATGTATAATAGCCAATAGCGACGTCACCAACGGATTAAAACTTTGGTATCATATTTAAACGTTCAAATATCGATTCTGTATAGATAATGATAACAAGCAAGTTTTGTGTAAAATTCGAATACCTTATAAATAAGATGAATAAGGGAGCAGTAGAAGCAGAGATATATAAGGAAGGTCTATGCAACAATCGTAAAAGTTAATCAAAATAGACTGTACGATATTGTTATATAATTCGTTCTAAAATAAGGTCTATTATATGAAGGATAAATCAATCTAAGATTCAATCTGATTATATTCTCGAGTATACATGAAAGAGAAATTTAAATAATTTTTAAAGTACGTAGAAGTTTAAATTGGAAAATTCCATATATGTTGACATACCTAATATATTTGTCACGAGAGAAATGTATACTTTATGACCTGGATTAGTACTTCTTTGTATTCCTTTTACGAGACAAAATGCACAATAACATTTTATTTGTTTTTGGTACATTACAATAACAATAATTGAAAAAATTTATTGTTCCTTTATAAACAGATTAGCCTGGATTACTCGTACAGTCACTATGGCAAAAGCAGGACGCGAAAATGCGCGCGCGAATGTTTGTCTGTCCAAAAAGTGTCAGGTGTCAGATTGGATGTCGAATGAAAAATTAAATTTTATATACAAACGGGGCAGTAACTTAATAGAATTAGCTTTAATTATAAAAAAATTCAAATAAAATTTTTGTTTTAGATATAAGTAAGACTAAGATTTTTAAATGTATTGTACCTCCAATTTCAAAATTTAGTACTCGCGAAAAGAATTTTTTTTACCAAATTTATTACGCAAGGCTCAACCACACGGTAACTCGTGGTTGTCTCTACTTTGTGGCAAGACTGTGTCATTATGTTTTACGTGTTATTTACTTACCATTACTTGTGGTTTAGTGTGACAATAAAACCCGTGCAGCGCTCAGTGGAATTTACGTGTGAGACTGTACCTTGGTGCATACTGTACTGGATCAGAATGACATAAGCCAACTTGAGCTTTATCCTAATCCAGCAAATCCTCAAGCATGGACTAGTTTATTTTCTGAGATTTTCTATTTCCAGTGCTAGCTTACCTTATTTATTAATTCAGCGACTGCGACGGTGATATTCATATGTGCACATTATAATGATATAGGGGAAATGTGTCTGGGACGGTATAAGGTATTATATGGGAAAATGTATGGCATCTCAAACACGTAAATTGATTGATTTCCCACTATTACGTATTTATCGAAAGTTGCAACTATATAATCTACTTTTATACTTCCAGATCATTAAATTGACACTCGTGTTAATTGTAAAATGAATTTTGTTTTCTATGAAACAAAAAATTGGTTTTAGTTCATAAAAGTAAATGAAAGAGTAATAATGTGATTTCTTAAAGATTTTCTACTATGACTATTTTAACGTATTCAAGGTGACCAACGTGACCTAGTAGAGCTACATTGATTTCCTTTATTTGCTTGTAGATGGAAATGTATGAAATTACTTTTTAAATACAAATTATATATCATAGTCTGGATTTTATCGATTTGTATTCTAGCTGGTGAAGTTTCTTATTGTGTCTGTCCGTGTGGGAATGTATTTCGGGCATTTTCAAGGCCAAGTTTATTTGCCGCATTTGTATCTGGGCCCAAATTAGGCGGTCAACTTGGTCTATCATTGATTTCGTCCGCCGTCGACAATATTTATATAATAGAATACGTATCGATTCGTATCCGATCGACAATGTATTAAATATTAAGAAGTTTCGTTTAAAATTTCTTTCAGAAATATTCTGATACTTTCGTAATTATTTGAACAATTTAATAGTCTAATATTACTAGAAATGAGTGAAAGCTCTCACAAGTATAGCGAAAAATGATACATCTATCATATATACACTTGAACGATAGTTGCAGGTTGATTGCTTCACATCCTGCCATCTATCGGACACACTTTCGCCGACACAATCGTGATAGGGCTTTGGTAATGCTCACTGTGATAGACTTGATAAGGAATATCTACTTCGTAGTATTGCCATGCTAGTTCCCATAATAGTTCCAGCTAGGATCTTTCTTGACTCAACTGGGTTCTGCCAAATTTGCATATGGGTATAAAATTAGAGAAAAACTTGGACAATTTTTACAAGGGTATCTTGGGTGACAAGCTACGTCTAAACTAGGTTCAAATTGTGCTCCAGGTAGGTAGAACTTTGGGGTCAATACTGGGTTTAACAAGAGCGCGTAAACACATATTTAGACCTGAACAAGCTTATGAAATAGAAATGATTAGCTAAGATTCGTGTATATGAACATGAATTGGTCTGAATAATCCTTAACTTGTCTGCTTTAAAAATAGGACCTTGAGTTTCTAAATGAGGTTCGTTAACACAATTTTTAACCTCTAATTATCATTTGAGAGCATGACTGAGAATTTAAGGCTCAAACTGCTGGTAACTCCCACGAATATCCCTACCCTATAATCGTAATGTCAACCTCAATGTCCTTGTGTAGAATAAATGGGCTCAAACCCGTGCTAAATTTTTGATTTGGGTAGCCCCGCTAAACTGCATATTATTCGTGAATCGACTATACATATAACGCATTATCAATACAAATGGAGTTGAGCCATACTAGCAGTTAATAATTCACGAAAGTTAAGGAGCGTAATTTATTTCCAGTAAGGATAACGCATAGTAAAATGAAAAATGTATTTTCGCTCGACTTATACCCTCTAGACTATAGCATTTATATACATCAAGCTCTGGCCATTAGCATGTACTATGAAGCGGTCTTTCATAATCCTTTTTTCAAGTCTAGAGTAAACAATTTTGATTCTATTTTTAGACCCTATTTCGCGCGATTTCAAATACTCCATAGCATGTCTGCCTAGATCAGTAATTTTGCACAGAGTGCCTAGCATCTAAGTGAACGATGCTTGACTAGGTAGGCACATCTGCTTCGTACAGAATGACAGGGCGATATAGGAATAAGATATTTGTCATCGAACACGACCCTGATAGTCATACCTTACATGATCGGCAAGTTATGACAGATAACATTTATCACCAATCAATAAAAATTGATTTCGGTTTATGGAGAAGGTACAAGCCTGAAGTGTCCGCACTTAAAGAGGGTAATCCTTTGCGGCCAACTTCATTCACGTTTATTTATTTAATTTTTTGTTGACTTTATTTGTTAAGAAGAAATTACAAAACTGGACTGATTTAGACCAACCGCTAAGTACCGAGTGTCATTCAAGTCGCTCTAACATTTACAATTTTGATCAGGCATATTGTAAGTTTTGAAAGTTGGTCTCAGAATCGTAATCAGGGACCCAAAAGACTCTTAGAAACCTACGTTTCCCGAAAATCGTATACAAGAAAGAAATGTATGCTTCAAAGGATTGATATACTTAACATACAGCATCTTGCGCACCATGAACAGAAACTTTAACCTGATGCGAATGAAGTTAAAAGTCATAAGAGATTTAGAAGTTATGAATCCGTCGAGAGTTCATAATATTAAAATAATTGTGAACTCTAGGTAAATATAGAAAATAGGATTATCCTCTACAAAGTGAGAGCAGAAACTTAGATAATGTTAAAAAAATACTTTATTCTCCAGTGAGCAAGGAGCATGTACATATATCTATATCGATAAAGTAGTACTTGATTAAAAGCAATAAGCATAAAGAAACCTTGGTAATTAGTTACTCAATTATGATCAATAAACGCGTCAGAATTTCTATGTCAGTTGGTCGTTAAGAATCGGGGACAGCAGCCATGAGTAATCCAATCGATTCATCAGCAGACGCGTCCGGTTAATTGCATGCTTAACGCTTAATGCAAGGACGATAGAATAAATGGAATCGCAGAATTGGGGTCGAATCCAGCGTGTTCCCGTCTCTTACTCAGTAGCTCAGTAGAAATTCCCTACCTCTGGGAATCATGGAAGAGTCTTGGAGACGCCTTGCAAACCCATCGATTAGATATTAGGATTAGCTTAATCCCATTTCACTGGATTGGAGTCTGTGTTGGAGTTGAGGTGAAAAGGCTTATCTCGTTTTTTGTGTGGTTTCCCTTCTTGCGACATCATATTCTACTGCTTCTAGCTGTACTAGTAAGACTAATCTTTCCATGTTCACGGGAATCCCCCAACTCTACTACAATCCTGAACTCTGGACGATCAATTCGCGGTTACGAGGATTCCTGTTTAGGATCGTTATCCTGCCCTGGCTTTAGTTCCAGGTGCTTTCTGGTTTTGACCGACATTGAAAGGCTACTTACCGTGCTAACCACGTAACATGCACTGTATAACGTTTAAATAGACATTCGGAATAACCTGACTGGTAGTTACTATTTTTGATAAAATTTATTCGTGAAATAAGGCTGAACGTCAAGCAAATAAATAGTCGAGAATCGAAACTTAATAATAGAACGGGGGAATAACGAGATCCATAATAATTGAAAATGAATACTACATAAATTCAATGTTAATATTCAGAAACAGAAGGGAACTGTGTTTTAAATAGATTTATAAATTTTTGAATCGTCAACTAAGAATTATTTTACATCCCTATGAATGATTATCTGATGTATCAGTCTTTAAAGACTTTAATTTACAAATTAAAATATGTCATTTTAATCCACCGTCTCTACGGTAATAACGTAAAATAATAATAATTTTACGTAATATGTTAAATATGCCGTGGTCAAATTGATAAGGATAATACAGCCTGAAAATTAATAGCGAAATAGGTCAAAATGATCAGCTACACCACTAAATAATTATGAACATCATTATGTCTACAATTTCATTGTTATTAGCCAAGCATCATTTACGTGCAAAAAAAAACCTATTCAAGAATAAGGTTATTTTCAAAGAAATTAAGGTAACATAATTATAGTGAATTAATTTCCCTAATACTAGCAGAATAAGGTATGGGAGATGTAACCTAACCTACAACTTTTACATAAAAAAATTTAATTGTTTTTTATAAAATATCCAACCTCTTTCAACAATGATATTCAATGACCTCCTTTCGGAAACAAGGTATCGAACGTTATTTAAATAAGTTAAAATACACCCTTGTATTTTTTGCCAGAGACTGTTTGTAATGCTGCAAAGTTCTCAATCGATAATAAGACGACGCAAGAAGCTCAGAGGGAATACATCCCCATTACCACGTCTATCAACTTAGCGGTTTTATAGATATACGCACTGAGAGATCGAAAACGAGGGAATCCGGAATAGAAAAGGATTAGCAGCAAGTGAGGCTTAGCCTGCGCAAGGTGGGTCTCAAACTCGCTATTCATTTATTAGGCTAAGGTCGACTCTGCTGTAAGTCGAGAGGCTGACATTGCATAATGTATGAGACTCTATTTCCCATGGGTGAGGTTTGCGCTGTTCTTGATCCTGTTTCCGTTCCTGAATTCTGCTGAACTCGCTTCTACCAGGATGCGTCAGGCAGAATCTTTGAGGTTTACGTAGACAGCTCGAACCGTAGACATGCGACGAACTGTCTAAACTAGTCGTAATCTTGCAAGAGTAATTCGAACCTCCTACTGTTTGCTAGTTCTCGTCTTGGTGACGTCACTCATCATTCTTAATTCGTCATTCTACCACAGAGTGGTGGTTCACGGTGAGGCCCATGGATTTCCAAAACCTTTCTCCGAAGGCTCAACCCAATGAATCGTGGTCGAGGATTAATGGTTCATCCGAAAGCCTTTTCAAGCTCGGAACAGTAATGTACGTAAACCGCTTGTTCGCGGTTCAATTCCAAGACCTGCACAACGTAGTCATGAAACAGAACCAGAAGGATGAAGCGCGGGACTATAAGAATAAATCGGAAACGAACTTGATAAAATTATGAAACATATTCTTCTTTATACTCCACTTTATATTCCGAGTCTACCGGTGAGAGAGATCGATCACATTTTGTGGAGTAGGTAACCGTAAATTTGTGTTTGCACCACTAACTATGCTCGTTGGAGGCACCGTATTGAAAATGAGGTACGGGTTGTGCAGCTCTTGTTGATCTTTAAATAAAACATTATTATAACAGTCATGCAGCGTTAGCCTAGGAGATGCTCTGATCAGCTTGGCTTTCCTTGGTTGTCTGTTTGACAAAATGCTTCACATGGGCTGGACACCTACTTAGAACTATACTTGATACTTTGCCTGGCACACAACAAAGACTAAAAAGAAGTAACACACGTTACTCTTATACGTTATAAGGATAGTGAGTACCAACACATCGTAAATGTTTTGCAGTATCCTTGTCTAACACCCAAACCCTGACCATGGTGGTCCTAAAAGTCATATGCTTTAAAAAAACAGGTCTAGACTATTGCTACGTCTGAACAATTTGCACAATTTGAAGTAACGAGAGGGTAGATTGAAATTTTATTCTACATAAACACAATCCGTTGCTACACAATATCGATTGGCGTATTATTGACCGACGTCGTTACCTATCGCTTAGAAATTAGATTAACCACTACGAGTTTCGTAACATACTGCAGCGCCATGAGGCGTTTTATATAAGCTATCAATCCTGGGGATTTTTAATACGATTGCCTTCTATATTTTCATATGAGAAATGATCGCACTAATTGAGTTTTGATGAAAATAACGGGCCACACCTCTCGCCGTTAAATATCCTCCGCATAACAAATCTTCCAGCGTGCATCTAGTGCACGGAACCAGCCTCCATACTTCCCTCTGTGTTTCTAGCTCCAGCGCGCTCGATAGACCGAATGTAATTCAACAGTTCGTCGCTCGCCATTTGTCTTCCTCGTCGGATGGACGTCGTTTATTGCTCGTCATTAATTGTGCATCGTTCGATACGAATGGCTCAGCGGTATCAATCGCCCTATTCGACCTAACCGTCCGTCCGTCACTTTGGATGGGCGATCTGCCATGTATGTACCTATATGAAATATAACTCAGATTGAATTTACCCCAATCACAAGCGAGATTAGTAACGTTTGCTGATCTTTAAATTGTACGTGGCTACAAATGACTATGATTGATACGTAGGTGCATACGGAATATCCAATGCCAGTGGAATGTAAATTAACGCATTAGATCGAGGAATGATTGAGGTATGCATTCTATACGTGCTAAACAAACGAGCTAATTTTACCCAGAATGCATTACGTTGCTCTATCCGAATTTGCAGTCGTGAATTGGTACCTGAACAATGCAGAATATCAAATAGATCAAATGAGAAAGTAACATGGACTTCTGGTCAGATTACAGGTAAAAGTAAAGCGATGTCATCATTAATTGAGTCCAAGCAATCAGCGAATCGCGTGACCTAGGCTCAAATATTCTGGCAGTCTTAGGAAATCGGCGAAGCGAACAACTTCGCAGGATCTCGGCCCTCGATTATGATAAAAATCGCTTCCACTCTTGCACAATAGGGAGGGGTTTTGCATATATAACCGTGCCCACCCTTTTGGGGGATGATTAATAACGGTGTGGAGCTCCCTATTGTGTGACGTCATCACCCAACCCCGATTTTCATGTATCAGAGGAGCAATAAAACACATCCTCGATCCTACATTCGAAGCCTGCCTGAAATATAATATACAAGACTTCCCTAAACCAGCGCCCGTCGCCATTGTTATCAGTAGCCAGATTTTTGGTTTTGAAGTCAGCGTGAAAATGAACACGTACCTACATACGTGATCCGAATGAATACGTCAATAATAATTCTCATAAGGTTCTTCTCTTTTTTCAGTTTTATAACCTAAAACTGTATACCGGTATGAATTCATATATAAATTGATATAGTTTAAACATCATACGTAGCTTATGCAAGGTGTGTACTCGTTCTAGTTGACAAATTGATCGCGTGCCTTTCGGGATCGCTTTAAGCAGGACGTACTTAAGATCGTCGTGCCGATTTAATTTAAGAGTGACGGATACAATAAACCTCGTAGCAATTTTCACTGAATCCCCTTTCCTCGCAATGCTTTAAGGATCCTCAATCCGTAAAGGATTTCCAGTTACCGGAAAAAAATTGGAATGACCCATTTTTCCTCAGACTCTTTTACGATACCGCGTAACGACCCAACGGACACTTTATTCCACCGTCATTACTGAGTAGGTCGCCGTAGGTACTCGTTATGACGAATTTACATTTTTAATAGATCGTTCGCACTAATTGACAATCCATTGCGCATGACCTTTTGTTATATCGAATTATATGTATAATAATTATACTATAGATATAAGCGTAGATATAATGATTTATTATATGGAGAAGTAAAGGACTTAATGTACGAATCAGACGTCGAGAACAGGAATGAGTGTTAGAACATGAGAAATGAAATACATTGTGGATCCGTAAAAGGCTGAATTCCCTTTGGTTGAGGTAAATACAAAAAAATGTGCACGTTCCATTACCGTATATTTTCAAAGTGCAGGATTCGTGCAGAAATTTACGTGTTTAATGGATATCAGTGCTTTTGACGTAATTTCTATGGGCAATGTGTCGAATGTATATATTCATTTCAGGCTCTGGAACGGGTGAGCTTACGGCAAGCTTACAGACCCAAATTCAAGATACTATTTGAATTGAATCGAAATCCACCGCTAACCATATTTCATAAGAAAATATATAGGTAGATAGACGATGCGAAACATCTGTGAACGTTATTCCTCGTTATGGAAACTTATAAAGCAAAACTTCATTTTCTAGTCACGCGTGTCGCATATTTCGCCCTGCCTGACTACGTATCTTTGATCGTACAGGGTTCGTTTAATATGTAAATCCACCGTTGAACAAGGCAAAATGGCTGCGCTGCATTATGAGTCAAGTAATAATAATTTTATAATCCCAGAATACGAGGCTACATGAAATTCGGTCGCCTTTAATCCAGAAGTAGTAGAAATTAATAAAAATGAGAAAATTCTTGGTTCCCATTAGTTCTTATACGAAAATTCATTAAAACCACGAACTACCACACATGGCTATAGAATCCCACGAGACCATAAGAACCTCCGCCATTGGTTCTGTCAGACAAAATACATCTCTCCTTCTATTTCTTATTATATAAATTTTAGGGTTTCTGTATTAAAAAAAAAGTGGAATGCAAAGTGAAGAATTTGATTACAAATTTAACGTATACCTTTCTAATGATGAGTTAAATACGTATGTGTTGCTGTTTTTAGACCAACGATTCTACCGCATGGCGCGTTACCAGCCATAACGATTTGAAATCATTCCCTTGGGAAATTTCGTGAGCTTCGCGTTGCCTTCTCTGTACACTGCATATTACGCCACGTCGGAAACAGTGACGAATTTATCTAAAGGCGTATCAATCAATAGTCGATCACTTCGCACGTAGCAATCAGCAGCAAGTAAATTCATGCGTGACTGACATATGCACATCGACGTATCAGCGACTATACGTAATTAATTCTGTACATAGTCAGTGTAATGGCGCTAATGGTGAGCCAGTGCATAAAAAAAGAAACCGTCCCTAGAGTAACGGTCAGTTTAATCTGTCGATCAACAAATTCTAGTTTACCATCGTTTATTTAGCGGCAACTCGTCGCCCAACACGTGATTGTCCTGTCCTCTGGAGTTCCCGTGAATTTTCGTGCAATTTAGGTTCTTTCAAAACCCAACTGTCGGTCATTTGGATAAATATTATACGTAAAGACGTAAAGTCAAATTTATCCAAAAGGTATGACATATTTCGAGAAAAGACAAATAATTCCTTCAGCCATGCATTTTCCAATTAGACGAACGTGGAGAAATATTCCACTAGAAAAAGTCTGCTAGCAACGAGTGAGTTTTAAATCAAACTGGATATTGAATTTCATATTAGCCTTATTTAATCCTTCTGGGACCAACCCTCGTTACGAGCTAAGCTTTATTTGTCGCAATATCCTGGTCAGCCTAGCGTGGAGCTTCTGATAAAAAGCTCCAAAGTTTTTGTTGTCCAGGGAACGCGAGTTGCCTTCTATTTCCCCCAGAGCAGGAGGTTTCCGGGTGTTATCAATTTTAAGTTGACTCCTCCCTCTACCCTGAAGCCACTAGCACACCCTACCGCAACCCACCCTCATGTGGGGTTGAATGTTACATGGTGAAGTAGCATGAACATGAATTCCATTCGTGACTGCAGATAGTCGCTTTCTCGCTACCGAGTGGCATTGCCACCGATTTTCCGCTCCGACGATACTTGCTGTATACGTACTATATCTATGATACTTACTATATGTTACTTACTACGCTTACGACACCTTTCTCTCCTTAGTAAATCTATTATATGCTTGCTATACCCTATTATAACTATCATATGTACTACCTATATGTGTTATACATATCCGACTGTTTTCTTCTTCCCTAACTGATACTATAACGAGGCCATTCTAAGGTCACAGCTGACAAATGCAGCACGAACTTCTCGAATTCCATCCTCTGACTAGGCGAGGGTTTACTTACTGGCTCGCGATCGCCTTATCCTCGCTGACACTATTAATCATTCTACCCACATTCCAGTTTCTATTATTTATTCGGCTGGTATCGCTTATCGATGACGTTAACATCCGCTTAGACCTGCTTCCTTGTGATTTGTCTTTGCCGACTTTGCCGACGCCAGACATTGCGTCGCTCGGCTCTCCGTTGAAAATGCTTGATGGCTCAGGAGGGATAGTTGGTAATTATATTAGATAAAAGTTTCCTTGCTGTTTCTCTTTGATCCTTTCATGCATGTTACTCTCGCATTAATTATCGGTCTTCTCTAAATCAGGTAAAATCTTTTGAGCCAGAGTTCTTTCGAGGGTTGACAATAAAGACTGACTTGTTTAATCAACATGCGATACATGATAGAATTAACAATACCAAGGGAGAAATTATTGTATATAATCAGATCCAAAATTTGTCTGTAGTTGATCATATCTGATCGGATATACAATTTTACTAAAATTCACTATGAAAATGTAAATTCTATATAAATAATATTTTCAAAGAGTAATTTCATTCATGAATGGGTTCTTTACAACTATTTCAGGGAATATTATTTGTACGGAATTTACATTTTCATCAGAAATTTTTACAAAATTTTTGTTCTGATTATATCTAATTTTAAAAGATCGTATAGTTTTATATGATTATATTATAATCATTTTTTCCCGTGTGGTTTATCTTACTATAATACACGTGTAATAATTATCGAAAAATAATTTATTCGGTAGATGGACCAATTTGCACGATCTAGTCTAGATCTGCTGCTCACCTAGTTAAATCTCTGTTATCATACCGATAATTAATTATTTTATTTACTTCTGACATTTGGCAAATCACTATGCAAACATCAGTACGCAGATAATAAACTGCAATTAGTACAATGTTTTTTTTGTCATTGCTCATATTTCTGACACATGCTGAAAACTATCGAAATATTTAATCACAGATCGATGTCAATAGATACTGGTGCGAAAGCAGGAGGATCTCGTCCTCGTATGTGGCAACTTTATGATTAATGTTCTCTACTATTTCATTTGTAATAGATTTATGCCATATATAGGTATTGTCATGATACATCAAAGTTCTATACGAATTATTGAACGAATATCAAAGATCATGAAATAGCGTATTTTAGTTATCCGACCTCAAGCGTCAAGATCGGCAATTTACTTTCTTTAAAAATTTCCATAGTAGAAAGTGCTATACATTAAAGGCTAAATTAAAAGTGACACGCAGACTTGACTCGGGTCTTCGGTCTCGACTGTTTCGCTGCACGCAACGTACCTAACTTTTTATACCAATGTCAACACAACATTGGAGTCTTCTTTCTAGGAAGTTTTCCTAGATAGATAAATTCATAGTATTCTAAACGGAAGCGAATAACTCGAAGTTACAATAATATAATAAAATACTACGTATTAGTTTTATATTATAGAAATATCATATATAACAGAACAAAATAGGATACTCCTATACCTATAATGAAACTACCTTGATTTTCAGAAAATCAATAACGAGAAATAACAAGAGCAAACTTTCGTGACAAATATAGTCGGTTCAAGAGTTCAATATTTTGGTTACTATCCGAAAGCAATATAATCCTTAGCAACTCACACGTGAGTCTATAAAATCAGGGAAATATAATTTAAAATAGACAAATGAAATATATTTCAGTTCAAAACCTTGCAAATGCATGCTGCGTAACAAGAATTGTATGTAGAACCTCGTGTGGCTTGCTAGAAACTTCATTGTTTTAGATTTGTTAAAAAAAACACAAAACTCGTGAACCGACTATAGGAATAATTAAGGTTTCAGAAAAATCGAAATTTATGAAGAACAATTCATATACAGCCTATAATAAAAAAGGTATCAGTCCATACGAGTTACACAGCTGATAATTCTTTAATTTTAAAAAATTGTTACTCAGTCGTATAATCACTGAAAATGACATTATTGTATTAGGCTCTTCGGTAAGATGTCAATAGCCCTTGCGTGAACACGATGTCAATGTTCGGAAACCGCACAAAAGCCAAACCTCTGGTGAATAGAGATTAAGGTAATCCCACCTAACTGATGACGGTCGTTTCAAAGGTTTCAACAGATTAATTGCTGCATCGATCAGTAAACGTGTTCAAACATCCCCAAAGTTGCACGTCATCTACGTTAATTTATCGCGGAGATCATATTTTAAACGGATGGTTTCACGAAATTAGTGTTATTAAACGAAAGCTATATTGGGTGTAAGTTATTCGACTGCAAGTATGTGTCAGGACGGACCGACCAAGTTACATGTTTATCACGTGTCATATAGTTCGTACTGAATAGCAGAGAATTGCATGACGATTTAATGCAGTTGAAGTATCATGGCGAATAAACTTTTGCAAATGGGTCAGGTTGTAGAACGTCTAGATGTCTATATGGTAAATGGTTGCTGCGGGAATAGCTTGAGAATTTTCGTGCAGAGATGTTCTTCTTTATTCGTGCCAACTACTTATGAAAATGGATGAAACTAGACTTCGAAGCTTTAAAACTTTCTACATTGTGTGTAAAAAGAAGAGAGACAGCATTGTGTTATTGTGCAATATGATATTACGTGTAAAGACGATTATTTGAGGAAGATATAGGTATAGTGCTTTATAAGATTTTCAACTCTTTTTATACGCACGTTACGGAATATCCAATGAATTAAAAAATATTTTTAAATTGAGTTGAGTTGAGTCTATATATTTTATTTGCAAACAGGCAATATTAATCTTTCGGTGGTAACGCGTGGTCTGACAGAGCCGATATGTGTACGTTTCTTATGGCAAGAGAAAAGGTCACTACTAGAACGTTAAGAATGCAATTTTAATAATAAAATTGTATGTTCTTTGACTTCTTGTATTGTTTCTCGAGAGTAAAGTATTCGATAATTTATATTGGAAATTGTAATTGGAAATTGTAATTGGAAATAGTGTGATGACCTAAAATAACTAGACCATAATTCGACGTTATATTAGTGCAAATAAATTATAGCGGTTATTGAAACGATACAAATTCGCTATTTATCTTTCTGAGTAACGTGAGTTTTATTAATATTTCTTCAAAGTACTTACTCAGGCCTTAGTTACATGTGATATGAGCACTAATCTCAAAGGATAAGTAATGTACATATCAAAAGGATGAAAATTAGATTCAAGTAAAGTCCATTTAATACTGGGTGCTTCTGTTACCTGAGGTGTACCCACCATGTATTTAACATGCATGGATTTTAAGTTGAACCGGTCTGCTGTATTCCAATTACGTGAACTCCCTGCAATGTTTCAAATTAGTATGTAAATAGTATAGAAAGTGCCAAGCAGTGTTGAAAGTTCAATTCAGAAATTCACATAGACTATTTGTTTAATACTATAATTCTCAATTGTGCTGTGAAAATGGGATTACTCTTATCACTAGCAATATATATATAGCTGAGTAATCAGTAAGAAGGATGTACAGAAGAAATAAATAGTAAAAAGAATGAAATAGCTTGAAAGTGAAGGTTGAAAAAGATCATGTCGAGCAATGAAAAATTTCCAAAGGATCAGGAAGCTCAAAAGGTTATGGGTGCCATTTGTGAGGATACTCTTGAGTACCGGATATAAAAATAGCGTTTCACATACGCTATGGCAAATATAGTAAGTACAGTTTCGGAGTAAAAGTGAGCAAAAGTATTTCGCAATTTGAGGCAATGACAGGCTTTGAGAATACAGAGACGAAAATCTTGAATGCAACACATCAAAGGCAACAGGAAGGATGTAATCAAGTAGAAAACAATTTCATAATATGATACGATGAAAAATTGCACAAAAAAATGTTAATACTACGAAACAAAGTCATTTCACCTAATTTCATTTAGTTTCGTAAAAACGTCGTTTTCTCTCTTCTCTTTCGCGTTACCCGTATCTACGTTGCTGCCACTTTAAGAGGGAAAATAGAAAATTGGATTTCTAATAATTTTTAGCTTAGAACGTAAAGGCCTACGTGACATTTAAATATAATTTGAGTTTTGAGAAAAGACAAGCTTTTTTTATTTTGTATAATTTTACTAGCTGATCAGCCAAAAAGTGAGGCAGAAAGGTTCAGCCCTCTTTCGAGCAATCTCTTGAATATTTCAATATTGCTACCGCCGTTGACAAAGAACGTGAATCTTTTTATTTTTATCTTTAAAGAACCGGAAGAGAATATATTGTCTTAAGATCGGTTTAATATTTTCAGTTAAATTATCGTGTCTACCACTTTTCTTCATGAAATCTACAAGATCACGTAAAAAAATACGCCGGCCCTCCAAGGGTTAATGAAAATCTCGAAAGTCGAACTCTCTCAGGTCATTCATTATAAATCTATGGAATTTAATTTCACATATTTCCAGACTTGACACATTACAGATAAATTTAGTTATCTATCTTCAAGTTTTAACGATATTCAATAGCACGGGAAAGCATTATTGATTATACTTTGAAGAACACTGTCAGCTCGCTCATTAACCTCGTCAAATAGTCTAGAATGCAGAATTCACTCGCAATTTGTATCAATTTAACAAGGAAATTGTTTTACTAGTTATTCCTCCTTCTTTCAGCGTGTTACGACACATTTTTCTGATGGCGAACGACTTTGTTGCTACAGCCTGATAATTTGAGCTCATATTTTCAACTGAGCTCGAGGACCAAAATAATGAACCTTTCGTTACATCAGTCCAATTGTTGATATTTTTAGGAAATTGAAAGGAACTCAGGTTTCTCTAATTGACTTTCCTCTAACCGTCTACTTCTCTGCTCAGAGAGGTTAGGCACGAGTATCGATATCCTGCTTTACTGTAATCTCTACAAGAGGTATCAACTCCATCGAGACGATATCCCAAGGCAGAGACTGTTTTGAAATTTCCATTGCCTCATAAAAGATTCCAATCTTGAATATTTCGGAAATTTCCTTAGTCACGTTTGCCTGTCGTATTTTTGGAAGAAGGTCGGTTATTTGAAATTGTCATTGTTATTTCGGAAGCGACTAAAAATAAAGTCTTCTCCATAGGATGTATGCTTATTTTATTTCCTGTTTTTTTTTCTTTCCAGAACCACCTACTCAAATTTGGCCATTGCTCCATTTCTATATTGGACCTTTCTTAACCTCCGTGTTATGTCTCCATGTTTCTAGTCCTTGAATGTTCCGCTTGTTTTCTTGTCTTTTTTTTTTTTAACTATAACTCTTCATATAGATACGCCACTTCGCAAGACGAGAGAGGTCTAAAGAGCTGCACCCTTATCCGCACATGTATCGATTCTACGCGGCTCGTGGATGACAATACAAAAAAAACGTATATCCCATGGCAACAAAAACAGCGACGCTTTCCGTGTGGTGAGCACTGAACCAGGCTTTTCTTTTTACTCTTGTGCTTTGTTCGCGACCGGTAGACGTAGATGCTTTGCGAACCCCGTCGTATGCGACGTAACTTGGAGCATCTGTTAGAATGACATAATCAGAGGAAAGGGTGTAATTAAGAGGACCTTCCTTAATTTACCATGTCGTGCGGGAAAAATTGAAGTGAAAATTTAATAACATAGGGTCTCTTGTATGAAACAGTCTATACGTAGGAGGAATATTCCGTGTAGAAATTATCTAGGGTTTGTCCAATTTTGGAAATGGTTTCGTGCAGGTAAAATCTTATAAAAACTATAAATTCGTAAATTTAGTCCGATACTAGTTAGGATTTGCGTGGGTTGGCTATTCAGAAAAAATCATACCTGTCCCTGAGGAAATCCTTGTAAGGTCCTAACGTGGTCCTAATAGGGACATCTTGGCAGTTAACAATGATGGTTAAGGCTCAGCTTCTTGGATAGGACCAAATCAGACGCAGACAGAGCATCCCCAATGGTGTAATCGTACAAGGCTCGGACTGACCCCAAGACTGTAAAAAATTAGTAGTCTAAGATGATTTTACGTGAAAACATTTGGATATTCATAATAACTAATGATTCAAATTTACGTTAATAATGGTGTTGAGTTTTGATCTGTTTTACCGACATTACAGTATTTTGCAGTTTATTACTGTACCCGAACACCATCTAGTGTATAAAGTGGACTAGTTCACGTTATGGTGTTATTCTGCTTTTTTATTTAGATTCATCACTGCCTTGATGTAAAAATTATACTGACTGGTGCGCTGATTGCACGGTTCCCTCTTGGAGCCCTGCTTCAACTTCCACACGGAATATTTCTTTATTTTCAACATATATAAATTTAGCTTTCTCTTGGGTATGAGTTAAAGAAATGTCAATTTCCTTTTACAGGATCGAATGACAACCGGAAGAATTTATTAGTCAAAGCACCATGAGGATCTTGTTACTTCTGGTGGCTCTGGTCTTCGAGATGCATCTCCTTTTCACTGGTAAGTTATTATATAACTTTTTCAGGTTATCAATACCCTCGAATAACCTTATTTCGTCCTGTTCAATCTGAGAAAATTTTTTACGTCAGCATTTACAAAATCATTTATTAACCAACGAACAAAAAATCGTTATGGACAGAAGCTTTCTGCTTTCGTAACATTTTCACTGCAGCGAACTTTGGTATTTGCGTACTAAATTATTCACGTGCTACGGCAGAAAACATTTAATTCGTTTAAGCGGCTGAAAGCTGACAACCAATTTCCGGTATCGTGTTTCCTGAAACCACATCTATTTTCCTCTCGTTAAGGCGAGACAAACTTTTCACCGTTTGCCTATTATCTCGGGGCCGTATCATGAGTGTACATGTGTAAATGTTCTCCATGTTGGCATTTTATATTACATTCATCCCCGAAAGTCGCAAAATTTTGTAAAAATATTTCTCGATAGAGTTCCGCATTTTTTCACCAAAAATCTCAACGACAAGAGTACAGTCGGCTGGAATAATTATTCAAGTAAACGTTACTGGAGGGAACCATATTGAATTTATACGGAAGGAGTATATTTTTATATAGGTTGGGTTATACCATGGATGGATAATATAGGTTATATCATTGATATATCCAATTAAAATGATACTAAAGTAAATATGATATGCAAGCATCGTAATAGAAGTGATTAACGTCGATCAAGTAATTCTAATCTCAATAGGATATTAGTCAAGTCTTTACATTCATGTTCATCCCATTCAAATCTCGTTATGTTTCGGATCAAGTCGCTCAAATTAGACTATTTGAAATTTTTTTTAAATTCAAAATCTTTCTCTAGAAATTCATCTAACGTTAAAGAAGTATCAGACCATTCAGATAGAGCCATTTGATGAGGTCCATAAAGAGACTTCAGTTGGATGGAAATCAATGCAAAAGTTTGATTAACACTCTAGTGGGAAGTATTTGATCGAGATGAAAGAGATATACGTAAAAGTATTCTGAGATATCTCGGATACTTTAACATTCTTACTAGGGCTAGTTCTTATATAAGATTCGCCAACGGTGTAAAAACCACCATTTATGACAACAGCAATGGCTAAGAATTCATTATGTAACAATCTCACAATTAGTGGTCATCCCCAGGCAATATAGAACTTCGGGCCGAAGCTCGGCCAGGTCTGACCCAGCATTGGCCAGTCTTGGCCCTGCGGTGACCGAGGCTGGACTTGGAGTACCGCGTGTCTGGGTCATTGTCGGCTAGTAGTTTGAGGGTCTTAAATTTGGATATCACATCGACATAGACTAGGCAGTCGCATAAATACCAAATTAATTATCAATATTGAGGTCTGGTTCTTTTCGTTCATGAGTTGTCCGTATTTTCAATTTAAATGCGTCTATAATGATGAGTTCGACCAGGTCTAGTTAGCTAACAGTTTGCCAAGTAGTGTAGCCAAGTGCTGAAAAATAGTTGAAAACTCACTTCTGACGTCATCGCTCCGTCTACGTGTGTAGACATAGAATAACTGAGTAGCAGTCAGATTTTATACAATGGAGCACTGTTTGAATTGTTGAATTTAATTAACAAAGCAAAATAGTACAAAGACTAAAGTAAAGCCTAATTATTAAGACTATTTTTATCGAAAGCAGATTTGCAGAACTTCGTGCTAAAGCGAAATTCGCTGATCACAATCAACAGTTAACAACACTACTTGACAAGCTGTTAGTTAATTACACTTGGTCATACTCGCCCTGAAAGAACAGTGTTAATACGACGACAAGTTGGGTTCGACGTCGATACTTTTCCATACAAAAAAAAAGTATTTTCTTTCTTTTCTACTAATTGAAGATTTTAAACGTAAGTAAGACATATTGTTAAAAAAAAGGTAATCAGTTGTACGAATTATACAGACGTCATCAGTGAATGGACAGGCCCTAGTAAATGGTCCTGTTCACGTAAATTATATCTATATGTTAGCACAGGAAGTAGCGCATGCGCAAGGACACACGATTATCATCCAAAATGTGTCCTTTTCCTCCTCCACTTTTGAGAGAGACCGATAGAGGCGCTATTTTAACCGTGTTGTGCGCACGCGCGCGCGTAGTATGTGTAGTGATTTTAACACGGACATCCATTTACTGGAGGTGTGCGTATGGTTAAAAGATTATGACAATTGTTAGTTCGAAGTAAACAATGGCCGTACGCGAGCGAGTAGGTCAAAAAGTTTTAAAGTGTCAACGGATAGAATGAAATTCAGTGAAGATTATTACATAAGTTATATTCTTATTTAAAGCCATGTTCCTTTCGTATGTGATGTATAAAGAATTCTGAACGAGGCGAAAAAGAGAAAACGTAAAAATCACAATACATTCTATGAAATAATATTTCGTATGCGCTCTGCTTTCCTGTTACTGGGAAAAACATTCAATTTTCTTTTCTAAGATTTTCTATAGCGTTGCAACTTTTATGTCATATATTTTCATTTCTCGTTTCATTTTATATCGATTTAGAAGCATTTAACGAGTATTTCTTTACTGCTTTCCTTCTGTTAATCTAAATGAATGCCAAGACCTTCTTGGCCTAATTATTGACGATACAAATTACCTGAAGATACAAATTCGTGATGCTATATGTAACATCTCATTTACTTTTTTTCACGTTTACCAATAGCGACAAGAGATTTTCTTTTTATAATTTACTTACGAACACTGATATTAAGACGACAAGAATCGTTTTATGGTTCATAATTCGCAAATTTTAACTCCCACCGAAAAAGTCATATAGGTATTTCATTATACGTAATATATGATTAAAAATATATTTTTTACTATATTCCACCTATGTGACTTTTTCGTGGGAGAACTTGTAAGTTTTGTGATTCATCAACGTCATATGTCAAATATTACTCTGTGGTAATTCTTTCCTTATAGGGGCTGCTATTTTTAAATTCTAAGTTCAATATTTTTTCTATATATCGCACCTATACTTTCGTCCAGACTTTCAATGTTATTTAATTCAAATTTTTTGAAGCAATACTAGTACTTTGACGTATTAAACATATCTGTCTCAATATCAGAACAAAACTATTTGTTATCCTTCAATACACCGATAAACATATTCGGTGCCTTTGATCATCAGCATCCATTCGGTTAGCAATATCGAGAATCTGTTTTACCAACATGCATCTTAATGCGACGTCTACTATTAATGTCATGGCTTAGTTGCCCTTTCAGCAGCTATTCAATAGTTTGCAGACGGACGGTCGGATCTATTTTGAATTTCGGTCTTTGATTCCCTTGTGGGATTTCTTGGTCTCCATTCGCTTTCGTGATATACATAACATATATCCTATTTCGGATATATCTACACTGCCCGTGCTCTCATGCATATTTATCGATATATTCACTCAAACAAACAGAACTATTGATTTCTTAAAGCGTATAGTGTTTACCCAGTGTGCCCAATACTATATTAAGCATTCGTCAATATATCCTTCGGTTAATTCAGCAAAATAGTGTCTATATATCGGAAGTGGATCCTAGAACATAATGAGTAAGACACCATTGTTACCCTTAGCATATACACTGTTGGGCTTTGGTAAATTCAGTACGTAACTTGCTTCTATACCGAGCGAGTTTGAACAGTTTCACGAGATCGGAATCAGCCTGTATTAGCAGCGACACTGATGTCTCGCTGGATTCCCTTCCGTTAGTGAATATACCTACAATTTCCCATTTTTATCTTTGCCCATCCCTATTAATGGCTATGAGCATTCGCGAATGCAAAATGTACGTAATTCCGCTTCGGAGACGCCGTTATAGAGTGTTACGTATTTTTTTCTCGTCCAGGAATGGCAATATTTTCGAGCGGTGATATAATTTTTCTGTAATTTTCAATTCCGTAGGGATATACAATTTCGTATTTAATAATATTCGAAAAATATACTGAAAGTTCTGAATTAATAGTCTCTAATGTACTATTTGACAAAATAATGGCTAATCAGATTTCAGCAGCATGGCTAGCCAAAAGTTTCGGTTCATACGTGAATACCTATGCACGAGCACATGTGCATATTGTAGTGTAGTCTATTTGAATTGCACTCCCGTTGCGAGCATGCAATGCACTTTGCGTCATTGGTACTCGTTGCCTGCAGCAATAGTGGTTACAATTGTCTCATTTTTCCGTTCTGTGCCGTTATTGTCCCTGTGGGTTATACACGTTCCACGTATCTACAGCTGCCACCTCATGAGTTTTTATGGGTTACCCCTATATGAGTTACATGGTTTGTAGGATCTTGTTGATCTTTGTTATTTGTTTTCCTATTTATTTTATATATCTATTGGATCAGTTTTCAACTTGTGTTGAGTTCAATCGCATTCAATCGAATTTTCTTTTCTTTTATTTTTTTTACAAATATATACTATTAATCTTATATCTGTTATTTTATCTCCTTCTTAGGCAATCCAAATCAGTTTCATTATGAGGGGGACAGTGTATTCTCAAATTCATTGTAAATGAACCTATTATGAATGACGCAATGACTTACTGTTGTATAGCCGCCCAAAACAAGAGAATAAATACAGTTTACAGCAATGCTATTTGCATACTTACAGTATACACAGGGAATTTTTTAATGGATTTTTAATACTTATTCTACATTCAATCTTTGCCTATTTAATTACAGTATAGATGAAATAGGAAAGAGCGCGAGGAAATATGTACTGTATAATTAAGTAGAAAGTACCTTATTACGGGCTTATATCGCTCGCTATTGGATTTCTTGGCGTGACGTTCAGTTGTTCGAGACGATCGACTAACAAAAGGGGCGATAACCTATCTATCCGTATTGTTCCATCGTTTTACGAGTCAAGATGGGGCACGACTCGAATGAGTGGAATCGATGGATACACGGATAATGAAGTGATTATCTTTAAGATTTCCCGTGATCGATAAACGTACGTTACAATAGTTATTCGTCGTAGGATACAAAAGAAATTTTGTTCGCTACTGCTTTTTTGATTCCTGGCCTGGTACACATAAAATAAAATGGCAGAGAATATTTTTGTCCGCTTGTTTCCTAGTCTCGAGGCAAACGGGTCAAGTGTAACGAAGCACGATAGTGAAAATTGTGAATAAAGTGAAGTGGAAACAAACTTGACTATCCAAGGGATTTAATAGTGAAGTAATTCACTCGTTAAGCGCGCGTTAATGGAGTCATCCTTCCATTGACATTATTATATGATAATTGCAACTGGGAAAAATCGAGACTATGGCAACCTGTCATGTTGTGACAATGTCCGTTTCATAATGTAATCAGTCAGTTCCAATGTGAAAAAGTTCCTTGTTGTCGTGAAAGGTGTTTGCGTTTTGCGCCGAGGTGCCAGTTAAGTTTAGGCGTAAATGTTCCATAAGGGGTTGAACTAAACATGACCAGACCCTTGTAATTGCCGAGACTAAGTTATTCACTTAACTATGTAGGCATGCCAAGTTATACATTATTGCCGCAATGGCGGTCGCATTAATTTAGAAAGGGCTAACCCAGGTTTAAGAGGGCGAGCTATAAGCTGAAGCATGCAACGTGAAAATTGTCCGAAACTCTAATCGCAGTCACTTATGCGTTAACGACCCTCAAGGCTAGCGAAAGGGGTTAAACGGGTTGTTTAGTCCATTTTCCGATTATCGGTGACCCTAACGTTGTAGGCACGCTTCTGGAGCAGATCTCCATTTTTATATTCTCTAAAGGCTTTTTACCATTGATATTAATAAACTCTTATCGTTCTTATTAAGACTAATAAATATTTTAATATTAAGAATAATAATAGAACTGGTCGTGACTTATTCAGCTTATTGAATGTCTCTTGAAATTAAATCTGACTTTGACTTCTGAAGATGAGGAACGTTTCTCGGAATCGATTTGGCCAAATTGAACAACGCATTGTTGTTATGTAAAAAGGAATGTAATATCTGACGAATAATCCGTGTTTAACAAAAGCCTGTCGATCACTTTTACGAAGCTGTCGCGCCAATGGGATTGAATTGATTTTGCTTTTGTTTAACAGAGAGCCTGGCCAGACATCAACAAGACTCGAGCAACAATAACTTGCCCGCGCCGGCAAATGAGCCGAGTGAAGAAAATGAAGAGCTTTTGGACGGACCGATTAGAGAGGTTTTGGCTCAAACAGGAGGTACAGCTACTCTTCCTTGCAAGCTCTCGGACCCAGGCGCTGCCCCTGTAAGTACAGTCAAGCATATTATTAAATCTCAAACATCTCCCAAACATCACATACCATTCCGTTATCAATGCTTTATTATTATTCAACATACGCGCAACGTTTCCATTGCGATACTATCTTTTCTTTTTGATGAAAAAGGCAAAAAATAGGAAGAGAGCAGAGAAGCAGATCTGTAGAAATAAAAGGGGCCATTCGCAGCAGACATCACGAAGGTCCTTCACCGCTTATGAACGCATGAATTCTTCTCTGAACCTTCTAATCTTGAACCTAGGCTATTGGGATCTCTCTGAGGATGGAGCACAGGGTCCATTCCACCATTATGGAATTTTTCTCTGCGCCCCCAACTAATTTTCATTTGCTTCAGCTGATTCGTGTACTACACGGCTCCCCTACGTTTTCCATTATCATTCTGAAATTTTATTTCTTTTTATTACTACGAATGTCTTTAATATTATTCAATAGCTTGGGGACTTTTTGGAATTTTTGAAACTATCTACTTTTATTCAAACTGCATAATTTTTGACGAAGGAATCGCTTTAAAAACTGATGATTAAATTTTATCAAATACGTATAAAAATTTTAGGTATAGGACGGATCACTCATTGATCATTTCACATGGTCCAAATAATACAGGTATATCTAACGAGACTGAGCAATACAGATCACGCTTAAATCTATAAAGGATTACTTCACGTTACGGGATGGATACAAAACTGATCTAAGAATGATCTATCCCGTACAGTGAATATAGTTTGTATCTATAATCTATGAATGATCCACAATTGATCTATAATGCTATATTTTCTTAATGTACGAAGAAGATCATACCCAGATCCATTTCAGATCCAAGTTGTATTAATTGTATCGAAAAGATCATTCTCAGATCTATTTCAGATCCATCCTCTAGTCTGAATTTATCCTTCGCAATAAAAGTGAAGTTCGGGATAGTCTCAGTAGACGTACTTGTGCGAGGCCTTATATGGACCATGTAAAATGATCAATCAGTGATCCGTCCCGTACCTAAAGTTTCTGCCCGGGAAGATGCTGAAATACTTTCCCTGCTTTATTGGATTTTCTACATAACTCTTGACGTAAATTTTATTGAACGTCTCTCAATAAAAATTGAGATGGATTCTACATGCTCTCAGTGAGTATAATACGTCCAATGCGCATATATACGATCGAACCATATGAGGAGCAGATCTAACTAGCTAACCGTTAATTGATTTTACGAATTGCTACACGAACAACTTTGTACTACAAATGGTTGGAATAATGCCGAGTGAGGAATATTCCTTCGTTAGTCTTCACTGAAGACAATTCGTGGCAGCTGCATGCACGGTTTAACGTCACACCTTAATGAATGTTTCAAGGAAATGTCCTCCATCAGACAAGTAGAAGCCGTATAATAAATCTAACGAAATTAATTGACTAATCATATAAGAACCCATTCGTTATGAGAAGAGAATTTGAAGTGTATATAACGTAAATTTATCACGAGATAACTTAATCGAAACTAGATTTGACGGAATTTAACTTTCATAAATTAAATTAAAGGATTACTTCAATTTGCAGGGATTATATAATTTTCGTATTTACGTTCATCGTGAGAAATTGGAGTTTTTAATGCAAATCGCAAATCATATATATATATATATATGTATGTATATACACGTTTGTATATATAGATATACGCGTACAGTAGTGAAAAATCGATGCATACATATTTAATGTGATTTAAAGAATTTGCTAGATTGCTCACAGTATTTCAAGATTGCACGGAGTGATCAAGTGTGCCATCATGAATGTGATAGAATGGTCTCCATAAATACTAAAAGACCGACATTCCGGTGTGCCTCTTCATCAAGAGACTCGCTCGAACCCTGCTTCAGGTATACATTCATTTCAGTCGCATGTGTTGCGTGAAACGTACACGTATATTCGTGGAGTAGGTCGATCGAGCATTCGTAGCTAACATAGAGAAGTTTCGTTATAATGAGATCCTAAGTTTCATACCTATAGACTATTCAGTTCCATATTCGTATTATACGTAAGAGAGAACTTAATGCAGAACGTACAATACGTAAATTAGATTTTTCATTGTTTTAAAGAATAAATAAATAAAAAATACAGACCCAAAAGAATATATTCTATATCTAGTCCTAGAACTAGATCCTGGCGAAAAGAAGTCTCTATGTTAATTGATGATTATACATTCGAGGGACTCTTTTACGTTGAGACCCGTAAGGAGGTGGCCTTTTAAAACCACATTGATGTGATGACCGAATTATAATTAAATAAATATAACGAGCAATTATTAACAAACGAGACCGTGTCTGTGTAACGTTAGACCGTATAGTTTTACGAAAAATTATTTACTTTCCTCGAAGAACTGTTATTTTATTTATTTAAATAAATTCGAAAGGATTCTTTTAAGATTTGTAAATCTACAGAGCTTAAATGGATTAGGTACGTGGCTGCCAGGGCGCCGAAGGTAGGTTGCAGCGCTATACGCAGAATCAGAGCACATATTGCTCAAACCCAACTATGTCAGGAAATCTTTGGGTTTCGTAGTTCCAGAGTTCCGTAGGAAGTTGCGATGCCGGCAACGAGCTGTACAACCTGGAAAAATAAGGCAGATGAGATTTTCGTTTTCTACTGCAATCTCCATAAACTCACAATTCAGGCACTATAATATTTGACGTAAGATGGGCTTGGGACCACTGAAGAAAATTCAGCCAATTCGGAAAGGATGCGGATCGGATTGGACGATAAGGAAAACAACAAGTGCGAAATGAAGCGTCGGTTCGATTTTTGGGAACTCACACATGAAACGCTATAGCGTCACTCGTGGTTAGTCATTCTTCAAGTTTGAGTTCCTCGTAGTAGCCATTACCAGTTGAGGTGAATTAAATCCAGGATTGTATTCCTGAGGGTTCGTTGGAACGAGTGGACGACTGTGAGTGATTATCAAGGTTTTGTTTGACCACTTTAGGAAATATGTCGAGCCTCTGTTTCAAGCGTACATATATCTATGCCTCATCTTACGGGTTTCGAAACAATTTTAGATCCACGGAACTGTAAACCTGATAGAAAACTGGGGGATTGGCTATTTCATTTATCGTATGGTTTATTAGTAGTTTGGTTTTATGTCCGTCATATCAGTGCACGACTTGCAGGTTCATTTCCCTAGCAGATGGATACGTGAACCATTGTATCATATTGTTTTGTATTATCATTTGTCATTCGATAACGACTCGTCAGTATCGGTTTGGTTATAAAAATTCATGACCATCCTCTGTATCTGAATTTGGATATTTTCAATCTTCTTAAATGACCACCACCTTATCTGTTTCCTAGTAAAAAAACCCTCTTTCACTATTATAACTAGGTTTCCTTTTTAGGACTACCATAAGTCTAGCTAGCGTAAGTCTAGCAGGAATAGTGAGAAAATTGTACGAGAGAAAAGAAAGATTGTCTACTCTATATTATTCCTTAAATTATTAAATCCGTGGGCGAAGGCACAACGGCGGAAGCTTGGATGTGGTGTTTTGGAGTCTATAACAGGACAGTCCATTGAGGCATAAAAATATGTTCTATAAATATATAAGTATGTAAGTAGGTAGAAATTTCAAGTCTTTTTGAATGCGTACGGGTGATGCTGTAATGCGTATTATATGGTTTCAGCTATTTATATTTTTGCGAGTTACTGTAATATAAATGTCAGATTGAGTAACATATGTTACGATGAATTATACATAAAATAGCGTATTAATGATAAGTTTAACATAAAAGACTTGTTTTTATGTAAATACGTGTTATAGTAGTATATCGCAATAATAGTAATATATACAATGTATCACCATGTAGTGTACTGTACTATACTGCAGCAGTAACTAAGTGATAGAAGACAGAGAATAGTAGGGCTTTGTGTACAAACTACTACAAATTACTTCTCTGTCGGAATGAATTTCGTATAATAATTCAATGACATAAATCAAACTGTTATCACAGAAATCATGTTTTTATAAATTTATCTGTCGCTTCTTATATCGTCACACTTCAATCAGTTGTAACATAAAAGAGACTCCCCCCAGACTATATTTGTTCACTTTGACGAAGAATGACGAACTAGGGTTAATATATTAAATAAAATATTACCTCACTGTATAGTTAATTATACATTAATTGTAGGAATAGTATACCTACGTATACAGCGTATATACTTTCTGAAACAGTTGTTTGAAGGTAATACGAAATACTTCAAATATAAATATACTCATAAAGTTTCGAAAGTCATTCAATTACCATCGATTCAAAGACTTCTTATTCTTTGTTCTGTACGATTTGATGATTCCACGAGAACAATCTAGCCAATATCGTCGGCTCCTTGACAAACTCGACAATTCAATTTCGATACGTCTACACTCAACGAGCTGATTGATATGCCAGCTGATTTGTTTGTTATGACTTTTCAAAATTTATGCTAATTCTTATACGAAGGAAAAATGAAAAAAAAAAGTATGACCTTCACCGTATAAATACACAATGTGAAATCGAGACGGCTGCTGCGCTGTTCATTGGAATCTAAAATTTTGTCTCGCTTCACTTGATTCACATGTTGAAAGGCACATTTTCCACGAGCTCTTTTTCTGCGAGCTGGCGAATACTTTCGAATATTTTATATGTATTACGTAGAAATGTTAAGCCGATACCACAAATACGACCGGATTTCGAAAAAGGAATAACTTGTTTGCATATCCGCTTGACGTTCAGGAAACGAATCGGGCACGCTGTTCATTCTGATATTTTAACGTATTCGAGCGTATACTTTCCAGCAGCTTGGCTTTCGTGATATCTACGGTAAAGGGGTCGCGAAACTTTGACGAAATTATTCCAATCAAAGCTCCACTAAAGATTCATTCGTTCTTTCATATACTTGAATATAGACCTGAATTTCCGTGTTTCTATTCAGAATTGCATTCTGGGACGTAAGAACGTAATACAACAGTAAAACGTACAATAGACAATGCATTGGGAATTCCTGGAAATACCAGCAATGAGAAGTAGATACAATACCAAACCAACAATGCCTTTTACAATGGCGTCTACTTCTAACTTCATTATAAGAATTGACCCGAGGGCAATTAATCTATTGAGTAGAACTGTCTTTTCCTTCAATTCTTTCCTGTTTAGAACCTTTGATTAATTACTTTTTCGATCTCATTCAATCAGTTACAATAAGTAACTAAAACTTATTATGAATAATTCTAAGTACGAAATATTCATAAGAAAATAGTTCCATTTGGTACGTACTTTTACATTGACCCTCATTTTCGTCCAGCAATTGGTCATTCGACTGATTCTTGATTTCGATTATTTTGCATTGCATGTATAAATAACATGTGAATTATATTATATTATATTTTTACACATAAAACATATATTTTACAAATATAATCCGTATACCATTTTTCCACATGAAAAATGGTGATTGCTACCACATTCGATGATATTATTAAGTGACAGTTATTATACAGTATTCTGAATTTTTACAATAATTATTAATTATGAAAGGATTATAACTCTGAAATATTTAATGGAAATCAAAGCATTTGACAAAACGTTGATGATTGAACGGATTAATTGTGATTTGATTCACAGGAGCTTGAAGTGCAAATGGGACAAGCCAAGCCTTTGAAAATATGAGAGATTGCTTACCCCGCTCAATTAATGTTCTACTCAGGATTCAATTAATTTGAAGTTTATAGATGACGCTATAAATCTCCTATATGACATAAATCTGGGGAGTAACGAGCAGCTTTCACTGACGAAATCCTACCGTAACATTGATGATTCTGCAAGCCGTATTAAAGCATGCTTTTAGCCCTATATTATCTCTGCTCACGATCGAATATTATTTACGTCATGAAGCGTCCTCGCTTAAAGAGTCTTCGATGCGAAGTAATCCTATGGTCGAAAAAGGGAGGTTATTAACCATTATCCAAAGGCCTAAAGGAAAAAAGTGGCATGATAAGAAGACAGGGAAGAGACAGAAAAAAAATGTTAAAAGAAAGCATTCGGTAGATCGAACAATCCACTTAACCAGAGAACACTTCGTATTCCTTTGTTTCATTTTACGTATTATATCCTGTATACCTATACTCATCGCTATATAGAAACTCCACGTGGCAGAATGCGCGCGGAATTCTAATAGCAATTAATGGCCGCCGGCTTTAACCCAGGATTTCTACAGGAACACTTGAATCTCTTAAAGCCCATCGTAAACACTCATGCGCTGTCTTTTCCTTTTTCAGAATCAAGAAGGAAATTAAATATTACCAGCCACCTTGAAAATAGAATGCTTTGAGCGGCTCTCCTGTAATTTTAGCGCGGTTCTTCCTCTAGCATTACGCTTTTGTTGGTTAGGTACTGGTATTGAGAGGTACTTGGCGTTGGGCTTATCAAAGGATAACAGAAAATCACCGGAGTACGAAATATGTAGATTATATATATATATATATATATATATTCCGAAATATTCTGAATATACTGAAAATTATAATGTATGTAATTTGTATATTTTTTAAATTTATGTATCATCAGTATACGATTTATATCCGATCAAATTTTTGTTAATCTCGTATGATTCGTATAACATTAGTTTCCCACTACTACCTCGTTATTATATACATAGTAAAGTACTAACTCGTTATAAGCGAATCACAGCGAAACACGTATGATTCATCGCTATCGCTTGTTCGCTTATAACGAGAGGTTTGCGCCATGTTAGGTGCGCCTGATGCACAGAGTTTAAGTGCGGGAAGCTATAAAGCTCATTGTCAGCCAAGTGGAACAGAGGTGAAATTCGTCTAAAATGACTTCGTTTATAACGAGGTACTCCTGTAATTATAACCTGGAAGTAGGCGCATGGGATATTTGAAACGACCGAACTCAATGTTTTTCAAATGGAGCACAAAATCGCGCTACCATTGCCGGGTTAATAATTTTGCATATAATAAATGTTTAATCGTTTCTTCGTTTAAATGTTTATATGGCATATAGATAATATATTGGTTATATATACCCATATAAATGCATACTAATAAATTTCTGAAAATATACTATACGCCGATTATATACATTACAATTAGCGAAAAAAACAATATATATATATATATATATATATATCGTGAATGAATATATGCTCGATTTTATTAATGATTTTGTATGTAAATCGTATATAATCATACCATATATTTTTAGTACATTATTATATTTAAATCTTAAGATTTAAATCATAAATAAAAAGAGGCAGATTCCAAGCCAGGTCGTGGGTTTTTGCAAATATGAATACCTGCACAAGGAAAAAAAGCCTGTACAGAATAGAATATTGTACTATACCTTTGCTACATTCCACACTCAAGGAAATATGAATAAAAGATGAATTCATCTGAGTTCAGTGTTAGGAGGGTTTGCCGAGGGTGGCTACAGCTTAAAGAACGAGAGCGTAGGAAACAGGATGGATCAGAGGGGAAGTAGAGGGAGACGAAGTGTAGATACACGGGAGAACCCGAAAAGGGACGTCAAGAGCCCGCGGGGATAGATAAAGAGATGAAGAAAGGGATGGAGAAATGTAAGAAGAATTGGCATTGGAGGAATAAGGAAGGCGTTAGATGTACTTTGGATATTTCGACATATTGATTTCGTGAAAATTCTGTAGCCAAATGTTTCCTCGCTCGCCCGTAAAACTTGAAGGAATTGCAAAGTTGCAAGTCCTTGCCCAAGTGGAAGTGTGCGGGAAACAGATTGTCTGCGAAATGCAATTTGAAAGTCGATTCCGCGATATGTCGCGATCCGCAAATTCGCACAGCCGTGTCTGTGCAGTCTGCTATTCGCAAGAAGGAATTCAAAATGTGTCGTTCGGAACGCGTCACGTGTCAATACGTATCAATTTCCATCGATGTCTATATCTATATATTAGATATCTGCAACTATACATCTTATATATATGGATGGATATAAATACGCGAATGGCGGCGAATTTTGCAGAAGAAAAGTGAAAGATCGATTGTCACGGAACTTCTACCCTTCGAGGAAAAAAGTGATTAGTCAGTAGCTCGAGCTTGGGGTGATTAATTGTCACAACAGAAAACCGCTACTCATGGACGAAAAGGTCAAAGGTTGAAGTCGCGCAAGTCCAATTTAATCCTTCATTCGCGGATAGGGGGCTACGTTTTTTCAAGTGGGTGCTCGCTTTCTAAGGCATTGGCCGCTCAATTACTCTCTAATGAAATTAAACCTATCTTCCCTCAAGGACACATTCAAAGTCCCACTCGGAGACCTCGAAACGTTTCTCTTTGGAGTTAAAAAAAGGTATATCTATTTCTTATTCTTTTGCTTCGTATACAGACACACGCTTTTCCTTCGTCTTATGCTAAATGGGTCTTTGTATTATTTACTAGGCGCTACGGCTGAGTTGTGATGTCGGTTTCAGAAACAGGAGAGTCGCCTGCACTTGCAAGTATAAGAAGATGGCACGTCGCTGTCACATTATTCTGGTGTATTATTTATAACAATATGTCCTCGATAATAATAGTCATCCGTTTTATGAATATCGTAGGTTATTATTAGGATGGTCTGTGTACTTCTAAAATTAAATATACCTTTAGTACTCATTGATCTGACTAATATCATTATTATTATTGAATTTTATAACTGGAAAATTCCTCGATTAAAATATTGAAAAATATTTTTATCTGTACTTGTTATCAATGCTATTAAGCTACACAGTGTTAGGACTGACGAGCAGACTCGAGCAGCGTATTTCTAAGAAAACAGTAAGCGAGATCAGATATATGGAAGATGATTTTGGAGTATTACCATGATATTCGGGATAAGTTTGTCTTTTTTTTCTCGTATGCGTCTGACGCGCGCGAGATATAATATATATATAATCCAAGGAGCGAGTAAATACAATGGAGAAAGATTTGATCCATGGAAGCTGGTGAGCTGCAAGATTGTTAAGAAACAAAATGGTATGAGAAGATATCCCGTGGGGCCATCTTGGAAAATTAAGTGTTGCCAACCATAATCCCCTTCCTTCAAGACACCTTCCCTTTCTTACGCTCATTGTTTCGCAGGAGAATTTGAAATTTTTATTCCAACAGGGCCGCACAAGAATCATCAGTATCGTAACTCATCCCTGGGGCGAAATACCCGTGAAAAAACAACACCGTCGAGAAGCAATTTAAAGAGAAACCTTTACGATGGGGTCGGAATATGGCATGGACCAGAGAACCTCACTCAGATAACGAATCCTTCCTTATGATAAAAGCTCGATATACCCAGACGACCACCTTCATACAATTTGACCAAGATGGTGTCGATTTTCGAATACGAGAAAGGCCCTCCGAGTAATCGAGTGAATTAAATCAATGCCCTTTGCCTTTCTTTCGAACGAAAGAATGAAAAACTCATCGTCAATTGTAAATATCAGAACACTGCGAATCGGTTCAGGAAATAGAAATCCATAGAATGCGAGCGTAAGGTAGAAAACTTGTTCTAAATACTTTCGATAAGTCCCGTCGAAGAAGACGAAGAAGAAGAAGGATGGCATATCGGGTTTCGAGTACGGTTAGGCAATACTGAAAAGCAATCTCATTCGCGGCTGATGTCAATTTAGAGTAGACCCTCCTCTCGACTCTAAAGCCACGGCACTCTTATTCGATTGATCCAATGAATTAAGTCTACCACTACCAGTTCGAGAGTACCAGTTGGCCTTGCGTGAAAACCAATACCTACCACGAGCGCCGTCACCGGGAAACTTGGAAAGCTTCGTCTCGACGTAGCCTTCCTTATCTTGAATCATCTTAGTATCTATGGTGGATTACTGTAATATTACTGAGAAAGTTTATTTGGCCAATTTAACAGCATCGGGGTGTGAGTGAGAGTGGTCCTTCTGTATTTTCATGATGCCGGGGATTCTTTCCCGGACTTACGTTATCTGAGTGACGGACGTCGGTCCAGTTTCTAGGGACTGGAATGGAGCCTGGCGAGTGACGGCTAAACCTTCTTCTCCGTAGGAAAGGTTAGCGAGAAAAGTTCGTTAGCTCGAGTGAATATACAGAAGAGCTTAGATAGGATGGATAACAGTGGAGATTAAGAGACATTCGGTCTAACCATAATGAACCAAGTGACTCGTTCTACTTACAGTGGTTTGTTAAGATTTCGATAAGATACCAGAATAGCCCAGCCCTCTATAGGGTAAGAGCAGAACGCGAGCACGAGGTCGCACGATGTGTCGCGATGTTAACCTGGGGTGAATTCTCATTCGTGGGATTAAGAATGTAGCGGTGGGAAGGGATGGGTCGTTTCCAATTATGGGCGTGTATGCACGAGGACTACGAAGTACTGCTTGCTTTTGTAATCCTCGCTGCCTCCAATTTAATGGGTCCTCATGAGAGGATCCTCCATAGTCAATGTTAACCGGCCTGTCTCTAATAACATCGATCGACTCGTACGTCTCGCGCACCTCGTAATTTACTGAAGCAAGACACTCCGAACCATAGCAAATTTACTCGCTTCAATGGACGGCGTATACGCTAGGGAGTAGACTACACGCACCAAAAGTCATCACAGCGCTTGGATAACAAACGGCGCCGTAGAAGGTTGCCAGTTCTATATCAGACACGGATAGAAATCATTTGGGAAGGATAGTAATACTGGAATTAATGGAAAGTATATTATTAACTGTGTAGGGAAAAGAGATGGATAGAATACAATCACGTGTAATATTTATATACCAATCGTGAGTGAGTTTATGCTAATTTTGGATATACTAAGTTCAATTAGAAATTTATATACACCGAGGACGACAAAGGCGAATCTTTATGTCATAACATATCTTTGGTTCAAAGATCATCGAAACAATGTATTTTTTATATTTATGCATTTTATTAGTGCGAAATAAGTAAGTGGACATGTGTGGATGAGCAACTGATCAATTAATTATCCCATTTCGGTTTCAACAATTATAGTTATTTTGATATGTATTTTTTATTTTCATATTTATCATTCATATATATATGCCAATTCGGGGAGACTGGTGCCGGTTGAAACGCGAACGAAGTTTGTCTTAATTAATATTGCCGATGAACCTTGCAGAATTTTCTTATGAAATTTTGGTTATTTTTTCTTAAAACAACATTACAGCTGATCAGGCAATTCAAATATATTCGCTACCAACGGATGATGGGTTAAATGGTTTTATTTTATTCGACACTGTTTCAACTGACACTAATCTCTTCTACATGTTCCATTCTAATTCTTAATTTTAATTCTAATTATACATATGACATATAGGATCGATTCGTGCTGGATGCTTTAGACAATCTTATGTAAATTTAATTTTTGATCTCATTGTACACTGTTTATGGTATAGCTTTGATTTTCATGGACAATTGCATACTCGAATTATTTTATTTGTCAGAATTATATTTTGATTACAATAATAATTAATTTTAATAAAAAAGTATTGATACATACGTTTTTTCTAGAAGTCACATTTGCATAAGAGTTCTGCAGTATTTTTTCTAAAGACCGAATGCTATGATGCCATGTATCCCAGTCCGGCTGTACTGTATCGAATACAGCTATTTCAATGTATCAAGTACTTCCAAGCGACGATACTAACTCATTCATATACATATGAATAAATTGTACATAAAATATTGTAGTTTCTCATCCAATTGTATTTTCTATCAATTAGAAATCTATTTACTATCGCTACATATTTTCTCACATGTCAACTTTACACGTTACAACCTATACGAGGTACCTCGTATGGTAGAAATTTGTCTTCGTATCAGGTAGAGAGATTCCTTAAGAAAGTAGAAGTAGACTTTTCTTGTACCTTGGTAAGAACTCAAAGTTATGAGAAGCAGATACCAGGTGTCAGGCATGTCGTCTTATCCAGCCACAGTAGAGTTACAGTGGAATCACGTAACTTTGTGCTGATTGGGGTAAACTCGCGTACCTGGTAACTTTAGCCGAATTCGCGTTGTATACACAGTCGCCATAGCGGATTCACCATTACAGAGATTCAGAGGGATGTTCTCTTCGAGGGATCAGGATTAGACTTGGCCCAGATTACGAGCTCGGTGACTCGGATACTATATTGCGGGGAATTGGTTTCCCGGGACATATTACTCAGATCCTCCTAATTGCGTCCGTGTATTAAAACGGAGTACATAATCAGCTGGTATACTGAAATGGAAATTTCATGAGACAAAAATGAAATCCGAAAGAAATAAAGAAAATTATAGTCGGCAACGTTGCCACGCTATTTGCAAGAGCGACCACATTTCTTGTTCATAATTGCTACGTTAACTACTGGCTGTTTCACGTTACGTTTTTCGGTACTTTAGTTGCGTCTGTCCTCCATTTTCCCGGGCTCGTAAAGTGAAACGAAAGAAATTAATGACGGAAACTTTCAGCTTGTTCTTTGGCTTTGGAAGTACCTACCACCTTCGTACCGTGTAAACGTTGGACAATGAGTATTCCCAAAGCGAGTAACGGTCACGTAGGCAAAACAATCATAACTCAAGTTGACAAGTGTAATGTGACGGAAGTACCGTAAAACAAGGGTCCGTAATCCTAGAATGAGCGAATTCTTTGTTCATCCCTGACAGTGGACGTCGGATGGTTAACGAAGGTAAAATAATGCAGTGGAACTGAAAGCTACAATTGAGATAATTCGTTAAGACATTATTAATAATAAGAAAACACAATTTACGGCTTTCACGATTTAAAAAAAGTCTAAGTAGAAGTAAAAGTATACAAATCGTTCATAACATTGGCGTAATATAGTATTGAGCACTGACTTATATTCAACATGAAATATTCATACCATCCATAAATCGCAAGTTATCGGTTCTTTTAGTTTTTTTACCAAATTTTCTCCCGACTACGCAATAAGTTTTACATTGTCTTACGATGAGTCCGCATTGAGTAAATGTACGATCCACGACTAAAATATTTTATGAAAACAGGGTAATGGCGGTTATTTACGAAATTACGAAAAGAAGTTTTATAAATAAAGTGTTCGTGGTTAGGAATCAGCATAGTCAATATAATTTTGGGGAAAATACTTTGTTTTATTAAATTATCAAAAACTCTGCACCTGGCGCCATAGCTAAATAAATTAAGTTTTTAGAGCTAAGTGAACTGCAGGATCAATATACATTTTTTGTTTCCTCTAATTATATAAAAAATAGACTGACCCAGCTTTGTTCCATTTTCCCCTAATGGTGGTCTTTTCATGATGCATTAAACTCGCGGACGGCTTATACGTTTTAACAATGTATCGTTAATTTTTCAGATTTTGCAGACTTTTCCTAGACGTATGAGAGAAATATATAGATATAACACTCATGATATTCTCTATGTTAAAAAGGATAATTATTATGTGGCCAGACTCACATTTCATTTATGCATGATTCTATGTTGCAGATTACGTGGATACGTCGTCGAGACAGGCAATTGTTAACGGTCGGTGCTGCCACCCACTCAGTCGACACAAGGTTCATGATTCGACCTTCCAGCTCTGATTGGACTTTGCTGATTCGTGCAGTAACTCTTGAAGATGCAGGACTTTACGAATGCCAGGTATAATTTTGAGAAGATCAAAGAAAAACCTAAACGTGTATTCCAGACACGTTCAAAGCTCACCGCTATTACGTATTGCATGGCAATTCAAAATATATCTGACCTGATTTCATGTGACCTGTAATGGCAGGTTTTGAAAAAGAACGAGAGTTGCCGTCATTTTAAATTCAGCTGTTTCGGGTAATTAAGGTTGACATATTGAGGTCCGCGCCTGTATAGAATAAACTGAGAAGGTCAATTCTCGAGAAATGTCAATTTCGTTGGGCTTGTAACATTCCGAGGGTATATTGACAGTAGCCGCAGATTCACCTCAGTCTATTCGTATTCAACGCGGCCGATTACCTAAAGGTCAGTTTGCAATTTAGACCATAATACATGGCTATGTTCGCATAATTTACACGTTCACTAAATTTCAAGCGGCCAGCAAACAATGGCTGGTCTATGTTCTACGACACGTAGGAACAGCATAAACGAATAACGTGCGCTCTGGTATAATGCAAAATTATGTATAGAGCTACATACGTGTATTTCATAATTTCAGGTAGCCACGCATCCTGTCCAGCAATATTTCGCACGTTTGAGAATCACACAAGCGTACTCGGTCATCCCTGGAGCACCGGATTTGCACGTGAAACAAGGCTCGAGTCTTCGGTTGGAGTGTCAGTTGATGGCAGCAACGGAACCGCCGGTTTACGTATTCTGGTATCGTCAGGGCCGTATGATAAACTACGACATCGAACCAGGTGTCAAGGTAGAACCGACTAAGACCGGCTCGATTCTCGTGGTCGAGAAAACGAAACCAAGCCATGGAGGAAATTACACGTGTGCCCCGAGCAATGCGAAGCACGCATGCGTGATGGTCCACGTGATTGAAGGTAAGCAAAGTCTTAGAAAAAGATTAAGAAAACTTGAGTCTAGTGGTTTTTCTGAAAAAAAAAATATTCATATAGTTTATCATCGTCAATAGTATTGTCATCTCACTTTGAGATATATTACATTACATAATAAATAGAACACGATAAACTCGTACAGTTTGACGCATTCATTCCTACGCTTAAAGCTTTTAGCTTGGAGGTTAGATTTTTATATTATTCAGCACAAAATAGGTTAGCAAGGGTCCTATGTCTTGGATAACGGTAGTACCTTTGTTATCCTCTTCAAAAATATCGTCTCAGATCTTCAAAGGGAATATTTTATTTTTCTTATTCTCCCGCTATCGGAGTTCACGTCTTCCGTCAAATCTTAATAAATAGAATTCACAATATTACTTCTGTTTTCAGAAGAGGAGAAACCAGCAGCGATGCACGGCGGAGACAGGAGGAATTTGAGTCCTGCAATTTTAGCCAGCAACTTTCTCATCTCTTTACTGGCCGCCGTCAGCTGGAGGATACCAAGTTTTACGAGCCTCTACCCGACGTGAAGCGAGGGAAGAAGTTTTACTGGGTCGAGGTCTTGGAGAGAAGCTATCCCTTGGGACAAAGACGGGGACGTACCAAACGGTACGGAGAACCGCTCCGAATCCTTTTACTTATCCTGTAGATTACGGGCTCGCACGATGCTCATCGACACTCGATCGCAAGGATGTCACCCTGAGCGTTCGATCTACATCCTCGCCGATCGACATCCGAGAGTTCAGAAATGAAACAACAGAGTATATCTTTATTTTTCACGAGTAGTAGAGTCCGAATTAATAAAGCCAATAACAAGAATAGAAAATGCGTTATGGTGAAATAGGAAGGCGATTGCGTAGGGAATTTCTTCCCTCGAAATGAACATTCAGATTCGATTATAATATAGCAGCGATATATTTATAATCTATCTATACATAACTATAGTCTGTCTTTTACGCATCGATCTTCGAGGGAAGGAATTCCTCTGTTGATGTGAAAGTATCTTTTTCCATAATGAGAATAAGATACTGTCATAAATTCTAAGCAAGCAGATCGAGTGACGATGATCTTCGTCACAGCATAACGTTCTCCCATACGTAAATGAGCAATTATTGTCCTTTTTACGTAAATGGATTTCAAACCCTAGTCGTACTATTCTATTAACGATAATAATATTGCGGTTCTTACCGATCATACACTGTACCACTATGTGTAGACGTATTTTCTTCGACGTATTTATTGTGCAGCCCATAATTTACGAATAAGACCACGGTTACTTCCTGAATGCGATGATGTTTGATGTTTAAGGAATGTTTTTCTTACTAATGTACGCACGTCGATCCCAAAATAGATACGTTTCCTCATTAAGATCCAACATAAACTCAGTGCGTTAATCGTGTGAGATGGTAAGACTTTAATAACATTATACTGTATAAGACCATGTGCTCATCGACATTATCTATCCTCGATAAATGGAATCAATGTAAATAACAGACTTATGATAACTCAAAATAAATCTAACGTAAATATATGTACGTTATTCTATTTATTTGCAGAATATCCCCGGTGTCATTGTGATCCCAGAATCGTGACTTAGACATTTTTGTTCTATGAAAGAAGAAGCTTCGAAGAGACGTTTATTACGTTCAGCACCTAAGCCTGATATGATTTTGCTATTTTTCTTGAATCCTGCACAGCCGACGACGAGATGAAAATATAATTATAGATAAATGGTTCAGTGACGAAACTGTTTATTGTTTAAACAAGGGTAATTGCAAGGGGCAGAACTCAAAAAAGAAGCGGAATTTCTTCAATCTCCGAAACCTACCTCATTCTCTGGAAAGTAGACATTGCGGTCGCTATTTGAAAAGTTGAAAGCAACTCAAACAGGAAAGTGGGAAAGATTGAAACGACGGCGAATAATGGTAAAAGCTGAAGGGCTATAGGAAGAACTCTCAAAATCGGTCAATGCTTCTCCAGGTATAACGAAGGCGGAAGTTTGCAAAGTGGCGGAAGAGACTCCCATCCGGTAAAGTATACATATAAATATACCCATTCTAAGAAGAAATATTCAGGTTTTGGCTGAAATTGAAATCGTCAAAAGTCGACGTTTTGTCTTGAGTTTGCGTAATAAAAAGAACGTTTACGCGGCAATCGGGATTCAAGGCTTACCATGTATAGCAGTACATTCCCTGATCAGATAAGTTTATCCATAGGCGTATGGCAGCTACGACCTATACAGGGTAGGTAACTACATAACCGTATAGGCAGTTGGGTCCCATCGCGTCGAGGCACGACGCGTCTCCTTTTATTTTTCGTCTGCTCGGAAAACTTTTACGATAAAAGCCCGAAACTCTTTTACGGTTGGTAAATTGAAACACGAGTGAAATAAAGTGATATATCGGCTACCCTCGCTATTTCCTGATTCTCAGTAAGGATAGGTATCCGTATTTGTATACCTTATACCTGTACAAATTTTCAAGCACCTCGTACATAGAGCACGAAATCGCAGTAACGATTTTAAAGCGGTCCTTCTTACTCTCCTGCACATTTTCGATTTCATCTCACCACTGCCGTAGACGGCCTACGCTTACCAGGGCGACAGGGTTTTCTCTTGCTAAACTAATCCGCGTTACTTCGGATGGAATCCGCCATAAATTTTCCGAAACGTTCTCAGAGAGCAGTAGGTACTACGTAGGTAACGAGCAAACAAGGCAGACCCTCCGTTACGCTGGTTCCACGCGACAACCTGCGACGATACGTCGAGGCTCGAGCACATGCAAGATATATTGCGATAACGGTTATTTTCCTCTGCGTGACGGTAGTTGTGGGGAAAAAATGGGTTTACACGGTTCTCGTGGCGCTATTTCAAACCAACCGGACTAGGTACAAGAACGTACTCAAAAGAGTGCGCCTGTAAAAAGGAAGCCGGAAGCAGATGTAAAAAAGACCTAGAAAGGGGAAGCATTGGTGGTTTGCGTAACATCCAATAGGTATGTATACGTACAGCAACCAACACTGCAAACTATGCACGTAGAAATGTATGGTTCGTGTAAATACCTGAGTTTCTCCACTGTGAAAATGCGTAGACGTATTTACAGGTGGATATCATGACCAGCATTAATATGCGTTTCTTGTTAGTTGACCTTATGTTTGATCTAACATATTAATATCGCCAAGTATACTTATTAAATAGGAGCCTTCGGTAATGGACTACGTACTCGTAAAAAATCTGCACACACATTTTATGCGGTTGTACGACGCACGTACCTAGGGGTGTATACGATGGGTGAAATGCTCAGGCAGATATATGACACACAGGGTCTCAGTATTGAAGGAACGACCAAGCCTTCATAATGGGTAAAATAGTAGATAGGGTTAAACTCTCACACAACGAGTTGTCGATCATGTTATTTTAGTCAGCACGATCTCCAAAATTAATATTATCATATATAATTAATAACTGTTTTAACGTCTCATTAAGAATCCTTCCGAGCGAGGTAGACATGTACTCATAAGGTTAAACGAAAGTCTAGTCTTGACGCTGAAAAAACTGACGTTATTATATTTTCTGTGCGAATATTTCTGAATAGGTGTGCGATGTGCAATTTCAAGGTGTTGGAATTGCTCCGGAAACGACTGTCCTGTGAACTTACGAACCTCAGCAGTGCCCTAAGGAGCTTCCGCTGAGCTTTCACTTTTGCGAAGCCTAGCCGACTATCGAGTTAGTTTTATGCCCGGTACCGCCCTCTATAATGTAGTTTATCATTCCCTTGTGGACTCTTACGCTAAAAGCTAGTCGCGGTGCGCCACGTGGCCACTTCGACGACAGCCAATGTGTGCGGGTGTAATCAACGTTTATCGTTGACACCCGCGTTATTCGCATAAACATTGTATGTTTTTACCTATAACCGCACTTTGTACAACGTACCTAGATATTCTATTACGTAATGGACTGGAATTGACTAGACAAATTCTCAAACCACGAGGCTTAAGCCATCATAGCGGAAAGCCCTGGGATTCCATGTTCGCTTATTTCTTTGTCGGATAGAGCGATGTGATAATAAGAAGGAAGATAATGGGGAGAAAACAGTAAAGAGAGAGTGAGAAGGAAGGAGCGGATTCTCGGGTAGAAATTTGTCCGAGCGTTCAATATTCAAGTAGGATCCCGTATGAGCATTTTTAGTGCACACCTAACAAGGGCTTGCCTGATCATAACTTGTGTAGGGTCTGATGAGGATAACTTTTTTGTATCTTAACATGTTATGTTGACTTGCCTACTTTGAGTTCAACTTGAACCTAGTTTAAACTTAGCTTATCACCCAAAACAGTCTCATGTAGGCTTGCTCAATCGTAGCCCAACCTGAGCGTAGTTTAAATTTAGTTTATCGTCCAAGATATCCTAGTGAAAATATATCTAGCTATTCCTTGATTTTATACGCGTAAACCCGATATCAGGAAACTCCCTAACCGCGAATTGACATGGCATTTCTGTTTGTTTTATAATTATGGGCGCAGCCTGTTTTCAAGTAGCATGTCATTACTATGAACTAGGGATTCCCTATCAGGTCCATAACAACAAGAACAGCAACAGCAGCAATAGCAACAACAGCAACAACAATATTGTCTTTATTATCAAGATGTTACAGGCAAAGAGCGAGAATCAAGTGCATACGAAACTGCTTTTCATTCTGACCCCCACATAACATAGTCAGATCTGTCTTTATTCTAACTTACGTGTAACATTTGATTTTTTAACAATTTTTCAACATTTTTCTTAAACAAATGTGGAAGAAGTTCCTTAATTTCATTAATAAATTAATTACGCAGAAGAAGAAGTATATGCAGAAGTCATCAATAAATTCCTAATCCTCGCCTGTATTGACGGTATCACATAACATTTGCATTTGATGGTGAAAAATTCAGTTACATAATCCTGTATATATAATAATATTTCTGTTCTACAAATTTGATAAATCATGAGATTCGTGCACATATGTTGCACGAATCTCAGCTTCATATTTATTCATCCCTTCATAGTAAGTCTAACCAAAGCCCTATCAGAATCGCTAACAATCAATTCGTAACTAAAGAATATCCCTCAAATGTATATGGGGTAGATGTACCATATTTGGTTACACTTGTCAAAGCTTTTACTCATTTCTGGTAATATTAGGCTATTGAATTATTCAATTAATTACGAAAGTATTAGTTGGAATATTTCTGAAAAAAATCTTAAACGACATTTTTTAATACTTAATACATTCTTGACCGGAGACGTATCGACACGTCTCTTGTTACGCAAATGTTATTGACCGGAAATGTATTCAGACGTGTTTAAAGTGGCTTGTACAAAAAATAGCCGATCACAGGAGTGACTTTCTGCATAAATCTCCCGGGTAACAATCTGTTAATAATTTAAAAATTGATTTATGTCGATTAAACCATCTTCATCCATCTTGTGGCTAATGCCTTCGTTTATACGTAATAAACAGGGCCAAAAATGGATTCATTAGATGGCCATACACTGAACTAAGGTGACTAAAAATGGTACATCTACCCTGTCAGAATAATAATTTTAGGTAGCACGCTTTACGAGTATGTTAGTGAAACGATTACCTACATTAAGCTTTTTGAACACCATTGAATCTAATTACGACGTGTTCGACAGTCGTTGGTTGTGGTTTTGGGTATAAATACAAAACTCGTAAATATTAATCTTATGAAAAATATATATATAGTTGCCTAAATTGAGTTCAACTTGTGCCAAAAGTCGTAACGTTTCATCCAGTAGAGATTCAATTATATCGCTTACTTGATTTTCTTGAATCCTAACGTTTATTATAAGAATATTATTTATATTTCTAACCTACTAGAAATATATTGGGCAAAATATAGGCAACCTAACCTCACTTGGACTGAAATACAATTATGGTAAATAAACTTGGCCCTGATTTATTTCCAGAAAAATTTTCCAATGGCTGATGTCAGATAAAAAAAAACAGGAAAAGCGTAAGGGTTGAGAATGGGAAAGCGAGGGTAGAGCATGGATGCGTATATACCCAGAGGTTGATACTTGAAAGGGATTACAATAGATGGTAGTAGCGACGATCTCCTCCTCTCGGAACGAAACGGACCTTATTAGATGAAATTCATCCCGCATAGATCCCAACCGTAGCGACCCCCATATCCCTCGACCGTCGGTATTACGAAAAGTTATAGACGATGCTAGAGCACAGTGTATTTTGTGGAGCAGCAAGTATCCGTAGAATGGCGATTGCAGGCTCGATAGTAAATAGCAAACCGTTCTTTGGAATTGGGAGCTTGGGTCGAATCTGCAGACATATTTGTTCCGGGAGTAGCATGCGACACGGTTGCGCTTTATAGTGAAAGATGCTACTCGTTACTCTCGGCTAGCTTCGCCTTAGAAAATGGTACAGCGTACTCACCGTAAGTCCTAAGGCCGCAATGTCTTAGCTTTGCTGAGAAACTTTCGTCATCTACGACAACCGACGGAAATGGACTCGTTAAATACGATATTTACTCTGTTCCATTCGAACCTGAAAAACTTTTTCCCATTATCGTTCCTTTTATATCCACCATTAAGTGCGAGAATTTGAACCCTTGGTTAAGAAGCATTGGTGCCATATTCGGAGTGGATCTAATATTGAACAATAATTGTTAGGGTTTATTATCACAGTAGCCACGTAAATATCCAGCAATGACCGTGCTAAGAACAGTCAAAGAATATAAGACTCAATTATGACATAAGTGGGTAGTGGTTGCCAGCGTGAGGTCAACCTCCGTTAGGGTCACTTTCCTTGTAACTATAGGGACTGTACTACCAAGCTAGTCAGCCGCTAAAATCGGAAGTAATTCCATGGGTCGCAAGTCGTATTAATTCTGTTTACCGTAATGTTATTGCATCGTAAAACCAAGAAGAGTCATTCAGTAGGTACTCGTATCTGTTCGCTCGACCAATCACGGTAGTGCCAATACTTGTCTTTTCCACCGTTCACAGGAAAATTGTACGAATACACAGGAGACCACTCTCGCGTTGGTCTCAATAGTCTGAGTCTGAGGAGAAAAATAAATATGCCGAGGATTCACCTGAAAGTCATCGTGCCACTATTTCACTCTCTGGTCCATTTCGATCAAGCGTCGCGACGCCAAAACAGAAAGGTAACGGAACGGCATTCGTCATAGTATAACCTTCTCTACCCTTTAGGCAGTGCCATTATAAGAAGATGGTTCAGATTATTTATCTAATACCTCGTGGCCTAAGGGAATAGTTCTTTCTCTTTTGGTTTTTATTACCACCATCTACGTTGGTCCATGCTGCTCTGTTTTTCCCGAGCAATGCAGCATCCGCCTCCATTTAGACTTAAGTGAAAAGCAACTTACTTCCAGGAGCTCGCTTGGAGCTTGGAACAAGCTTGTTGCGGGTAGATATAGCCAAGAGTCTAAATGTACTTTTACAGACAGGAAAGCGCCAAGTTGAAAGTCAAAAAGATATGAGGATGAGAAGGGAAAAAAGGGTAAGGCAATTCACGAGAGAAGGGTGTTTCTTTCAGCTAGGGATGCTTCCCAGTAGCCACAGGGCGAACGAACAACTCGAATTCGAAGATAGGTAAGTTAGTAGCTACTCTCGCAGACTATGGATTGCGGAACGCGTTTGCACGATCACGAAGGATGCCGCCGCAGAACTTTCTTTCGCCCTTATTTAATTATCTCCTGGAGTGGTGCAGAGAGGAGAGAAAAAATGTTGGCGTGCTCGTGCTCGAAATGCCGGACTCTCGGAATGACTCGTACGTGACTATGTTGGTAATTTTGAAATTGTCTCAAGGTAAAAGAACGCCTAAGCGAAAAGTCCTCGCACTTCCGAAACCAGTTCAAGAAACGAAAATCACCAAGGACGTCGTAATTATTGCGGTGGCGTTTCCGTGGCAAAAAGTTTTCACTGCCTTAGTGAATTGAAACGTATTTACATTGAGATTAAATATATATAATTTATATATAAAATATAAATATCTATAAGAAGGAACAAAATTATGAATCATCACATTCCAATGCTACGGTGGTAAATTCCAATATTTATGGTAGTTTTGAATACAACATTTTATATAGATAGAAAATATGCTCTACTGAATCCCTAACTACTAATTTCACATTCCTATACATTACGTATGTATAGAATTTAATATTTATTTTCTTACAATCTGCACAATTTCTTCAATTTCACTGGCGACAAAGCTTCACAGTGATGATTGTGAACACAGTGAATTTTTGTATATTAAAAACAAAAGAAACTCTATTCTCTCAGTGTAAATTATATGTATACAATCGTTATATAAATTACATATAATTAATATATTTTATATGTATAATCTTTACACCTGGGTGACTACGGGATTGAATTGCGAAGTAATACCCTCATGAAATGTCTCGAAGGCTCAGCTATCTTTTTCAATAACTTATTGACCTGGAGCTAGAATTCTCTAGTGGTAACCTCAACATCGTCCTACGTTCCGCGGGACTGCGAATCAGCACGCAGAAGTGGCACAGCTTGAAGTAGCACGTTTAATATTCATGATATCTCAGCGCAAAGTGGGCTTCCTTAGGTAATATAAATGATAATTGTGCTTTATTGCCGTTCCCAAGCTCCGACTACAGCGTCGCGTCGCATTCCGTGACGTTAATGATCGCCAGACTTCCTTATAATAACGTGAATTCTACTTGCATTTTGGATAAAATATAGGCTATTATTGCCTGTCAATACTTTCAATAGGTCAAGTATTGAAACGGAAAACATAAAATGTTTCGATATAATACTCAATTAATATTAACTATATTTAACCTTGATGAAATCTATTCATTAGAACAGAGTGCCTCGTTAAATATAAATAGCATAAATATAAAAGAGCTCGAAATGGTACATGGCCCTGATATATATTAAATCGTTATCCTGACCAAGTTCCGTCTAATGATGTGTATTTTTAATATTCGTTACTGCGGCAGACTATCCTCCACGTAGGCATGAGCGTCGAGAGATCCTCGAAATAACTACATCCTTGCACATATATATATATATATATATATATATATATATATTGAGTTGAAGAATTTGAGGCATTGAGCTTTGTTTGAGCAATAATGTCTTATTACCAACACACTACCAAAATGTCACTTCGCCCAGACGTACCCAATTTACCCTCACATATCTTCGACCCCAGGTCAGACATATTTAATTAATACTTTATGCCACCGTGCCTCATTACATCCTATCTTCGTGACCCGAATACCAATCGAAAAGAAGGAAGTGTCTGATATTTAAATGATAATCTAGAAAAGCCTATTATCACTTACAATCACTATACCTTCTTCAAAAAAGTGCGTTCAAGTCCCACCCAAACGTGGCGGCAGCCTGTCGGCGAAACTGTTCGTTAAATAATACCTTCCAATTTTACTAAAGTTAATCCCAGAGGATCATATCGTATTACCTCCCCAAGCTTAAGCGAGAACCCTGGCTGGTCGTGGTGGTGTCTGAACGCTGGACGGTGGTGGAACCAGAGAATTCCAGAAGAGCCTCACAGATTACGTACGTGATTGTACGACAGTGACGTCACCTAACCATTGTTCTAACGGTAATATACGAGCAGGCATAATCCTCAAATTACGTTCCCGCAACGCGGTGCTTCCGTCCGTCAGAACGTCCGCTGGTTCGTTCGATGGTTCACCGGTTCGCTGGTCCGTCCGTTCATCCGTCCGTACGATAATAGTTTCCTGCATAATAGTTTACTAATGACCCCTCCATTATCGTACATCGTACACCAATGGATTTACGGTGTTCTGGATCCGTGGTGCTATGTGATCGATGCTAGCTAGTGTCGTTCCCGCGGCTATGCTACTCGTTTCCAACGTAACGCTACGCTCATAATATCGTTTGCCAGTACCCAACTCCATTACGTATTAATGATCTCTCTTCGGAGGGCCAATTCAATATAAAGAGTCCTCGAAGGTAACCATGGATACTGTGCAAATATGAAAAATCTCAGTTCTCTGTAAGAGTACAAAAAATTGTAATGCGAAGTTGACATATCGATCTTTCAGTTAGACGCTGTCGTGCTGTGCTGACAACATAATCAAGAGCTTAAACTGTAGCTATTTCTACGATAAAAATATACCAACGTTTTGGAAAAGCCATTAGCTAAGCTTTCACATCGTGTCACATGGTTCGTATCAATGGTTTTCCTATTGACGTTACTACTGTTCTGTATTTATATATATCTATATTAGTAATACTTACTGATCTATAAGAAGAAAGTTTACGTCCTCCTGTCTGCGTGTCTGTTCGAGGTAATCTCCGAAAGAAGTGAACTGATTTTAATGAAAGTTCGACTAATGGGATCCTGGACGTGTCATGTGATATCATAATAAGTAACCAGAGGACTGAGCAGGAATAAACAATGTGAGACAAGTCGGTGAATGTTGCTCACCTCCCGTATACTTAAAATATAATGAAGCCTTAGCGTAACGAAAACAAAAATAAAATCAGGCGTCCAAATTTAACCCCGGGCGAAACCGGGTGACATTGATGTCAAAAATGAGGTGTCTGTATAACGCAGTCTTTTAACCTTTTAACTCAAAAACTGCTAGACCGATTACCATTAATTATTTTCTATACGATTCGTCGTATCCCTGGAACGGTTTATAGCTATTAAGTATCACCGTACGTTAATGTACCCTTGATAATCATCAAGGGACCGAGAGGAAGATAAAATGTAAGCGCTTCGTATATCACGAGTCGGCGGCTACAGGCGGCCGGTATGCCCGTAGTAAAATTTCGCATTGCCAATTTTCCTTTTGCCAAAGGTAATCAATGGTCTTTCATTGATTTCTATCGGTTTACTACACATTTTGGCATAAAGGGATTGGCAATACGAATTTTCGCTAAGGGTAGACAGCTGGGGTGGTTGAATTTTTGGCAGTATGTTCACTATTAACTCGTAAATTCTTTGACCGAGCTGAACCAAAATTGTGGATAGTCACTCTCTAGACCCTAAGGAAAATATAGGCTGCCATTAAATTTGGACACCTCATCCTCTCTTCCTGACAACAGGGAGTATAGTATAGATATATATAGAGATAGTGTAAACAACAAGTATTATGTACTACAAGTCCAAGTCTGTAGCTTTCCGTGTTATTCCCTATCTTTTCTATGGTAGTCACTTTTTACACACGTTCAAGTGCGTTGTTATTCCCACCTATTTTAACGTAAAAACTACACATTTGTAAGTACGTAAAAAGTGACTACCATAGAAAAGATAGGGAATAACACACTTTGTTACACGCTTGGATTTACAGTGCATATATATGTATTTGATTAGGCAGTCAGTACTTGGTTGAAACAGAAAAACTAGTATCACATCGAGTGGGACAGACAGAGAGAATACAGTTAATTCGGAGACAGAGTCATGTCACGTGACGTGTGAAGGTTTGCAAGATAAAGGTGGTTGCAGAGGAAGCTGTATCGAAGCTCCTCACTTGCCGTCAGCAACTGCAGGGCTGTAATACTGCAAGCATGCAAGCTCTGAAGTTGTGTGGAAGCTTTATGGGCGTAGATGGGTAAAGGGTGGAGGGTGCAGTAGTGTGTACGAAAGGATGGGTTAGGGGGTAGGCAAGAAGTAGTAACTTTGAAACTACGCGACTAGCATTTACAACCTCATCCTTGATTCCTCCTCGTAAACGTAGAAATCGTGTTGGATGGCTGGAGGGCTGGCTGGCTGCTTGGCTGGCGAACTGGCTGACTAGTTGGCCTCACGTACTTTCAACTAGACACACGCGTGAACGGTCGTTAGCTCAGTTGCGATTCTCTCGAGCTTTTGAGTATTTCGAGCTTGTATCCAGAACGTAGCATTACTGAAATCGTCGCCAATGGTTAAAGTTGCCAAAGTATGGTTTAATTATAGTAGAAGCTTGTGTAGAGTTTAATTCACGTATTGCATAAAGTTTTTATATATACATACATACATACATACATACGTCGATCATCGTGTTGGCATAGGTACGGTGCAATTATTTCTAGGATAAACATACCTCATCCGGGATAAAGTTCTAAGACCTATGACCCTGTGACCTAAAACTTAAAGGTTACTTGATGCTTAAACAAACGCAAGACTCCTACGGATATTAGATAAGCTCTGCTTCTCTAAGGTAATTGTTTTATTTAGGTATCAGTTTGATGTTACCCCATGTCGGTAAAAATTCTGTGATAATTACAGAGATTATAAATATAGAAAACGTATCGTTTTTAATGTTGATTAATTGATTATTAGAATGGAAATTATTCTTAGGGCCTCTTTGTGTATTATGTGTCTATTCTACCTTACCAACGGTGGTGGCTTCTACTGCTACAGACTGGTAAAGAGGGGACGGAGCAAATATATCGATCGCAGTGGTCTTGTTATCCTGTTCCGTTATCCTTGAGGATTCTATAAGGTTCTGACTTGTATGATAAGGTATCGATGATTTTATTATTAGCTACTAATGGTCGTACAGTTTTCAAGCTAAGTTTCTACGGTCTGATATTACCGTTTACTGAAAAGGTACATAGACTGGACATCTTATGGAATACGGTGACACGCGAGCCTGGGCTTCGCAGACAGTTACAAATGGACTTTGGTCATTGAAATGGTAGATATAGATATACATTTTATATATCAGAATCACGAGGCATGGAATATACGGGCATGTCTAGTCTATTTATATTCAGTCAAATATATTATTCCAGAAACCATCATTAACTTCGTACGATAACTTTAACTAAAATTTGTTCAAATTATTAGATTCGCTATTCAAATGTCGATAGTAAAATATTTAAAAATCACGTTTACTAAATGGTAAAAATGTCTAAGATTTCTTTCTTTACTATAATATAATTGACTATATTCAAGATTGGTTCAATAACTATAAATCACAGGGTAAAGCTATGGGTAGTCAAATCTAGATCCGTAACGGATATGGAGCTGGTTATACGTTACATCACTGCATTGCTTTCTAAAGGTTGCACAACTTTGGGAATATTTCATAACCCTGCACATTCCTAGGTTCCTATAATATTACAGCTGTACCGAAATTACCATATTCATGTATTAAAAGCATATACACTCCGCTCTTCCAAACAACAAATATTTCAAAGTCAAATGAGAATTTGAGGAAGAGGTTGGCGATCAGCAGTGTTGTATAAATAGCTAAGCCGAAGATTTAATTAAAGTTTTCTCAGCGGAAAAAGTTCCTCCGCATCCAGACTCAAAATCGTTGGCCGATCTCATCTCGCGGGTTGGAAATCCTCTTTCATTTAAGAGGGGAAAATGTATTTTATTGCAGGCATATTGAAAGGGTGGTCCGCAGTGCTTCCCTTATATTTCCGCCCTACCTGTTATACCAGTTCTTGAGATTTTCGCACCCTCGCGATCTAATTCTAGATTAAAGAAACCTTGCAAGAATTCTCATTCACTCGCGTAAAAGTCGAAATGATTACCACCTGCCAATGTACACAGTGGCGTTGAGGAGCTTTGAAAAATTCATACGTAAAATTTAACATCCCGTTTAATTCCGTTCAGCTTCGTGGAAAATGTCCGTCTATCGTCTCACGGTAAGTTCTATAAAGGTACGATTGGCTGTTATGTAATTAATTGAATCATGTTACGAAACGGTACGAGGATTGGTTACTTGAGCCTCTCTGTGGCCATATAAAGCTTACTAATATTCATGGTTATCGATAAATCGCGAAATTGTTGATATTTTGAAACGAGCGTTTACCCCATTTGCTGTAACGTCCTAAAGGATTATATATTAAAAATACAATAGAGACCAGGTGGCTGGTTGTGTACGCAGCTTTGGTTCGTCAACTCTTCTCTGAAGGATTAGCCTTTGCGATTAGCTTCGGTTTGCTGCTGATGTTGCCTGGTGCGTTTAGCAGCATGAACGATCGCTCGGATATGTGGCATTGGATTGACGTCGATGTACCAAACACCCCCCGAGGTGACATTAGGGCGCGCTTCGATTACACCCCAGTGAAGCAATATCCCGGCCACATTGGATCAGCATGCAGGAAGAGCGTGAGCCAGAGCTGCGAGTATGAAGAATCGATAAAGTGGCTGATCTATACGAGCCACTGGATTATATAAAGAGCGGATAAGAATGCTGCTTGGTAAGAAGGGACGGAGGTGGGCCTACAGCTCGTAAATTTCAAATCGTAAATTTGAAGATGAGCTCAGTCCTAAAAGAATCGTCCAGGTTCGAGCATGACAGAAGCTGCGAAAATTTATCCTACTTTCCTTAACTTAGTTAGATCGTAATGTCGCTTCTTGGAGGCAAAACTACTGACATCGCCACTCACTTTTGCACTGATGTTGATGGATGATTCGGAAGACGTGGCAGATTTTCTGAATAAAAGCTAAAAAAGGGCGCCAGTAGCAAATATCGTTCGACTTGACTTTAGATCGATTAAGGATGCTCGTGTCAGGCGATTGGCAGCTGGTTGGCCTTGTAAAAGCACATAAATGAGCATTAGCGAGTCGCACACGTTAGACTCTGTAGATTGCATGGTTGTGTCGATATTGCGTAGAGCTCAGTTCTCATCCTTCGTACGATAAATAGAAAATGGGAATATAGGGGTCGAACCTCTCGTAAACGAAAAGTTCTATCTGGACCGCTATAAATATTGAAGGTACATATATCTCTACAAGAAATAAGGGATTCGTTCTGTTGCAGAGATACACAGCTCAACGGAATGGAATAGAAGCGACCAGGAGCTTTGGAAACTCTTAATGAATTTTGTGAATCGACATTCTAAAGTGATTTGCGTGAAACTTCTTTATTTGAATTAACCATCGAATCGAGCGTTGGTCGTGAAATCGACGTTGGCTGATCGTCTGGGGTGCAAAATCGTTAAACTCAGCCCGGGTATATCGGGTGTGAAGATTCGAACATTCGACTGAAACTCTTAATGAAATTGTGCATTCTCATCCTCTCCACGAAATACAGAATCAGAAAATGCTTTCTTCGAGGAAATATCGATAATAGATTCACACCGGAGATGACGATGAATCTTCCTCGGGTAAGAACATCGTGGAACGTTTTTTTATTTCCATTTGCGTTGGAACGTAAACGAGTACAGGTAGCATCTAAAGACTTGTAAGATGCTAGATTAGAATTTACATTTGCTCTTTGTACGCCAGTCTAGGTAGGTCGAAGCATTGGTTCCCACACAGAAATACTTATTTATGAAAAAATATATATAAATATAGATCAATGTAAAACGTATAACTATAAATCTGTTTTACCTATATTTCTTATATATGAAAAACAGCAAAAAGTGACATAGACAAATATATGCAATTGTATATCTTGTATATATTTTCATATATAAATGTTTCCATGGGTGTAAGCAAGAACGTTCACGTGTATCTACTCACAGTTGCCTGAGCGCTTTTAAAACTTTACGAAAGCCTCGCGGAACGTCGATGCTATAACAGATATTTTGCACGCTGTAAATCAGGGGAAAAGCTGAGGTGGCCAAGTGCCAATTTGAAGGGAGCGAAACGATAAAAATGTATCGAGAAAGCGATTAAAATAAAAAGAAGCAATAGAAACCGAAATTGGATAATATATATAACGAGTAAAAAGATTTTAATCGAATGATATATGGATATACAGTAGCGTACCTATAGGCGTACTTGTGATGACCAATATAAATGCCAGGATGATGGGACGTTCCCGTAATTTAAAGCGTCAATCCCGTCCTATAAATTACGAGAACCCCAAAACGGCAGAACCCTCCAACATAGGAACATTTTCGTTCGCGAAAATACGAAGTCGTTAATTACCCAAGCATCGATATGATCTCGAGCCCACATTTAGGATTTTAGAGAGACTAATAAGAGGTGTCTGCTTCGCTGACATTATTCTTGCCAGAAAGAGATTTTCGTATAGGAATCTTCCCTCTGCTTGAAAGCTCGGACGCTTGCAAGGAAAATATGGAAGGCGCGAATAGTCCGAAACCGCTTTTATGCGATTAGCGCGTACTTGGTTCAAAAGCGATATACCTATATCCACCGCAAAGGCGGATAATCTTAGATAAACTTGAGCTGTATGTTTCTTCGAAGATTAGCGATTGTCTACGTGGAGACCGAACCAAGCTTGAATTAATTTAGAGACGCTTGGTTCGTGGAATTTAAATCCCACCCTAAGATTCTAAAGGTATAACTGATGCTGTAAAAAGAAAAAAAAAAGATCTTAACAGTGCTAGTATGCAGTTCTAAATTTTGTTCTCAGATCAACGCTCGTAGATTATTATTTTATTCGGATACGTTATAAATTTATTATTGACACATGTATGTGAACGTATGAGAAATAGCTACTTCTATATATGTAGCTACTTCGTTGAAGCGAATTTCTTACACGTTCCATTTAGCTAAGCTTCATAGCTTCTCTCACTTAATTTTGTGCATTGGGCACAACTTGACTTAGCGCAAATGTCTCGTTATAAGCGAACGACCGATTGCAAGAAGTCATACATGTTTCGCTGTGAGTCGCTTATAACGATGAGCGGCCATGCTCACGGATACCACTCGTATATAAGCGGTTCCCGAGCTTGCTGTGCAGCAGTGAGGAAACTTTCAAGCGATAAATTTCGTAGAATCCTATTCCCCTAACCGCCCTAACATTCGGTTATAACGAGTTAGTACTGTACTATAGATATAATATAAGTATTAGGTACAGTCGATCCACGAGTTCAATATGTTTTTTTGACAGTTCGCCAGCAAGCAAGCCTTAGGAAATCGCACGACGTTTTTCATAAAGTAGCGTAAATATATATTAAAATATAAAAATGAAATAGATTTATTGCAAAACTATGCATATACATAATTTGTAATAAATATTTTATACAGTTAAATATAGTAATATAAGGTATGGTGATTGTAAGTCTTACCTATTTACTTGCAAATGTTATTAGAATTATTGTCATTGCTACGAAAATTTATTGATGTGTCTATATTAACCAGTGTGCTGCTAATTGCAAGAAAATATTTTTCTGTGTACCATATCCGCTTGAAATTTGCATTCATGCATGCAGATGATAGAACGAATATTTTCCGTAAATTGGCTGGCAATTTTATTAAAAAGTTGGGTAAATAAATAATATAAGATGACCGATTCTGGGTGCAGATTCCTGCAACGACATTTACCGACATTTCCACATTCTTCGATGGTTCTGTTCTATGCTGGATTGAAGTAGTGCAAGTAGTGCAACCCTTCTTTGGGGTATTGCTGGTCAGTTTCGAGAACTTGTAGTTGGTTTCAGGAGAGTTGTGTGATTGAAAGGCTGTGAGAACCTTTTAGAACCTTTCATGGTTCGTGTCCGTACTAAATGGATCGTTTCTCGATACGACAGTCTCGGTAAACTGCTTTGGACGAGTAATGTGAACTCGACCGACTGGTTAGAAATTATGACCACCAATTTGTAGTAATAATCAGATTGCATTGATGAACTATTTTATTCTGTATGATTTGTACGGTGATCTGCCGTTCTTGAAGAATGGAGTCTGCCTTTAACAATTTTTGGAAGAACCTCGTGGAAGATATTTAGAGATATAGGGGCAATGATAGTCTTTCGATTCCCTTATAGCTTGGACACTACCTTGGACTAGGGACATGTGTTTCATTATCTCCTGGACGAAGGTTTTAAGTTTTCCGCTTACACAATCCACGAGAAGGGTACAGGTCTAGTAAGCGAACTTGCAGACTCTTTGAGATCTCACAAAATTAGTTGACTTGTGTCAGTCTGTTCTGTCGAAGTATCCTGATGCCCCAAGCACCCTTACGGGTGAAAACCGAGGCCGTCTGTCCTCTAAGCTACCATCAGGGCGCAATATTCTCGAACGCAATTTCATCACAGTCCCCTACTTTCTTATCCATGCCCAACCTTCGATAACATCGTTCCCAGCTCTACGAAACTTCGAACCAAATACGTTTTTGAAAATTCATGCAACTTCAAAATGTCAGACCTAAATCCGAAAACGAGAGTCGAACTTCACGACCTTTGCAGTCTGCCTACTGAATTACGTAAACGTCAAGAGAACAGACGACGACTTGGAAGGTCGATTTCAAAAAATTTTTGAACTTGTTTTCCATTTTCAATTTTCATTATCAGACTAGTCTGGGGAGATAAGCGCGATAACCTTCATAACAATAAATCTTCAGGTTAATTACAGGAAATTCTGCTGAAAAGTTTTCATACGTACTAAATTAAACGTCATTGTGCAAAATCGTGGTTTGAAACGGCAGCCCTTTGGACTTTTTAAACAGTTTTGACTTTGAGTCGATCGATTCCTTATAAGTCATTCGGTGTCTTCAAAAATTAATATCCTTTAAAAAGATAAGCATGCATGCATAACCTTTAAAACAGCAAGTTTGGAAGATAAACCACTCTCTATGCTTTTCGGATTCAGATAGGTCCATGCTTCATACTCACTTGTGGCACAGATCCCCTCTCTCCCTCTCACTCTTCACCACTCTCCCCTCCCCCCTCTCTTTCTCCCTCACCACTTAAGGAGTTACGGCTATCAAAACAAATCCAACCTATCTGAAATTTGGATACCTTCTTCGCGCGTACATTATCTTCGTACGTGCATAGTTTTGTAAAAAATTTGACCATCTCGTTTTTGAGATAGACACAGTAAAAATAACGTAAATTGCACCACTGTAGTTGCTGCGTATTTTTATACTGATCGCTAAAAATTCAGGAAATTTTGGTGGGACAATTTTTTTACTTTAAAAAGGACTACCGCCGTTTGTTAATGAAAACAGTTATAATTGGCGTTTTAAAGGTTTACAAGAATATTTAAATAATGTAATGTAGAAAATTAAGAAATGTATATTATTCTGCCTTTCGTATTGGCTCAATGATGATATGTCAAGTAGCAAATATTTATGAAAATGGCATTATACTAATTATTCGCGAAAATAAAAAATACTATATATGTATAGAAATCAGGTATATTTCTTTAAGGAATCTCGCGACCTACTAGCATGAGGGGTACAAAGGGGACTTTCATGGTGGCGCCAAACCTTCTCCCCACGCCGCACTCCAATCTCTACTACCCATAAGTTATCGTTTTCATTTGAATTTCTGGTTACTACGGATAATCAAGGCGCGAAGGAGTTATAGATTTTTTGCATTATAAACCTCGATAGATAAAATATAATCTAGATAGTTTATGATCAAGGTGTAATAATTTTATTAATTAATTTAAGCGTGAAAATCAAATTTTTCATCATGTCTGTCACTAGAGCTCATGTATAAAAGGTCAAATTTCATTTCCATCTTCTTAAATACAATGAAAATCAATTGAAGTATATAAAAACCATAAAGATACCACATTTTTACGGAATTTCTATCCGAGATAGCATATCAAAGGATGGATCGTGCAAATATAAATGGAAAATCGTCAATCTTGATAGAGAAGATGGTCCTCGAATATACCCAGTTTCGTACAAAAAGATGAATGACGAACTCAGTTATTTTGACAGTTTCAGTAACCTTCGACAACCATTATATCTCACTAGATATCTCGACGTTACATCCGACGTACCATTAACTTTCTTCAAGGTGAAGACTCTGCCAGTCCAATGCAACATTACATACACTGCCGTCGAGAAGTTTCCGGGCAAGGGTCTAAATTGGGAAAAATGAAAGTAAAACGTCAGTCCATAAAATCCGTTTTTAATCTTGAATGATGTAGCAGTTGAGTCCATTGAAGTCTCCGCTTCCTATTTCCGCACCGTAAAATTGGTTTCTTAGTAGAAACTTCGTCCCAAAGGCCTTCTCTGTGCAAGCGATCCTTGACAGTAGTTACTGATATATGTTTTTCATATGAGTTTCATCGAACCGCGTTTGGATTTCCGATGCAATAAGCTTCCTGTTGATTTTGGACATTATTACTGATGTTAATAAGAATAAGTAGATTTAATATGTATATCGTCCAAATTCAATGAGTTATTCAAAATAATTCGAGACGAGCAAAAAAACTATTCACTTCCATTTTTTGATAAATAATTACTCGTTTACAATAAATAAAAATTGACTTAGAAATTATATTCGTTACATTAGATTGCCAAGCATGTTATTTTTGGAAAAGACTATTTTTCTTACTTTAACTTGTTCATACTTTTCTATTGATTATAATAATTACTCGTCACGAGTGACCCCAGGACCCCTAACTCCATTCACCATTTTCGCTAGTAAAAACGTTAAGCTGTTCTCAGCACTAATGTTGAATCTTGGTCATTTTGTTTGAACTTATAATATCAATATTGATGACTGTGTTGATTTTTGAGAAATTTATTTTTCCTCGCTTGAGATTAAATCTCTTCAAATATCTCGGACGATTGTTACTGTTTTTCTTTATTTGAATCAAACGTTTAACTTCTTCAATGCTTTTCAACAGCAAATCTATTAACATTTTTAGCTTACGCCGTTTCTCAATATTTCACACTGGTCAAATAACAGCAATAACGAAGAAGCATGTAGCTCTGCCATTTGCCTGGTTTTAGTTATTAGTTCTGAGAATGTTAATAAATAAATCATGAAAATGAAAATCGGACAAAGGCATGTAAATTTATTGGAATTGACCTCGCGAAGTGAAAGTACTTTCCGGAAGTGGGCTGCTGGCCCCCTTGACGCACGATTTGCCTAATTTAGCAGACAAAGACTGCAAAGTTCGTGGAATCCACCTCAAGCTTCCGGATCAGAACTGCTGCTTTGAACTTATACGAACCTGCTTGATTCTAAGCTTTTTAGGAATGGGAAAGGAGTCATTGCAGGTTGTAGAAAGATCTAAAAGCTTTTCTAAGATTCCGTGGGAATGGAGAGAAGGGCGCTGCGATCAAATCGCATTTGAGAACGTTGTCGTTCCGACGAACTATCTTGCACAATTTAGCACGGACACCAACCATTAAAAGTTCTAGAAAGTTCTTGATCACACAAAATTCCTTGAATCAATCTCATAATTCCTAGGATGAAACGACAAATTCCTAGAATTGATCCGCAACTCCAACAACAGGCGGGATCGACGACTTTAATTAAGCACGAATCAGAACCACCAAAGTGTCGGTAAATATCGGTGCAGTAATCTGCACACAGAACCAGCCATGTTATACTACTTATATAGTAACATAAAATAATAACACATACAATTAAAAGAATGAAATTATTAATGAATTGCTTTTGCTTTGATAACTCGATTATAAATCTCATAGTCTATTACCTAAACGTGCCTCAACTACCGTCTCCTCTACTATACCGAACTAGTACGGAGATGCTTCTAGTTCCTCTCACTCGCACCTCTACTTTCCAAAAAATATTTCTCGTGACTGGGATTCAAATATTCTCTCCTCCTTGCCGTCTGAAATCAAAACTACCTCAACCATGATAGAATTTCGTCAAACGCTATCTTGCATATTTGATCACCGTAGCAGAGCGTGAAGCTATTCCTTCAGAATAACATGATGAATACTAAACCATAGATAACTAAATTAATGACACATACTTTTCGCTGTTATTTTCCATATTTTCATCCATTTGTATTTCTATACTTTCAATTTAATCTACAAATTGTATATCACTACTTTTAATATCTACTATTATTACTGTACGTACGCTGTATATTATTGCACATTTACCTGTGGTCCTGAAGGAGCAACTTGCCCCAGGATCAAATAAACTCTACTCTACTCTACTATACGCCAATACTCTTTTATTATATACAGTGAATATGATACGTTCGAAGGTCGAAAAAAATTAATACAACAGTCAATATGCGAGTTATATCTGGCAGAATTTTGTTAATATGTAAATCATATATGAATATGTTAATCATATATGATTCATACAACGCTTTTTTCACCTGAAGTGTTTTGAAGGGTTTGGTAAAAGTTATTTTTAAGTTTTCTTTTTTCTTTCTTATACTTCGACTTCATCATCTTTCTTTGGATCCTTCTTCGTCGTTCTTCGAACTCTCTTACTACGGTATTCTGCAACTACTAAGGCGTCCAGCATCGGTTGTACATTAAATCACATTAAATGGTAAATCGCTCGGAATGCAGAACTATTGTCATTCGCCGACATTAAAAAGTATTTGCACAAATGAAACATTCATTGCGTCACAGCCGTACAGTACTTAATATGTTATGTAATGGCCACTCGATAACGACGCTTGGCGTCGGCGTCGTGCTCATGCGCATCCCTAAAAACCTTGCTTACGCCCTGTGCCTTCTTTTTCCCAATCACAGACGATCCTTCCGCATCTTAAATTTATAATCATTATTACTATAATCGTCTTATACTAGAATCCCACGTATCAGAAAAAGAAAAATATAAGTGCGGATAAATTTAATTTAAAGATTACAGGTGTCTGATCATTAATTATTTTGAAAATAATTAATAATAATTTTATTACAATATGGATTGTTTAAGCAGAGGGGTAATGTAATAAGGTACACCGGATAGAAATCACAAAAATTTTTGATATAAACATTGACCTGGTGAGACTACTAGAGATTTTTGCGAATTCTTTGAAACTTCAAAAACCTAAAGAAACTAATTTGAAATTTGAAAAAATAGGAGAGTATGAATGAGAACGTTTAATTAGTAAATTTGACTTTAACGGAATCCAAAGAATTTATTTATACATTTACATTATTCTTCAAGTCACAGAGAATACGTAACACCTTATTAAGCTCGACTATACATTATTTTAGTTTATAATCCTACTAACGTTAGTATTATAATACTAACGTTGCATATTCGTCACGTCGCTATAATTAAGAGAGGAGAAAATTCAAGGAGAAATTATATTATGAGAAAGAAAAATGTCCCTAATGCGATAGCAAAGCCCAGTTTTAGGCAGGTTTCCAACTTGGCAAGCATCGCAAGTATAAGTAATGTCTACGTCAGAGCCTGTTCAATGTTGATGAAACGTAGTCCTTTTGGCAACAGACTTAATTTCAAATTTCAAAATCACTGTCCTTTACGATATACTGTAAAGTTTTTGTGAGGTCGATCTCGGTTCGGCGTTAAAAAAAGTGCACACATTTGTGGCGTCACGACGTATCGTTCTGATCTTGAAAAGACACCTTAAGCCCTGAACACTAAATTTCAAAGGTTCCATCCAATTTGAAATCATCAAAAGTCTCGATCGAGTCTGGCCGTTAATATAAGAGATAGGGTCGGTCTTATGTATAGGATGGACCACTGAAAACTGAACACCAAAATATATATCTTTGATATATATAGATTTGGGAAAATGTTCGAAATATAATTTGAATGGTTTCGTAGGTCATGATGCAAAATGAATTTTTTCTAAAATTATCAAGAGCCTCGATATTTTTTGAAACTATACTGTGTATTTTTTATTTAATAAGATTAAACATCTAATTAGGACTAACGCAACGACGTATGACACTTTGGTGCTTTATTCGCGAATTTGTTATGCATAGTTTTTAAATTGTCCGAAGTTTTGTTATTTGCGTTTTTAGTTATCAGAGAAACAAAGTAGTTTGTGAATGAAAACAAACATATTAGCTTACTATGAATCTTTTCAAATTTATTAATTATAATCACAATACTTAAAAAGAGATATATAGGTAGGAGCAGAAAATTTGTTCTCGTTTAAATTAACTGATTCTCGCAAACATTGTCTACTTTCGTCACAAATGAAAAACATGTCGAGGGTATCTGCTTGCGAATAAATGTAAAATTAGTTAAATTCGCGTAAAAACCACCAGTTTATCATATATCGTTGAATTATTGTTAATTAAATTTCTTATTTTTTTTTTAATCGATGCCCTTGATAACGTGGGAAAAAATGGCGTCCTAGAAACATCTTATCGCATCATGTTCGCTCTTTAAATCCGTTTAAATTATGCCTTGAACATTTTTTCGAATCTTCACAAGAATAGGACATTTTCAGATGCTCAGTGTCTGGCGAATCACCCTGTATAGTTTCGCTGAGAGTCTCAAACTTCAGCCTCATTTTTTTTAGATCCAGTTTCTTGATATTCTCTTATCCATCTTCACACTTTAGATACATCTAACCCCTTGGGCCATATTTGCTCTGTTTTATGCCCAGGTATAAGAAGGGGAACACATTGAAGGAGGACAGAGGATAATGAGGCGCTCGTCATCGTCGGCGTTAAGTGTCAAGGGTGAATAGAATTTCCAGAAAGGCGTAAAGCTAATCTAATTGTAAGGAAGAATCGTGACGATATTGTAAGTACGAGTGAGTGCGAGAGAAAGAGAGAGAAAGAGTCCTCTTAAGGGTCGTCCCTAAATGTGAAAATTGACTCTGTTACGGGGTCAGATCGAGCACGGTAATCCTCGCGTGAGACTCCTTAAGCCAATTACCACTATTATCTTAGATAATGAAAAAGGAGTCGTCAGTTAATTCAGAGCAATTTACGAATTTTGAGTAATATTATTACAGTCGGTCTACGAGTAAAATGTGTTTATTTATTATTTATTTGACATATCAAATCTAATAAAGTCCGTACATGGTCTTGAATAATGCCCGAATTTGGAATTGCTTAATTTATTCAAAAGTTAGTAGATTGACCTATGTATTAAAAACTATCAGGTAAAGGGTTCAAATTTAGGCTTTATATCTTACTGAAAAAAAATCAATATTATTTATCGTACAATTATGGAGAAATAACGTGTCGAAAGTATTCATGTGGCGTCTGTCTGTCTTCATTGGGATGCCCCCTGTTTATACGTCGTTTGTAGGGAAAAACATGGCGGCATAATATCGCGCGATAAAATTTTCAAATTTTTAATACCGTTTTCAATTTGTGTCACGCAATTTTTTCACGAAACATCTACCAGCGCGTAGTTTATACATTTTATCACTTGTAACAATTTCTATTTAGCAAGATTATACACTCGGTGTTACTAACTGCTAGTAACTACGTGCTGTCAAAAGGTTAGGTTCGACTACCGGCCGTGCAAACGCAATTACTAATGGCACTACTTATAATTAGTACCAGTCAAACGTCGTACACATGATAAATGTTGAAAAGCATTGTAAGTAGCTTATGGGGATATTATTGTGTGCAATTATTAATTATATATTTAATAATATGATTTGCTACATTTTCATATTTATTCGAGGATTTTAAACAAATTGTATATAGATGCTGATTTGACTTCGAAAATTTTCTGCCCAACTACCTTAAGAGATAACATGCTTAATTATAGTTACAGCCAATTAGTGAAAGTAACGTTCGATGTCAGTGTACATCTACATAAGAATTATTCGATGTTCTTTAAAATTATAGACGTCCGGGGATACAAACTTCCACTGAATTGTCACTGATTGTGAGTCGTGGAGCGACGTAACGTCGTAAAATATTTCCTTTACGATTTGAATCCTCTTTACGCGGTGTTGTCCCAATAAGAAACTGTTATTTGAAATCCCACCCAGAAGCAGACTTGCAACCATACAAATTCCCTGCCGTATCTGCGTTCTTCTATTTCCAATTGTTTGTGTCTATATGCCCGTCGCGTCAAGTAAGAAAATAAATACATGTATCATGACTGCTGTAACGAATGCTTATGAATCATGCCAGAAATACTACTGATATCAAAATGAAAAAAAGTAACCAAGCGGAAAGAAAGAATTGAGTATAACGATACCGATATCGGATAGGGTAGCGTGTTATACCAGCGTGCATAAAGATCTTCCCTGCCAAGGAAGTAGATAACATAGCACACGGTAACTCCGCGTCGCGGAGCTTGCGCGAACTTCGATGAGCTTCGGAGTAGGATCGTAGTCGAGGCTTGGGGGTTGGTTGGCTTGGGGGTGGAATACACCCTCGTTACGTGGGAGAGCAGGAGCAGATTCGGAAGAACTCTCTGGCTAGACAGCCAGTCGCTCGCCGTTCGCTCACCGACGAACTCTCAGTGCAGGTGGCGACGCGAGCATGAGGACTCTCCCCGGCGCCATTCGCGAGACCAACGTTGGACATTCGTCCACCGTCGTCGTCGCCATCGTCGTCGACGACGCCTAGACGCGCTGCGACTTCGGTCGCCGGTTGCCGTGTTAGAAAGAAAAAAAAAATTCTTAAAAAATTATGATAGGCAGATTCTCGCGACCTTCGATTCTTTTGGAAGCTACGATTCGTCGAGATAAGAAAAAGCTCTTCGCCCATTTGGCTACTTCGCTCCCTTTTCGTCAGTGTGTACGCGCCTTGATCTTCTGCGACTTTTTTTTTTAGTTTTTGGTGTCTGCAATAAGAGGATATTGCGATAGAACTCGGAAAGAATTTATTGTCTACTTTACTTAATTGATCTTATAAAAACGTCCATCGAAAGCGTCCTTGGATCTCATCGCTATAACAAACGAAAATTCAAATGCAATATTTTTTACATAGTGCTGATGCATTGTTGTACCGAGTGAAATGATAATTTGCTGTATATAAATGAGAGACTGGACATTGTCTCGTGAACTTGACTATCATTGCCAGTTTGGTATCCTGATGCTTCTTCATGTGTTTATGTATTATTTTCAATGTTCAAAAAGTGATCTTGGTCATAGTTGAGAGAATTTAACTTAAAACAATAAGGAGTTAATTCTCAACGTGTTGCTTGTAGGTTTTGCCACTCCGAGGTTCAAGGTGTAAGACGAAATACAGTGATAACGTATCAAAAGCTTTAACGAAAGTCCAAAAGCGAACGTATAAAAAAGTGTGAACAGTGATTAAAGCGACACGACAAGGGCTGCAGCTTGCACAAATGTCTCGCTTCGTGAAATGTGAAAAAGTCAAAATTTCTCGTGAATGATTCAGAAGAAAGTTGAGAAGGAGCAAAGAAAAATCACTGCCTGTCCGACCCACTCCATAGCAGCCATTCAGCTACCTAGGATTTCGTAAATCTCCGCACAATGCAGCCGGCAGGATCACGAGAGTATGTTTTTTCGTAAAGTTGAAAAATATTGAATCAATTTTCGATGGTGAATGGGGAGGCTTGAAGCCTTCGATTGCACTTCGCTTTCATTCAGAAGAAAGAAACCGAGTCTATATGCGGATGACGTTAAAGGGATTCGACAGGACAGTAAAATATCCAAATACGAGTACAAGTGAAACAAAACTACCCAGAAAATGACAATGCTTAACATATATCACTACAATGTGAAATTATCGACAGCCTGGTGTTAACCACGTATTGTTAATACGATTCATTGGCGTTCAATGGACCAATTGCGCCAAACAAATTTCCCCGCTAATTGGAGGCTAATTAAAATAAAGGTGCTGAGAGAATGAAAAATCTACGCGAACAAACAATCGCCATGCTGCGCCTATTGTATTCGGTAAGTTAATAGACACACATTTTTGTACCTACGTATGTCTTTTTATTTTCACATGACTTTCTCTCTCCTAGTAAACCGAATTGTAGCTATCTGAAAATTTACCTTGTACCTCGTGCAAAGTTTTACCCAGGTAACTGTGTCTCATTTGCATTGCAAAAGTCAACCTTGCTCTCAATAATTACAAAGCGATCGAATGTTCAAAAGAACAATAGAGTACGCAAGTTAATTACGGAACGAACAAATGGTTAAATAACGAAAAATAACGAAGAATCTAAAAGCTCAATGTAAAGAAACTTCTTTTTCTTCTTCAGTTTCTCCTTGCTCCTTGATCCGTTGATCGCGTCACGTCGCTCTTGATGTATTAAGGGCTGCGTGAAATATATCCCAGGCATTTTCATTATCGTTTTCTTTTTTACTTGTGTAGTATATTATACGTACCCGGATCAAAGCATAATGTAGTAATGCAAGGAGGCTATAGTTATATAGTATATATATATATATATATATTTTTTTTTTCTTAAAATGGCATCTTATCCTGCAAAACCCTCGTCGATCCGATGAAAGAAGAAATTCCTTCTTCCATAGCCTATATGTAAGATTATCCTTATATTTTCCCAAAGGATTTAGTATAATCCTTTGCAATGGATAAATATCAAAAACCTAGAAATCTAGAAACAATCCAAACTACCGACAGGCATCCTTCAATATGAAAGTAATCCGTTCTGATTTCAATATATTGCAAGCCCCATTTTCCTTTATCTTTTATAATCTATCTCCTTGTTCCAATTTTCAAAAATAAAAAATTACATGTTTCTTGATCAGTAGCTGATCGAGCTTTTTAAACCTGCACACATTGTACGTGTTCATCTCACGTTACACTGTAATCAAATTTATTCGATTATTTGAAATCTCTAGTTTATCTGATATCTACACTTGCTTAACAGCTTCAGCTACGTATCATGAAAGGACAATCCAGAGGCGAATTTTATGACCCGAAAATTTCGTGACGAGCCACCAGCATGAAACCGCGTAACGTTGGTATCATTGGAAACTACTGAACTTCCTGATACGTCCTTTGGTAGGAAGACGGTTAGCCTATAGTTTTACGAGAATAATTACTTAGTAAATAGCAACAATGAATGCTAACCACAAAAGAGCCATGTCCGTGGTCCATTTACCAATTGAGTATAGGATCATGAACAATACGTATATGTATACGGTTACGTTCAGCTGATTATATAATATTATCGTCCCGTTTAAAATTTCCGTATTTATATTTTATTATTTATCTTTCAGCAGCAATTTGACGAGATTTAAATAATTTTCAACGCTTCGCACAAGCTTCGAGGTAATAGGCAGCCAACCAATGAAGCAGAAGGGTTGGCGGGTAGGCAGGCCTCATTAGTAGAGCTTCTTGCTAATTGTCCGTAATTAATTATGTAATTATTTCGTGAATTTATCTAAGACTATCTTGCAGCGCTAACGGCTTTCTCTTCCTCAGTTATTATTCCTTCTCCCCTTTCTAGCGTCATTCGTAAACCAGCCACGAACTGTCATCCCTCTCTTGAAATATTCAATGCAACTTTTTCGTTTCTACCTACGGGGAAAAGTAGCCTAAAAATACTCAGCATTACATTTACATTATGAAATGGTAAATATAAATGATCTTTACTCACTTACTCAGTAATTATAACATTTATTATATATTACTAAAAAGTAATCGACCTAGTAGATTTTCTTTGATGCTCAAGCATTGTTTTCTTACTACATGTCAGAATCGACCGATTTCAATTCTGTGTCAACTACAAGTTTTGTCTCTGTAAAAAAGAAATTAATCATTTAATCAATTCTCATCGTAAATGACATTAAAGCGTATTTCAAGTGAGATTGACATTAAAATTTTATCTAAAATTAATTTTTAGTTATACGGTTAATTCATTCCTATTTTTTACGAATGCTACTGTGTTCCAAGAGTACGCAATAATGATTTCCCAAGTGTACGTGTGTCGTGGTCTAGCAAACTGGTATCCCAACTCGTACGTGATTTTCCCATTCATTTCTTTTTCTGATTTTCAGACGATAAGCACAAGTAATTACAAACAAAAATCAAACAGAAAATTTGTCCTCACTGATAGTTGCTAAAAAATTTCACTGATTACTTCAACATTTTAAAAATATCTCATTTTGTCGTACAATAAACAATTTTTAATAAATCATATATTACATCATTCAACTGTCTGAGTCAATTCCTCTTTTCTACGTGCTTTATTCTGCGTACTCAGAAAATAAGTTTTGGACTCATAGGAAGTGATACACGTAGCAAAATTTCTCGTTGTCAATCCTTTTTTTTTTACTAAAAGTAATGTATGGTCAATCGATGGATATTAATGGAAAGCATTTTATTACTCTTATCAAAAGAGCAATGAGTGGTTTTCAATGGAAAATTTTGTTTCCGATACATCGAAGCTGGTCGTAAATGTGATCCGTTGAAAAGTATTATAATTATAGACAAAGGTATTTATAAATATATATAACTTGTAGTTGATCACATAATCAACATATCATTTTTTTATATCTGGAGACAATAATCAATAATATGTTAGATACGTACTCTTAGCTCACTTCACCCTAAACGCTCTCCTTACCCTTTGTTCCACACACTTATCAGACGCTTCACTATTGTTCTACAGGAATGCTGCTATTGACAATACCGGAGTGTCTGGTCAAACACTTGTGCACGTATAAACACTATCTAAAGTCGTCTAAGGGTAGTTCACTGTTTAGTATTTGCTACTGCATGTCAGTTAGACAAGTCGTTAAGAGTAATTTTTCTGCATCTTTCGATGACTATGATACTAGGAAAATAAACGTTTGCAAAGAAATTTTTCTCTGTAATATGTTTCGCGCCACCTCAACGACAAAATCTTGAGAATAGCCGTATAGAGTTTGTGGACTCTGTCGTATAAAGTTACTGACTTTTAGTCCGAGTGAAAAGGTGTAAGAAAGTTTCTCGAGCTGTATGCAAGAATAGCTTGAGCCTCGTGCTGCCTACGGTGCTGCCGCCATGCGGCTCCATGTCGCACGTACGTTTCTTATTTTTCCATATACTATATGTTTATTTATTCTCGCAAACGTCGAACGAGAAACGATTTCATGGAAATTTTGTTTTCGTGAAAATTCCATTAAGGTACGACGTGACATACATTTCCGTCCAACGTGTCCTCGTGTCTAGCAACTTCCGTAGTTTTCTTATAGAACGCAGCATCAGATTTGAACGAGAATGATGGCCTGTATATTTCTAAATTCTGTGGCTTTAAAAGAGCCTTGCGATGTGTCAGATAAAAGCCTATCGAAGTGACGACGTTTTTTTTCTTATTTTTTTTTAAAGTTACTTACCCCTCACATTTTTGCTGACGTACGTATCTGCCCTCACCCTCGTGCGACCCCTCGATTAAAATCTGAAAGCGTTGGGCTTCGATGAAATATTATTCTTTTAAACATTTGTTTCAAGCATATATAGATGAATGAATTGTAGAATCATTCAAGTTTTATTCACGTTTTATATCGATCGTTTCCTTTGACTCTTGTTTAAAGTTTACTGTAAGGATTTTATCCTTCACGCGATTTTTGTACACGATACTGTGTATTCTAGCTGAAGTTTTGATATACGACGTATATGATTAATTGGCCGCGATAACGTAAAGGGTAGGTAAATGTAGATGGAAGAAGAAATTCCCTTTTCTCTCCCCAGTGCCGCAGCCATTCGCCACGTATCGTGAATTCAAATGTCTGAACTAGGATAGTCTGCAAACTGCACATAATGATCCGTGAGAAAGTTTTGGTGCCATACGGATGGAGAATTTTATTCTTTTTCATAAGGCAGCCGCCGTATACTTTTATTTTCTTGATGAATAACAGCTTTTTTTCTACAGTCTTTATGCATATATATGTACATTCATATTTCGTTTCTCTTTTTCGTATGAATCTCGCGTTCCGGAATGTTTCTCTGAACGAAGCATGAATGCGTGAGAACTCCGTAATGGCCATGACAGTGTATCTACACAATGTATTTTCTTTGTAAAAGGAAGTTTACGATTCAGTACTTTTTTGCCATGGGGAAGATCCACTCTCGAGGGAAAAGTAATGCGTAGTGAATAAATTAACGAATTTTCCAAAGTTTCGCCTCGAGCGATAATCCAACATTTTTGTCGATTATGGTAACCAGTATACATAGTTTATATAATTTTATAAATATTAATAAGGATAGAAAGTACAAGAAAATATTTTCATAGTCAAATTAAAAATTTGTTTTTTTTTTTTTAGTTTAGCAAAGGAATTACAAATTCGTTGATGCTACAGAAAAAGTTCATTTTCATTCTACAACATGTACTTGGGATATAGCCAATGGCGCACGAATAGAATCAATTTCAAGTACAGATTCGTCTCACTGGCAGTGCACAAATAAAAATAGATCAATTACTGATCAGTAACTTACATACAATGTTTTTACTCGGCACAATTTAACCGAAGTTGTCTTTTTTACGTAAACCGTTTCATCATTTTTTTTTACTCTGTCAATGATTGACTCTTCGGTCACTTTTGAACTCAAAGTAAAAGTTCACTTTATGCATACATATTCCATCCCCATGTATCACGTATTCGTATATTTACGGGCAAATAAACAGAGCCTATCGAGGACTACGGTCAGTCGTTTTATCTTTTATAGTTTAGGTTTTTTTATTACAGCGTAGCACTGCAATCGTTACAAAATTTTGTACAAACTCTGATAAAAAACTTTCCGATACTACATGAGTAATTGTTGACATTTGACCAGTTGCGAAATTCTTTTTCCCATTATTTTCCAAATATAGATTAAGAGGTGTAGTTATTGACATGCAATGAATATTGGCGTAGATATAAAAGTTTTAGTAGTTATAGATTATGATAAAATTATATAAATACTAAATAGATCTTGTAACTGCATGAAAAGATGGTTAATTTTAATCTGAATTATACTTTAATATCTACGTTAAAACCTATTATGTCTAAATAACTGTAAATTTTACTCTCTATGCGATGAAAATTGTTTACCATTCTAAAATAACTTTACGTATAATATTAACAAGTTAAGATACAAGAATATATCATTATATATATATATATATATATATAAATATAGCAAAATCTACAGTATTATAACACAACACACGATTACTGGTAGATGGCCGATGACTGGGCCATCTAGCTTACAGTAAATGATTCAGTCTGTGAATAAAAATCTTCATGAAACGCTATGTCAGTAATTAATTGGAATGTTTTTCTCGAAGGTACAGTAAAATCAGTAAAACAAATTTACTAAAGAATAAGAAACAAATGGAGAAGACATAATGGTTAACCAATGTCATTTCAATCAGGACTACAGTTCGTGATGAAATTCAATTTTCGTGGGTACATACATCCGAGAGGGAAAGTTTGCGAAGGGGAAAGTGGGCGAAGAGAGAAAAAAGAAGAAACGGGATTTTCTTCAACTTTATATTTGTGCGTCGAGATTTCTCAGGACGATAGCATGAATTGAAATCACGTGTCAAGTGTATCTAGGACACTGAATAATTGAAGAGATCATAACGTAAGGTCGGTCTTCTGGATTGAGGAAGGAAAGACCTACGAATTTTGGTCTTTAATAGGATCCCAGTGGTGGACATAAGACCCTCTGACTCATTTCAACTAGATTTTACTGTACACACATGTAGTCATTGATTTATCCTCATATTGTCTTGCGATATGAATCGAGTTCGATATTTGTCTGTAAGCTCGAAGTCTTCAGTATCTCCTTAAGAGTGCTTGAAGGATTTTGATCATTCGAGATTTTAAAATTCACAAAAAATTTTCTTCCCATGTTTTTGTGTTCGTGCAAGACGCAATTTGTCGCTTCTCGTTGAAAAATCTCTTTAGCAGTATACAACTGTAGATTCAATTTGGTGGGACGAGAAAGCGTAGGGGAGAATAGAGAAAAGGAATAGAGAGCCACTGAGAGGAGACTGGTGACATAAGGGTAGATGGAGAGCAGGAAAGAAAGATGACGTGCGAGAGAAAAAGGAAATGAGAAAGGACGAGATGTAGGATAGGTGCCTAGTAGAAAGATTAATTCACTGCAAGACGTGGGAAGTTCGTGACTCTCGAAAGTATAGAGACTGAGGCCTAACGCAACGCGTTCCTTTCGCCTTTGAAAATGTCAAACATACGCCCACCCTTAAAAATGGCCATCGTGATCCTGAAAGTTGACTTTTTGTTTCAGGAATCAATAAAGTCGAAAGACTGAGAACGGAACACCCCGAGTCTCGGTAGCTCTACAGTTTTTATAGACTGTAACCCTCTGCTACGATAGGTTGGGGATTCGAACGAGCTGCAGGAGCGTAGCAACGCCACTTGCCAAGGGGTGACAATGGCAGCGAAGGACAGGAAGCCATCTTGGGCGAGACGGACGAAAATTTCGTGATTCGAAGCCAATCAGCTGGTCGTATGAAAAGGGACGAAGAGACCAGGATGGAGGCTCGAGGAAGCGAGGCGTACACGAGGACCCTCGTCGAGAACAACACTCGTCCCTATGAGTTTCGCTACCCCAACGAGACGGAGAAAACGGTGGAGACGATCGAACGAATAAATCGATTGAACGGGAGTTCGTTTCCTAATGTGAGCTCCAGCTCAGAACTAGACTGGTTCAACGACTCTGCTCCTCTCTTGGGCGGCTCGTCCTCGACCCCAACCACCTCCGAGAACTACACAGTGATCTCGGACCTATTCGTCTTCGACGATCTCAACGATTACATCAACAGGCTGAATTACACCGCCTTCACGAACCTCACGTATTACGATGGCACGAGCCTGAACTTTAGTGCGGGAAACAGCAGTTGCTCTTCGATCGTTTCGGGTGGCGTCAGGGTTGGGGAGTGTAGTGCGGGCGCGAGCGTCGGCGTCGGGGTGGGCGTCGGTGCGGCCGGAGCGGCCGAGAAATCCAACGTGAACAATTGGTGGGCGCTAATACTCGTCGTGGTACCTTGCCTCACATTATTCGGCAACGTTCTCGTCATTCTGGCGGTTGCACGAGAAAGAGCTTTGCAGACGGTTACCAATTACTTCATCGTCAGCTTGGCCCTGGCTGACCTTCTGGTTGCTGTACTGGTTATGCCATTCGCTGTTTACGTTCTGGTACGTTTATTTAATATATACCTCTTGAGTATATTGCAAAATTACGCCTAGCATGTCCTGTCTTGTCTTATCGTGTCTTGTCATGTACTTCATCTCGTCACTCTCATACCTTTCCTTACCATCTGCTGTTTTTTCCCTGTGTTCATTGCCTGTTATGGATGGTCTGCGAAGAGGGTAAAAAAGAGACACGCGGAAGTACCTGTTGAGAGATCTATCAACAAGGAGAGTCGTGCTACGGTCGCCATTTTTATCCAAGGTTTAGCTTTCATCTTTAAATTCAAGTCATCCTGTCGAAGTGCAGCCACGCTACTCGCGTTTTATATGAGACTTCCTGGATTTCTGAAGAAACATCCTTTCCAGTGGGAGATCTAGAACTTCTTACGTTCTAAGAGTCAGCAGCACGTGAATAACCACTATTTACGATACCTATACCCTTATGTTTCCTCCCTTTCACGTTTTTCGAGAAACGATATTCACCCTCGATATTTTACAATTCTAATGCATTCATTGTCCGCACGACTAAACGCGAAATTCATTCCTGAGTGTTGAACAATTCCAATCGTTCAAATCCGTGGGCAGACAAAGGCTCTAAGGGCATAGGATGCTCGTTGATTTTGAAACAGCATGAGGTTTAGTTTTGTTAAAAGTGTCACCCTATTACAGTAGCTCAATAGTTAACTAGTGGGCTTAACCAAATGAAAACAGGATTAGTTAATTAAAGCTGTACGGTCAATTCCCCAAATGGCAGACTACGTATGTATAGATTGACTTCGCAGTCGCTATTGGGATGCAATTTGAAGGACGGCGTCTAAGAATTAAAATTATATTACGTGCTATTAAAAAAAGGAGGGCTAATAAAGGGTCCTATTAAATATCGTATTTCTATTCATCATTAACAGCAATAGGCGAATGTCGTATCGTAGGGAATGAAATTAACTGATGAAAGTTACTCTCGTCCTCTTAATTTATCAAAGGAACACTTTTTTTTACAGTTTATAAGATGCAAAAATATATTTCAAAATTATCCGTTACGTTGTACGATAAAAGTCCGACACTCGGCCCTTTACTTTTCGAATTTTACCTTTCAACTGCAAATGTAAAATGTACTTTGTATATAAAGATACTGAAAAAAGAAATATTACTTTGAAGAAGAATTTATTCGAATGAAATGTCAAATCTAGTTTGGGGATCTTCAATTGCCGAAATCACGGAAAAAGTATTAATGGGCAATGAACACAAGTTCCCTTCTCGTGGTTCCTCATTCCCTTGCCAATCCCTCGATAAAAAAAATAGGGCACAATTTTTCGCAAGTTCTGATTACCCTTTTCACGCGTTCCTGCCATAAAAACATCAGTTTAAAAGCGGCATACCTAATTTTGTGTAGAAAAACACTCTGTTTTCTATCGGTTCACAAGTGCCGCCATATTTAGCTACACACACACACACATATTTAGTTATCAGTACGTATTTTTATTAGTGTAATCATATTTCATGATATGTAATCCTTATGAAAGTTTAGTAAAATTACTTTAAAATGTTCGTTAAAATATTTTGCAGCAGTATTTTTCAATCTTATATTAATGCGAATCGTAAGTTTACTCTCGTGGAGATTTAAGCAAATATTAAAAAGGTATACATCTGTATATCATGTATACGTGAAGATCTGTCTAGCATATAGTAAATTTCATAAGCACGTATGTATACAATTCACAAGTGCAGTATTACAAATTCAACCAGATTGACACTACTTTAGCAAGGTTACCTACTAACCCTGTCCTTTATCTAGTAGGTAAAATGATGCGAAGAATATCTGAGATGTCGTCGGTCTCTCATCCCGCAGCATCTCACGTGTAGGAGGTGTAACATACTACTCGTGTGTAAACATGAAACGCTGAAACAGTTGGTGAGGGATAATGTTGGGTAAACGAAATAGCTTGTTACTTCAAGTTTCTTGCTATTTACTTTTCATTTTGCCAGGATGTAAGTGGCGAATGTTCACTTATTTAGGGATTATCGACGCTTGAAATAATACTTATATGTGAAAATGTCTGTGACATAATATGAGAAGTGAGAAACGGAACAAAGATAAATCTATATTCATCCATATAAATCTTGATAAGGCAGCCTATCTTTTAATGACTCATCTAACGCTTTTCGATCGTGGTCCTGTAATTTCACACCATTCTATACCAATCATGGCATCCCACGATAAATTCATGATTTAGATGTAGTAGGTGTCTTATTAAATGATCATGGTCTGTTGAAAATTAAAACTCGTTTATAAAATCATTTTTCAAAATTTTCTTACTTACGCATATACACGTAGTTATTTATTACTATTTGCTAAGTCATTTTCAAATTTGAAAGTGTCAGTAGATGACACGAAGTTATACATTTCTTAAGCCTGAATGGATTAAAAATGATAATATTACGAAGATGATTTACTGCTGAATATCGATGTGAAATTTATTTGAAAATTTTCCATGCATATCGTAACATCGTAATTCATCTTATTGAAATCAATAAGGATTATGAGAAATATTTTAACAAATGAGAAAATTCGTATGGCCTTAATTACTTGCATAAAATTAATAAAAATAAATCAATAATAGAAAGATAATTTTATTTGCACATAATCATTCATCAACTAATTATGCATGAGTCCATCATGTGTACATAAAACGAATATTATGTATTAAATAAAGAAACGCAGCAAAGATGGACTGAGGATACTGGATGTTCATCAAAGTTAAGCAGTAAAAATGGAATGTACAATACTTGGATGGATGACATATTTGAGTTACTATAATGAAATTAATTCCGAATTACAAGAAATACGTTCTTTCTTTTCGTCCGATTCAGAACTTGTTTCATGAGGTTCCTATGAGGTACTTTTTTGAACCTCAAAGTGGAAAATATGAAAATATATACCATATTTAAGGCACAAATCAGAAACTCAATTGCATCGTAACATATCCTCGCTAGTGCCTTCTAATTCATAGTGAACGTAGAACGTAGAACGTCGATACGTACGAAGAACGAATAAAATTTCGACTAGAGTACAGATACATTTTTTACGTGTAAACTGACGTCTTTATAACTGTACTGAAAGTCGCATTTGCGTTATATGCAATTGAGAATTAAAATATCGTTCACCCATGAACCTTGACCTATTGGAACGAAGTATGCAATGTAATGAAATGCCAACTGCCAACTGTAGTAATTGAAGGTGGCGAGTCAAGGTGGACGAAGAGACGCAACATGTCTTGAATACAAGAACATACCTTGTGGAGAACCTTGGAAGCTTCGATTAAAAGCTAAAGCACGCTTCTAGCCCTTTCGTGGGGCAAGACGATAAGCGAAAAGGTGATTGAGAGTCCTAGAAAATGAAAAAAATGTTTTCTTGCTTTTTGGAAAACAAAGGGGAGAAAAAAACACGAAGTCACAACATGAATAGAAACGTACCAGAGGTTCGTTTCGTTTATCAAATACGAATCAAATTAAGAAGCATCGAGCGAGCATTTGCTAGAGTCGTTGGGGATGAGATTGAAGAAAAGAGGGTAGGTAGTGGATGGCTTGGCGTGACCACAAGCAATTTCAACCCTCTTGGCCGCTACCAGCCCCTACTAGTCCCTATACTAGTTCTTATACATGGAATAACATGGTAGACCATGAGGCAAGGTCTACGTTAATAACACAGATCACTTCATCGCATGCATGCTTATTACTTAGGCAAGTCTTAGTCTGGTTTGATCTGTCTTATATAGGACTTTCGAAAAGTAAGGGATGTAATATGCAATAACAGAGTTGCTTTTTACACGGAAAAATTAAGAAATATTTATTTTAGCATTTTCAATCGTCTAGGTTGAAATCCAAAGATAATCGATATTAAAGTTCCATATTATTACCGTATATGTATACGGCTGCTGACATAGGCCACGCCCGCAATGTTGACTCACTTAGTGGTACTCAAATGTGGTCCAGCCATACCATGTGCAAGCGTACATGGGTCAGCACGAGATCGTTGAGCCACTGACTGAGTCTTCGTTGCGGGCGTGGCCTGCGTCACTGGCCATGCGCTTATACACTATTAGTTGTTAACTTTAGTATCGATTATCTTCTAACACTGATCTGTACAATTAAAAATACTAAAAAATGTACTTCGTAACTTTTCATATGGAATCCAACCCTCCCATTGACGTTCGTTGCTTCTTAAACACACTGTATATTGTGAGTAAAATCACAACTCAACACGTGGTCACTCTTCTTAAAACAGTTCTGGAGGAGCATCGGTTTTCCATGAAATCTGACACTGCTCAAGACATTTGATACCATTGTTCTGTATCATTTACAAAGACGGGAACAACACGCTTACGGCTACCCCGGATTAACCTCAAGAACCTAAGTTAGGGTCTCAAACGAATTTAGATCATGTTTTCTATGACCTCGGTATCAATTTGTAATCTGATTTTTCATGTTATCCATTCTTAAACTGACCGTACTCGGTATTTGTATGTATGACGTAAAATTGAACGAACGAGAATGAATCATGTCACGTTATAATCGATTTGCGGCACGATTTAGTCTACGCTTACGAGAGAACAGCCGCTATGAAAATGACCAGCGCCGTGTTTATGTTATTACAAAACGTGCAGCGCAATTTAGAAGGAAATGTTGTAGCATACGTATAGAGGGATAAAGATAATTATTTGGATAAAATAGCATGAACGCCTCGAAATTCATAATATTCGGTAATATAAATAGCAGGCATCCATATGTCATTCTATTATTTCACATAAAAAATAATTTGGAAAATTTTAATAATTCCAAATAGGAAAAATTTCATTGACACGAATTCCAACAATGGAATTGCTTTCACTACGAAATTTTCAATATTGCTAAGAAACGGGAGTAAACCAACATTTCAGTGCATCGCCTTACGTTCCAAGTGGGTATAGGTATTTGCTGCTGAGAGTAGCGTGAGAAGCACGATTGCATAAAGTCGTATCTTGGCATCGTAACCCTTAACGTCACCACGAGCCATCAAGCATCATCTCCCATCCCCTGTAGCAACCACTCCCATTTCCCCTATATCGTCGACATCTCGCCTGCCGTAATGGCAGAGATTCGTCCTCGAGTGCGCACGTACCTTCCATAATTTCAAACCGCTCCACTATACGATAATAGTTTTCTTCCTGACATCCGCGTAAGGAAAAGATCGTACGACGCTAAGAAAGGCCATGAAGCTTCTTAAGGGTTGATCCACGTTCTTTGTCACCACTTCTAATATACTATCCGTTGACTATGTCGGTTCCACATGCGAAATATTTAACGCTGATAACTCCCGGAGTGACTGCGGGCGTAACGAGGTGTTGCAGACTTTCAACAAGAGTGATATCGAGTTGTTCTTTCGGAATAGTCAGGAAGAAGAAGAAAAGAGAAAAAAGGAAGTTACAGAGGGAGCTAAACCCCTACGGAAATGCGCTTATGGTAGAAAACCAAGGAGGAAAAATTACTTGGTGCAAATAAAGCGGATGAGGAGACTCAGCCATGACCATTGCTTCACTGGGAATTCAACGTAAATCGTTGAGGCGGCAAGTCGTTAAAGGACTCGTATTCTTCCTTCACATTATTCCACGCACACCTACTTTTTCGACTATTTATTTCCAAATATGTTGCCCCGTTTTGTTTCGCGTATTTGCTGCTGTTCTCAGTGTAAAACTCGAATCTCTTTACCGGCTAGCAGTTCTTTATGTAGCTTGATTCCCAGAATAGTGATTAGCTGAATTTATACGGTCCTTTAACCTGCTGTTTGCGTGATTGATGCTTGTAGGCTATTTAAATTACGAAACAAACAAACTAAATTGGATTTTATCGAACTAGTTAACTTACACGGTAATTAAACGGTTTTTTGTTACAAATAATACGTAACACAATTATTTGATGCTCGTTCAATGGGTATAAAAAAATAAATTATAAATCACAGGCCTAGCATGAAAAATCCTACGTAAAAGAGCAGTGGTCTACGACTGTAGACTTTGTGCCTAACCAAGGGTTAATAAATTGTCTGCAACAGGAGCGATGTAAGTGATAAAGTGTCGCTTTCTCCTTTCACTTTTAATCGTGGAAAAAGGAATAGCGTGATCTTGTGTTTGTCTCTTCTTTCCCTTTCAAATATGCTATATTATACCGCGCGAAATCGTATTATTCACGAAGCTTGGATTCCTTCGAATAGGGTGTGCAACTGCTCACGGATGCGAGTCGACGGCCACTGTTATTTTCGTTCGATCGAAACTCCCCGTTGCAAAAAACTTTTGTCCGCCGGATTTGTGGTTATTAATGGACGTATTACGGAATGAAGTCTCCTTCCCCGGATGATGAAGATCCTTAGCGGATATTAGACAGGAGGACTGCAGATACGCGAGAGTCCACGGTGCTCGCTTCTTTTCTCGCGAGGGAGACAGTGAAAAGATAAATTCGCTGAAGCCCAAACTCAGAGGGTTATTATTCAAAGTAGCAGCGAATAAGCGAACAGCGCTACTGGTATCTGTGGCAGAATCTGTAACTACGTCTGACGCTTTCGAACGTACTTTTAAAGCGGCGCTACTGGAAATCTATTTCTATTATTTCCGTTAACCTTGTGGTAGAAAAAAAGGCGAAACTTACAGACAGATAGGCTGCATTTCTTACTTTACTTTTTGAAAATTAACTCTATCGGTCCGTTACTTATTTGTGCGATCTATCTCAAAGGGTCAGTCATACTCCTCTGGGAAGTGTGGACCCGTTGGACCCTTCGCCTTTTCTACGGCCTTTCAACTTTCATTGAAGAAGGATCACTAGAAGGATCGAAAGCAGGATAATGCTCGCTAAAGAAAATTTGAAGAGAGCGATCGACTCCTCCTGCGTGTACCTTTTGCAAAGTCCTTGGGATGACCCAAGGGATTCCTGACAAAGTAAACATAAGTGAATCATAGTAACAGGTCAATTCGAAGTCAGTTAATGCAGATGGAATAAGACGAAAAGAGATAAATTGACTGTGGAAATGTGACAACGAGGAAAAATGAAAAAAGACGGATTTTTAAGAGGATAATAACAATGTTAATTAAATTTCTGTATTACACATTCTAAATGCACCTCTATTTACACTTTTATAAAATCTTATCCTAAGCACGACTCTTCCACTTGTTTTCAGTGCAAAAATATCAGAAATATTCATTTATAAATTTGAATTTCTGGAAAACTTCAGGTCTTCCCACTGAAACACCGAAAGAAAAATTTTTTATTACTTTTACAAATCATTTGTTTATCTGTTAAAAATGTTGACTTCACACGTTTTTACCCTTGATTATTCATTCGTACGTTATAGGGTGAAATGAATATTATAATTATCATTTAAATTATAATGTACTTGTTAAATAGAACAACAGTGTGCATTGTAATGCAAAGTGGGTATATAGGTACTCGGTACATTTTGAAATAGAAGAAGATGGAGTAAAATGCCCAGCTAAACAATTGTATGTAAATTTTGTTGCAATTTTACCTCTTAGACAAGGGCTTGTCTAATTATAACCTGTCCGAGGCCTAATTAGAGTTCACTATTTTGTCTCATAAAACATTTTAACATTTTCTTGCCTACTTTGAGCCGAGTTTGGACCTAGTTTAGACTTACAATTAGTTTATATAGTTACATTACCCAAAGTGGTTCAATGCAGGTTTGCCCAATCGTAACCCAACTTGAGCCTAGTTTAATCTCAGCTTATCATCCAAGAGAATTTCACTTATATTGCTTACTTGACATTCTTGAATTCTAATTTTCATTACAAGTATATTATTCACATTTTCAACCTACTAGGTATACGGGATGCATTCATTGAACCATCATTGGCTCAAGTTTGGGAGTGAATGTGGGCACCAGAAAAACAACGGGACAATTCAATATTGGGCCAAGTTGGCAGCCTGCCTTGGATCCAGATACGTGGTAAATAAATTTGAGTAATGCTCGGAAAAAATGTCTCCGTGAACCGATGAAAAATAATTTTTATTTATCCGTCACATTTGCATCATGCCTAATCGTGTGGTAAAACACGCATATGTCTATATCTAGTGTAGAAAATAGGTCCGGATCTGACTAGGCCCAGTCTAATTTACTAGAATTTTATTCGGATGCTAGTATGGAAGAATAATTGTAGCCGAACCATGGATGCAGCTGTTCCGTTACTATAATACACTTTAAGCTACAGAAAAATATTACTCTTCTATACATATACGTTTGAGACATTCATTTTAGTTGCGAGCTGATTGGTTCACGTCCAGCCACCTAGCGGTCATATATATTCCAAATTATATCGAACAATGATGAACTCAATGGCATCATTTTACCTCAAATTTATGTTATACTGATTTTACTGTGTCCAGTAATAATGAACCGCCTGCGATTCATATGACTCATTAAAAACATGCTGATATTTATAAAAACCAATTGTAATGCAGAGTTAGTGAAACATTATTTCGTACAATGATGGCATAGACTCCGTCGCACGTACGTACATTTTGAATAAAAAAATTAAAATAAGATATAAGAACCAAAGATGAACTTTGAGTAAATGTATGATTATATTAATACAATAAATAATTTGAGTTCTATCGCAACGTAAATTTAATGAATAATTTGACATAGGCATTTGTGTAAGATAATGCAATAGAAAATTTATAAACTCTTAGACACCCATTTGCCTCATCTTAATCGCACATCGTGACCATCGTGCAAGTCTATCTAGATGGGCTCTTTAAGGATAAAAATGATGCCGTCGGAACCATTAGAAAAATATATCACGATTAACCCAACTTCAGCTAATTTTATGGGTAGCCCATATAGCCTAATTGGTACCGTTTTACTACTCGACCTTCCCTCACATTCTAACGCATATATTACCTCCATTATTTCTACAGAAAAATGCAATATACCGATACAGTGGAAACACATAGTGACTGTAAACATTAACGATAATGAAATTGAATTCCTTTGGCTAAAATAGAGTTAATATCTACTAGTCATTTACGTCCAGACATGGAAGAGTACGTTCAATCAAGAAATATACCGTTTGATCCTGATCCTTTGACCTATATAAAAAACGAGGCGTCGATACGAAGCAGTGCACGTCCCTCCATTTAATGAACAATACACACAGCATGCGTGACGTCACACTGTAGAATCTCCATAAAATTTCATGGCTGCTCTACATGCAACATCCAAGCTATCGTCTAGCTCTCGTACGTCACGGAACACAGAACCAAGCACCTAAAGAACTTTGTTTCTCCTTAGTAGATACTAACGCGCGTGCCAAGGTGAAACATCTTGAAATTAGAACATCTACAATTAGAATATCCCCTCTAGTCACCTAAGTAACATATGCATAGACATATTTCAACGTCTCCCTCGTAACTGCCAATAAAGTCGCGTTAGGTAAATTGCAGGATAATTTTTATGAGAACACCAGTGGGGTAGGTAAAGTATCACATTCCTTGTAACGTATACGCAACGCTGATGTCATCTGCGAGGTGACTGATCCAGGCATCAGTAAGGTTAACAAGTTACAAATGACTGTTAGAAGGTTCTGAATGAGTTTGGGAATGTTTCAGAATGAGCCTAACTACCAAGCTTATTCCTGACTGATCCTACAGGATGTCAGTAAGATATAGCAACATACATATAAAGGTAGCCAAAGCGTACGAACTCTGTTCTGACCTCTGCAACCCTCAGGACCTGATATAAGGGTGCTGCTTTATAAATGGGCAGATTTTACGCGATATCGCCGTACTTAGCCAACAGTGGGACGAGGGTGGTTTCAGAGTGATTGGAGGAGAGAGGAAAGTGGATAGAGGAAAGAGGAAGAAAAGAGGAAGGAAAGAGGAAGGAAAGAGGAAAGTTGTTAGGTCTATTGGTATTACGGTAGAGTCTGATGGTGTTACACGGCAGCAGGAGAATATATAGAGGGTGGTAGTCGAGTGCAGAATACACGAACCTTTAGGGGATGAAAGCTAGGAAGGAACAGAGTGGCAACTTCCATGGCTGGGCACCCATTAACGGGTAGATAATCGCTCGATGATGATTAGTGGAGCGCGAATCCTTGTAATTGCTCAGCCAAAAATCCGATAAAGTTTGCAAGAGAGGAATGGGAGTTATAGTTCCTTGTATTACGTACGCGCAGCTTACAGACGTATAAGATCTTATTTATCGAAACAATGCATCCTGATTTTCTCACTGTCAACGTATCTATTATGTAAATAATGGTACCACCTTTTTCAGTGCTTTGACTGATGAGGATTTGTATCACTGTAGAGTTTTTATGTTTAACGTCCGAATCATATTGCCGTATGCTATATATATATATATATATATATATATATATATATATATATATATATAGCTTTAAACGTTGCGCACGACATTAATCAAGGGACGATGTCAATTCTAACTGATTCATTCGAGGGCTGCGAAATAAGGGTGCGAGTGTTGAGAATAAGATTCAGAGTTAAATAAAATACCCGTAGATAAAAATATCGAAGGAACCTTGGGTTTGGGTTTGGGTTTGACAAATAACCAATCATAGTGGGATATATCCGTGTACATGTCAGAGTCGGCTTGATACCTTCATTCAGAAATAAATCACCTCTATTTCGAGAATTGAACAGTGCGTGTGAGAAATAGCACGTACGAATTGACACGTGTTTTTTTTTTATGTGGAAGAAAGAGGAAACTTCGTGTGTACAAGATATAGAAAGGATTCGTGATTATATTTCTCCATTTAGTACATGCTTTGTTTCTTGTTCTTGTTGGCTTTTAACCTTCGTACTTCTACATTTACTCTTAAAATTTTACGGGTCGATATTTGAGTAAACTGACCGAAAACTTTGGTGGAGGTAAAAATTGCCTCAAGTTTGTCTTTGGCAAATATCGGTAGCGAATTGACTTTCTTGGAAAGTTTGCAAAATTTTATGCACGATTGACGAACCGTTTCTCTTGTATGATCGAAATAAGGGATCGAGCCGATATATGAGCGAAGTTTTGGACGAACAAAAATATACTATTGTAGCATTGCTCGCGTATATCATTCTACATTTTTTCTCATTTCTGATTTGAGTGTCGCGTGTAAATTTACGATTCTCATTCGCGATACTCATCCCGAGGAGAACACGCGAGTTGTTTCAAGCAATGTCAACAATCCATGAACATGTATATATTATAATTACTCGTGAAGAATTTACAGTTGAAAAGTCAAAAACACAATAGACGAAATTACCAACCATGCTGAAAGCGGGACGCGTGCATCTTAATCGTCTCAGCACTTTACCCCTCACCCTGTCGTCCCGTACTTTATCATTTATTCAACGTCTTTGTGTTGCTTTCGTCGAAAACGAACCCTTAGATTTCCTTCCAACGGCTGCTACGTGTGTGGTCGGCTATTTAAAATTGCTCCGTTGACGATGGCAATGATTAGAGCCTTACGTTGTACCATGAGTGTGGGAAGGGAATTGTGTCCCACGAGGGTCGTTGCTAGGAGGACTCCCAAAACGAAAAACCTTGTAATGTTTTCAAAGAATAAAATCTGAAAACACGTGGTATATGAAACAGCGTGTGTTACTGAGTCAGAACTAGTGCTGGCGTGGGCGCATCTTCTGTGAGCACTGAAAGGTCCACTGAGAAACCAAGTTGCGTTTTTTATATTTTGACCTTCTAAATATAAAAATGTTGCTGGTTTTTCGTAAAAAATCATAGAAATTAATCGAGAAAGCTAAGACTGAGAAATGTACTTTATGTGTCTCATTGTTAGTAATAAAAAGGGTAGTTTCAAGGGGAACAAGTATACTCGAAAATATATTCGACATATCAAACTTTTCGTTTTCTTGTACATGGAAAATAGATTTCGGGTATACTTTGAATATACATATATCAGATATGTAGTATCGGGAACGAATCCTGAAATAAAGGACGTCAACAGACACAAAGCAGAAATATTTTGTTTAAGCCAGTATGTTTAGTTAAAGATAGATTTAAAGGCAGCCCCAACGAGGTTAATATTCAGACAGTCTTTGTGCCTTGTTTAGAGCTTAGAGTTTCGAGATACATAAGTATGGTTCTCCTCAATGGGGAGAACAGTTCCGGATTGAACGACGAAGGAAACAGACACGTCACAGGCAGAAGATCCGAACTGCATGTATGCAACACTTAGTCAATAAATTAATTTGGTAATTGACTGTACCTACTGTAATATCTATAGATATATTCTTTTCAGTCATATATTTCGCATTTTTCTACAATATATATGTGATATAGAAGTTAATCCATATATATAAGATATATGTAGTGTTTATCTTGCATATATTCTGTTTACATGGGGGGTATTTAATAAATGTTGTTTGTATCTTCCTCCAGGGATGAACTTAGCGACCAGGCTAAATACGGTACGGGTAGAGGTACAATATGTTGTTTTAGCATAAGCCTAGAATAAAATTACCTTATTCATATTTTAGGCAAAATAATATAAACTCCTTGACGGGAACAGAATCTGCATATAGACGCCGTTCAGCACGACCGATAGAAGGTTCGACCGATACCCTACTTTAGGGCCTAGTTTATTGTACTGTAGCTTTTCGATCGTGAGCTTCTAGACTTAGATCTTCTATTCAGAACCGAAAGTATTATAAACCACGTCTGGACATGATTTTCCACTATTTCCATTCTTCATTCGATCGCCACTTTGCCTTTTTTTTTATTAATAGTTTCACCAGTGCATAGCTTGTGTTTTATACTTTTTAAAACATAGCCAGTAAACGAGGCTAAGTCAAATAGAAGCGGCGTTATGGTGAATGAGGGTTGAGTGGTCATGTGAGCGAGTGAATGTCTATGTACGAAAATATAAAAATTGTTTCCAAAGTCCTGCTTGTCTAACGTGGCGCAGACCGGCACTCGCTGGTCTCGTCGAGTATTCCGTTATATTTGATTATTATAAAAGGTAATAAAAATCGTTTTTTCAATTGAATTATTAGTTTTTTATTCCGGGAAGTTACTTTTTATAATATTGTATTGGTCAGCAAATCTAACCTAATAAGTGACAGGCGATAAACTTATTGAACTATTTCGTCATATTATCAAATTTACCTAAATTTTATATTGAATTTATTCATACATGTATGCTTTGCTATTCCATGCCTTTCAATGTAAGTTTCAACCAAAATATACAAAAACATTTTGCTTAAAGCATAATTTTTATTCGAAATACATTGTGCGCCACATTAGCGAAAAGGCCGTCCATTATGGCGAAATGTACTCGTTAGCAAAGTCAATGATTATTATATTTTAAAGTCATAAAAGTAATCTTAAAAGTGTGTAAATCTCTAACTAAGATAATACTTTATTATTATATGATGATGGGAACACAGTATATTAATTATTCATTTTACAAGTGAAAATTACCCTTAGGTGCGCCAGATTCGCCGCGTCTCCCCTACAACAGGTAACAACAATTTTTCGTCGTATCGAGAAGAGGAACAATTTATTATTTTAATTTTTTTCGATATCTCGATCAATTCTCTCGATATATCGATTTAAACAATTAAAATATTTATAACAATTGACATATTACTTTCTATAAAAAATAACCAAACTATTCATAAGGTTAAAATATTAAGGATGCATTTTCGTTTTCGAGCGGACCTTTCAGTGAGTACAGAAGGTGTGACTGTGCCAAGATTAAACCCGAATCTCTTGAATTCCTTTACATATCTACTACAGGCTCGAGGAAAGTTGGCTGGCGTTAAGCGTATAGCAAGGAAAAGTGCTTTTGGGAGTTTCAAATGTATGTTAAGCACGGTATGGCTTCGTATAACTGGAAGCTACTTGTATGAAGTAAATAGAGAGATTTCTGAAACAGTATGGTATCTGTATATCAAAGCATTTGGTTCTTGCAGCAATACGAGCCTGAAAAACTCATCGAAAAAACCGTTTTTTTTTAGCAATGCAAATAAAATACTCGAGATGCTCCATCCCGCTATATCTTCATCTGCATCACTCTCTTCGCTCACCTTAGTCTCAGCCTCTTATTTGTTCTACTCTATTTGCTTCCATTCGCAACTACTTCAACTTCTTCAACTTCTTCAACCCCCCTTACGCCATGCTGTCACCATCTTTCCTTTTCTCTTTGATGCATCTACGGTACGTTAAAGTCAATTTTTACTGCCTGTAAAAATAAGCTTGCAGAGTAAACTTCTATCATATTTTTCTAGTCATTTTTAGAGACGAATGATAAATCGTCTCATCAAACGAGATGAAACGGCGGCATTGAAAATATGCATTGCTTACACTAGTGCAACGCGGGTAATGGGGTTTGAACTTTCCAATCTATTGCGAATATTCATATACATATGTGACGGAATTCAATTTTGCCATGCGGAAGGTATGAAATTTTTCGGCGGGAAATTCAAGTGGAAAAAATTCCGTAGTCATGCAGCGATTTATGGACGGGGACAATTTTCAAATGTAAATTCCAATAAAGGAGAAGCTTTTTTTCAGTGTGTAACATACATTTTATTTCGCGTGAATACGTTTATAGTAGTTTTCTTTTACAGTGCATTTCAATAGCATAAAAACACTGTGATAATTAGTGTTACGCTCGCATTAAAGAAAACGTTAACGAGTAATAATGAAAAAGTCACTATTATCACACTGGCACGTATTGTAAAGAAAGTGAACGAAAGGCAGAGAGTGAGAGAGAGAGAGAGAGGGAGACAATGATAAAACAACAGAAAAGGCAACTATAAAGTTATAAAAGTGGACAAATAAACTGGAGAAAATGAGTACAATCTGGATACAACAAAACGACTAACAGTTCTCGCGTGAAGATAAAAACGTACGTTCAGAAGAAAAAGTAAACAGGCGTCATGGGAATAATGTAAAAATGTTAAACGGGTAAAAGAAGAAAGAAGCGAGCTTACGGAGGAAAACATATTATGGGACATTCTAGGATAAAGGTTAACTAATGCGTTCGAGCCGCTGAAAAATCTGAAAAGCTTCAACAACAGGACAGCGTAGTAGACAGTAAATAAATGTAAACGGATTGTTGGAAGTGACAAATGATTCTGAAAAATCTCTAAAATACCACTTGATATTGACTTATTGTATTAAAAACCGATTTTGGATTTATCACCCATAATTCAACTTTCAGAACTTACAAGCTGTAGAATTGCTTGTTCAGCTATCAATAATATCATGTTCCAGATCTATCTGGACAGTTTTAGTATCGCGGCGTTCTTTATCACCATCGTAATTTTAGAGAGCGTCCGCAAAGAAAACAATTTGACATGTTGGAATTGGATGGTTTTTCGTAAATTTAAAGGGGAAACCAGTCAACTTGTCGGGTTACGTGCCTCAGATAGACTGAAAATGTAAGGGGGTGGCTCCTGATAATCTATGTGAGTGCGTAGGGTGAGGTGAAGGGGGGCGCTGTACATGCTGAAGATGCTCAGGACGCGATGGAGATGGTGAGTGAAAGAGGTAAGGGATGGAAAAGACAGGGTTGTGAAAGTAGAGAAGGGCTGGTGAAGAGAAGTGAAGTGAAGTGAAGCGAAGAGAAGTGGAGTAAAGAGAAGAGAGGAGAAGATAGTACGCAGCTAGATATCCTATGGAATAGATAGAGAGCAGGCTGGGTACAAGCCCCGATGCTGCAGATCGATAAGATTCCTGGGCTCACGCATATAGGCAATTCGACGTTATACCGGACAACTTATAGACTTCGAGTATTAATTTTTTTTTTTTTAAGAAGTACACATGTATTTATTGTATATAGTTATTGCACGTAATAATATAATATTGATAGTAGTAATTTAGTACAGTTAATGATTGTTTTTAATATTTTCGAAAATATCTTGCCGATTTCAATTGTGCACAATTTCAAGTAAATATTTCTGTATTTTTCGTTGTAGTGAAAATTCCTTCTTTAGCAAATTTTTAATTTCTTAATTGCAACTTATATTGAAAGTACATTTACGATATATGTATAATCTCTACAAAACAGTATTGGCTTGGATTTGACGTTTGAAATTTGATTATCGTATTCTTCAGGTAATAAGAAGTGAACTGTTGAAATGTCGAGAACTGGATTAATAATGATATCATTTCTATATTGTATTTTAACACATAGAATGTACATATGCTACTATGCAGTAGAAAAGAGAACCATGTATTTAGTTACGTCCTTGTAGAACATATGACATACTTTTTATATTTGTCGTCAGAAATGTATGCGTTGATACATTTTTGTGGCAAAATTTTCGGACCAATTGCTAAAGACTTGGATTGGTGGTTTGAGTAGAAATAAAATTCTATATGCAAATGAAGCAGCAGCATTTGCATTTTTTGAATACCTACTATACATTTCGAAAAGCACAACGCACGACATTAAATATACTTTTCAAACTGCAAATACATAAGATGTAGTTGAATAGTCCATGTGGATTTGCCTCAATGCAAATCTTTTTACCTTAAATATAAAACTTTTGTTTGCCAAGCTAAATAATATTTGTATTTTAGTTGTATTATTAATTCTTTGAAGGCCTTTTGTTGATCTTTTATGTTTTACCCTAAATCGTTTGAAAGTCTTCTTTTTCGGAATGCCGCCGGCGAACGACAGTTTGCGTTGACAATAAAATTTTCAATGCGATTAAATTTTTTATTTTTATAATGAGCTCTCATGGCATCAGAGAAATATTGGCAAAATGACTTTGTCTATGTGACGGCTTGCGGCGAAATGTTTAAAGAGCGCATTCAGGTCAGCTGGAAGAATCCAAATGTGTAAAATAAAATTTGTATCTCCACCGCAAGGAATATCATGCAAGAAATTTATCTTGAATCACACTCCATGACGTCACATGACGACACCTTCCAATATAAAATTGATCACATTCTTTCTTTCTAGTTTAATGAATTATACTAGGCAGCGTTGAAATATGGGAATAACAAAAGTATTAAATTGCAATTAATAAGATATCGTGATAAAGCTTTTGTATTTGTTGTCAAAACGATATTTGTAATGTATCAAAAGTGAATAATGGATGTGCAATTTTCAGGAAAATAACAAATAACTAATAACTCTACTCTCTATAAATTTTGTTTTCTCCCATTTCTAAAAGTTGACTGCTCATAGAATAGAACGAATATTTCGAAAACGATTTCAGTTTGCGGCTAACTTTTTCTTGAGTTTATCTAGAGGAGTTTTCAAAGTTGTCAGCGCAGCTTAAACGAACAATTACCAATTGCTAGTATCTAGAAATTCCACGCGAAAGGCAGCACGAACTTAATCAATTTCACTGTGTTTATACGAGTAACAGATATTCGAGTGGTAATTAGTTAGTAGAGAACTGCAAGCGATTCGAGCAATTCCAATAAGGAGGTTTCGTAGTTCGATTATTAACCTCGGATTTAAAAACAATTGCGTCTACATTTTGTATTTTGTATCTTTCATGTTTTGGCTTTCATAAGATAAATGTGATTTGATCATATGAAATATGATGTTATAAATAAAAAACTACTATTATATGAATATTTTTTTCATTTCATGTTTGAAATTCCAACTGCAGATTTGAATGATTGATCCAGAAAATTTTTGCTATGTTACATGTAAATCTAAAATACAGAAAAATATATGCCTCAAACTCATAGCAAAATTTACTACTGCTAATGCATTCTTGCCAAAAGTAATGAATGGCTTTCCATTCCAAAAAGCATTGGCAATCTAAAATATTGCTATGGTAAAGTACAAATTAAATAAAACACTGGGTTATATTTGAATTTAGAAACATATCTTTATGTACATGACAAATAAGCGATTCTCAGCGGAAATTTAAACGATACGAAGTATTTTGTTAGCCCTGCCCAGTTATATTGTATTTCTTAAAATACAGTTACGCTCTTTTTTCTCACTATCAACTTACCTTAAAACTATTTGTAAAACACGACATACGTCTGTCTTACTGTCACTCGCCGATTTCGTTGCAACTTGGCACACTTGGATTGTAGTATAGATGCCTGAGTTCGGTGAAAAGCAAGATCAGGATTCAACCACATTAAACCGTCATACCAAAATTGAGTCCACGACTTTGAATATTGCAGTTATAACCACATATGTGGATTCAGCAACATTCAAAACCCATTCATACCTTTTAACCTCTTAATGTGCTCAATTGGTTGCAGCTCGGATGTTAATGGTTTAATGGTCATCACGTTTACATTTCCAATTTGTGGTTCTCAACGTTAAAATTAAGCCATTGGAGATATGAAAAATACGTGTCGACTATTTTTGACTGATTTACAAATATGCCAAATGGTAACCGAATTAACGTGTGACAGTAAGGTAAGTTCCCTAGTAAGTGACAAAAGGTTGCGCCATCATGTAACACTTTATTGGAGTAACAATGAGTCACGTTATATTCATAGAAATGATCTTAATTAGTAATAATAATAATTCTAATTAAGAATTCCTTGTAGATATCAACAAAAAATGAGTTACGAGATCTAATAAAAGAAACGTAAGGACGCGATCAATTTCTTTGGGCTATTGAGTTACGTAGATTTTACAGGGGAAAAACGGTTGCGTCCTTTGCACTGAATCAACAGTTACGATGTTCATGAACAGCAACAGAAAAATATAACATTTAAAATGAAAGCAAAAAACGTTATTATTCTTAGGACCTATCGATATGTACATTAATAACCTATAAATGGCTATGTAACTCTTTCGAAATTAGCCATCATAACGAAATGCCTAACTTAGCTATATCATTTGTTGCTTCTCCAAGAAGCTTCTTAGTCTGCACGCAGAGACTATATGAAACGTATTGATTTCATATGTAATTTGAAGTCGTAGAGTAGATGTTCCATTTTTGGACATCCTATTAATACCGTATGTGGTCATCAAATTGATTTATTTTAAGGCCTATTTATTACGTATAAACGAGGCAATAGTTACCAATATGACAAAGTTGCTTTAATCAGCGCGAATGAATATTTAAATAATTAAGTCTTACAAAGTTTCGTTTAAAATTTTCTTTACGGATATATTTATTATATTTTAACTATCGGTTAAAATATATATATATCGGCATTCAGTTGATAATTCTATGTAAATTACCGATGATTTACGTAATTTCAGCGTAAAAATATTTACTTAATACTAATAATAATATTACTAATAGATTTGGAACCTTAGTTTTTACTTTTTCCAAAAATGGAGCAATGCAAATTATGTATGTATGTTAGATTCGGGAATGAGGATGTAAAAATGTACTGTTAACGTACAGTGTAAAACTTGAAAATATCCGCTTTAAGTCTCTTCCGAGATCTTTAAAATGAGCACAAGGTAAAGTTTACAAGGTAATTAGATGTATGATGTGGTAGATTAAAGCCGAGCGCGTATCGCAGATCGTTTAGGAATAAGCTTTTTTATAACTTCTGAATTACTGATGTCATGAGTAAAGATAACGTTAAAAAAATGTGTAAAAATGTATAATGTTGATTTACCTTAAAAAAGTCAGTTTTAATTTGAATTCGCTTATACGTCTACAGCACAGCAGTCCAGAGATATTCAATTAGTTCCTCTGATTTCCGAAATAAAAGTACTGTGCGATAAACGAACCAATAAATTTCTAACGCACGCTAAAAGGGTTGCTCAGACATATCCCTGGGGGTGCGGAATGAAATAAAAGAGTAATAATGAATTTATTCGGATATCCCTTTTTCGCGATAACTAAATGTATATTAAATTTATTTCAAGAAGCGAATGTTGATTCTCAACAAATTTGCAATGTCCAGTATATAGAATCTGACTGTCCCCACTTCTAATGTATAGGACTGCAGAATTTCAAGAGAGAATTAAAGGCTTGCAAAATCGAATAAAAACTTGAAACTATCGTGAAGAGTTTGAGACTTGACCATGGCGTCCATGTTATTATCACGAAACGTTTTGTTTCATGTTTTACGATCGGCCATTTCGAATCGATCGCCTATTACGGGTAGCCAAAGTGTCTCAATTGTTTTCCCCAGCATTGTTAATGTCTGAAAATGCGTCCTGGGGTTCTAGGTCATTATAGGACAACAGAACGATTCGTCAAAACGACTCGCGCCCTTTCTTCGCATAGAAATTTTTGCCGAGCTCTCTAAACAGCCTGACGGCACCACTGGGGGAGTTTTTGCAAAGGGTTGGTCGAGCGGTTACGCAAAAGGGGTGGTCGATTAATAGTAGCTACGAATTTTCCTTCGCAATTCTCGTTCTCGTATTGGAAATACATTAGCCTCGTGAAAAAATGTCGAAAAAAGGAAGAGGGTGGGTGCGAGGGACAAGACCCGAAGACAGATCGTTCGATTTCGGGTCGGAGCGGATTTAGCTTCGGGAAATTCGCAAGCGGATCACGTTTTCAAACGTTTTAGAGGGAATCGTTTGGGTTTGATAAATTCTCTACCGATTCGAATCGCCATAATGACGCAAGGAGGCGCATAACTTCGAAATATCGTGAACTTTTAGTCTATGATAGCCCGGGATTATAGTTAGATAAATCAATTTCAAACGCTTACTTATAATCTATTAAATTTTATTATACACATTGATTGTATATTATATGCAGAAATAAGTGACTCAAAATATTAATATTACACAGTCACTGCACGATGACAGAAAATAGCTCTAATTTTTCTCCGGCAAAAATGTTAGCGAAGGAAACGGATAAAAACAGTTTGAAAGGAATAGTGAACGCCGAAGGAGACCCTTAGGACATCCACAATACAATAAGTTCTGCGAAATGTACAAACGATAGACAATTTCCTTCCGAAAGTGCACCCATGTAATGGATTGAAGCAATACCGGTCGTCAGAGACATTCAACCGTCCCAAACGCTATACACACTTTCCTCATACTGTTAGAAAAGAACTTTCTACTTCAGCCCCGTCCAATTTTATCTTTCCTGTATATTTGGCATCCCCAGCATAATACCCTAACTTGGTTTTCAATAAGGTAAGTTTACTTAATGAATGAATATCCAAGAGTCGACTATATCTCACTACCATATTGTTTTATCCTGATGACAAAAGTACCAATACTGTTATAATTCGCTATATACATTTAGATGTTTGCGATATTCCCAACTACACACACACAAATGTGAATTCAAATCCACATAAACTTGTTGTCACTAGGTCCTTTTCATTTGTAAAGGAAGTAGCAGCATCAGCCCTGTCGGAAACGAAGTAGTTCAGGGGTCTATTGTTTTTGACTGGGGATGCTAAAAATAGCAGGGGTTAGCTACAGCTACAAATCTACCCTATTGAACGCCACTCTCACATCTACCCATTTGCTTGGGCCACTCACTCACTCATTCACCTGTTGATGGAACTTTCGTAGCTTGGATCAAAGTGATGCCGCAGCATTGCCAAAGGGTTTCACTAGCTTCGTTGTCCGTTCATCTAGATTGACATAGGCCTTAGCCCTTTCCATTTCTCGAGTTCGTCAAGTCCGACCAAGATACCCAACCATTGCCCAAGAAAAACAATTTACGCATAGAATAACAACCTTCTTGAATTGCGCATCTAGTATTTCCTGTTAAATAAGCAGTACGGTTTATTAATAAAATAGACTTTACTGTTATGCTGTTTTTGCCGAATTTTTAAAATTTTATAACTATGATTAATTATTTGAACAAAAATACTGTCAAAATTTGACAAAAGTAGTAATGGCACGATCAGTAATATTAGTAGTTAAACTGAGTGAAGATGTCTGGATTGAATCTTTTTCTTACGTGGATTAGGGTGAGACGTAGTGCAGACCGAGGTGTCCTTCAGGGTTGGGGGTTGTTAAAAAGTAGGGTTAACTTAGTGGTATTTTAATTTCAATCAAGAGTAAGAAACTTTGCAACTGTCGAGGCGAAAGACTGTAAATTAATGACGGTGAAACGTTAATCGTTTGAATCTTCTTCGTTCATTATTGTAATGGGTAAGTTGTGTTCTTCGAAAAGCTCCTTCGAGGGTTTCCAAGAGTATCTTGGTAACGTAGGAAGTGAAAGTTATCCCTCCTGATGGACCTAATATCACCGACCTCTTCCAACCCTCCCCGTCTATTATAAATTCAGAAGTGTCTCCTCCTCTCGAAATTCGAAACTGGACCACATCCCGTTACCGACAAAACTAATCCATCTCTCGCGTGGCATCGTTCCTTGACTATCTATATCAACCCTTAGTCAAACTTCACTTATTTAACTTGAGATGCGATTACATTATATTGCCTCAATAACCGTCTTCCATAGGGCAAATGTCAACACGCGTATGTCATAAGGTAAAACGTCGGTTATCCGAACCACCGGTTATCTGAATCACCGTCTATCCGAACAAGTTACAAAATATTCCTTTCGTGCTTTCTTCTATGTAAACATTTCATAGGCTCGATCCGTAAGAAAATTTCCGATTGCCAATTGTTTTTTGCCAAAGGTAATGAATGGTTTTCCATCGATTTCCATTGATTTGCCACACATTTTCAACTATTCGAACAAATCGATAATTCGAACACCCATGTTCTCCAATTTGTTCGGATAATCGACATTCTACTGTAATTGGAAACTGTATATATTTTCAAATAGAAATAGTTCCACAATACGTGTAACACTAAGCTACGGTGTAAAAATAATGATATATTACCAATGTACTGATATGTGTGTGCGTGTGTATTTACAGTCTAAATTTTTTAATAATTTAGAAATTGTCATGATTAATTTAGGATTCTGTGAAATGTGATATTCGCTATGAAGCTGACACGAATGCTTCAACAAAGTCATTGAAGTGGATTAACCCATTAACCCCAAACCGGACATCAGTATGTGTTCACTTTAATTATCAAGTTTTCTATGTACCAGACAAAGTGGCTAGATAAAATTACGTAACTAGGAATTTTTGGGGTGGCTTATTACGAAATTGTAATAATATTTTTATTCATAAAATATTCTTTCCATCACGTAAGTATCGTTACATCTACCTCATAATTAGATTTTCAAAAAGCACCTAAAATGACTTTCTTGAAAACTGCAAATTACTTTATACGAATCTCTAAGATATTATTATAAACACGAAAAATAAGTATGTTACAATTGATACCAGTTTAAGATTATAAAAACACGCTATAGTAAAATGAAACAAATTTTCATTATCTGAAAAGGGCGAACAGAGAACATTAAAGGTTATCATTGTAGGTTGACATAAATAAAGGCCTTTTACATACAGATAATGCATTCGTTACTTGGATTAAACTTATTAATAATCTTACTGCTTACCATATAAATGTATAAGTCGCTCGGTAGATGTGTTTATTTTATCACAAATTGTCAAAATACTTGAGCGTCAACGATATCACTAGACTTTGGCACGAAAACGAGAAGAATTTCATTCCTGAGCGCAGCAACTTCAGATGTGTTTAGGACATTTCTTATTTGGGGAAATTATAATATTACATAAAAATAATGAAATACATTTATCGATGTATTTCATTATTGTCATTGTAACATTCATATCAAATTGATTTACCTGTTTTAAATAATGATTTTCTTATTTTTTCTTATTTTTTCTTATTATTATATGCATGCATGTACATTAAATCTGCAAGTTACGTGCAATATGTTGCATGTAAATTTCCATTCCGCGTTCTATACTTAAATTCGCGTGTATAAGATTACAACGATAATACTTGATCTCTATGTAGATTTTGTTGAAAACATTCGTGTTGCTCACTCAACATCGGCGTTGGAGCACTTATAAGTACCAGCCATAAAAGCTTAGATAAAATTTTCACAAACGTTAGTAAGAAAATTGAATAGGTCCGATCCTTATCATTATTGAAAACTAAAATAGCGTGACATATTATCCCTCCAGCATTGTTATATCGGTAAGAAAAACATTTTCTGTGCCCGTGTAGTTTATATTGTGGATATCTGCACCTGAGAATTGTCGGGAAATCATTTCTTGCGACAGAACCTCTAATTAGGGGGATGTTTGTTTTACATTGGTAAAATGGAATTCGGGCACCTCGTTAACGATCGAACATTAAATAGAAAGGATCCTAAAATCATGGTATACTTTCTATAAACGGTGTGGCACATATGATTTTATGGGTCGTAACATGACCATTACGTTTCTCATAAAGCATTGAATATGACTATACGGATATAAATTGTTTTTTTTTTTTTTTTTATTAAAAATAATATATTATGTTCCATTAGTACTTTGTACTGATATAAATGTCTTGCACGTGGAATAAAAAAAATCATAGGTTTCGAAGTTATTTTTTTCATTAGTTATCGATTATCGATTGTCCTAATTTTTACACGAATATCGTTGGTATTAGGCACATGTGGTTTAATATTCCGGTATCACAGGACAGTAAGAGAAATGCAAACAGATATTAGTCATTAACGATAATAGCATTGGCTCTGAGCATTTCTGGTTAAAGCCGCTTAACAATGTGTGTTTTGGATTTTTTCAAACCCTTATATTATGAAATAAGAGCAGCAGGCGTTCTTTGAAGGTAACAAGATCAAAGTATATATATAATGTAGTCGCTGTTCTTCTTACGAATGTACTTCCTTATATTCTACCCTCGCAAAGAGATTGAAGAGAATCTCGAAATTCTCCTGTGTAACATCGTGAAATTCGTAGGCGTCGCTCGTGAATCTTTTCCCGTGGGTTAACGATTCTCATTTTTTGTCTCTCTGCCATTACGTACTGAAAAACAAGGGTCCTGCGTGAATGAGAACTCAAAGGGGTTCGGACGCGGTATCATTGGAGGTTGCGATTCCGCGCTTTATAAAAGGAATGGCTTCTAGGTTTTTAAACCCCGAAAATTTTATAGCCCATAGAAGAAGCGATGGTCTTTGAGAGCCACTAACGGTCCGTTAAAGCTGCGAGAAAACGAGCCTTTCCGTTCCATTAGTAGGGTCTTTAATTTGGGTCATTCGTTTGTTCTTTTATTACGTATACTTAATCGTATCGTAGCTTGCACGGCCAATCATAGAAGCTTCCTGGTTGTGGTCGAATGATAAAGAAATAAAGAAAGGCTTAAACACAGGTTCTTAAACTCTGATGGCAAACTTTGCATTAGTCTTTTGACAATTTACAAAAATCCTATTTAAAGTATGAAAGAAATACGAGAATAACATTAATCATGTTGCATCATTATAGATATATTACCGTAAGAAAAATATAATGCTTACGGAAATTACTGTACGCAGCGAAGGAAGCACAAGCATGAAGCAGAGTTAATCTACAGTTCATTTATTTCCTTGAGTTGCGATCGGAAATGAAATTGTTAAGTAAACTCGAGCTTACTAGTTCTTTTGTGAAATACTTAACCCAAGAGTACAGTAAATTGGTTAAAACCTAACCTAACCTATCCACTTGTGGTTTGTTGATTTTTTCAAAAGTGCTTTGACGAGACATTCTTATCCGCAAGGAGTCGAGTGCTCTGTGCCCTAAGGGCTGCCTTGTGCCAACAGGGATGAACTCACGGGGGTCTGTGTTTTTAGGCGAGTGAATCTCATGAAACCTTCTGCGTTGTCATGGCGCACTTGGGCTAATTACGCTCCTGTTTTTAACTGGTCCTTTTTCTCCCAGAGCCTCCACGACTCACCGATGGTTCCTTTTGCGTAATTTTACTCGACGGCTAAGATCCTCGTCATGCAATTTGCAATCTGCTACGAGGTACAGGACTAAAATAAATTTGCACGTTCCGTAACCTTTTTCTTACTGTGGCGCACAGGGGTAAAGTAATGTATAATTAGAGTAACTAGAATTGAAGGACGCTGAGGGCAACGAGGGTCGAAAGCCACGAGAAATTAATATCGGAAAAATTTGATTAAAAAGTTTCGCACGCCTTGCAGGAGGAATAATTTAAAAGGTGATCTTTTCGCAATACCATTTTTATGGAAGGCGTCTCCTTTCTTTTTTTCCACATAGTCATTTTTGCACCCTCGTCCACGTCGCACGATAAATTCATGACGTACGTGACAAAAGGTGACATCTTTATACGTGTGATTCCTCGTTACAAGTTTTTAATTTGGGTTCGAGGTTCAAGTTAATGACAATGAAATCCGCTTGTACAAATTTATATTGCGACGTTTGCATGAGACTATTTTTTAACGCACGATATTTAATGGGACTTTATCACAATAAATTATGTTTATCGTTACATATACATATTGTATAAAATATTGCGAGATGGGACAACGTTATTAAAGCTAATGGTCCAGAATCTATGTCACGTGTAGATTCGTGAAATATTAACGTCCGATGACCAACCTCATAATTTACGTTGCATTTAACGCCATGTATTCACGTAGAATGAAATTAATAAGTCATCGTGATTGAACTAACGATATTTCTCGTCTAAAGGTCTTCCGCATATCTAAATCGAATAAAGTATTGGTCGAAATTTTTAAAATCGAATAAAAAGAACTTATAGCATAAATAATGTCAGTTGCAATCATCATCTTGATTATATCTGAATTAATTCTCGAAATTTGGTCAGAGAATTTTTATTCTATTCCGTACTAGTGAAAGCATTGCTGTATCAACGATATCATACGTGAAAGCTTCAAAGGCCTTTGAGACATACAAATCTACATTAAAAAATATACGACGACGTTGGCTCTCAATAGAATTGAAAAAGATAAAATCGAGCGCTACACAAAGGAGCGTCGTTGCTCTCTAGAAAATTTGAGTTGTTACGATTGTGTCGTCGTGTAGAAGAAATTATGCATGAGGAGATTTGACACGCTAATTCAATTGCGAACAGCAGCGAAATAAATATTTGAATCGTTGCCATTCGTAAACTTGATCGAATTGTTACAAAAGTAAATCGTAAGTAATTGTTAAAAAATGTTATTTAACACTCCAAATGATAATTGGGTAACGAGCTACTTCCTTTTCTATCAAAGAAACATTTCGTGGCAGTCATAAAAAAATGTACAAACAGCAAAGACCATTTACGTTCCAAAGATTGATTGAATCTTTCAGATATTTCGATTTGCTTATTATGTCGCAGCGAAACGTTGATAAACAAAAATTCGCACGCGATAAATGCCTGAGTTGGATAACCGATTAGGTTAAAAGTTACATACGGAAAATTAATAAGTGAATTTCTGTTTATTAAAATCGAGCTATTTAGCAAATACGAAGGAGCGCTCGTATATATAAATACATTTACTTCGTTCTTATCGTATATCCCAGGGGCATATTGAATATCTTACAGTTAGTAAACACGCGAGATTGCCAGGAAACACGGACAGCTCGTAAAAATGTCTCGAGGTCTCGTAGTAGGAGGGATGCAATACTAGTAGTGGCAGTGGTGACGGTGGTGGCCAGAGAAAAAGGGGAAAAATAAACCAATGCCGAAATTCGACTGCTATCGTAAAACGCGCCTCATTTATCTTTCATGTGCGAGGTAGGAAAAGGGAGATACGGTCGCTCGAGGATATCGCATTTCGTATCAACGAACATTTTACTGTACGTTGATGGGACTAGCCAGTCAAGCTGGGATATTTCGAATTCTCCATTTTATCCGAAAAATAAAGAATAGGCCATGTATGTAGTTTGACAATCAGTATGAATTTCTCCATCTCGCATTTTGAACAAGATGAATCCTTTTTTTTCCGAATTCTACGCTGCCTATATTGAAATCTTATAAGAAACATCAAAACCTCTCGATGTCTTGTAAGTACTTGTAAAATTATATAATATATCATTTTTTTTATAAAATATTAACATTTGTTACGAATATCAATAAAACTGTAGATATGCATTATTTACATGTTCAGCATAGTCCAAATGTTCATTGTCATTTTACAAATAACATTTAGCGATCTGTCTGAAAGACAAACACCCATATTTCGTACAGAGACAGGAACAGGATTTTCGCCCCGTCCCAAAGCTTGTACGACTGTCAACCTCGTACGAGATTATGTCAATCGCCCTTGGTACCTTGTTTGGCTGATAAAACGCAAGCGGAATAAGCATTCCAGGTACAAGCAAACAAGAATATTGGCGTATATACTTATTAATGGTGATATTAAACCGACATGCAATGACTCTTAAAGTACGTAATTATATAATTGCACAACGCAAATTTGTTCTAGAATTTTTTACATAAAAGGCAGAATATTAATTGATGTTAAATCTTCCATTGACTCAGGTTTCTCATACTTTTCTTCTTACTTATGAGAAGAACAGTTTAGTATATACTGTATAAACTATTAAAAAAATTTTTCATTCACCCGCAAACCGCTTACGTTACTTGAACAAGTCACGCATGAAGTAAAAAAAGTATGTGTTATTTTTTTTATTTATTTCATTCCTATATATTCCTTAAGTATATCAGGAGTCTCCCGGGCCCACTGTTGTGCCTTAATGTCCCAAAAGTGACACTTCGGTACTAGAGGGCTACAGTTTACAAAGGGTTCAGAGTTCAATTATTAGTACTTACGTTTAAAAGTCGCCTGCGCCAGGGTATGTTCAGAAGCTTGCCTGACCTACTTTGTTCTCTTTCTAACTTAATCTTACGACGTAGTTAAGACAAAGAAGAAAGTCGCTCGGGTGGGGATTTATAACGTATCCTTTTAGTACGATGTTTCTACAGCAGCGTCCTTCTCGGTTCTTTGCTATTCCTTCATTTGCCTGGGCATTTGGCTTTCGTTTGTTCAATTTTATAAACTATTGTCGACGTCGTACATGCTGCGGTTGTCTTCGGTCGTCTTCGCTTTCACTGCTTGTTAGACGGTATCGTTGTCCAATCCTCCCAGAAATGCTAAGATACTTTTGCAGCCATCATTAAATTTCCCTGTTACAAGGTCGGTTACAATTTCGTCTATTTCTCTACCGCTATACTATGCTGTACTATGTAAATCCAAGTCGTACAACGTTTGACGTTTTCGACTACCAACTCCGTAACTCTCGACATTTTTGAATAAATGAAACAGCATTTTAAATAGAAATGACGACGCTTTAGAAAAATTAATTTTAAAAAATTAATTTTTCGACACTCTACTCCTCTTAATTAGCTGTTTCAATGACAAGCTGGACATTATTCGTTGTAATCGAATAAAATCTGGATCTGAGTTATTAATCACATTAACATTTAAATTCCCGAGGTAAATTACCTATAGTCCATCGATACTTGCAACAATGCCGCCTCTAGACTATATAGAGAGGCAAGTGGAGGCTGCGAAGCTTCTGTATACACTTGATATAAGAAACTTCAGATTGCCCAGTTAAATTTAAAAAAAAATACCATATCCAGGGTTATGAGTTGTTATACACGGAGAGAAATTTGTAGTAAATTGCATGAGAAAATTAGATTCAACTTTACTGTTTTCTAGTAATACGGAAATATACTAAGATTACGTTGGAAACTACCAGGGAACAGTAAATTTTATAACAAAATAATTTAACGCAAAGTCTGAAAAAAATTACTGTTTCATGTAACAGATTATTATGTTTCAGTAAAACTTCATACTCGGTATATTAAATCTTATTACATTTCACATACCAGTTATTGACGATGTAGCATAGTAAATACTGAGGAGGAAGCCAAGCGAGCTGTAATTTTGTCTTTCCGATGCTTTTGTTCACGTATCATGATGCTGACGTTCTATACCAGACCTACAACTTTTATGACAAGAGCATAACGAATCAGAAAGTGATATTTCGGCCTTGAGAATTTTGAGAAAAGTTCTGAACAAACTGATAAATACTCTTCGATTTCCACTTATAGCAGATGATGGGTATTGACATGAATTATATTGCTATATCTAGTATTCTTTTCAAATTGAGATTGCCAATATTTATCTTCCTTATTAATCAAATGACCAACTCCAATTTAATTTATTGTCTAATAAAATATTAAAATCGCTAATGTTACCACGTGCACTTTTATTTATCTTACATGTACAAGTTATTTCCGTGTACAGACACCAGATTCATGACTATTTTATACTGTATCCCTTTATTAACGTAAATTGCCGTCTCCCTTCCTATCATAAATTGAGTATGGCTTGTGTCGCTTCTGCTTATCTTCTACCCACCTACATTCACCACACTACCTGCTATATCTTTATGTAATAATGTTTCTGACAGCGTCGATATATCGAACTCAAATGCTTCCCACATATCTCGAACTTCTAATAAGTATATCCACAAGGATCTACAATTCCAACGAGCTACTGTCATGCTGGCGCCACTGTCGCCCTCTATACGTTAGCACGTTTTGAATTCCTTCCGAGTTATTTACATTCAGTACTTGCAATATATCGGGTACGTCATTCAGTCTCTTTCCCAAGATTTTCTACCGCTTTAACCCTTTAACACTTAGCTGAAGTCCAACTACTACATTTTTCTGTGTATTTCCCACTAGAGGAATGGTAGCTATGTGCCTCATCCTATATTTCTCCTACTATACCTTATGACTCATCTGCCATAACGACGTAGCGTCGGATAACGTTAGACACTAAAAAAAGTTCCTACAAGGAAAACAAGGGTCGAAAAGACCCGACCAAACAATTAGCGTACAAAAAAGCTAGATGTGTATTGTACTGTAATTAACAGTTTGCTCATGTAATAAATAAAAGAAGTTAAAAGAATCAATTATTATTTCACCTAGTTTAACATCTATTCGACCCTCATTACTCCAACGTATATATAATATTTATATTGCTAGAGCAACACGCGCGTTTCGTGCGTAGCTGAGGGCAACAACGCTGCGGTGTTCTGAATGAATACAACATCACACTGCATATCTATTTTAGAAAATAAAAATTTATGTACACGACCATCAATTTATATAAGAGTTTTTTTCGTAACTAACTAAATTTATAGAAATTCAATCTGTATGCTTTAAAATTGACCAAGATATTTTTGAATCAATCAGTTCTTTCAAATCGTTTGTAAATATGTATAATAATTCATTTATAATCACACTACTCGTGTAGTTAATCACTTTATAAATTCTCCATGCAATGTTCAATTTTTTGTCTTTTCATTACGTCGTTATACGTGTTCTTAGTCATTTTTACGATCAACGCATAATCGTTGAATGTTTTGTCAATATATTTATAAAAAAATCTTACACGTTTTATTACATCTTTCACTGATCTCATTCTACTCTATAATAATATTTTCCAATTTCAAATTCTCCTTCTTCGACATCGACTCCCAGTACTTTGATTTTTAGACACTTCTTTGTCCGATTTTTTTTCATACTTTTCCTCCCACCTCTCGCATCATTCTCTTCTTCAATATCTCACATCCTTTTTATTTTTCACATCCCAATATCACAGAGCCATTGTTCCCTTGTTTCATTCTAGCAATCTGAACTCCAAGATTTGAGATATTAACTTTCTCTCTTATTGGTTTCTTAGTCTCTGTACTTAATTTTGGTTCGACTGGTTGTACCACAAAGACTACTTCATACGTTTTGTCCTATAGGACACTCGCATAGTTAATCTTCTTTTTCTGCTGGTTCATTTCGGATCCCATAGTGGCTGCTATCATGTTGCTCATGCTCAATAGTTCTTCCCTTTCAATTGGATGTCGACAATTGTTTCTTTCAAACTTTGAGGTCGTCACTTCCCACTGATCTGAATGTCCTAAGTTCTACCCACAATTTACCTACTATGATGTTCATAGCGGTGTCAGCTTTACCTTCACAGCCCAACAACTCGTCATATGGACATATTACTCAATAGGCTTAAACCTCCCACGTGCAATCTTGCCCAAAATCAAACATGTCAGCTCTGATTAACCGACTGACTGACCGAATATTATCATGGTCATAATATAAATCTTATCTTAATAGTTTGGGTAGAGATTATTTTGATTTTCAAGATTTTGAGTGTCAAAAAAGGTATATTTAACTTTGGACTAAATTACAAAAAGTTTATCAAAATCTCTCTTTGACATCTTCAAGTAAGCAATAGTTTATCATACGTATTATAGAATACCAAGCTGGAAAATGAGATTTACCTGAGCGCGTGTTCAACCTGACACGTATTTACTGCCGTTAACGACACACCTTCATTTCCGGTGATTCCGGTGTAATAGCACCTTTCCGATTAATTGAGATTGGAACACCTGTGTCAAACAGTATAGTTGAATGTGGGTGATAATATAGGTACCCAATCTACATTTCATACATTTCAGCATAGATATTTATAGTATGAACAAGACTCCTGTTATTAGATGCACACATAATAGTTGTATATCTTCAACATACGTAATAAAGAAAAACGAACGATAAGCACGTAATCGACATATACCGTATTCAATAATGACAGTTCAGATTTACTGTATAAAATATTAATATTTCATAACGATAAAATAAATCGAATTAACGCTGTCATAATTTAATGTACATTGGACATTTTTTAATGAATTTAAATGCTTAGCCCCTACGAAACGATGTAGTTTGGAACAATTGAAACGTCAAAGGTTCGATTCTATCGAAACGTCTTCATTTCCTGTGGAGTCAAGTCTCAATTCAGAAAGTGGCTCGACAATCTGCACTTGCGAAAGTCGTTAAACGGCGTAGCGTGACAGAAAGAAAAGGGTTGGTCGACATGCACCATCTCAGTTAAGCCATTACCATGACTACGCGGGCACATGGGTTTTTATGACTGACGAATACTTTTTCTTTTTAAATTAAATAGAGTCTCTGCACCATATTGTAATCACCGATTATATATACAATACACGATGTGCATTGAATCACTTTTATTCAATGCTAAATCGTATCGTATCTCCCTGTACTTATTTCTCTTTCAACTGTACATACTGTACTACTTCAGTAGTACGGTAGACTGACTGTACCGAGTTATCTCAATATGATTAACCCCTTGCCTTGTAATATTCAGTGAGACTCGTGGTGTGGATTTCACACCAAACATGAGAAGCACGAATTAAACTCGTGGTATGGTCGAGCATATGGCCAGCTTTTTGTCCCATCGCGCCAGAAACTTCTGGTTCGACTACGGCATGCGCTGACGCTGATTAAATCATATGGCAAGGGGTTTATACTCTACTTCACTCTTTGGACACAGATAGAAATTAAATATATAATGATTAACTCTAATATTCGGATATCATAGTAGTTTTGTATTATTTTCTTCGTATCTTCGCTAATTGTAAGGAAAACAATTTCATTTTTTTATGTGTAAATAGCCAAACTAGAAGATTTGTTTATTTAATTTATCGTTCTAAGCCAGGTCTTTTGAATATAGGAATGTCTGATTTGTGTGCTAGGAAAATACACTGCATTTAAATGCAGCAGAGTGTGAGTTTTATTTATAAAGGCAGTATGTCTTATGATCGTATGATGTCTCGGAGAATCAATTTTGTTCTAATATTCAAGAGAATAATTGAATTATGGAAAATGGGACGCAAAAGTAAGAATATGCTATTTAATATATGCCAACTTGTAATGTTTCACCGTGAAAAGTAAAAATCGTATCAGGAAATGGTTGCTTCGTTAAAATTAACTAAAGGTATGTTAGCGGATATTATTAAACTATGTATGAACGAAGATCGCATTGAATCAGTACTGCGAAAAGGACGTCCGAAAATATTGACGCTGTGTGATCATAAGGAAAGTGTGAAGGTTCGTCCACAAATTAGTTCGAAGTTGTTCGAAGAATCGAGGAAGAAAGTACATTCTCAGACGGTTCGACAAATCATAAAAGAAAATGGATATGGACCATTCAACACGGTGGAGGAAGTGTAATGTTGTGATCCAAAACATAAACTGCTTATTGTCCAAGAATATCTATTGTAAAAGTTTTCAATCCACCTCCTTAAGGAAGAACTGTAGTGATCGGAAAACTTTAAGTCGACGGTGCTGCCTTGCGTCGTGGCAAAGCATGAAAACACGTGTGACGTATTTAACAAACTTTCGCATACTGCCGTAAGCCGTAGTGCTATTGTAAGACTCCGCGCCACAGTAATATTTAATGGCATATTATGCGAAGGCTAATAAATTTCGTTTATATCATTGACCTTCTAGCTTAGAATCCGCACCAAACGTTCAAGACACAATATTGTGGGCCAGGGAACGTAACGGCTAGAGCAATTATCCCAAAACATGTAACTATTGGATATAAACACCCCCAATTATTAAAGATTTATCATGAAAATTGAACATCACTCGATCAAACTGTCCGCGCAAATTGGGACTAGTGGCGTCACGGATTACTACTAGCGTTCGCTGCGGCAGAAGGCTGAAGTTCTAGGCAAGGGATATCTACTGGTTGACAACTCAGTTTATTCGCTCTGAAAAATCTTTCTATTGGTTTCATGTTGTGTGTTCGTAGTGATATGGTGTGTTCCTGATACATGTTTTTCAAATCCTGCGCAGCCGTTTTTTCATATTTGTCTACAGTTTCGTGAAATAGAATGACAAGTGCTGCATCACAATCGCCAAAAGCCACGATGACGGCCATGACATGTCCTCCAGTCTCTCGGTATTCATATTTATTTTTACTTTATTAATTTTCTAGAGAACGATCGAAAACTCGAATTTAAATACATTTAATGGCAGTGCTTTCTGTGCTTCGATTTTTGAGTGCGAAATTTCGTTGCTTCGAGTCCTTGTCCGTGTGAATGACCTACACGTAGAAAAGTAATTGGCATACGACGGTTCCCCGGTAAGCAACAGAATTAAACCTCATTGAAAATTTATGGGACGAATTAGACCGCAAAGTCAGGCTAACACGCATAGCGTCCAAAACAGAACTGAAAGCGAGACTGAAAAGAGAATGGGGCTATATTAGCGTGAAATATTAAAATAAAAATATTCACAACTTTCCTAAATGCTTGCGTCATGTAATCAAAGAAAAAAAAGTATGCAACGAAATACTACAAATATTTCTCTTGTTCAAAAACGCATGTAATATCGCGTGACTAAAAGCCAAAGGACGTATGCTTGCTGAAAATCCTATGTTTACGTGCCCTTTTGCTTTTAGTCACGCGATATGTTGTGTTTCCGAAAGTGTTAATAATGGAAATACGGAATATTTTTGTAACACACGAATTAGACAGTTCTGTATTTAACAGACATGACCTAGGACAACAAATTTTATAATTAGTGAATATACGAAGCAAAGAATACAAAACTCGCACGAGACATGAATACGAGAGGTGTCCGAATATAAAAGTCACTCGCGTATCTAGTCATTCCCACATGACTGTCTCAAAGTATTTAATTACGTTAATTTCAGCCAATCCTCATTAATGAATCCAGTTACCGGTTTGGCCATGAATATTAATTGGACGTGATCTATCCACTGCTCCCAAACTTAATTAACACAGCGTTACTTTATCAATGTATCATTTCCCATGTGAACTATTTTTTACTGAAAGTTCAACGTGAAAGTTTGATTATTCTTTTTGCAAGTTTTAATTTAGCGGACAAGGACTTTGTGCCATTTCTTAAAATAAAGTTTTGGTTGGCTCGAATCTTTGCTGAAATCAAACCATAATTACAAATATTGTAAACGAATTTGTTCCAAACTAAAATGGCTTGAGACTCGAGCCATAGTTATTTTACTTAGTAATGGAGTTTCTTGAAATACGGACAAACCTTAATTCATATTTATTGGCTTCCGTATTGACCAGAAACAATTGTTGAAGTTATATGGTATATAGAAAACTGTCCAAATTCTTAACAGTCCATCGAATATACCAAGCTGGAAAGATTATGATTGATTATATTTCTGCACATGTTTTATTTTAATGGTTTCTCTCTAGGTGGCATTCTTGAGCCCTTCGACAAATTAAATCAACAGGTCCAATTGGTCCAGCATCCACAGCATCTAAAACTTGGCCACGTTTTATCTTTTCTAGATAAAGAAATAAGGATTTAACTACGTCCTGCATATTCCTGCATACATGATACCTATACGTGCAAAAGTTGCTCACATCAGTGAACGAGTTATCGGGTTGTCTATGGAATATCGGTTAACGCGATTGGCCTTGCTAACGGATCCCGCAGAAAGAGTAAATTGATCGACAGGAATTCTTTGAAACTGCCACTGGATATTTGTAACCTCACTGGCAACGTCCGCGACTGTTTGGTATTCTGTGCGGCATTGCTCGGTAGCTGATAAAAAGAGAATCAAAAAAAGTGCCTGGAAAAAAATATAGTTCAGTGAATTCTCCTTCTAGCACGATCCATTTCACCAACTTTTTACGTTTCGCTTAACAAACTGAACCGTGTCGTCCCGGTTATCTCATCTTTATTTTAAACGAACCTATAGAAGCCCACTTTCGACAAATTTTTTTTTCAATTTTTAAAATGTTCAGCTCAATCTCGTTAAGCATTTGACCTCTCCAACTACAAGGGGTGTCGGTGGGTAAAGAAGAAGGGTGGATATCCATTTGCAGCGACAATGGAACCTGCACTTTGTCGGCCTTTTGTTTTTCCAACGCGGCCCTCTCAGTTCTGTCATTTCTCTCACCTTGGTTGGCTAAAGCCCCAATTCCCTTGATGTCCTTTGCACCTCCCTCGGCAAGGACAAAAACAAAACAACCTCCATAATTTATTATCTTACTCTAGCCACGCAAACTTCACGCGAAACTTGACGAAATTTACATCTCGCTGCGCATTCTGATTTAATAAGAGGCACTCGGAGATTTTATCCTCGAAATCCATTTGATCTGATTCAGATTCTGGGTAGAACGGGATAGATTGACATAGATGCTGAAAGGGAAATAGCTCAATAGAATTTTTCAAAGAAGACGCAACTCATCGAGACTCTCGGTTTTAGGGGCGAACCTGACAGAACCTGGATAGTATTACAAGCATACATAGTTCAGAAATCAATAGGGTGGCAATTCGAGTTTGGAAGCTCGTCTAACTTGTCCATGTGACTCTTGTGTGATCTGACTTTCTCATCCGAGTTGCATAAAGACTTGGACTTTTGCAAATCTGCTGAATTAGTAGATGCTCTCTATTTCTCTCTGACACCTCTCACTTTCTTCTTTCCTTTTTTATTCTTTTTATAACTGTGTTCTTTAAATGACTGATGGTCGACTAAACAGCGGTAAGAGATTCTTATAGCTGTGTGATCAAGGAGTTGGGTGCAGAATTGCAATTACTTCATGAAGTCGTTGGATTTGGAAAGACTTTCTTCTGTTGAAGAAATGCACGCAATTTTACTGAGTTTCTTACAGAACGTTTCATTATAGCCAACTAGACCTGACGTAGTAATAAAAAAAAATACCTTTTCTGCCAGTATGTACAAGGGAAGGGCTGGTGCGAGATTGCACTGAATTGCACACCACTGCGATTTCCGTTTCACGATGCATCTACTTTAAAATAAATGCGTTTACTTTACCACGGTTTCGCTCCAGTTTCCATCCCTTTTGGAGAATGTTCAGGCATGCCGATAATGCCTGGGAAATTGTGAGATTGCAGTTGGCACGCTTGAAATCCCGACTCGTTCCTTCTTGAAGGTGTCGACTAGCATCCAAACGCTGAACAATATTCTGCATCATGCTAGAAACTCTTTTTGTTTCTGAGATTGGTTCGTTCTAGCTTTATTCTGTGCGAGTAGCGATTGAGAACAAAATAGAGGGAAGCTTAAGCTTATTAGATGTACATGAGAAGATGAAATTGAGGATAATTGGGAATTGAAACCAGAGAGATTAGCCTTTGACGTAAACAAACACGTAGATTGTCTGTTGAGCTTTCATGGTATTTGCACGTTAATGGATGATAATGCCTGTACAGTACCTAATATTATGTAATGAAACATTGCAGGTAAATTATCTTCTCTCTGCATATGATCACGAACATTCTTACCACCCCGTGATAGAAAAAACAAAGAAGTGTGATCGAATTTACAGATCAGTTTCATATGTTTCATAAAATTTGTTGTTATAGACCATAAAGAGATTTCGTGTGTAATTAATATTGTCGTATGATCATTACAATTATTCAAGGTTGAAAGGAAAAATTCCAAATCTACAGAACCAATTTATGTGCAAATATAATTTAGTATATTAATGCCTGACTGGAAAATATGAAAAAATCAACCAAAATATTGCTAACCAATCTCATAATATTTATTTATTCAAATCGCTCGAAAACTTTCACGGAGAATAGTCAAACGACTACAGCTTCCCGAAAGCTTCGACGCTCCTTTGATCCGAATACCAGGAAGAAAGATCCCTTTAGGAAGCTCGTTGAAATTCAACCGGTGCCAAGGAAATTCCCAAATAGGTGTACGCAGTCATTCGCCTGATGTTGTAGTTGGGGTTACGAAAGGCCTCATATAGCGCATTGCTTTATGTCTAATGGAGAAGCAGCATATGGGCGATACGCTTTTGGAATAATTATTTTGATTCGTGCAAGTAGAAGATAACGTATCTAACCCTAATAGGCCTGGACTAAAAAGTAACTTGCCGCATTTAAAACACTCTGAACTAATTCGAAACGCCTTCAAGGGAAAAACATTTTCTTTGGCCACATCTGCGTCCCGACGCCTGGAATTAACTTGATGACGCGCGCTCGGAATTTTGCCAGGGTTCAACCAGCCGTTCTCGATTTCAGTTCCCGTTGGCAAACACAAGGAATTCAATTCCAAGCTCCAGGGAAGATTTTTATTATACCGCGTCGCGAGTTACAATTCTAATGGATTGCAAAATTCCCGTTACCCTGTTAAATTAAAAGTCGATCCGTGTGCTTGGGGTTTTTTCCGATTCGATTGCTTCGGAGCTTTTACGTCGACAAGATAAAATGGAATAACACCAAGCGATGGATGTCAATCAACATTACACATGCAAATTTGTACACTTTAACAATGTTTTAATCAACCGACCAATTGCTCTTACAATTTTTAACTAATCTCTCTTCGTCAAAAACCATGAAACCTCGCTCTCTGTTAAGTAACGTAATATAACGAGACTGACGAGAATTCTTCGAGCAATGTTACAAGCCTTCTCGTACCGTTACACGCTAAAGGGAGCTAATTGGCTGGTAATCAGTGCTCAGAGTAACGGCTAAGCATTAATCCACGAGGGCAACTGTTTTTAATTTTATCACGCGGGGAGGATCTTGAACCAGCTGAGTTCTCGGATGAAAAAGTTAGGCATTGTTGACGGCGCGTACGGAATTCAATTACCTACCCAAATTACCTGTTGTAACTGCTATTCCTAAATGCAATTAAACTCTCAGCCATTTCCAGGGAACCTGTTAAAAACGGGGGTAATTTTGCGGTAAGATCCTTTGTGTAAACTTTGTTCCTATATGACCAACTTGCCTACTGGGAAAGGGTAACATTTTTTTGTGAACGAACTTCGAAACTTTGTCGAGCAAACACGATCAGTTCTGAAGGAGAACGAAAACGGTTGGATGTCTAAACCAGGGTACGTGTATAGGTATGTGTAGGCGTGCATGTGCACGTACATAGATATACTATACATGCATTTACGCTAAAAGTATACTTTAAGCATATAAATTCAATGCAAAGTTTAATCCTGGGATATTTAATATTTTGAAACCGGGTTTGATCAATTGCATGTTTATTGCTTGCGCTGAGCTTCATAAAGCAACGCTTAAAATCGAATTGTCTCAAATTTGTCCAATACTAGAGACCCGCAACTGTCATGGGTTTTACGATGGCTACTAGATCAGGATAGGTTAGAATTCTAATGTTGTTTTTAAAATTTTTAGTTTAGCTGCATGAATGTGCCTTGAGGTGGTTAGCCTAGCATTATAATAACTTGGACTTTTGTAAATTCCATGTATATCGTTCGTTACTAAATTTTTATTTTCTACACAAGGTATTATCTTTGAGCAAGCAAAAGGACAGAGATTTAACATTTTTTTTATTAATTTTCATACCACATGTGTAAATAACGCAGTAAGAAATTATCCAAAAATTTCAAGATTTTCAATTTAAAAATCATCGTAGTAATGTTCTTATAAAAATTTCATCCACTCTTACCGCCTAAAAGCTGAGATATCTCGATAAAAATATTGCTATTTTAACAAGCCAAGTATATCTATGTAGTGCATTCCGTATATCTCGTAAACTAGACGGTAAATAATTTTGAAATTTTTTACGCACGACCACAAAGCAAATCCCAAGAACATGTTCAAAATTCACAATTAGTTCTGTATCTTGGAACTGCTCTAGTGATCGAACCACCTTAATGCCCCGGGCTTCGAAACAAGTTCCGTAATTATATATACATATAATGTTATATATACAACGTAACACAAAAGTAAAAGAAAAAAGCTTACGTTCAACCAAGATGGATTCCAACCCAAGTATTAATGTACTCACGTCCTGGACAGATATTCTTTTCGCGTAATGATTTTCCTTTTTATTGTTAATGGAGCCTTCCTCTAAGGAAGAGACCCACCCTTCTGCATCATAAACAACGCAAACCATTCCGCAGAAAGTGTTCTTAAGAGACAAAGACAAAGAAAGAGAAAGAAAAATGGGAGGGAACGTAAATTGATTTACGAGCTCATGAAAAAACCTGGTGGATCACAGAGATATTTAAACATGAATTTTATGTAATAATACAATGTAACATATATAGTAACGTAAATATACGATAGAAATGTATAAATATATGTATATTGCAGGAGTGCGTTTAAATGGTGGTGCGAAAGAAAAAAAAAAAAAACATTCACAGCACGAGGAGAAAACAAAGATCCCTGGGTTTAAGAATCTAACAAATATTTTTGAACTGGGAAAAGGGAACGGAAGAGAAGTCGAAGGAAAATGTGAATTCTACGTTCGTGGCGAAGGTAATGCGCTATGAATTTCAGGGCGCACTTTCGTCATATCGATAACACTAAACCGTAATGGCACAAGGGGCGAGATCGGAACCTGACGCATGAGGCACGAGAGAACACTGCTACCAACCTCGTAGGCTGAAATTGGACAATGCTATGCAAGTTATGTTTGTATGAGCATTGCTCTCTGCCCCTGCTCTCTATTCAAGAGATTCCCTTATAGTCCATCTGATATCAGTCTCCAGCATTGTTCTATTGCTGCTTCTATACCTACCTAGAGCAGTGTTCGAGACCAAGAACCGCTGTATCACCAGGTAAGGAAACCTGGAGAAGGAACTTTCGTGGCTTCTTCCTACTGGCTTATATATACATATATATATCATTTCCTCTCTCTATCTATACTACTGACCGTTTACGCCTTCCGAGACGAGCATGAATCCCTTATCCAGGAGAACCCTTGTATACTCGACCTGTGCCAAGGCTATCAGACTATTGGCAATACACCCTATTGGAATAGCTTGATCAGGATGCGATACATACAAGCTATTAGACAATGTTTGACCAAAGTAGAATTGTCTGTTGACTCAGAAATGTCTGAAAATTGAAAAAAATATTACTGAACGGTTTTATTTGACAATTAAACCTCTTTTCAATTCTATCAATTCTCGGTACACTTCACATATTTTACTTTTGTAAGTGTCGGAAGATTTTGGAAAAATGTTCGAAGGAACGTGACCTTAGTAGAATTGCTGGAGAATCTCTCATTACGAAGAACGAGTATGAGTCTTGTCTTTCTGGTATTCTAATTGTTCGTTACGGACGCGCCATTGTACCAATGTATATTTCAATTGTATTTAAATATAAAATTTCAAATTGCATCTTACACTCGTAACGCTAGTGTAATTTGGACGTTGAAAAATATTCCGTCTGGGAATATATATGTATAACGTCTGATACCTCCGGTAGAAATACGTGAAAGATGGTTGGGAGTTACAAATCTGGAAGTTGCCTTATGTTTATGTTATACCTCGCTACTTCAACGGCTCAAGAGTATCGTAAGACCTTAAAAATGCATACAGTTGCTCCTGACATTAATTTCCAATGCAGGACCAGCGAATAACTCGTGATCTGCATGGGCAATTCGTTCTGGCAGAACTTATTAGAAATCTATATACGTTGGATGAAATATCGTCTAATACGAGGTTGCAGGTTAAAAGGAATACATAGTACAAATTAAAGTTATACAGTTGCTAGATTGTATAAAATTTCATACAATACGTTGCTTGGATTCGTTATTAATCAAACGTATGTCTGGTGAAATACAAACGTGCGTCCGTACTTTTGCACTCTGTGCTTCTAGAGATATTAATTTCCATTAATTTCGTACGTGTACAATCTGAAATAAATAAATACTAGATAGAGATGTACAATGAGAGATCATTACTGATCATTACGTTGCTCTCGTCCTTAGTCATCGTTTGTATCCTTTGCGTATATGTACAAAGTAATCTCAAACCAAGTTAAACAGTCTAGATGTTATAGCCGCACGTTGGTTAAATACAAGAATAAAAAAGTTTTACGAGGATTCGTGCCTGCGTCTCGAAGATTACATAAAAAGCTTGTAACAGCATTGTTTACCCAGTATACACGGTAAGTACCTACAGTGTACAAACTTATAAAAATATATGATTTTAACAAGAGTTTATGATAGTCAATCGTGAATATATCTTTATCTCGTGAATCGATTCTGTAAACAAATTTTTAATTTCACTCTACGTAAACGAATTAATACATCTTTTGCTACAAATTATTTTCCTACCTATAGAATATCTTGCGGGTGCAAGTGTTCGTGTTTACGAAACATAATAAAGCGCGCACAGAGCGCATAGCCTGACGAACATCAACCAACCAAAACGTTATGTCTTTTCAGATCTTGTAAAGCTCCGATCGAAGCTAATTAGAAGTTTTTCAGCTTTTCCCACGAGCCGTAATTCTATCAGTGCTTTCGTCTGAACGGCTGCCTAATTTACCGTACTCGATACACCGGTCCTAATTGCAGTATTAATACGCAAGATAAACCGGTTCTCTAGTTAGTATCTATTCAAGCTTTTAGTTGTCAGACTTTTTGCTGAAGTTTCTCGACCGGCTTTCATCGCAGAGCTTAAACTCTGTCCATGGGTTATGGTGCAACTAATAAACCTCGATACTGCTCACCGATCTCAATGTGGATCATACACTTGCGACAATACCTAAAGCTTGATACACTATCAATTACATGAGGTCGCCTGTCCATATCGTATCAAACTGCATATGCACATGCATTTTGTATACCTACATATGTGACATACACGTGTAGCATATGGTATAAGTGCATATATATACATGCGTATGTGATTACATGAATAAACTATGTTATAACTTTGATACGCAGTGGTCAATAGGTACACAAATTTCGGTGACTACCACCCGTATGCAGCGACCTCTATAGAACAATAATTAGGTCGCTACTCTGAAAAGAAATTGCTTGAAATAAATAAATGCATTTTTTGAGAATCGGTCAATTACTTTATATTTAAACTAAAGTGACAGTTTTTCTAGCTCATTTAAATATGTGCACGAATTATTTGCAATATTTAATCGAATTTTGGTTCTTACGAAATAATTATTTTACAGGTTAAATTAAATATGGTTTCATTCAATCAATTGCTTTAGGCGTAACAATGAAACTAGATTAATTTATTTTTCAAATTGACTTTCATATAATAATAAGACAATTCAATCGACCCAATGCATTGAAACTAAATTATATATTGTGTGAGTGGCAATGGCTTCCTGTCATGAGCCCAGTACGGGACTCTACGGAATGGTATAAGCCTTGTTTTTTAAACAGTTTATCCTTACGATACATTTCGCTATGTACCAATACAAGTTTCAAAAGTCAACGTATGAAAGCATGAAAAATCCCTGGATATGTAATGCTAAAAACTATGTATAAAAATGATGTAACTTCAAAAGACCTAAGGAATAAAAACCATTCAAACCAAACCTTGGGTAGCTTAATCGTTAGAGCATCCACTTGTAAAGGGAAAGACCCGGGTTCGATTTCCGGTCCCGTCCAAAAAATTTCCCATGAATTCTGAAATTGGTGTCAGAAGTGGGTAGGGGGGATGTCCTAACACAGGAGGTCGAACGACTTTGTCCTGGCTTTAAAGACGAAAGGACGGAAAGATGAACGACACGTGAGAGCAGGGATGGACGAGTGTAGGAATCGTGTTGCCCCCCTCCCGTTCTCTCGTGACTATCATGAACCCCCTATGAGACTTGGCGGGAGAATGATGCTCCGGAGGCGGTTCTTGTGGGTAGCATTGGGGTTAGACCATTCATCCGAAAAGTGAAAGGCCCGGGTTCGGGTCTCCGGTCCTCTCTCAAAATTTTTCTATGGATTCTATGTATAATATATATTTTCAAGTATAACTTACTTCTTTAAACATTGGAATTACTTGCTTCCATCAAATACGCCAAAGAATTATTGGATCGCATTGGAAAATATTTTATGGTAACTATTCGAATAATTTGCTTATTGCTATATATATATATATACAGTCTATTGGGAAGACGGATTACCATCGCGATTCTACAGTCCTGTCATGGTTGCCCTAAAGTCAAAGTTTGCTTGTATTTTATTGTTTAGTAATGCTTGGTCGTCGATTATTTGCTACTTTACGGCAGTCGTTACTGTAGTACACAGCTTCTCACCAGAGTGCGCCTTGTTAATTCGCATTATCAATATCGAGAATAATGACCGTGAATGACAGTCGCATTATGTTACCACTGACAAGTCGTGGTGGCCTCCCCGGGTCAGACGGACTAGTTGTACTAGTTAGAGTACTGGTGGAAATTAGATCCCATAGAAATATGAAAGAGCACTGGTTCGATTATATAAGGAATTGATTCATAGGACTCGCCTTAGTATTTGCCTACGATAAAGGACATGTGTGCAGAAAAATATATATATTGATCGTTGTCGATAAATTGATGTTGTAAGAGGTAACGAGAGTACGATAATTTCGCCTTATGTATATTGCTAATAAGGACACATAAAATGTGCAATAGAATGGGACAAGAATTGGATTGGCATTCCTGCTTCTACGTCTTCTTATTCCTCAATCAATCGTAATCCAGTTCATGTCCCCTCAGTGATCCGGAATCTCATGGTCACAGAGATGTCTGATAGGAAGTAAAGAGCATCCAGATTTATCGTACGGGATTTCAAGAGGGTTTCATGCTTCTGCTTGACGTTCTTTTATACTACGGACTGATATTTTCACTACCGAATGAAATGGTAGGCTCGGTGCGCAAGTGGATCATAGTCGCTACAGTTCCATAAAATGAGCTATAAACATTTTATTTTTTTATTACATCGAATTCGCGTACTTCCCTACCGGAGTAACTACTGTTCTTTTTATGGAATATTTTGTGTGCCTCGAGTGTGTATATTTCCGTAGAAACTCATTTTCCTGAAACCAGATACGACAGTGTGCCAGACTATCGTAATATTCGTTCGCATACCGGTTGCACATTTGGTTTAATCATATTGCGCCAATAGGAAAGACGACGAGTAAAATATATTGCATAAAAAAAATCTATTATAATTAAATCTGAAATGAAGTTTTTAGTTAATGTTATGTCTCTGGTTGAATCAATCATCGGGTTTGACTTAGTTGATTCTCCTTCCTTCGAGCTGGGAAGGGTGCGTGATAGGGATTGGAGAATATCTCAATCGTCAGGACAAACGTGCTGGGCCGAAAATCTGATGAACACACATCAATCAAAGACCTGAAAATAAGATGATTGGAATAGCAAGGATACCGTGTGTTGCGCCCGTACCGAATCGTCTCGAAATAATTAAATAGCAAGCATCAAGGTTCCCCAGCTCGGAACGTTGGGGATGACGAGGAACCGTTTACCTAGGTTGTCACCCCAAGGAGGTTAACGACATTCTAAAAAGCTGATATCGAAAGGCCGGAGATCCATTAGACAAAATATTATACGTATATTGGTATATCAATATTTCTTCGTCGAATTATTAAATGCCTTGAGGCCACCAAGAATCTTATGATTCTGGTATGAAGTATTAAATGGGTTAAGCTATTTACGTGGATAAGGGCAGTTATATTAGGCGAATTCTAAGTGACTCATTCATAGGTGATTGCTAAGGGATGTACATAGAACATTTATATTCGATTATAATTATTCACGCGTCAAAGTTGCTCCTTGCAGATTCGGATATCTTGCAGAAATTACAAATTATAGAGGCAATAACATTTTTTATAACTATTTCTGGTGGTCGTTCAAGCTTTTTTTTATTTTTGAAATAAATGCATTTATCTGGGAGGACAATGAGCGGCAGTAGACATGGATGGAATTGTGTAGTAAAAGAATTCGAGGTCAGAGAAATAGGTTCTCCCTCGTGCGCTTTCATTTCGCCTAGGTAGCTAGTAGGTGGGTATCTAATTTTGAAGCAACTGCAAATGCACTTACTTACCCCGCAGGACAATGGACAGCTCAGAGATCGAAGGAATTGCTTTTAGCGAGTTGCCGAGTGCGACTGAGCGTAATGTGCTCGATGCTTTTACAATGACTTACTTTTCGAGTTCCTCCAGATAGGTAATTCCTGAGACTTGACTAACTCCGAAAATACGTATTCGAGACGACGAATACGTCGGAGCTGGTGAGAAGAATCGAAATCACGCGTATTAAAATGCCGTACCGTAGGTAAGAAATGAGTCTCCACCGTTTCACTGTAGGGACGATACGATGCAAGGGTTTGTCTTGGTTCGTCATTGTTCGACACGTTCTACAAATTACAATCGTCGTATTTTTCTTTCGAGTTTCACGAGCTGCCAGTTTTCTCGAATTCTTACTCCTCTCAAATATTTGAAATCCCAAGACCGAAAATTTGTCGCGTTAGATTCAGAGTTTTATGTACTGACGATTATGCAGATTCGAATGGTTTCTTGGGTATCCCACTTTTGTCTTCTTCCAGCACACCAGTGATTGACTTATTATACAGCTTTAACTAGTCGGAAATATAGCCAGAGGAAATATATGTGGACGAGATGCCAAGGCCGAAGTGTCCTGTATTGGTAAGTATAATAATAAAGATTTCACCAAGAAATGATGATATCTATATGGAGTAAGTTACGACAGCCGAAGTAGCAACGCATTGAGGCTTTAAGAAGGTTTATCACCCTCTCAGAGGAGGGAAGTTGGGTGGTGACTTTCACCAGCGTATCAAGTCTCTCACAAACCACGTTCTTTTCTACAGTACTTATAGTTCCTTGATTTTTAATATAAATCTTAAATGTACAAAATATCATTTGAATACTTTTTTGTCGAAATGTTATATTTTTAGCTATTAATTTACGCATCAAAATTACTTTTATCTCCGTGCATACCATAAGGATCCCTGTGTAAGAGCGTAACTTTGACTTTATATAGATAAATAGAACATTACAAATTTTGCATGGTAACGTAATTAATACTGATAAATATTCTGTATAAAGTTTGATCAACGTATCATCGTTTTCACTATCCATCAATCACTTTCAGGTAATCAGACATTGAAATCATCGCGATGTAACAGAATCCTGGATTCGCACGAATTGCTACCTAATTCGATAATAGCTAGTGGTAATTTAATGCAAATTATATTGCAACCCCAATTCGATACACCGGAAACAGAAGTTAATCGTAACTCAAGAACTCGAGTAATAATTTCTAAAAAGATAGACAATTGAAAATTCCACCCTGTTTGCACACAATGATGCGCCATTATTAGAGCGACCTGTAATTTATTTTTGGTCTGCCGTCATTCCGATGAGAATATATGGATAATCATACGCGCACAAAGTTTCCATCAGCAGTAATGGGAAAGACGAAATTGAAATTCATTTCGTTTAATTAAATCTAGAGGTGAGATATTTTGTACAATTAGGAACGGTCGTTATTAAACGTATATTTGTTAACATATAATTAATAGGCTTATAGGCGAACACTAGGTGACGCATCAGAACTTGTTGTGCAATGGACCACGATATTCCTCTGTTTCTTATAACTGTAAAAATCCAATTTAAATTAATTTGTATCACGGAAAATAAACAATAGCTAACGAACAAGTCGCAATCAGCTGATTCTCTATAAGTAATTTCCCACCTATTTTCCAACCTGGATACCACAACTACTACTGCCACCACCTAATCGATCGCTATGTTCGTTTCTCACCCCTCGAGCAGCCTTAACCCTATCACCAAAGACAAGCACCCCTTTCAACCATGCACCCTTTTCTAACCCCCAGAGGCCTCCACCGAAGTCCTGAACCTTCATCCCGGACCTCGGCGCACTTCTCGGACTCGTCAAACTCCCCGTTTTGTCATAACGAACACGCAACTCCCATTAAACTAACGGGAATTTACGAGAGGCGGACCAAGTACGTTGCAATATTAAACTACAAGAGAAATTCACTCTACCGGGTGTTAGCTCCGTCTTTCCTCTATATTCTCTCGTCGCGAAATGATAATATTTTCTCACTCAGCTATTTTAATGCTCGTCTTCTTCCAGGCTCTCCGCCTACCCCAGACTAATAAGAAGATCGACCGTGTTTCAGTTTATCTTCCCACAGATTAGCGGATACTGCTGCGGAGCGTTAAGCTTATAAGAACATCAGATGGAAGATGCGATTACCGAGTCCCAATTGTTAGCATAAGGTAAGGGACTAGCGTAGGAGGAAATGGACGGGATGATGTAAGATTATAGGATGTTAGGAAGGTAGGATGTCGCCTATGGGACTTTGGGTCGACATTCAATCGATTTGTGGTTATAAACCATGTTGAATCAGAAAGCCACAAAATTACACTTTAGTTGTACGAGGAAACTTTGTACCTTGATTATTTACCCCAGGAGTGATACGTAAGAAAGATTTACGAAACTAACTAAACTCGAGAAGAACTATTACTGTTCTCGCTGAACATCTCGTCACATTTATCATTCAAGTTTCTACACTTCTTTTTACATCCAACTCTACTCATCAACAGTTACATGGGTGCTTTGGTTTAAATGCTCGTGCAAGTGATTTAACGGTGCAGTATACACCGTTGTATCTTCGATACGCTCGCGCAAACTACACGATCTACATGGCGGCACGGCTAACACAGAGAACATAACCGCAAACCAAACTCAGTGCAATTTGCACAAACTGTTTGGTGTACTGTGAATGATAAATGGTGTTTAAATCTCTATAGGATCTACATAGCTAGTGATACGATTTAACCGGAGATCTTCAATCTTGGTAGAACTTTGCTTGCTCGGCACAATTGCTTCGTCATGGAGGATACGCGTCTGATTACCTACGGATATTGTGAATGCAGAAAAATTGTATTAGAGTCTTCATTATTTCCAACGATTATCAATGATAAGAGAATTAAAATTATTACCAAAGTGTCATTATGATGGGTGAATATACGAACAATTATTGTGTATCGATCGAACGAAATAGCCAATATCTAGAATTCTGTAGACTCGGGACTCGAGGGAGATTCTCATTGTCTTTTTCTCTGAGTATAATTCGGTTGTGTCGGGTCTCGCGGATGGTAGGCGTTAATGTGTTGTACTGTAGGGTGAAGTTGACACATTCTCGATCAATCAACCGTCACACGCAGCTGCCTTCGCGTAGCTGCGTGCTAGTTCCGTACTGACTACCCTCTCGTTTCCACCCCACTCAACATGTAAGAGCCACCGATACCACCATGGCCATCGCTACCATTGCTGACCGAAAATAGCTGTGTAATGGGAACATTGGCTTAAATTCATCCATTCATCATTTAACGCTTCATTTTTGCTGCCAAAACGTTATATCGAAACGAATGACGTGGTATTACGATTCCATCGTATCATCCACCCGCCGCCGATATTCCCTCGGGCGATAAGATTATTACCTTTCGGTGAGAATAGATCGTTTCTCACCTATTGCCTTGTGAAGGTTGTTGGAATTAAAGGGATTCTTTTCGTATACGTATTAATCTTGTAGCCGAGGCTTAATTTCAGACAATAAAAAAATTTCCAAATCGTGGATTTTCTGGGATCTCATCATGGGATTTTGTACTTGCTGTGTATTTTATCCTGATAATAGGATAAAGGTATAGAAAGAAAAAGATTAAATAAATACAGTCCACAGCCGCCCACTACGTAACTGTATAGTCCACACGTGGAAGATAATCAACTACGAATTAGAAACCGAGTTAGACGTTGTATTTTATTGTTTAGCAAGTCTTTTTAGGCTTCGTAACTTCTTCGCATAGGGATAATAACGAAAAGCGTGGAAGAGTACAAAAAAAAGGAATGCACAGTGGAAATGGAAACAGCGGAACGACTTGTGAGCAGCCAAGAAAGATAACAGGGTGATTCGTGAAATAAGACGGTGCGAAGCCGCAACGTTGGCAGCACTATGAGAAAGATGTGAAAGAAGCATGAGCGAAGGGATCGCTTTTATGACATAAGTTTGCTTATGAATAAAATATTAAGCTAAGTTTTACCCTTCGGCCGACGACCAAGCACTTACGGGTTTTAAGCATCTATCGAATGAAAACTCAGGACGCGACTCTAAACTTGCCGGAATCACGCTCGATCGACTTGAGATCGACGAACTTTTAATTCTGCCGGAAACTCCGTGCCTGTGAACTTTCAATGTCTTCGAAGTTCGAGAGGCGGTGAAACTGCCTGCTACATGGATGCGTGTCAAAGTGACGGCGCAAGCTTAACGTGAAATGATATTTGCCTCAGACGTGATTATAACGATGTGTTCAATTCTACGAGCATCGTAATCGTCATTCCACCTTCATTCGTGTCGATTGCGGTTAACAAGTAAACAGTCCTGTGTGCACGCGCACGTGAATGTTACGTGTATATCAGGCAATTTGTACCATTTGCTGAAATGCTGTGCGCGTAATTAAGGCTTAATTCATCAGGAATTACTATCGCTGGATATTAAGTATATCTAATTAACCTATAGGTTAATTAAGTTATGGCGTAATTGGATCAATTCATTTTATCAATTCGAAAATACTGTATCAATTGAGAACTTATGAACTGATAGGGATTTGCATAAAATAATTTGGCACTGCCATGGCTATCAGAAAATTGTTATATAAAAGCCGTTGCATAATTAATTGTAAACAAATTTATTTAATCTGTTCGCTATTGTTTGTGAATGGTTATGGAAAAAATAATAATAACAACACTCTTTTGTTATCAGGTAACATAGAAAATATTAGATTTAATATCGTGACAGGGTTTTCCCTGCGTGTAATCGATTATCAATAAATCCTACTAATTCGCTAATTAATTCAGACATTGATTATTCTACAGATCGGTCACTACTGATTGGGTCTTTATTAATGAGCAATGCTAAAGATTGAGAAAATCATTTAATGTCAAATTCCACTTTAATATAAAGGGAACGGATTATGTAAATGTTCTGATAATCAGAATTAGTCGAAGCAAAAGATAGATGGAAATATTTTTTCAGAGGGAAAGTATTTGCCATTATACTTGAGAACAATACGTCATACCTACAATTATCGTTTTATAAGAATAGTAGATTCGGGTAAAGAGACAGCTGACGCAAATGATTTGATCATCCTTAGTATCATTATATGGTATTCATCTTCTAGTAAGAATTACTCAGTTCCATATGAAATTCACGTTCCTTAATGTTATTATATAAAACCCCTATGACCTCCTGCTCATAAATTCACTTCGTATCGTGCAACACTAGGACATAAATCTTTATACCTTTTAATTAGCATGGTTTACCTACTAATTTTCATTAGTAGGTAGTAGATAAGAGACTTCAAGGGTTAAACAAATTGTTCTCAGAGTTCAAATAAATTATGACTTACATTTACTTTATTTCTTTTAGCCTACAAAATTTCAATGCATGTAGGTCCTATCGCTCGTACACGACGTAAGGTCTATCCGTTCAACAATGTGACTAGTGCTGTAAGCAAGTGACGCGAAAACCGATCGAAGCTGACGTTTTTATTAATTGGCAAACAGATAGTACGAGTTCGATAATTCGCGCTTCGAAAGTTCGACATGCCCAGTAATCAGCTGTTTTTAGAACACACCGAGATCTCGCAACAGTGCTCTGTAATTTGGCGTCCGGTGCTTCCGTACGCTAAGTGAATCAGCGTCATTACTTGTTCTGTACTTTGGCGTTTGCCGAGCACGTCCGCAATATTGTCCACCGATACGTACATTTGGCGCAGTACGTGCTTTTATTTTACTAAGCATTTTTGAAAAATGCTTAGTTTTTCTCTTTACTTCCAATAATCTCTTTTTAGTAATCCGACACTAGGCTGATTTTCATGGTGCCGGATTATCGAGATTGCACTGTATTAGTTATCAATTACATTCAGCTACTATTGGCAATATTAAAGCTGACGGATGAAACTTTCTGATAATATCTGTACTTTTCATAAGATTGCATTGTATATAAAAATATAGATTTTCTTTAAGGTAAATCTATATGGAGGTTTCAATGAGAATGGAGCAATATTACATTTTTTGTAATTTATTTATATTCTACCCAATACATGTAAGCATCTCTTGGGAAAGTTTCACATTCGTCTGATAATATGTAGGACTTCGACAGAGCCTTTCTTGGGCTCGGGTCTTTATTGAAAGTCTGTGAAGCTCATAGTCTGGTTTTGCAGGGGACACCATTTTGAAAAATTGACTGATCTTGACATCAAAAAACGAAAAGAATTTGTAGAATATATTCGTTCATCTGGTATCCTAGGAAAAAATGTTAGACGTTATTAGACAAGAGGCAAAAAAATACATGTAATTAGTATAACATGTCAACATGGGTTTCCTACAAATAATAGTTACTCATCGCCAAATCTGTTGAGCGTTAAAGCGTCATGTAATTGTTCGAGGAATATCAAGGGAATATGCCGAGGTGATGTATTGATAGCAAGCACCAGCGTTATCGATCCCCACAATATAGTTGAGTTCGATTTCCGTTGCACAGGATATACTGCGGATGTTGGGTAGCGAAACCATAAGCCATTGCGAACAAGAAGTTTTATTAGCCTGAACATCGGCATCGATGAGATCCTTGCAATCGTTGCAATCTCTGCATTCAAAAAGTTTACGACTCCATACCACGCGATTTACCGCCAGATTGCTTCTTAAACTGTTCAAGGACTAATCGCTGCGGTCTCTTTTCATCCATTTGGTTGATTTAACGATTGCGAGGATTTGCGTTAATAGACAATTCTTGATTTCATTTAGAATTTTCATATGTATTTTCACTGTTAAGAGCCGCGTTATAATCAGCGTGCTATCTATTTTCACTGACTCAACTTTACATTTTCCAGTCACTAGGCACTGTAGTTTAATTTGTCGAAAACCTCTAAGCGAAACGATTTCTATAAATGGTGAAGAATAATTTATTCGACCTTATGGAAGATTTAGGTCTGATGTTATTCATACAGTTTATTATATTAAGGGTCTTTTGGTATATGTATATATGCATATGAGGGATGTGTGTTGGGTTTTTATATCAAGTGTTGACGTCACTTTAATATTTAGTTATTTTTCAATATATACATTTTTTCGCATCAAATTAATCTAATATGAAAATTAGATTTTCAGACAACTATAAATACTATAGGTTAGTTGAGATTCGTAGTAATAGAGAAATATGGGTGTGAAAATGTTTCGGAAATCCTATACAACTTAAATACTGGTTTACTTGGCGGATGAGTAAGAGGGTTGTGAGAAAGTACCTTTCTTGGCGGTGGCAAGGAATAGGGAATAGTCGGTAACAGTCGGGAACGTGGAACAGAAGCAAAAGTCATCACGCTATTGGATTTTCATTGATTTATGAGAGAAAAAATCGCCTGGAAAGTTATTGACTAAAGTTTTCAACTAGGAATGAGAAAGGCGTCGTGATCTGGTACGAAGATTGATAAAGGAGATTTATAGATTCGATGAAGTCGCGTTTCCATCGAACGACGAAGGCGTATGGCGGAAATCACTTTATCTCAATGCGTGTCCATTGTTTTCTATATTCGCGACAAAAAAATACTTGATAATCTGACGATGCTAATGCTAATAATCCCAACCATGAATATATTAATGAACATAATTTTCCGGAGCGTGGTTGGGATTTAACGAGCTACGCGCTCAGCAAAGCGTATTTTATTAGCGATATTGCATTCCGCGATGGATGCGAATGTTATCGGATTTCGCGAAGCTTTAAGCTTCAAAACTCAATCAAAAAAAGTTTAACAATTGCAAATTTTTATAACTTAATTTTCGTGTTGCTTGGTCTCTTGGGTGTGTCCCGGCAACTCGCCAGGTACCTCAAACTGTTACATTTGTATGCGAATTTGCATTTTATGTAAACGTTGAAATATATTTTTAAGGAATGCGGACCGCAATCACCATCATCTTTTTTTTCCTTTCGTCGCTGTTCGTTCGCACTATTGCTTAACTTACGTGCAGATACCAGAACTTGTACATAAATATTATATATACGTATATATACATATATTAGCATTTCGAATTTCATTTCTGGTTTACATGAATTATTCCAGCAACCTATGAAAAAAGTTCCTTTGATTTATCTAACCAAGTTGCAGTTCACAATTAAGATGTTCTAAAAGCAACTGCAGGTATGGATGCATTTCTCAAGTCGATAATATGAACAGGATAAATTCGCAAGTCGGAGGCAGTGGCGAATCTGTGTAATCGTCATATGCGATTTATCAGCAGTTTCTTATAATCACGAAAAGTTTACGTTTTTGAATATTCCAATGACGCACCATTCTTAGTTTTCATTATATAATGTTAATCATAATGGATTGTTGTAAGCTGACTTGTCAAAATTTTAATTCCTTGTACTCTTAGGAATGCAGTATAAATTATGTCACTATGTAATAAAATTCCATGCGTTAGGTGTTCCGTCATGATTACTATTGTATAAAGCACAACATTGTTTCGTTTATTAGGTATGGAAAAAGTTGCCTATAGATATACAGTGTTATTCAGTACCGCACCAACTGAAGTTAGCTCACTCATTTTATTTCTGTGCCAGAACCACCTTCAGGTTGTACAATATTTCTGAATAACTCTGCACATTGTATATTAGTTTGTATAATAATGTACGTTAGTGTATAGTACGGAAAAATTGTTTGTACCGAATTTCGATTGTTATTTCGACGAAAGCAAAATTGTTATATTACAAAGCGGAAATTGAACTTAATTCAAATAATTAAATATGAGGTCATTTTTCTCTATGAAAATTATAACAGGTTGGTTCCTCGAAGTAGAACAGATACCATATGAAGATATGTCATATATATTAAAATGTCTTCTTATAAATATGATATGTGCTCTTTACATCACAGAGAAGATAGGACATAGATTCTCGTGTATGATGGGTATTTTAACGTATGTGGTATTTTACATAATGTATGATATACCGCGTAGTGTGTGATTCGAATTCTTTAAAAATATTATAGAAAGTCTGAAAATTTAATAAATTTGCACATGTACCTAGTAATGGGAGAAATATTGAAACAAATAGATTTGCCTTAAAAACAAAATTGTACGTATGAATTACAGGGTCGCATCTTATATATTGATCGTTGTAAGAAAAAGTACAAATTTCATGCACCTGCATTAATTTGAAACCAGATGCGTTGGACGTGTGTAAATATTACTGAATTGCCACACCTGATCTTCCATATAAACGTCAATTTACTTGGTTTAGTATTTCGTTTGAAAATGTTCATACAAGTATTGACGTCGGTGCACGCAGTTGCACATGCAGATTTCGTAAAGCCAGTATAATACTCATTTATATTCCATGCGGTTTTGCTTGAAAATAGATAAATAAATCAAAAGAGAAGCTTTGTGTATGTTATTATTCTTTATTCGTTACGAATCTATTTAAATATCCATTAGCTGTATTCTTATATAACAATAAAGCCAAATATACTGTATATGGATTTCATAAGAGGTTTTCATAACTGGAAAAAGATCTGGCGAGAATGATATTATATATCACGTGACCTGTCGAAACCAATAAAGGACGTCGATTCTCTTCCTTTATTTCCATATCTTACTCTTGAGATGAAAGTGCTTATTGATACTTTCAAGCGTAAAAAATGTCCTATCTCATTGTAAATACAAACAGAGGAAAATCAGAAAACAAATAATTCAATTACACCCAAACGAAATTATTCAATCGAAAAATACGGTTATGTTATTCTATTGAAATGTATCATACATTTCAAATGGTGAACGGGGAACGTTAATCATTAAGATTTGGGGCTTATTATTTGAGAATTGAACTTTGCATCTATGCGATAAAATAAATAGAAATGCTATAGATAAAATATATACTTGTATCATGACATTACGATACTTATATATTTTTATACGTTTTTTAAATGTACTCAATCAGTAACGCACGTATCTATATTTCCTTTTAAATTGTTACACTGTTACAGGGATTATTCAACGCTCGAGTCAATAACAAAAAATAGCAGGTCGTATATTCGTCATACTCGAATGTGGAAAGAAGCTCTGTTTGTGTTTTGGTATACTCATGGTTTGAACTTTGGTTAAGCACGTGCACATTTCTCAGGGGGTTAACAGCATACGATGAGTTGGACTTTGAAAAACTTGTAATACTGCTCTAGATACGTTTCTCGTGGCTTTCGGCGTGTGTTCAAATTTTGAGAAACACGTGCGACTGCGTTCAGAAGTTCATTAGTACGAATGAAAAAATGTTGCATCCAGAAGCAAAAACTAAATCCAATTTCAAGATCAATTTCTACGTGACTTTGTGCACACTCTTTGAAATAAACAGTCCCCGCCGAATGTAAATTTTATACGTCGAGCATTTTGGATTTATTGCGTTGAGAACAGCGTATACGTAATTAAGCATTTGAGTTCAACGTCGACGTCTAATCCATTCCAAAAACGTGGAATTGAGTAAATTACTCAAGTGCCGTTAAAAAAGTGACAAAAAAGAATAGAGAATGGAAGAAACAAAGAGAAAATTAAGATAAAACCCAAGAGAGATATTACACAGCCCGGGGTAGTACTAAAATTTCTCCAGCTACATAACGCATTCCTTTGCCATTCGAATCAGCCATTTTTTTGTTTACGCATAATTTGCAATTCTGCAGGAATAATTCGCAAGATTTATATGCCTCATTCAGTATCATTTCTCTTCACCCCTCAGCACTTTTCAGCGACGGTTAATTGAACGGGCGATGCTCGTCGAAATATGTGGGTTATGCTAATTCCCTTTTGTAAATAGTAACAGCTCACATTTCCACACGTCGAATAGCACGAAAAATGTGACGGAAAAATAAGTGTCAACCGCCAAACTAGATGGCTCCCCGTGTCGTGCATATGATTTCTCATAGGCAACATACGTTTTACTGATTCCATATTTTGACACGTTAGTGGAATCGAGCGGGACGTCGTTCGATCACGGAAACAATGTCTATACGGTCGAGTGATATTTGTCTTTCTTACAAATAAGAGGGAATCTTTGGTTGGACCCTATACGCTTGCTCGTCCTATCCTTGATATTCCATCTAGCTTCATGATAACGTTCACCATAATAAATATTTGCGAGAAATCTAACTGATACAGATCTGAACGGCTATGCTTGCCGTTCAGCCACCGACGCAACGTTGACGCTGTAGGATTAAAGATGGAAAAAAAGACATGAGAAAGTCAAAAGTAATCCTTCAAGACGTCGACTAGGTGCAGCTGAGACGCGAAGACGAGACCCGTTGCTTTTCTTAAAGAAGAAAATCTCAGCGTCAGACTGAAATAATAGATTGGGTAGGTGCAGGTACGAGGTGCCAGTTCTGAAGTAGCTGAAGCAGTTGAAGCGTAGAATATAACGAATGATCCAAGGACTCGTTCTAGTACTTTTTCTAAGGGAGGGAAAATGAAGTAAGAAGTCGACTTCTTTAAGAGCAGTGATAATGCAAGGTGGCAAAAGATATTTTTTTTTTTTTTTTGAGGAAGAATCTCGTAAAATTTTCTAAAAAGAAGTCAGCCGTAAAATCTTTGTGATCTATTCCTTTCTCGCCGAATGAACTGGAACTAGTTCACCTAGCCAAACACCTTCGAACTTTTATAGCGCGATAGTTCCAGGACGAGAATCTAGTACATGGTCCTATGAGAATCGCAGAAGATCCTTTCAACCAAACTCAATTTCAGTCGTTGACCACGCAAACAGTTCTCATAATGAAAGGATCTCACAGATTTCATCAAACTGGATTTTAGGCTAGACCGCTGAGTGGATTCCTTGCTGAATATGTAAATCCAATGGCTACCCTTTATTATTTTGAAAATTTAACCTCAAGCTAATACGATATCAGATTTCTGGAGGATACTGGAAAATAAATAAACTATTAGTATGTTACATATGAAATGCTAACATCTACCTGAATTACTGTGTATGGTCGACAGATAACATTGAATGATTGTAACATTTTTTTTATATGCAGATGTTGATATTCGAGCGAACCTGTTGATTGAAATTGGATGCAACACATTGCGCTGAGCGATTTGCATTCTTCTCTGAGTGCGGGAAAATTTGAACCCGATAGAAAATCGCCTGTAAAATTACGCAACAGTAATTAAAATCTCTGGTGACTCGAAATATATTTACATACATCTATCTTACATATGTATCTGCTTATATTAAATTTTGTATTACCGTAAAAAGCAACTTGTATTTGGTCCGCTTGAGAATATTCACCGAATGAAGTTTTTTATTAATAAGCACCTTTAATTTTAAGCACATTTAAGTAAAAATTAAACTTTATGACATGTGAAATTCCAAGATCCTATTAGGTCCTGAAAATGATGAATATCACCTATAACCTTTTTTTTTGCATTACTTTTAATTTAATTTTATTACATTTCTTCTAACTGCGGTAATAAAAGACGTGAATTTAGTAACAAGTTTAACAGTGTCACGTGTCTTTAATGGTACATTCAAAGTGCTCCTGATGTAATCAAACTTTCAGGAAAACTTGGAATCGTTTATGGAATCGAGCCAATTACAGAACGGTATTCGACTGTGGGATTTACAACAATTTAGATCCTTTTTAATTCTTTTTTTTCTAAACTGGGTCGAGGCCTACTGATTTGATTTATAAAGTACCAGCACTATTTCTTATCAATACTAGTATTCGACGTTTATTAGCGATTAGACAGGACTTCTCAGTAGGTCATGAACAGTCGAGCATATCCGTTAACGGAAATTTGTATTATTCATATCCATTCTCCTCGGTCTTCCTTTCAGTAGAAGAACTGAATCCGAAGTGTTCTGTAAGAGAAGTTAAAAAATTGTTTTCAATAAAGACTTTATTTTCACACCGCATTGCGTTGCGGGATTCAAGACATCGCTCGTACTAAAGAACAATTTAAACGATCATAGCTTAACTTTCCATTAAATCTCCTGGCTAAAGGGCAGCGGCTCGATTTTAGACTAACACAATTTTAAGATAACTTCTAGCTACGTTCTGCTATTTTCATTAACCTCAGAGCTCGCCTTGGCTAGACGCCAACTAAAGAAAAATAAATGGCAACCAGTGGCGGACAAATAAGCCAGAAGAGGTAAGCAATGCAGATAGGTTAGTACCTCAGATGCCTACCAGGGGAAAGTGGCTCCATTTAAATAGGAAAACCTCGTCGCCGTAGTACATTTTCGTAATTTATACTTTGCAAGGCGTGTCCCTCGTGAAATAAATCAAGCGAAGCCAGGCAAGAAGGGGACGGTATTCCAGTAAGAAGTACTGCTGGCCAACCACTCCGTGAAAATCCTCACGGTGTGAAATTTCTTGTAGCCACTCACACTTTCCCACTTGCTGCTATGCTCTCTCGTAAAGGTGTCTTTTGGTGCGTTGTGAAAAGAAATTAAGGAAAAGTGGATCGACAAGCAATCCAAAGCACGATATAATGTTGGATGCTTGATCGTGAAGAGATTTTCGTAAGAAAAACACTTTTGGGTGTAGCGGAAGAGGATACGTTAAGTCCATCCTAACGAAGGATCTTCCAGAACGGGTCTTCGTCCTTCCAATATTGTATTGAAGGAAAGCAAAAGGAATATGGTTGATCTCTTTTTTATTGAAAGCAAAACTCCTCTGTAGCATTAGATCTTCGAAAGCTGTTTTTGCACGTACGATTTCGTATTGTAATACACTGTAAAAGGGAAGCCAACCAGTTTTATCTATAGACATGAAACCTCCGCACGGATTAGATACACGGATTTGTATGTTAGGTTCAATATTATTTGAGCGGAGTTACTCAATAATTGAAATGTTTAATTTACATGTGTTAAGTCGTAAAATAAGTATGCGAAGTTTATGTTTTAACCTTTGTGTTTTTATCGTGATTTTTTTAAATCACTTCTTATTTATTGTGTAATCCGTTTGCGACGTATGTGGCATGTTAAAGGAACTGATGTTGGTGCTTCATTTTCTCCTTCCATTTCTCGAGTATTACGAAAGAGGATTGGGCTTGCGAGTCTGTAACTCAACTTTTTCATGACACCTGTTCTACGGCACGTAGTACGAGGCGACGACGTAACGTGTTGTCGTGCACAAGCTGCTGCGATTTTCAAGCCGCGCGTTGTATCGTTACCCTTCGCGATTTAACTCGTGGCAGTAGTAGAAGAATTAGTGTAAATTGTATGTCTTGTCACTGTAAATCTTGTAAATTTTTATGAAAATTTGAAATATGGACTTTTTGAAAATTCATAATTGGCAGTAAAGAAAATATAAAATATTTTTTGGTTAAATCTAAAATAAATATATCCATATATATTTTGTTCACATGGGATCATGAAATGATATGGTTTATTAATTCACATGCTACATACATTTTTAGTATGTCGCCTTCAGTGAAGAGAATATAGCAATTTGAGCAAATTTAATAATTTATTTAAAATATTCATTTGCCTTCAGTGATCATTTTAAAAATGTATAAACTTTCAATCAAACGATTACTTCATTACAGACTCATGTCGTTATGAGTTTATCAAGTTTTTTGATTGCAACGTTTAAAATGCCCTAATGCAATCTCAGTCAGGCACTGGCCAAATATTCTCATCAGTCTTATCAATGTCGCATTAAGAAAACATACCTATCCAACCCCTACTACGGTTTCCTTCATATTAGGACGTTCCCTAACAAATTTTTGCATGGGGTAGATATAAGATACCCTGAAATTTCGAATAGAATATAACCACCAGTATAAATAATAAACTATAGCGAGATTTGTTTAGTCGACACATAGTTCAGTGCGGACGTACCTGATAAATATTCAAATTCATTTTTTTCGAAAACGAAACCACGTAAAAAAATTTTATTTTTCGTTTTCGTCTTTTTTCTTCGCGTAGAATCACCACTTTTCCGGTTGTACTGCCAGTTACCGGAAACCCTCTATATTTGTTAACACCGGGTAGAAATATATTCAAAGTATATTATTTCCGCTAGGAAATAGTGTTTTTAGCAGCCTCTTTCGAACAGCCATTCCTAAAGTCACGATAACAGTGTAGCTCCGCAACTTTCTGAGAGATTCCAAATTTCGAAGGGGATGAAGTTCTGAGAATATAGTACATAGGGACGCTCCTTGTTTCTCTGCAATATGACTCGGTCTTCACCCTCAGCCTCACCTTTATCTTCGCATTCTATAAAGGGATAACGAAAGAAAACTACTATGCTCCCCTTCGAGTTTCGCAAGTATCTTCTCACCCCACCCCCCTCCCCCTAAACCACCCTTAACATGAAAATGCATTATCTTCTCAAGAGTTTGTAATTCGCACCGCTTCACTTTTTGCCAACTAATCGCCCCAAATCTTCCGTTTAGTTTCCACGTATCCCTTGCTCTACGCGCTCATTTGTCTCGTCAAACTTTACCCTGACAGACCAAACGGACTACAGTACTAACCTGCTTCAACCCCTAAACTTCGCTTGGACTAGATGCTAGACGGAGATTCGTTGCGGAAGGAATCGCAAAGACGTCGACGAAGAACAAAAGAGAGAGAGAGAGAGAGGAGAGAATAGCCAACGATCAGGACCAAGCTCCGTTTAGTGGTCTTCCATGGACTTTATCTACCCGATAAATTCCGCAGATAGCGGGTGGCGAAAAAATTGGGTTAAGTCGCGCGAGCCATATTTTATCGAGTCTCAAAGTGGTGGAGTGAGTTTGGATCTAGGTAAGAGGACGAGGAGGAGACTAAGCTGGAAGAACAGGAAATAGCTAGGCTGGAAGGGGTAAGAAGGGGTCGACACAGATTTTTTTGCCGGAAGCGTACTTTATGGGGTGTAGTTTTGTGTCTTCTACAGTCAGAAATTCGTAGCATCCCAAGTTATTTAACAGGGTAATTATTCAGGGCTTCTATTACGTTCGAGATTTCCGAAACACATTTTCCCGCAGCAAATGGCGCCACGGTATTATCGCTATAATTCGGCGACTGTAATGGGAAACATGAAAACTTTCCGTTCGTGCGCGTTAAAACCAAGGAAATTCCGTAGGCGGGTAAGAGACTGACAATTGGTCGACGATTCTTCTCTTTCTCTCCTTTTCTTCCTTTTCTCTTTCTTTAAGCTCTTTTTCTTACTTCGTTCACTTTGCCCATTTCTCCCCCGAGAGATCGAACTCGGAGAAAGGACCGTACCAGGAAAGTACACTGAAATGGAAGAAGCAAAGTTACGCTGGAGCTGCTGTTGCTATGTGCTTAATAGATAGTATTCCTGGGTTCGAGCAAGCAGACGAAGTGCTTAATTAAAAGAAAGGCCAAGACAATGAGAGGCTCCATAGCTAGCTGAGGAGACTATAGATTGTCGGCAAATGGCAGGCAAGGGGCAGGCAAGGGGCATTGTCACCAACAGGAAACTCCTAACTCCTAAGCCATTGTCACTTTCAAAGAAAGTAATTTTCCAGCGAAGCTGGATTTGGATTAAAGGACTCCGCGTAATCCACGATTATATTATTATTTTTATTCCCTAAATGTATTGGCATCGACTTGAATCAATTTTTCAATAGTTATTTCTGTACGTATTATTTATTATTTATTTCTAGGCACTGCCTCATTGAAAAATACATATACGCGTTTGAGTAAACACATTAAAAATCCAATTCTGATTATGGTTGATATAATATTTAAGTTCAGTACTTTTGATTCCGAAGTGACATTTTTTTTGTCACATCGGTTGCATAAAATGAGACCGCATAATCCTAAGCTTGCGTTTTTCATTATTTATTTTTAAGTATTGCTAATCCCAATTTTAGCATGTGTCGTATTTGACTAAACTAAGGTAGTCCCTTCGTAACATCTAGTCAAGTACAGTCCATCGCGAAATAATTGAAAGAAATAAGATATTGCAACATCCCAATGATAATAACAATGTAAAATATAATTTCGTACGCATGAATTAAATGAATTAATCATATTTAATTATTTACCAATTTGCAAATTTCACGTCAGTAGTGCATCTGGACTCGATTTTTACGTCCAAGTCGTCATATGAGATTGGATCCATTACTTATATAGCTTCAGATATCAGAGCAAAGTATTCAAAATGTGCTTCTTTTCAAGGTATCTGCGAAATGTCGAAACTTTAGGGAATATTTTATGATATTCAAATCGCTACTTGTTAAATCCAATAGTTATGAAACCTCACCTGGTTCTTCGTAGGCTTGCCTTTGTTTACTGTATATTCAACATATATTAAATTTAAGTGCCCATCAAATACTCATTTTCAAGAAAGTGTACCTAAAGTACCTTAAGCAAATGTCCCTTCGGCTGATTAGACAATACTAAATACAATTTTCCGTTCTAAATGTGACAAAGATGTTTTTCAGTAGCTAAAGTGACTTTGACTTGTTAAAGAGAAATCAAATAACTACATACGTTTCTGGATGTATTAATAACGCAGGGGGTCGGTACAATTTTTAACAAGGGAAAGAGTTGGGGTTGCAGCCCCTATATAATTCCTCTTGTGTACGTTTATATATAATCGAGTCAGCTTCCGTCACCGGAAATTACCGCTTGCGGCGTCGACCAGAAATACGCGAACGAACCTCTGTAATAGTAATAAGCTGGCTGCTTCTGGTGTGCCTTACTGAATCCAGTAATAGGGGAAGTTTGTTTATGAAAAGTTGATAGTAATGCCCTGTTAAGCCATATCCCTTCATCCAACCTTTGACGAGGCTTTAATGGTTAATTGGTTTCATAGCCTTTGTATTTTTCATAAGAGAAACCGATAGGGATATTCGCGTGAGCCGACAGTCACGTAAAAAAAAAAAAAGATGCTCTCCTTTGTGTAACTTTCACTTTTATTAGTATTATTTTTTCTCTCAAATTCGGTACTCGTTGATTATGTAATAATCGTAGATGACAATATGGGTTACCTCGGTATATTAAATTAAAGAAGGTTAGGTTATTTCATACCCTAACAATGTCGCGAAAATATTCATGTTCATTTATCCCACGATTCAGTATACTTATAATTACTATAAACCCTTTTTAGTATTCATTCCCACATTTATTCAAATTCATTTTCAACTTCAATCTCGCGTACGTCTGGTTTTGAAGATCAATAAAAAATAATGAATCGACAAAGCAGATCTTGGTTGTGCACAGGATCGAAGGAAAGAATTATAACGATCTGCCGCGTCTTAAAGAAACGAAGAGCGGATTAACAATTTGCTCCATTTCCAGTAATTGTTTAATGTATAAATTCGTAAGACATTCTTTATCCACGCGCGCAAGCGAGCGCCCTTTATTAAGTGGTCGCAAATTGAAAAGGCGCCCTTGCGCCACAAAGGGAGCGCCGTGCACGTTCGCTGAGAAAAAAGGAGTGATATATATTCCTGAACAAGGGGGAGTGGAAAGAAAACGTTAACAAGGAGGGTCAGACGAATAGCACGCAAAAAAGTAAGAAAAGAACAGGGTCCAATATCCAGGACACGCAATTACCAAATTAAATGCGTTATGCGTCATTACCATACGAATCGTTTAATCCACTTGCTTTAGAAGGGAGAAATTTGAGGGACATGATTTTTGTAAAATGCGATGGACGACCCTTTTCATCCATCCAATTCCACAAAATGCGAATATTAAAAAAAAAGAAAAAAAAAACAGAACACTCGAGCCTCGTTACGCTCTGTCGACTTAACGTCCTGGAAAATAAAAACTGACTTTAACACGCGTTCCATGACCTATCTTGACATGCAGCCGGATATTTCGCAGTAGGTGGTATGAGTATCGTCGCTACACGTCACGCGGCATCAAGTCCCTCCTCTGTTTACAGTGGACCGCAATAGTGTGACGGATCCATCCTGATGCGGTTTATCAAAACCGCGTCCTGCATGGCCTTAGCGAAATCCACCTGTCTATATATCTAACTAGGGAAGCATACATTCATTCAGATACGTGTATCGGCTCTCTGGCTTCGGAGTGAATTATTTTACCTTCTAAGCGAGAAAATACATCCGGTCTCTTTAATCGGATATTGCGCTTTTACGTATTCCAGGACGCTTTACGGATAGCGTTTAGATAATCGTACCATATACATTATTTCGTATAGTCGTTCCCATTTGAGCATGCAAGGATTTCTCTGTAGAGAAACATATAGTTACGTAGCATATCCTTCTATGAAGGATATATATATATATATTCTTATGTGCATCAGGCTTCGTATCTTTCAGCTGTGTACTCTTGCACCTATATCTATATGTACTCAATGGCTTTGTGCGAACCATATCACATATGGAAAACATCCTAAATTTCATATGAATGTTCAAATATCTATCTTGTTCTTTGTTCAGCATAGAACGCGAATGAACATGCCTACATAAATGCATTACCACTACGTCACGAGCATCCTAGGCAAATCGTTGCGTTAGCATTTGCATGAGAATATAATACGATTGTGTTAATATAATAATATACAATGCAAGTGATCCTGCGCAGTGTATAGAAACGACAAATGTACATTGGTGCGTGAAATTTGAAAACCATCTATATTCTAGCTTTATTTCTGTAACGCGTATCCTGTTCTACATGCCGCAGCTGCATTTTCGATGAACTTTTAGAAAATGTATAGTATAAGGTACATACCTACCTAGGTTCAATTTCGTGAGTTTACCGGGACCTGGGTATCTGTGGAACAGTAGAATCCAAAAGCTTCATCTCGAGCTTCTCTACTTCCCTAGAGATCCTATACTTCCTTTAAAACGTTATCATCGTGCTTTCGGTCCTCTTTCACTCTGTCTCCGTTACTCTTTCGCTTTTCCATTCTGTTTTTAGAATTTTCCCAATACTAAGGTAGGTGAGAATAAATAGTATGCACCCGTGAGAAATACTTAGCCTGTGAGTTTATCATGTTGGATGATGCGAAGGACATGAATAAAGGAGGGAGCAATGGACGGAGAGAGGATGTGAAAGAAGAAATGATACCTTGGATACGCAGACGTACAGACACGCTGTGCTGCTAAACTGTGGGTCGATTTTGAGTGCACGTGCGATGCTTACATTTTGCAACATATGATTATGGAATTGATATATGATCAAATGCAAGAAAGTTCAGTACACGTGACATAAGTTCAATTTACAATAAACGTGCTGCTGCATTTATTAAGGACATAATGATCCAGATGCATCTCAAATATATTGTACCATTTGACTCCAATGAGTTTGCATCATATGTTGCTATAAGTAATCTAACAACTTTCTGAATACCTGTTTTCCTCATTCGCTAGTAATCGTGACTATCTGTGTGGGAATGTTCATACTGTGACGTTTCATTGAATGATAATTAGGTACTGTTTACAACAGAAGTTCAGGTATTCACTCGTGGGAGCTTTCTATCGAAACAGCTAGTTTCTAACGTAATACGCAATGATAACGGACTTCTCGTTAATCATAAGCTAATTAATTGCAAGTCGAAAGTGCGAATGAATAGATTGAACGCAAACGTATTCCTATTGAAAACATTTCATTTGTTATATGTATCAATGGTTTCATGAATGGGTATCGAATGATCAGTCACGTCGTTTCTCAATGGTTCAATATAATATAATTCAAGTATTCAGTGGGCAACAATGAGGCTCAAAAAATAAATTCTTTTCATGAATTAACGTGATCAATGATGGAAAGTCAATATATACTTTGCAGCAGGGGGACAATCTCGTCGCAGATCGTGATTATTTCGTTATACGTTGCTTTAACCAACATTAGGATTAAACTATACAATAGAGTTGGTTTACCGTATAATAACGACGGGACCTTGTCTTTGGAAGAAATTAAGTTACGTCTATTCATTAATATGCATCTATGCATGGTTCCTCGTTGTATTTCGTAATTGGCAGCCCTGACAATATCAGAATTCACACACATATCTGACATCCAACAGTTGGATATAGCTCGGCATTCGCTATGATTGGGCCGCGCTAAAAATATAGTGTATCGATTTGTGTAGTGTCGACGAACAGAAAAAATGACCAAAATAAAAGATCATAACATAAATGAAGGGAAAGGAATCTTTGTCGCCAATGTATATATGTATATAGTATATATTTTTATATACCATAATATTTGTTATCCTTTATTCTCTTCTATTTCCTCGTCTTATTATCCTCGGTAGCTCGTGGTTCTTCTTTCGCTAGACAATATTAGTTTCTCGAAGTTCCTATGTATCTAACGAGTTCAAAGTTTCAACAAATCACAAAAAGGATAACAGCGAAGTTGACTGTTGTGAGAGCAATGGCGACTATCGTATGGAAATTCCATCAATGTTATCAATACCAGTAGCTCTATTAATAAAGGTTCGTAAAATCATTAGACAGCCTTATTGTAAACTGTCTGTAGGAAAATGCTTCGGAATTTATTGAACACCAAACGCTTCCTTCACTTGAGTGTCAGATTTTTATTACCGCTTCCTTGTGGCTTCTTCCACCTTCTCCGTACTTTCGTCCATCTTCTGAGTTGCGCTCTAAGGAACTATTTTACGTCACTATTCTCAGAGGTCTAAGAGTCCCTGCGGTATCTACCGGTATCTTGTACCTCGAAAACCCAACAGTTTGACGGAATTAAATTTCGCGCGAGGCACGTGCACGGGAAAACGTGACACGACCCACGCACGTTGCACACCTTAAGCACTAAGTATCACAAAAGTATGAATCTTACTATGGATGGGAATACTAATTCTCCTTTTATATTATTGCTCCACTAGGGATTTCACGCCAAGTTTCTTACGTCGAAGATCTGAAGTGGGGTTGACATTAGTGAAGTTGCAACAGGAAAATCCCTAGAGTGTTCGAAGCACGATTGGCTCTGCATGTCGTGCGTAATAGAGTACAGGGAGACGTGATCGCAATAGGTGAATGATGGTACCAACCTACGGCCAATAAAGATATAACGAAGGCATTATTAGTTTGGCGCATGCGCGTCAGAGCTACTTCCACAGCGAGAATAGTTCGCCAAGGGAGAAACAGGCTTCGAGGATACCATCTCTCGTAATTCCGCAGCTGACTGGGCATTGTTCGCGAAACAATACTATCGGCATTCCGTGGAGCATCCCTGTTCGCACACAGTGAATCTCAGTAGAAAATTCTTCCCCCAAGAACTGTTTTAATTTGCAATCATCAATTCGATTTGAGGAAATTGGCTTAAAGCGAATCAGCATTTTCTTCCACTGTAATTATCTATCTAGTGTCTGTACGATGTAATCAGAAGACCCGTCCAACAGCCGTTGGGTAAATCCGTTTATACTGGAGCGTCACTCGCCTTTGGTACACGAATCGGGTGCACAATTAAATTCCAACCGAATTCACAACGCTTATGAGCCCAAAGTTCTGTATCCATTCGTGTAGGCTCTCTCGATAAGGAAAGGCCCAAAGCTAAATCGCAAATTCAATCCTCCATTACGCAACGAACGTATGGTATCCCAACAATGGGAAGCAGCACATGGATATCCAAAAGTTATGCTACAAAGTGTTAACATCAAAGTGAAACACTTCTGGTAATGATAGTATTGAATTCAATGGCAATGCATTTGTTACCAAGACTGCGTATCGTATCTGGGGCCAATATTGATGTAACCATTCGTAAAGCGTAGCTCATACGTAGGCAAGACATATGTTTTTATTCGTAATCAACGAATAGAGAACCATTGGCAATATGCTGGATCTAGCTCAGGTCGAAATTAGAGTTGATAATAATAGTTCAATTATTTTAACAGTCCGGTATATGGCTAAGCAATGAGACATGATTACGTGGCATGATACGTGTTGTAGCATACCAAATATTTATCATGGGTCAATTATTAACGCAAATGGGGATCAGTATTAAATTTAGCGTATGACAAACATTTGAACAAATATGCATAGTTCACAGTAGTAGTCAAGTTATGAGCGAGGAAGAATGCCAGTTATGATTCTTCGACTTGCCGCTAGGTGGTAACCCATTGATACTTTTTCTGCAAACTGTCAAAGGATATGTATTTTATGTATAAGCGAGACTTTTAGGTTTGAATTATATGTAAGTTATTTTCAGGCATACGTATTTCAGATGGAAGAAATTCATATGTAGCAATTTTAGGAATTTGAAGGGTGAAGAGGAGGATGATACCGGTGAATAACTAAGGAAAAGGAGGGAGAAAAGGGTTGTAGATAGCAGTAATTATAGCAAGTAAAACTACCATTCGTGGTGGGATTTGAGGGAGACGACAGTATTCAATGGGCTATTCGAGGAATTTTGTTTCCTATAAACGATATATTTCTTCGGATACAAGTCAACTTCATTAGGAGAAACATGTTTTGTTTTATGGGTCATTCGTGTTCTATCTGAAAGCTCTTACTAGATTAACTCTTAACAACTATAACATCCCTTGACAACTAGATCTGTCCACTTACATCGTTCGCATCCCAGTGAGCTGACAGAGCCAAAGACACGTATCGCACGAACCTGGTCCATAAGGGTCCTTTATTGCAGTACCTATGACTTAAGGGTTGTTTACGACTACATTCAGCACGAATGTTATGGGTACGTTTAATTCTTAGTAAAAATAATAAGGTGCAAGTAGATATTGCAGTTAGGTGATAAGGAAAGATAAGGAATGTCCAATAGTATATTAAGTGTTTGATAAGAATAAGATGAAGTGACTCTTGAATATGGAATTAGAAAAAAAAAGAATGTAAAGTGTGAGCATAATGCAAATAAGTCGCTCTCTTCTACCAAGGAAATCTTTATCATAGAACATTCCGCTCTGTCTTAGTCTTTTTGGCACGAGGGGCAGAGCAAGAAAGAATAAAATAAAAAAATCAACGTTCTGATTTTTATACCAGTGTCCCAACGAAGCACAGGGACTATTCAGTTGTAAGAACCACTCTACTTCCTATTTCTTTCAATAGTCAGACAGTTCTATAAGCCATCTCATTGCTATCTACCTTTTGCTTTTTATATTCTAACTTCAACCTCTCACCTCCCACTTCCAGTAACATTTCGTTTCTTCTACGTCTCAAGCGTCCGTAGCGATTCTGTGGAAATATTTCATTTCTCAGATATAGCAACCTCAGTGCACTTGGCTTTACCTATACAGTAGTCTCTCATAGTTTACCTAATTTTTAATAAATATCAATTATTTGAAAAATATTTCCAATGGGTCTTAGGGTTTATTGAAATGTCAGACAGTGTCAGTCGCGATGTAAATACACGTGCTGAATTCCATAAACTATGGTACCAGGACACTTTTATGATATACTAATATTATTTTGTGTCGGAAAAGAAAATCTTTTCTGTATCCTATGAAAATCCATAATTCTTGGCTTGCTGATATAATGGAGCTAAAATAAAGTCCCAGGTGAAAATTTACTGTTGGTGTAATACACATAGGTGCACGCTTGATATAGTTTGGCCAACCCTAGACAATGAATCTTGACCCAATACTGAAATGATAACATAAGCGGATGTTCGACTTATTACATTAATTATTGTTAGACCGATTCTCATTAAAGCTAAACCTATTATCGGAGTAATATTGGACGAAGTTCGCGAAAGGTTGGTCGACTATTAGCAGTCAAATTTAGTTCAATGCTGTTAATGACATGTGTGGTATGTGAATCTATTTTACAAAACTCAATCGGGGTCATTGGCGTTGCACTTTAGTTCTACCATAAAATAAATAATAATAAAATAATATTGAAAAATATTCGGCCAATGTTACTCGCCTATGTTGAGATAATAATTGGCTAACATTGCCTAATCGTATAAAAATTTACTCAAAATCAATTTCATTTTATTGACGTTCAAGTAAAATCGTTGTAACACTGTTTATTACTTTGGCTTGAAATGCAGAAAATATTCTGCATCTTTTTCTATCTACCTTCTTCACCTCAAAATATTCTCCATGCTAAGGATCAAAAAGAAAACTTAAATTAGTCGCTCAAGATTCGTATACATATTTGCTCGACGTTGTCTGATAAATTCTGCTGTGTCTCCTGTCTCTAGTAAAAAGCTTGAACTTTTATTCAAGCCTGTACTAGATTGTCCAGCAGGTAGTAGTACAATTCTCTTTTTTTCTCCCACGTTCTTGCAGCCACCTACCCAGTCATTGAAAATCAATTTCGCAGCGACCATCGGCATCATCCCCTAAAGCCCGACATCCGCAAACTCTATCAGATCCTGGCATGTCTGTCCGACTGGTGTTTCTGTCTAAAAGAATTATTCGACCAGCACAAGGGCAGAGACTATTTCAATGAAAATCTCATTACCGTAGAAAATCCAAAATACAGAAGCTGAACGTATCAAACGGCAGAATCATAAAAATAGAGAAAATAGTAGAATAACAAAAAATTGGTACTCTATAGTATGACAGAGAATACACAGCTCCAAACGGGTTTGACCTGTCTCGATCCATTTCGTATTATTGATCGATTAGTCAAGTTTAGCCACGCAGTGAAACGTTGATGAAACAGCAGACAGTGTTTCTCAATCGTTAAATCACCGTTAACTGATGCAGCTATTTTATCAGGGAGAAACTACTGCATTCCACTCGACTGTACGGATCACGGGAAATGCTAAGGGGTGAAATACTAAGGGCCTTTAGTGGCTGGCAATTGCGGATAAAGACTGCAACCATTAAAAATACTGCGTTCCTATCCGGATCTGTACACATAGATTGTCGGGTAGGATAGTTTCGATCGGATTAGATTCACCTTAATTTATATTGCTGATAGAAACGTTCACTTTGCAAGGGGTATGCAGTTTGCAGTTTTCATTGGAACGAGATCGGATTACGTACGCTGTACGTTTCGTGACATTATACTTCCTCGTTTTACGTTCTTTGGTATTCCATCTACCCTCATCACGTTTGACCTGCCGTGAAATAGTTGCAAAAAGTGCACTGTACATGAAAAAATACGTAATTCGCTGTGAAATAAAAAAAAACAGAGAGAAAATTATAAGAGCGTAGTTTTCTGTCAGACGGGAATTCGATTTCGTGCCACGAACTTCCAATGCCGGAAGTCACGTTCAAGGAACATGCTTGCCATGCAGACTCATGGATAAAGAGGGTTGTGTCGGCTAGTAACAGTGAGTAGCATAGTAAATCTTATGGTCAGTTCGCTGCAGTACTATAAGTCAGCAAATAGTCAGGTTCTGCAATGTAGTTAGCGACCTGACTGCAAGATATTGCACTTCGGTCATCTTGGACTGGCGACTCTAGTCGCTTTATTACTGTGCACATGACAATGCGATTGAACTGTTCATTGTGCTCAGGGCTTCCACCTGGTTAGTGCATTCGGCTGCGAGATAAGTGAGATTCTGTCCCATCCTATGCCCTACGCCCTTTAATCCTTCGACATGAGGTCAGACCGTAAACTATAAATTTACGGTGACTAGTCGTAGTACGGCAACTATAACTAGTTGCCGTAACTAATCTGGAAATTCAAACTTAAGCACTGCAGCCATTTTTACTTTAGGTACACGTAGCAGCATTGAAGTAATGGGAGCAGTTTGATTGTCAATTTTACTATATTTTATATGACACTGAACTTTGTGGCTCCAAAAGCCTTATAACGTTTGTATTCATATGAGATATAATTGTATTGACTATTGTCTGTTGTGACATTTCTTCTGTTTGTAGTTCTTGTAATTTTTACAAGATCACTGGTGGATCCATTTGATCAGTCTGATATGGTTTTATATGGTTAAATCGTTTAAAATTTATTATTAGAAGAATGCCTGCTTACTGGAAATCGTGACATCGGTGCTTTGATTTAATGTCTTTCATATTTCCTGATTACAGAGAAATATTTAATTGATGTAAGGGAATTGTTTGGATTGTGAAAAATGATTTTGGCGCATTTATAACATATATTCGGTGTTATTTCGTTTTGGAACGACAAAAAACGTTTTGATTATTTTATATATTAAAAAAAATACCTTTCTACTTATAATGACTATAATGGAAAAAAGTTTTATACATAGTTTTTATATCTTTTTCAGTTAATACACCGATGACTTTATATTACGATAAAATTGCATTAAAAGTCTCTATGGATCTGAAATTGTGCTTTAAAAATTCTTTTTAGAAGATAACTTAATATTTACATGTATAATTGTAGTTCGTTAAGTTGGTTCGATCACTCGAGCATTTCCAAGATACGGATTTGAATTTTGTATTTTATTGGCAGGTGCTTAATGGTCGTGCGTGCAAAATTTCAAAATTATTTATCGTCTAGCTTACGAGATATACGGAATGAAAGTTGTCAAACGTGCACTATATAGATATACTTCGCTTGTTAAAACAGCAATATTTTTGTCGAGACATCTCAGCTTCCAGGCGATAAAAGTGGATGAAATTTCAAAGAAATACTTAATTTAAATCAAACATTACTACGATGATTTTGAAATTGAAAATGTTGGAATTTTTAAATAATTATCTACTGCATTATTTAAACAATATGTAATATGCACATTCTTTAAATGGTTGATCTCTGTCTTTCCGCATGTCTCAAATACAATACCTTACGTAGAAAATATTTTTATAATAATTGATATGCATGGAATTCACAGAAATTGGATTACTATTATTATGACGCTGAGCGAACCACCTTTATTATTTCGAGTGAAGCAACCAATGCGCGTCAATTATTTTGATTATTAGGAACAGTGATGGGACGTCATTAGTTTAACAATAGAACCAAAACTCCATTGTCCTTTTTGGAAGCTTGAGTACCGTGAAATGCAAAAACATGGAATTTCTGTCTTCCTTTCATGTAAAACTGTAAATTGCTCGTTAAAACAAGACACTCATATATTTCATTCAGTCATACTTATAAATACACGGCTGGTTCAGCTACCTGAATTCCATAATTTATCGTGGGACTCGTATGACATCATTGGACCCTTTTTTTCACTCGATAACCCGCTTTTACGTAGGATTTGCGAACCATTCGTTTTACACAAATGTCAAAAACGAAAGATTCGTATCGCATTGCGCCTGATTCATCGTTTCAGGAACTTCCTTTGGCGCAATGCGGTGCGCTCAACGAAGGCGGAGCGATGCAAGGAAAAACCAAAATATATTAAAACGAAGGAGAAAAATATAAAGCGAAAACGCGATAGCCAAATTAAATTCACAAAAAGTATTTCAAGGAAGCTTCAGCCGCGGCTTCTACAAAATATTTCCAGCCGGTAACACATGGTATGACCGCGATTGTCGTACTTCATTCTGCCCAGGCAAATGTTCATGCATGTGGACCATGAGAGTCGTTTCTTGAAGGGGGGACTGAAAATATAAGAAGTACAAAAAAGACTCCCGCAAGGTTCTGCTACGTTACGCCAACGAAGAATTCAACGAAGACCGTGGAATCGAACCCACGACTTTCCACTCTTCTCTCCACTTTTTGCTTTTCGCTTTTCACAAATGTTCAAGTATTCAGCAGTGTTCGCCCCCATCGACCCTATTTTTTGATCCCTCGAGAGGGGCTCCTGTCGAATCAAAACTTAAGTGATCCACTGCGTCCCACAGCTTCTTGCGGAATAAAGTCTTCGTATCCCAGAGGGCGATACAATCGTTTCTCATTCTTGCTCCTCTTTCCCTTATATATTTAGAATTTTATTACCAGCACCAGGTGTTTCAGTATGCTGCACTTTGGCTTGAATAAATTCTGGCAGCTGACTAGGTATACATTTTAGTTTCCACATAGATGCAACTTTTGCTGCAGTTATATAGCCTCTGTATAATCAAGCGTAACACGGTATATGACGATATACCATATGTATGTATAACATAGCTATACATAGCTGTGCCAGGAGATGATTTGTTTCTTTGCATTCTGATCTATTCTTCTTTTCGCTTTTCTCGTCTGCTTCATCTTGAGCTTTTTCATCATTTTCTTTTACTTTAGTTATACCTCCTTTCATATTTCACTCTCCGGTCCCAATGGCTATACCCACATTGAGTCTATCGGTTCTAAGATTGCACGCAATCTTCGTAGTCCAATGAAAGGAAAACGATACAATTTTCATGTGATAAATTACAGGAAGTAATGTACATATTTCTCATGGGACCTACCGGCGCTTCTATGGGGGCCTAGCAGCCGTGTGCTATAACAATGTGGCTTCAATACGTTGCCTTATACTTGCATTTAAGACCTTCATAATAGAAATTGCACTATTGTCCTATTCACGAGAGATTTAACATAATATTTGCCATTGAAGTCCCATTCACTATTCATCGCTCCTTCAGAAACTGCTCGAGTCTTCCCCCGCTCCGCCATTAGACAAAGTCCTTGAGACGTCCGCGTGAATTTCCTTAAGATGCATTAAAAAAGGATGATTCGAAGTAGAGAGGGAAATTAATGGAAAAAGAAAAAAAAAATAAATCAAAAACTCCTTCGCGAGCATTCAAACCATAAACTTTTTAACTGCACGAGAAAATCAGATTCCTAAACTTTTCACGAGGATGTGCATCCCATCGTGTTCGCGAAATACTAACAGTTTCTCAAACACACCACGAGTTACGAAGAGAGTTCATTCGGACACAGAATCATCCCAAGGATAGCATACAACTTTCGAGAAGCGACAAAGCTCTTGATATTAATAATTTTAGTCGAGTTGTTTTTTGTCCGGAGTCATCAAACGAAAAAGTGGACGAGTTTCGTTCGAACAACAAAAGTTTTTCTTTATATTTTTGTTATTGCTATAATCGTGAAAATAAAACTTTCGCAAATAGCTTGTCGCCGGAGCTCCCCGAGAACGAGTCAATAGTTTCTCAAGATCCCCCAAGAGTCTAAAGCGCAGTTCTTATCCAGTTATAAATCCCAATCAATTTAGCGGCAGTTTAATTATCCTATATAAAATTTTATTACTTCTCGTATAGCCCCTTTGCTGGAGATTCTACGTTATGACTTTGACGACTCAAAATGGAAGGATGCGGCTGCAGATCGAATTAACTAAGATAGACGGGTGAACATACTGACAGGCTCCGCTCAATGGAGTAGCATTCGAGTTCACCAACTGATTTGATTTGATTCAAGAATGGAATACGGCGAGTGAAGACGAGGAGCGATCACCGACAGAGACGATCATTCCAGTTCACGAGAAGATTCAATCAATAAGGAAGTGACTGGCACTGATCGGTCAGAAAAGCTTCTCGACATGCACACACAGACACGTGCGTTAAGGGATGTCGTAGAACCTCGAAGAAGACTTTACAGGAATTCAGGAAGAAATGCATGATATATGAGCTTTAAGTAACATATACTATACATCGCCGGGTCGCTCTTACGTTATCCACCTATATCGAGAGTCTCGCTTTATAAGGAAAATCCAAGTCTGATCCACGATTTAGCTATGGCTATACCTCCCAGTCCTACACTGGGAATGGGTAAATCAATGGCATTGGAGTTCTTCTTGCGCCTAACTGGCAAAGTAATTTCATAAACATCCACAGGAACGTGAGTGGTCTGTTCGCCGTACGAGGCAGTGTTGCGGAATTTCACTTCTAAGTCAGTGCTCTCTGCGGAAGCCACGTACTAATGACATCACGCTCGTAAACATCCGAAACGGCCCAACTTTCCTAGACTCGGATGGCAGTCATGCACATCCGAGTCGCGTATTAAAATTGCAGTTGTAACGTACGGTGATTTCACATTTCATGTAATAAAGTGCGTTCCATAACGTGGATGATATGCGTGATGCGAAAGCACCTGATGGTCGCAGCTTGCAACAAGTTATTAAAAGTGTAATTACAAGTTGAAATTCTTACGGAATATATCATTGGCTTTGAACGAAACACTAAATACATGCTGAAGGATAAAAGATACGTGACGCAATGCTGTGAAAATGCAATAACGATATATCCCACTTCGTTTCTCTCAAGTGCGACAAGAGTCTAAGATGATTCTTACGGAGGAGACGTTACCTCACTTCTGCGACACTTCACACTATCGCACTTCACGACATTCCTGCTTGGAGTTTCACGTTGCTACGTCTCTACCTCCCAGTGCATCTCTTCGATGCATCCTTAGGAAGATGCACGAATGTTATAGCTTCTCTGTAGTAGGCAAATGCAACTGACAAAATCTACGTACTTCTATAAACGGCTTGCACGTACGGTGCATTCTGAGCACTGCAAAGGGAGAATTTAAAGTTGGGGAGGATCGAGGGCGGAAAATACTTGTCTATACCACTTTAGCTGCAACGTGTATAAGCGAACCCATCCCATCCATAAACCAACCCCTTAGCACCACTTACCGACGGAGCGGGTGCTGTACAGAAACCAAATTGCTCCCTTTAATTGACGTAACTCAGAAAATTGGCTCTTTCTCCTCGCGTTCATTCTCATTGACGAAATTCCTGACGTCAACAATCTGCCGACCCTTAACCCTTCTAAGGTTCGCTCGTATTGTCCACCCTATTTCACTGAGGGTGTAAAAGATGTATACCACGCCAGTCTTCAGGGAGGAAATACGTCCGCGGAACTAACTGAGGAGATTCCCAACAAGGGTGTCGTTCTCGATTTGTATTACGAGCGAGAACCGTCCTTATGATTATCATCAGCGTGCATAATCAAGCATTTGCGCGACGGAGTGTACTGGATATCCATTGCTCTCACGGGAAGTGTTCCAATAAAACTTAAAGAACGTTGAATCCTATAAAGTAAATCCCATGCCAGCGCGCTGCAATGCAGCGTAATATCTATTTGTCCTAGAGAAACGTTCATCACTCCCGATAACGGCCCAGCGAGATTCGGCGGAATTGCAGAAAATATCTCGAATGCTCCATTTTACTTGGCCATCTCTTATTCTCTTCTCCCTGGGGAATCACGTTAATTTTAGCACTCGTACCTGGCAAAATCACTGTGGATCGTAGTAGTTTCGTAATAAGCTCAAGCAGCGAAACTGGATAAATTTATTTCTAGAAATACCATGTCTATGTGCTTACTAAATGAATTTAACAACATGGCAGAATTTGATAAAAGTTCTGTTTTCGTTTTCTCGTCCCACGAGTTCGGTTATTAATAGATAAACGTCCATGGCCCCAAGTCGTTTCGTTTAATGATACGAAACGTCTTTAAGGAGCCTGGGGGAATTTTTAATAAAAATTCTTCCTAGCCGCCAGGGCTATATCGACAATGCATTTCGTTAATAAGCGATAAAAGAGGAAGACCAGCGAGATACTAAGTAGTCATTATATCGTCAATAACGATACCCTTAGTAAATGCTAGGATGTCCTCGGGTCAGGACTTTATACTCAAAACCAATTAAGGTCTCATCTTTATATTGCAGATCCGCTGTGCCGTAAGAATCTAATGAATTTTCATAGCTATAATTTGAAACGTTATTAATTATAGTCAACGTGTCTAGTTAGTACGTGACTGTGGGTACCTCGGGTGTACATCGGCTACGTTAGGTATCTTTCCCGCAAGCTTTAAGGGGAATAAATGGAGGTGCACGTGGACTAACACCATTCAAGGCGACCCCCTAGTACCTGCTGCCAAGTACAGCGCCTTGTTGCCTAGCGACTATACTATAATATAAGCTACCATTCCGCGGAGACAAACTGGTAGAATCGAGAGGAGAAATCGGTTGGTAGGAGTATATCCTTTTCCAAGAAACACTTTAATGGATATCACGTATGCCGCCGAGAGTTTTGGGAAAGCCATGAATTACATTGGTATTTCTTATCGGCCGATATCCGAGCCCCGAAGTATGCCCCGTCGTCTTAACTTTATTTATGGTGTCTTTTATAACAACGTAGGTATATTTTTCAGGAGCGGGCGACAAGTGAAATACGAGCCGTTTTTTTTCATACGTGAGTACAAAAGTTAGCCTCGTGTGGTTCTTCAAGAACTTGGAAATGGGAATGGAAAAGTAAGAGGAAAGAAGGAGAAATAAATGGACAGGATGTTAGAGAAAAAGGACAGTGTGACGGCGTGATTGCACTCGGGCTACTGAGCTGCAATATACTCGTCCAATTTGGTGACCTGGGGGCTCGTTAGCGTCCTTTCCTTGGAATGTTTCAATGGTCGGAGTTAGGGACGCGAAATACAGGAAGTAGTAGAAAAAGAATGAGGGCCAACGAGAAACCCTCTTCTTTCTTACTAGAGTATCTGCCAGACGTTTTACCCTCCTCGACTGGTAGACACTGCCATAAATTTTCATTGACTAATATTAGTTAGGATAATTCAATTTTATTTAGAAATTACACGTAAATATCATAATGGATCGTTCTTACCGACTGGGCTTGGTTTAACTTTATTGTATATTTCACTCGCGTCCATATTCAATAACGTTCGACGTTACAGCAGCACCGATAAATCTGTCATGCTGTACGAGGAAACGGATGGCTGCGCTACATTAGGGTAGGTTAGACTGAGTCAAGTGAGGTTAAGTTAGATTAGACAGAACGTGCAAGCACGAAGGTCGTGCTTCTTTCAAAAGAAATCGCTTTAGACGCACTTGTATTTTTTGTGAGGGGTTCGACAATACCACCAATTTCTTTAAGTGGTCGATGACGGGGAGATACCCTTACGATGACACTTTTCTCAATTGTGTGAGGGTGACTTTAGAGGGTGCTGATTACCTCAGACGTGTCTAGATGTTGACATCTTGTACGGCTCTCGCGTATCGCGTGAGAATAACGATGAATGCTGTATACGAAAATTGATGAGAACTCGTTTAATAAGACATGGCGAAACAGGTACGAATTCTATTGAGATAAATTATGAAGAATAATTCAATAACGAAACGAGACACGACACGTGATGAAGACATAGAAAATTTTGATTTTGTAATCCAAAGGAGACTTTTTCCTTTCGCTATTTGTATTACTGTCAATGAGTTTGGTATAGTTTATATTTCATTTGAATTATGTTCCATTTCAAAAAATCCATGACTCTTTAATATTCCTTCCGTGGAAATTGACATGGAAAAAAAATAAAATTTAAAAGCGTACAATCCTCTCTAGATTTCCCAATGAATCTCTTGCTTGGCTTCCTGGAAACACGCGAATCTTCATTCCGTCCATCCATCTCTCTACCGGATATCGATTCCGTGCTTGAAGCACTTGGGGTGCAACGATCCACGCGATAAGAATCAAGTAGAAATTGAAATTAGAGAACGGTAATTCCCAAAGAGTACTCGAGAAATTCTTAGAATATCCCAGCACCTTAGGTAAGTACGAACGTGAGTCAGAGGGAAATATGTGCCGTGCATTAAATCCAAATTCACCCCAATAAACTTTCGTCCTCAAGGGTCTTCTCGAACGTCCATTCAATAAGAATGTGTATAACAAGAGATCCCATTTCAATGGAATGAGATTTCTTGAATTTTACGCCAATACTACATATATGTACATATACATATAAAACGTCTAATGATAACATCCCCTGAATGTCCGACGTTGACTTTCTGACAAGCTACAAAATTCTACGACACTTACAAAAATAATATGTCGTTAGAGTCACTTCTCGAGGTGATATTTTGCATCGTAAACGACTGGATCGTAAGTCCAATTGACTTTCGTTTATACCGGCACTCGTATCTATTCCATGCAAACTCGATGAATACGTCAATAACATTTTCAGAAAACTCGATAGCCCACGATGGATATTATCAATATTCTCGGTCTAACGTAAACGAGTTTAACAAGGTTATGTCGGTAGTGGAATTGACAGTAACCCAAGTGCAATATAATCGGCAAGAGGTCGAGAGTGGCTCGGCTAGGAAAGAAGATATAGGTGTAAAATCCCCTGTGGGATGTTATTACATGTTTTTCACCACCTTTTTCCACCCCTCTCCTCTCTCTTCTTCCTGGGCGCTATGGGCAAAGATTCATGACGAAGCATGGCGCACTGGAGCACATAGACAGTATCCATGGTTGCTGAGAGAATATTAGCTCGTACAAAGGACACCCATCTTCCTTCTTTGTGGGATATTACCAGGGGAAATTCGATATAACATGTCGAGGAGCATCATTTGGAATTTGCCGGATAAATTTGATAAGTGAGATCGATATATGTGGCAGACTCTAAAGATAACGAGATTTTTTATAAAAGCCTAACTGCTATTCGGTTAAATAATTTTATTTAACTTAACGAATGGGGCGAGTCTTGATATCCGAAAGTATCTGCTAATACTGGTTTAGCAATGGCGAAATATAAGTAGAGATACAGGCTGCTGAAAGCCACGGTGCTAATTGTCTATAACAGTGAGAATACATGGACATTTTACAAAGTAGGATCATTTAACGTGTCGGTGTTATGTGCGATTTTCGTCGACTTAACGTTTGTCAGGGTCAACAATGTCCAAAGCTTCGCTTGAGCTTTCGATTTGAAAAATGAGAAGGACACAGAATGGTTACAAATGACTACTATCCAAACGTCGACGGCTGACGTATTACGATTTACGTCACGGCTTGTTCTGCCCGCGTCGTCACTTCCGCTCTTCGCTACTGTTTCTCTCTACTAGCTATACCACACTTTTTTTCTACCCTCACAATTCTTTCTCTCCATATAACGTCAACTTGGAATTTCTTCTTTGCCTTATTCCTTAGTTACTCCCACCGTCTTTGCTCCTCCACGGAAATACCATAACCGAGGAATGATTTATTTGACACGACTGACCTAACCTGAAAAAGGGAGGAAAACTATTTGTCTTTTTGCGCACAGTGCGTATTAAATCGCAAAGTTTTCTTTTTTATTTTCTCGAAAAAAATCTTATACAAGCTATTAGACGACTTGTTGGTTTTATTTTAATGGCAATTAGTAGTAACCGGTATGATTGCCTTTGTAGGATAATCATGCGATACGATGCTGCCCTCTACTGGAAGTTTGCCGAACGATTGCGCGATTACATTTTCCATTATCGTTATTACCGTACTCCTCGTTACCAAGAACATACTATCCTATAACGAGGAAAGAGCTTTTCAGTTTTCCTTTGAAAAATTAAAAATTTTTTTTTCTCGTAAAAAATATTCGCGCGCATGTCATCCGTATTATTCGAATTACTAACCGGATGACACATAGATATACGGTTGCTGAACATATAAATACAAATCCGGTTCGAAGTTTTATTATACTGTTTTTTTTTCCTGTTTCCTCATAAAACCTTTAGATATGAGATTTTTTCAGGAAACCGTGACAGGATGAACCCTCTTTGGCATTGGCGAGCACAGTACTATATACCACAATATGAAACGTGGCTGTTTCGAGCATCGGTGTCTTAGTGAACAAAAAAAGGAAATAGAAAGAAAAAGGGAAAAATCATATTCCGTCCTCGGGGAAGGCGAATTCGCACACACCGTCAATAAATTTCGCAATTCACGGACTCTAGCTCATTTCGCCACTTTATTTCAGAATATTCAACATATCCTCACTTCCTTGGTATGCCTGGCGCTGCTGGGGCTGGTTAGAATAAATATGATAAAGCACGTTTGCGAGCAAGAAAGACTGAAGTTTTTTCTGACTAACATCACATAACGAAATACTGAATATATAGTTTTTAATTTATGTTTATGACAAAATCAGTCATTCGCGACTAGACATACTGCGTAATATGCATGAATTTTATTTATCTTTCTGTGGTGCTTTATATGTCCTCGTTATATCTTTATATTTATCCGCGTATAATTTCACCTTATCATTATGACGAACTAGAAATAAATGATATAATTTATACAAATTTTTAACTCTAACAAATTTATAAGCGTAACATTAACGTATTTTTTAATATCATAATAGGATTTTTATAACACTGATGGAAGCGACGCGACAATTCCCAAGTTCCAATTTTAAGTTTACATTCGACTTCCAGGTTCTAAACGAAATCTTTTCTGCTTCTCTTCAACACTTGGGTCCTATTTTGAACCTGTACGTCCTATCACTTTCGAATTCAACCTAGTTTAAAATTTCTATGCTCTATTATAATTTTTTTTTAATTTTCTACTTACGCATACGCACGTAGTTATTTATTGAAAATTGCTTAGTCATTTTCAAATTTGAAGAAGAGTACATGACACGAAGTTGTACATTTTTTGAGTCTGAACGAGTTCAATTATTAGTTGTAAAAAAGATTTGTAATCGATTGTTAAATTTAGGAGTAGTTGAATTATTTGTTATCGATCAATTATTTAATGTTTCTTTTGAATTATCGAGAAACTAATATTACGTAAAAGATTCGCCGATAAATGTTGCTGTGAGATTTATTTGAAAATTATCAATGTAGATACAAACCTTGCAATGCGATTTAGTGATCTCAATAAGGATTAAGAGAAATATTTTAACAAATAAATAAAATCATATGAACTTTGATACTTGCGTAAAATTAATAAAAATAAATTAATCTAATTTAATGTACGCAATCGTAAATCATTTAATTATGCCTAACTTTGTCACGTGTGGACAAAATGTACATATATTATGTACCAAATAACAAGATAGAGCAGAGATGTATTAGGAATGCTGGACGATTATCAAAAAGTTAATTAACAAAATCGGAGTACAATATTTTAACGGGTGATCGTTTTGAGTTACCATAGATGAATTAATAGCAAATTACAAGAAATGCGTATTTTTCCTTTTTATGATTTAGGATCTGTTTCACGAGGTTTATTAGGGATTTTTAGAATTGTTCCTGCATTGCGCCTCAAGGTGACAGAACTCGAAATATCGGACCAACTATTTACAGTCGATATATAATTTCAGCCCAACTAATAAGAATTGATAAAAATTTAAATAAGGCATACTGAAAAACGATTGCAAGTTACGTTTTCCACGTTTTCGCTCTAACGAGACGATATCTACATAATGTAACGTTTAAGTTTTCGAAGTGCTTTCCCATTACTTCTTTATACGAATTCACTGAAGAACGTAGAAAACTTCCGTAGTTTAACGACTTTACAAAAAAATTACAGAGTTTGACTGAACGCCAACTTTAGTAAACTCGATCGTTTTATTTTCCAGCAATGATATAGTTCATTGGCGATAGACTTGAAATGAAATAACTAGTGGATGAACAGGTGAACCGGCAGCAAGTGGACGAATAATTTCATAATGACTGTCATCAAATTCATTAAAAAATAGCATGCCGTCTACAAACATTGAATCTACTGTTTACAAAGTAAAATTATGGAACGATACATAGTGACACTTGATACGAAGAGAACGAAATTTTGATTAGTTCTTATCGCAATATAATCATAATTACTGATATATCCGTTCCAGCACAATGAAAGGTACCGTACGTTACAGTACCTTGAGAAGTATTAACGAATCTGTCGTTCGCGTAAGAATCGCTATATCTAATAATCCAAGCAAGAATATATAACGGAAATAATTCAAAGTTCTCCAAGTCCTCAGATTATCCACAAAATGATATCCGTACTTTCAAATCCTACGACAAGTAGTTTCCCGACTTCGAAAACACCCATACAGAACGTGAACAAAACCGACTTTTTAAATGATAGTATTGTCCATAAGATAAAAGTGAGGTGTCAAAAAGTTGCATTTCTGGGTCTGAGATTCCTACTATACATCACGTTGAAGGTCTAACGATCTGAAATCAGTTTATTAATTTACCAAGTTCTTAATTTCATATTGAATATTTCCGCGCTTGTAACGTCAAAGATGATAAACTGCAGTGACAGGGTTTCAATGACAAATGGTGCAGAGCCCTGGCGTACGTATTGAGGGGTTGTATAATTTTCAAATTTTTCACGCAGCCGACAGGCTTGCCAAAAGAATCGGGTTTCACTGTTCGACTTCCGGTTTTAAAGCACGCCACCTTCGTGTTCCCTTTGTAAGTACGTCGATGGCAGCAAACTAGCATCCTGTAAAGCTACTTCGAGTACAAATAAGCTCTTTCAAGCTGTCAATCGGCTTGACAAAGGTCTCTATCGTTAGTGTTTCTTCCTACACGTGTCCAGCATACGTGTCACCTTATAACTACACAAATACTGCTGTGTTTTTGCAAGTTTCTGAAGTATCCTTAGCTCCTTTTCCTCTTCTTCCTTCTTTTAGCTCCTTCTTGCTTTTTTGCCAAAACATCGCATCGATCTTGGTAGTCCCTGTACGGGAGGCAGAGTATCACACAAAGTGTCATTCCGCACGGTTATACGCGCAGACGAAAACGAGAATTCATCTACTCAAAGAAGCTCCGACAGTCATTGGCCCTGGTATAATAGAAAAGAAAGGCGTGTCCTGGGATCGTTTTGAAAATTGAATGCATTAAACAGGGCGAGTGCCAGCTGGCAGCTGTGCCAACTTATACATACGCCAGGAGACTACAACTGTCCAGGAAAATTGGCAGAATAAGGCAATGTATGAAATGAGACTATATATAATTTTTTCACATGACCTATTACGTGTGCTGAAGTCTCGAATTGAATCTTTCACGATAACAAAACTTGCCATTGCAAATATTCAAGTGAAAGATAATTAATGATTATTCGAGCTGATTCGTGACATCTCTATGCTCATGAGCTTGCAGGATCGATTAGTATTAATAAAGAGATCAGTCGTTCTAGTAAATTGATCAGTCAAGCTAAAATCAAATTATTATTTCCACGGCACGAGTATCTAGCTTGTGTATGATATTGATGATCCTCATCGGCCGTGCGCCCAACTTTCAGCTGACGTACATAATTCACTGACACAGAGAACTATGCGAGTGATTCTCGTAGCCAGATTTCGAATGAACAAGTTAAACTCACGCGCTTTGGCGCACCAAGTTCCTGCAGACGTCTCGCAGGTAAATTTAATTCCATCCTCACTAAGTCCTAACTGCGTGTTTGAATCCTGAAGTCCTGCCGCGTTCTCGCCTTGTAAGCTCTTCTGGTCGAATTACTCAAGTTGTCTTACATGGCGCTGGATTAAACCGAAACGTGCTGCTCTTAAGCACTGACGAACTCCTAATGGAATCGGATTTCTAATGCTGGAAAAGTAACGTAAGTATTACGACTACGAGATCTGGTCCATGGACTCGGAATAAAACATTAACAAACAGCTACGCAGAAATGTTTCCTGGCTCAAAGTCATTTAGAATATTCATTTTGCATTGTCATGATTCTTTTCTTGTTTCCAAGGAGTTTGTGCCTTCAGGATTCTACCGTTGGTCGTTTCCTACGTTTGCTGACGCGTTATAAAATAGCTCACGAAATAAAAAAGCTAAACATGAACCCTATGCCCAGTGGTATATTGCATTCTGTTTCACATATGTGTATAACAACCCTATTCCACTTTGCTCTCATCCTGTTGACACTATTAAAGGTTCACGGACCGTAATGCCTATTGATGTAGGTAGCCTGATAGATTTTGAAAAATATAAAACTTTCTGCTTTACCCAGTTGTAAATTGACTTGGAAGATCAAGAGTTTCTCACAAGTGTGTTTTCCGAGTAGCTCACAAAGATGAAAAGAAACAAGAAAACTTCGCAACTTCGCTCGAGAGATTGAGAGGCAACGTTACGTATATATGTAGGAGACGGTTGATCCTTTGTTTGCGATATTTCTTTTTGTACGTTTCACGTGCAGTCACGGATTGCAACATTTTCACCACGACACTTCTAGTCAAATAGTTACATAATTTTTACCACGATAATCTGCTTCTGGAAATAAACGAGTAGGACAGGAAAAGAGATGAGGGGAAACGAAGGAAATTGTACTTTCATTTCCTAATGGTTTTTTGGCGATGGGTAAAAACCGTACGTGCGTAACAGAAGGGAAAAAAATGGCGAGAATAAATCTCGTTGAAAGCGTCTACATATATATTTGATTAGTATTGGGCTGCAACCACGGCCTGGGTACTGTTGCAGTGACCTACGTATATTCAAATACTATAACAGAAGTATGACATGGAGTTTGCCAGGAACGTGTCTGTGCATTCATTTACGTTGTTTTCGTTCCACATTAGGATATATTCCTCGCTGGTAGAGAGGTACTGGCATTATACCGCACAACCTAATTTTCCTGAAAATTAGTTTCGGACGTTTACCCATTAAAACATAGATCGCATTAAAAGTAAGTTATGAGGGAATTCGTGTAGCTAACGTATTTTGTTGCTCTTGTTAAGCCACTTCCTATCCTGTGGGATTGCGTTTCATTGGACATTGATGAAGCCCTTGATTTCCATTTGATACGGTAATTCATTTCCTATAAATAGAATTATATTGACACCGCGAAAGTATTCCGACATAAATAATCTCTCAATACGGAATTGTATGAATAATTTAAAAGACATCTTAATACTTATTGAGAGAAAACTTTCTATTGAAATTCAGAATAAAAGAATCTCGACACGCTTGTCCATCAAGCATTTCAGTTTCGCCTTGAAGTCAAAGGAAGTTTCCAGAAATGTCTCCGAGGAATAGAAAAAGATTGCGTCTCATTTTTCTAAAGGTGTGGCCGTTTTATGTATAGAGCGATTTGCAGCGGATCCTCCCGTCGAATTGTCAAATGAAAAGTCGCGAATTCCGGAATAGCGTTTCCGTCTCTAATGGCTTTTTAATGTCACTTCTAAATTCAGCACACCAAACCCGCAACTCCTATTGAAATTTTATTGTATCGTTCGGCATTGTGCGACTATTCGATACAGACTTTCCCGGCCTTGCATATAGTATAATATATCTTGAATTTATATATACAGCATGTGCCCATAAGCAGACACATATCAACAAGATAAACGATTGCAATATACCAATCATAAAACGGCAAACTGTTACCATTAGGAATGGCAAACGCGGTATCGATACGTTTGATTTATTCGCAAGGTGCTGTGCAATACTTTGCTAAATTTATGCAGCAGGTTGCTGTACTCTGCAAACCAAACTTCCAATCTATAGAATGTTTTCTAGCACCTGATGCTCTGCTTCGTAAACTGACATAGTAAGCTCAGCAGTGCTCAGACGGAACATCTTTGTCATTACGAAATACACAATGCCGGCGAAACAAGATATCAGGATGGCGATGCTGAGAGTGGATATGTTCCATGCAAAATTGATCTCCCATTGACATCTACTACGGTTAACATGGAAAGCAATTAACGATAGAAAATAGAGGAACAATAACTAACTGTATACCCAAGTACAAAATGCAAGCTAGTAGAATTCCGTCTCTCTTGCATCTACTCTAGTATAGTTTTTCTCTCTTTTCCTCTAACAGGACTACGATATTCCTTCGCATTTATTTTGCTCTCTCATCTGTACCACAACACCACAACTATTTCCTCCTAGCTTGCTCCGTGCTACATGTGCTCTGTATACGTCTAAACTCTGTAGATTATATTATTTCCGAATCGATTCCACCAACAGCTATCCGATTATCAAATTACGAAGGGGGTCACTTTGAATGCCACTAGACCTGAAAATTAATATATGCGCACACTATGAAGCTTGCGTCATCATACTGACTTGTCTCTTAGAAACACTTGTTCCACGTACAAGTAAATGGCGGACGACAAATTTACTATAAATGTTGTTTTTCACTAACAACTCGACCTTTTTTACCTCCAAGGTTGGAATCCCATTTAATTCCTCGTGAAAAAAGAGAAAAAGTAAGCATGACAAAATTATACGTCCAACAGCGACAGTAGTGGTGGCGCCATCTACGTAGATAAGTATTTCTCGTACAAGTCGTCGAGACTCGTTTAAAACGAGCCTGCATGGGAGCGTTGTGTTACGGGAGAGATTCACGCCGACGCCCACATACCTCTAAATATTTAGAACGTCGCGAGAGTGGATGTCAGGCCACGCAATTAACGACCCGTAGCTTAAACTTAAGCCTGCGGAGCGAGTCGCTCTCGTGAAATTTCCGAAACGACAACGAACAACTGCCGACAACATCGCAACGAGAGTCCATTTGAACAACAAGAGTAAGAGAGACGGAACACACCTTACAGGGACCGTAGGATTGAAGTAAGAGTTAGTGAAAGTGAGACAGCAAGATTAAAGTAAAAAAATCGTGAAACTGAAAAATATTCGACGAACCGTCTAAAACCGCAGGCACTGTTATTGCATGTGGAAGACCTTACCGTTTTGCAGCGCGCATCGACCTGGTATTGGCGCGCATAACCTCACTACTTTTATAACTTTTTCTGAAGCCAACGAGGCCATGATGCAAACAGCCAATTTATCGTTTCGAGCAATTGTCTCATATAAAACTTGCCGAGGTGTTTCTTTACGAAGGAGTCTTTGGCGGCCATACAATGCACGTTTGTCGAACATGCATGCTTATCCTGTGGAAAATAGTAGGACGCCGTAGTATACGTGGATATATAAATATATACTTCCTATATACTTAATACAGTGAGAAGTCTGAAGTCTACAGAGCAAAGAGCACCGTGAAATTCGCACGACGTTCGTCTCCGTAAAATGCGCACACTATTCCTTCTAGAAAGCGAATGTGTTCGAATCTGTTTGCAGGCGGAACATTGGTAAGCATAGCGCGGCCGTTGCGAATAAATCAAAGTTCCTCCCATCTCTGCAGACGTACGACTGCAGACTGTGCTCATGCAAAGAGATAGTGTTCACCCCTCTTGGTATAACATTTCTTGATTTATGAACCACCCGGCTGACACGGGGTTCCTATTGTTTCTGTGCCACGTTGGGTTTTGCATTTTTTACATATTTCTTTTAAATCAACCAAACGGAAGTCGTATCAATCTGTTTCAATGTGGTCCGATGACGTTGCCGGAATCCAGAGTTTTCCGAGTCAGTGCTATTCTAATGCATTTTTTAAAAGTAATAGAATTTTTCAGTAAAGTCAAATTGCCTTCAACATAGTACATTGCATATATTTACTATAGTCCAATGGACGTAGCTTTGAATATCACAATTTTTCAAGTGAATCCAATAACTTTGAAATACTTTGCTTTCGAGTGATCGTGTTATTTCAATTCCAATTTTCCGAGAGACACGATGAAAGATACGTTAGAATGTTTCCACTCGACATAGAATTTCAGTATATATATATATATATATATATATATACGTAGCAACATAAAAATTCCTCTTAGCAATTGGTATACGCAATGTATGTTTAAGGAAGCATTGACACAGGAAAATATTTATATCCTGTATATTCAACTTGTGGAAATTTCCAACACCTAGACTTTCGTGTCGCGCGATTCTACGACGCTGGTTCTAATTATTCTTAGGTGACTTAACGTCCTTAATCCAGCTGGTAATACCTGTCTGGCGTAACATGGCTCTACTACACCTCCTAGACTATCGCACTGTCGGCTAATTACTCAGGAAACTTCCGATTAACGCCTAGATAAATCGTGGAATTACCCTTTCAGGTGAACGGAGCTTGGAGTTTGCCAGGATTCGTGTGCGACTTCTACATCGCAATGGATGTAACCTGCAGCACAAGTTCCATCTTTAATCTGGTTGCTATATCAATAGACAGGTAAGACTTAATAACATACCCTCACTATATGATATTTTTTCTTTGTTTACCAAAGCAACACAATTCTTCGGCGTCGCCATGCTACCACGATAGGTTCTCTACATTCCTATGGTTACTTTCTGGCTTTGTCGGTGGCGCTGAAAACATTTTTTCTTTTACGAAAGAAGAGACTGCTGATTTTCGCTGTACGTGCTGCGAATAAGGGAGCAGCACGGTTTTCGCGCAGATAAAATTTCGTAGCGCGCTGCGAAATAATAACGTCGATAAAGGGGATGCCAACTTATGACGTTCTGGAACGTATCGACGTAGGGACGCGTTTTTCTCTTTATAGCGCGTCATAGCGCTGCGTGTAAGCACATCTAGACAATGGCTTACACTTGCCATACCCTGTACGTACAGTCCTCACCCCTTTTATGTAACATAGAATTACAGGCTTACCCTTAAATCGGACTATTGAGATTGACGAGTTGTCCCTATGTTTATTTTATGCATTGTTTTGGATTCACTGCGTGTAATTTTTAGATATTTGTCGATTTTGTAATACATGGTATTTTTATGGAAGCTTATTCAAAGATTACTGCAAGGACACCTGTAAAGATGTATATAGATTATATGTTAAACATATAGTCGGTTCACAAGTTCAATGTGATTTTTTTGATATTGAAGATTCTAGCAAGCCATACGATTCTGGATACTATTTTTGTTACGAAATGTCCCCGTGCATAAGTTTGCACTGAAATACATTTTATTCTTCTATTTTAGTATATATTTCCCGGATTTTATGTGAAGTCATTTATGATTTGTTAAGGATTAACTTGTTCGCGAAGTGTCAAGAAAACATAATGAACTCGTGGATTGACTTTAGTGCAAATGAACACAGCGATCTTTATTATACTTGAAACGTATCACGGCAATGCGTTTGATGCTTGGTTTTTACATGTATTTTATCCCGTCACATACATCAGACTGTTTCACGCGAATCAAAATAATTTCGAAATTTATCGCTAAGATGTTACCATTGGATTCGAGACATTCCTTATGTGAAAACTTGGCGATCGAATAGGTTAAGCCTAGTAGATACCGCAAATCAAAATTGAGTTGCATGATAAGAATTAACACAAATCATATCATGTGTTGTTATTAAATCTCTTGTAAATTTTTATTCAAATTGGGAATTTTGACTCGGCTTTGGTAGTTCGTGATTCGCAACAAAACAAATGTTTCTATTTTTTTGTTGGTATATTGCTTAGGCAATACAATTTTTCCTACAAGAGAAGCAAACCACAGTTACATTCAATTATAATGCGTAATTAGGGATCAAACGAAATATAAAATCAGGTTGGTATGCGGCGGATCTAAAAGTTTTCATAATATCGGAAATTTCTATTTATACTCCTGCGTCCAAGCGTTTAATATGTTCCGCGTTAATTAGAGACTACGCTCGGATTCTACGGGCTCTAAGGCCAAGGCCATGACAGTCTTTTCCGTTAATTGCCGAATATTGAGATACTCTAATGGATGACGGGTAGTGAAATACTGAATGCTTGAATGAATATATCAAGTTTCATGGTATTTAGGTTTCATGGTAATTAGGCGTCGTATTAATTAGATTAGGACGAACGCAGTCGGAAATAGCAGCTATTGTAATTCGTAAACCGCGAAAAGATCATCTTATTAAATAAATAGTTTTTTGTATGTATAGACGAGTTACTTTTTGCAGTATTTAATATTTGTTGAGAAATCAGAAAATTTGATGGAGAAATGAGCGTTAGAGACACGTAATGCTCTGCGTGTTGTAAATGTATGGTGCGACTTTTCAAGTAGGACGTTGCTCGATTTTTTGTCAAAAATTCGATTTTTATTTTTGCCTTTCAACAAAAGTTGAATGTTTATTTCTTTTATCGACGTTTCTACACTCTAAAGCATATTTGAATAGAAACAATTTTAGAATTCGAAAACTATAATAAAATCGGTCGACTGGAACGGAAGATATGGAATTTACCAAAAAAATTTACCAACAATTTTTGAGCGATTAATCTCGAATATTAAAGGATAGAATATGCCTAGTTAGAGGCAAATCCCATTTGGTCAGGAAAATTCTCATATTGAATTGACGTGGAATCCACCGGCAGTAAATTTTTGAATAAAAACGGCACCACAATGATACCCGTGCCCGGAAATAATTTTTCAAAGAGTACGTAAAATTAATTAAAATTGCGAGAATGCATAGGAAAACCATGGAGTCCAATTTCGAATAAATGCGTCGATGCAAACCAACTCCAAAGCCATATAGGAAGCAAACAGCCAAGTATCCTCAGTCTCGCACTTTTTGCCAGCAGTCCTTTCTTAGTCTATTTAAAATAGGAAATTCCGCATTGCCCATTCTATTCATGTAAGAAATGACTGTTGTGTTATTTGTTCTTTGCAAAGTTTCGCAGTTTTGGACATCTGTCGCGAAACATTTTAAAGCAAAAAAGGCCGCTAACAGTTACAGTTGATTTATGTGCAAAACCCTTTCAGTTGGTTTCCAGAAATCACATGCCGTCTCAGCTTCATAAAAACTGCTTCAACCTAAGAGGGAAACGTCAGGCAATATCACTATTGTAAAGAGTGAAGTTCTAATTTTTTGTGTGAAAGAGAAAATTGTTTAGCCTCAGTCCAAATCTTTTGTAATGAATTTACGAAATCGACGCACATAATCTGCACTTGTAATAAGAACTTGAAATTTTCTTCTTTCAGCTAATTTGCAACATAACAATTTTAATTCCATCACTGGACCGATTGTAATCGGCAAACCTATAGCAAAAATTCCCATTGTCATTGCGTTTTTGCCAAAGATACCGTCTGAGTAAATCAATAAAAAACCAATCCTTACCTTTTGCGAAAGTACATCGACTATGGGGAATTTTCCCACGGGGATCTACGGGGATCTACAGACTGAACAAAATTAATAATTGTACAGCGACCTTTGCTCATAAATTTTTGAACGAGTTCACGGCGTCTATGTCTATTTCTTATATTACGACACTAAGAAAAGAATTCATTGATCCAACAAAATTTCCTTCGCAGAAATAAATAATTCGTTTTCATCGTGTCTTTAGGTAGCAGGTAATTTCAAGAAGAAAGTACTTGTACTTGGGTTTTGGTCAAACTGCAAAACGAAACCAAATGAATCAAGAACATGATGTAGTTATTTCAAGGGAAAAAGCAGACAATCACATCACAGAACTAGCATATGATGGTTCTGACAATTTAGTATATCCAAAAGTCTACAACATTACATTAGCTTGGTAACATTTTTATTAATCGAAAAGCATATTTAATTGAAAAGAAAGTGAAGTCAATTACATTGATTAATCTCAACATTTTTTTATTCAACTCAGTACTATTAAATATTAAATTTCCCTAAAACGTGAATAAAAGGAGCTCGCAGTTTCTCCAAGGAAACAAAGAGGTGCCAGTGAAAGTCAAGTGCCTCCATATGCAGATTGTCCTCATCCTGCCATCACCGGTGTCTTTAAACGCTTCACTCCCGGAGACACAGCCCCATACGACTATCACTTGCCACAACCTTAGTACAAAAGAAAATTCCAAAAAATAAGGACTCTCTTCGAGGTTCCTCATCTAGAATTAAGAATAGGGTAGTTTTTTGTAGAGAGTCAGGAGGGTAAAAACCAGACAGTCAATACTCGCCGAAATAAACAAAGATCAACGAAATCACCTTTATCAATTTTCTAGCTACCACATCTCCTTCCGCCACCTGTTTTATCTATACGACTTCGCTGTTTTTCTCACCTCTTCTAGAGCTGACCCCTCTTCTAGGTACGACTGCTCTACTCACCTCTTGTTCTGCCGCACCTTCCTTGTACTTGGCTTGTTTCGCCCTTCGCGAGGTCCACCGGGAACTCGCACTTCCCGTCTCTCCTTGAAAAACGACCTCGAGCAGGGAACCGATCTTCTCTCAGACCCCGGTAAACGATCTCGAGCCCTGGTCACGTGTATTACGTAGGTGAAAGGACTAGTTCGGCGACGACGATGAACAATCCCATTGCTGGCCGCTAAGCGTCATTCCCTTCCACCCATAATTGATCGCACCCTACGTGCTATACCGTCACCGTTGTCGTAGCTGAGCGGTGCGCACGTCAATCTTTTGGAACAGTCCTGAACCTATAATGAATTCATCATTGATCCAAAGATGTTAATTTTGGTTGAATATTCGGTATAAAAAAATTATCATCTCATAAATCTATTCAGACTTTGAAACGGTCATCTATGCTCGTTATAGGTTCAGGATCGTCTCAAAAAATGACATCAGTCAGATGTAATAAATTTATAAAGTGACCACAAAAACGTGTGGTATGTCTACAAAGAGAGACGGGAGACCCTTCTTTTACCTTACAGCTTTAAATTTTTGGTGCTACCTGGCGCATGTGATGAGGCACTACATGTTTAATCATGAGAACGATACGAAGCATGATTATATAATTTTACATTCTGTCATTGAAATTAAATGAACGGGTTAAATTTAATTGGTCATTTAGTCTTGAATTTTATGTAATAGAATCTTTACAAATTTGTATTCAACACCGTTAGAACAAAGTACACTCGTACGTTGCGGATGATTTTCTCGTAAACGAACCGTCGTGTATAATATGTTTGTTTGGGAATTGCGAATTATATTTTCATGTTGCTACACATTTGGCTATGTCTATATATTTTAACACTCCTTTACTTCAACGTTGTACAAAATACAACCTAACGAGGTTGGTCTGGCGATGTATGCGATTGCTATGTTTTTAGGTGAAAATCGCATACCTGGGACATCTTACCAATACACGTTTTACATGAGTAATATTATAATTTCTGAACTAGGTATGAAAATAGGTAAACCAGTTTGGCCAAGGAGACAGTAATATGCTTGGTGTATTCAAATTCAAAATTTGCAAATATTTCCAACATTATACAGTACCTGATCTTACATATGTTAATTTCTGACATAAGCATCTCTTTACTTTATGAGTTAGAATATTCATTTTATCCCAAATAAGCAAAATCATCGTTCGTAATTAATTTGTCAACTTTATAATCGCAATTCCGTAGTTCGAGACTCCTCACCGGTGTGAGTCTTTTTATCTCGTTTGCCTAAGTCTCTATTAAAATTCTACTGGCTGAAGGCTTCGTAGAGATAGGATTTAATCCTCTTTGATACTTAATGTTAATGGTATTTATAAATCTCTCCTAATAATTAATTACTCTTACCATTTTGATTCTCTTGTAATTAATAATTCATTCTGATTTGATAACATCCAACTGTGTTAGACTGGTCCTATCTAACCAAATTATACCCGGTTTAGGATAACTTTTCATTTTCTATTATTGTTGTGAAGCAAAATATCACTGTTGGGTTTCTTTAGTTTTGTCAGTATTCTGACCACTCGTGCTTATGAATTACATATATTTCAAAATGTACGTCGAGCGAGCTTCACTCCTTTATGGTTCGAGGAATCGAATCCTGTGTATTACATGACGTTTCTACATGTAATTTACATAAATTATAAAAGTTTTACCTAAATGAATGGTGAAACGTTTATTTAACAGAAAATTATTTTATTATGCATTACAATGAAATATTTTTTAGAGAAATTGCAACGTCTAAGCTATGAAACTAAGAAAATAAAAAAAGAATTAGTTTATTGCCAATCATGAACTGTCAGAAAAAATTCATCTTGCAAATTTGCACAAAAATGTATAAGGTTTTTAATTATAAGACACGAGTTACACTGATTCTACTACTGCAACTTGATTTTAGGTTCTTGACATTTTTATATAATACTAGGTTTAAGGTTGTTGCGCGATGATAACAATGATAGTAATAGGGTATCACGCGTTAAACAGATAGTAAAAAAAATATTTCAAGATTTTTGCTTTCAAAATAAATGAGTGAAAATATAAGATAAACAACATTCCAGTCAAAAATCGTTATATGCTCCGTAACAACATTTCTCATTGCAAATGAGAAAGTTTCCTACGGTTCTACCATACGTAAATAAAGATATTGAATTTTAAATCTCAGAAACCATACAATATATCAAGTTCAAATTTGTCGTGGGCGAAATTTCGTTGTCTAGTATATAAAAATAATTTAGAATTTTATCTTGGTTGGGTGTTATCGCACCTTATCGAACTACCTTAATTTCTATAAAATCGCCGAAATCTATAAGAAATTTCTTTAATCCAATAGTTCCATCTCAGCGATAAATTCCAACATTTCTATAACCATATAGTATTTTCATTTAAACGCATTTCGTGCGCACATGCATTATCCATAAGGTATACCCAGCAGACAATAATTTAATAAATCGGAAAAACATTGTCCAACCCTCTGATCAAATGCGACAGAGGATCGATGCCTGGGTGATCAAAGAGGCGTTCGAGTTCTTTTTTCTTTACAATTTCGATGACGAACTAGAGGGGTTCGAGCTATTCCGCCCTCTCGGTTTTACGGGAGTAGTCAGTACTGCCCACCAGTCTACACTACGCAATCCATGACCAAATTTAAATTGCAGATACATAGCGGTGACCCAGCCGATAAAGTACGCCAAGCACAAGAACAATAGAAGAGTGTGGTTGACGATACTGTTGGTCTGGGTGATATCGGCAGCGATCGGAAGTCCGCTAGTTCTCGGACTGAACAACACCCCCGACCGGATACCGGATCTCTGTCTATTTTACAATGCAGACTTTATCATCTACTCGAGTCTATCAAGTTTTTATATACCTTGCATCATCATGGTTTTCCTCTACTATAACATATTCAAGGTAAATATTTCATTACTTCATTAGCCTTTGGAGTCAAAATTTCGCCTACAATGTTGTATACATATACCAGCGTTTTATGTGTGACCAGGCACCCTAAAGCAGTATTCACACATGTAACAAAGTTTTTGCTATTAAGAAAAGAACAAATTAAATCTTGAGGCGTCTAGCATTAGAATTGTAACCAATCTTAACTTAGCGTAGTTCATACCAAACTCCTCGCCGCTCTCGCTGCCTGTAGCATTGAACAAAGTTTTGAAAATTCCGTGTGAGCGTTGCTTTATGGTCCGGGAAGGAACCCTTATGTTAGGAATTTTTTCCAAGCCCGTCTTGGTAAATATTGAAGGTTCTGGAAGTACCGATAGATACCAAAACATATACTGGAAACAACCTCTCTGTTTATTTATACTGAGATACGGTTGCTTCCCTCCATCGATGCAATGCGTTGCTACCATTGGAGTAATCGTGGTTTGTCCAAGGATGGTCGTTACATTAATCACCATATATTAATAAGTAATAACTCGATACTGGTAAAAATCGAGTAAATCTTATTGTCAGCACGAACTTCTGTGAAAACGAACCGATTTTCATGATTTTTTTCATATTCATAAGATGAATGTCAGACGCGTTACGATAACACGGAAATATTTAAATATTGATATTGAAAGAGGTTATAACCGCTATTCTATTATCTGCCTGTATTTTCGCGATAAGCTGCTAAACTACTGAACGAATTTCGATGGGATTTTAAAAACTATGATTAAGCATCTTTTCGGTCAGCTTTTCATCCATATTTCATCACGCTACGACATTTAGGAGTGGAGTAATAAATAAAAATATATGTAGAAAACAGGTTATATCCGTTATTACTCTTAATTGCATCTTATTTTTAGGGACATTTTAAAAATACTACGTTACAAATTCTATTAACTTTTGATAATGAGTTTTTCGTAGACTGAAAGGCACCTCAAAATCTACCCGGGAGAAGGCATGTTCAACAGCTATGTGACTTTCATTACTTTTCCTTTACTTTAAAAAAGCAGGGAAATAACATATTTTTGTAATAAAAAATCTAGACGCGATCAAAGATTTCTCAAATATCCATTTATCGTCGCCAATAGACTATATCAAGGTACAAAGAATAACGTGTATGTATATTTTCAGGCACTCAGAAACAGAGCGAAAAAAGCACGAGCTACGAGAAAACCAAATCTCGGTGATATCAAGCCCGGCAGCATAATCGAAAATATCGCTCACACGCGCAGGTGAGTAGAATAATATCCGAGTATAGTATATGACTCAGGAAATTTCATAAGTAGTTTCGCATCGCAATAGCCAAGTATCAATTCTTTATGATTCAAAATAGCTTCATTGTACATCTACCAAAGTACTTCGATTCTCTCGAATTGTCCAGGTTATCAAGCGACAAATTATTCCGGAACTCATAAAGTCGTTGCATAAGATCGGCCGTCCAAGTTATCATCCTGGGTTAGAAAGTTCGACATATCAGAACGGTCTCGACCCACCCACTTTAGTTGTCTATACATATAAGATCCATGCTATTCCAATATCCAGCAGATCTCGAAACCAGTTAAGCTCACTTCCTCGCACTTGGCCCATTTCGATCCTCATTCCTAGAGCTTTAATATCATATATTAAAGGATGCCGAGGTCATGTTTCTCGGGAACGCCTATAAAATTATTCATCGGTCATACCGTGAGCTACGTAGCTATTATAGATACGTGTCTATTTGCTTGACCTCGATATGGTGACCTTGGAAATCCAGTAGTGCAAATATTATTCAGCTCAGTAAATACTCCAGGGTGATGATTATAATCGCTGGGGTAGTAGGCCGGAGTGCATTAGCACCCGACTACTTGTGTCTCTTTAGGTCTCACGTGCCTCTGGTGTTGCTTTAGCTCTTTCTCGCTCTGTTCTCTCCTCTTTTTCTCTCTGTCTCTCTTTTTCTTCGTATTGCTGCTTCTACTTCTCATTCTTTACCGACTCCATCTGTGTTGAACACGAAATGTACTTGATACCCTAACTGGCAATATTAACAGGCATTGGCCATGTCGATAAATACGACTTAGCTTTACCGCACTGAGAACGTTTAGTTGGGAGACCATCTTCCCTCTGGACCTATTGGCATCCATTATGGTCTTACCTTGTATTAACTCTGGATAAATCGACCTTATGTGCTTGTTTATCGACGTAGCATTGGACGCAAACCCAGGGATGTTCGAGTAAACGATACGTCATCTATGAAAGGATAACACCGTTAGACTTGCACGTTTTACGGTTTCGTGAATTTTATGAACTTTTGAAAAACCCAAAGACCGAGAACATCGGTACGTACAAAAGATTGGACAGTCTTGTGGGATGAGAAAAGGATTAACCCTGGTCCGTTAAAAGTGTTACGTTGGTGGTCGACGTCTCATTTATTAAAATTATAAAGCGAGTCCTTTGGAAAGGTGTACTTGACATATCGCACCCTTAACAAAAAATGGGATGGATCTAAATTTATCGTCGTTAAAGCGTTAATTATCTTTCTTTTAATGGCACCTCGTTAATTAACGTATCTTTTCGTTTGCGTCCTACTCACAGCTACGAAACGCCATTGCTTATCATTACATTGTTTAAAATTGTCTTACCGATAATTATTAACGCATACGCTCCTCATATTTTGAGTTTAGTTAGTTTATTAGAGCGTAAGGAATAAAGTAAACGAATGTAATTTATGCATTAAACGTATATATGCGATAGATGCATGAAAAGCATATCTTGCTAAAAGTAGAAAGCTTTTGACTAAAATCACGTAGTGTGTATTGTGTGGCAAGGTTCGCGGAAACAGCCCTGGGGGCGGCTGCCCTCGTTGCTCCTGGCATTGAGGAACCGACGAACACGGCTTCGGGAAGTAACGAGGATGAGGACGAGACGCCATTAGATCCCGTAGTGGTCATCTCGAATGATAAGAGCACAGAGTTCTTCCTGGCAACCGTCGTCGAGGAAGCAGCGTAAGATCCTATAATGAATTTATCTATTTCTTGGGAAACGATTTAAGTACCTATCCTTTTTTTTTTCGTAGAATGCACCATTGCATTGAATTTGTAACGAGTTTGCGAGAAGTTTACACTCAGTTTGAAGCTCGAAGATCTCTTGAGAGGATTTCAGTATCTTGACTTGGTTGACCTGATCGCTCTTGAAAAGATTAACCTGGAATAAATTAATTTCCCTGTGCACGAATGCAAGTATTTTCTTAAAATTCCAAGTGAATAAAGATGGGCCAGTTAGCTACCTCAGGTCAGAACGAAGTTTTACGTTAATCGACTGGCTTCGTTAATTAAGAAGATATTATTTCCGGTTCGCGGACTCTAAAGTTCGAACTTCCTTAGCAGTAGGTAGAAGTCGATGGTCGCGCTGTTCAAGATAATTGCAATTTGTTCTATGGCATAGTGCACCCTCGGAACATCCTTTTCCCCGCCTAGATTTAATCTTGTGCCTTTTCGTTTTATAAAGCACTTTGTGGCATAGTGAAAGCCAAGTGAAAATTCATTTACGAAAGTCAGAAAGAGACTAGACTCTTCAAGTTTTCTCGTAATGAGTCAAAAGAACACCTTTGGTATCAGTAGTCGATTGAAAAGTAACTTAATGGAGAAGCTTTGACTAGTCGGATAGCATTCAAACGAAGAAACAATACAAAATTTGTACCTTTTCCATCAATTAATTCAAATAGTCTCAATCGTGTAATGCCCTTCAGTCAGTGAACAAACGACTGTAAATCTAAAGTCGAATTAAATGTCGATATACGTGTAGATCAATCAGAAAGAAAAAGATAAAGAAATGATGCAGTGAATACAGATACATAAAAACAGATTCTACAATAATCAGACGTTCATTAAAATCAGGTGACTTCTCGCAATCTAAATGTGCGACTCGCTTAGAGTTTATAGAGACAAAGGTCCAACGACTGATATAGGAAGTTTGTTAGGTAGCAGAGGATGTTTCTGATATGGAAATTGTAGTTGCCGTTTCAGTGCGGTCGCCCAGGCCCAACTCAGCGGAGGACCAAATGCGAGAAAGGATTCGGGTTATGATGGAGCAGCAAGTAGTACGATACTTCACGAGGCACTCGAAACAAATTCGAGTCCTAGTCCAAATCCGAAGGTAACCTCAGCACCGTCGTCGTCAACCTCATCGTCGCCACCTCCAAAGGGAGCAGGAGGTTCGACTTCGCATGCAAAGAGAAATGGGAATAGCAACAACAAGCAGGAACTCAAAAGGCTCAAAAGCGCTGGATCTCTTCTACCACTTCAGTTGGGAAGGACGCCCAGCGTCCTTGCTGGTAGCGCTACCTGCAAGAAGGACAGGAAGAACGCTAGCGCGGGCTCCAGGTTCACGATATATAAAGCTAATAAGGCGAGCAAGAAGAAGCGGGAGAAAAGCTCTGCGAAAAAGGAACGAAAGGCCACGAAGACGTTGGCCATTGTACTTGGTGAGTGTTGCCTTTCATCTTGTTCTTCTTATAAATAAGTATGTATATAATACGTGAAATGAGAAGATGATCCTCGGAAAGCTCGACTTCACATTTCATAGTCATCGTAAAAGTGTTATTAGTTTATCTTTATGTATGTATATAGGAAAGGGAAGTAGTCCACGTGTTACTTGCAAGGATATTTAATCCTGTAATTTCATTTTGTGACTTTCGTGGTATCTTACTACTCAGATAGTACTTATGATTTCGTAAGAGTATCGTATTGATCACAAAAAAAGGATAAAATTATATACCTTGGCGAAATCCAAGATATCGCGTGTCGAAGGCTAATTTTATCAGGGGTCATGAAAATGATCGATCAATCGAAGAGGAAGCAATACCATAATTGCTGCACGAAATACACATTATCGAGACCCTGACTCATGTTTCTTTTGTTACGTAAACAACAGGCGTCTTCCTGATTTGCTGGGTGCCCTTCTTCACGTGCAACGTGATGGACGCCCTCTGCGCCAAGTTGGCTATGGATTGCCAACCGGGCGTGACAGCTTTCATCGTGACCTCATGGCTGGGTTACATGAACAGTTTCGTCAATCCTGTCATCTACACCGTGTTCAACCCCGAATTCAGAAAGGCATTCCGCAAGCTTATCAGCGTCTAGGAAAGCTTGATCTTGGTACACTGGGGAATCTTAGCTCACTTTATTTATAAAATTGTACTTAATTAACTAAGAATGATAATGGGCCAGATGTCGTAGACGCCGGCATCTTCTTCAAAGGAGGCTGAGGTCATGACCCGCGTCAAAATATTATTACGTATTTTCGCACCTTAGTACGTCCAAAATCGATGATCTCGTCCGATCCTGATATCGCATTCCATTGAATGACCTAACTAACTTTTGTATTTGTCACTATAATAGTGAGCGTGACAAAAACTGGTGAGGTTGCGCGGCCGACCAGTCAGCCTGACTCGTTGCACCGGCGAATCAAGGCCAAGTTGAGTAGTCAAGTAGTCTAGTCGTCGAGTAGCCAAGTAGTCGTGTTAGTCGAGATAACGGAAGCTGATCACTTGCAACGGAAATCGGTTTCCGGCACGAGCTTTTCATTTCAAATGTTTTTTCTACGAGCTTTGCTCTGTATCGATGCGAATATCAAACTCGTCTTCCCGCACAGCGGGTTAAGTTGCATAAGCACACTTTTTCATTAATCAAAGTTTACCAGACGGTCATTCATTACTGCTCGGTAGTAATTAAATCGGTAAGAATCATTAGGGGAAGAAAATCCCCACGGGAGCCCCTGGCACATACTATGATTATAATAACGAAGATTAAGACGCTACAATCAAGTTCATGACTTACTATGATATGGATGCCGATGTATCCAGATGTATCGCTAGATCGAGTCGATTAATTTCTTCTGCGTTTATTCCTCCATTTGTCATTGTTGGACTCGAGTTGACAATTATTGCGCACGGACAAAATAAAACCAAAGAATAAAGTAGCGTTAGGCTGCAAACGTCAGTCAGTCCAGTGTTAAAGGTACTTTAGAGGAAAGCAGGCAAAAATTTAAAGTTGTTAGAGAATATTTATTATATGAATATATTATATATTAAAAAATATATATTATATATATTACCATAAATATTATATACCGTGACAGTATTACAGTAGGACCTAAGATATAGCAATATTTTTTCGCTCAAAGATGCTGGTTAAGATGAAACACTCTACTCACCTGTCGTATATAAGTCGATATATTTATATACCGCTCCTTCCCTAAGATATACGATCTACATATATCGTTTTACAGCCTCGTTATACCCTATTCCATCCTTCGAATACCATATCCCTATTCCTCGATCCCGTATCCTTTCCTAATAACGTGAAACGATGACGTACGTACAAGGCACCAACTTTTGTTATAGTCGGCCATGGAAAACGAGGTGTGATCTCACTTTGGATTTTCATAAAAGCTACTACAATATTTCCATACGCGTTTTCTATCGCCGTCTGTGCAATTTCCCGCAACCGAATTTCCAAACATATCAATAAATTTCGAAGTTAAAAGAATGTCATTGTCCATCGTATTTCCATGGAGCGCAAGCACGCAATCAGCACGCCCGATAAGCAAGGTCGCAGAGCGACAAGACAGAAACCCGCGTGTTATTGCAGCCTGCCAAATACTTAAAAGAAAAAAAAAAATGAAAAATCGTACGACGACAAAAATCTTCCACACTTTCATTGAATCGAGTGTAACCAATCGAAAGCTATCGCAATAATTTACAATCAAAGCTTCTTACTCTATGGTTTTTAACTGTCATAAGAGATCTAGTTGTAAACTAATTGTATATTTTGTACATAGTTGAAAAATCGGGAAGCCGCGTTGGCGCCAAACATCCTTTTTAAGATCGAACCATGATCCACCATGATTGCAACTATTTTCATATGCGCACGCGTAGAGTCAAGTATCCATTCTCGAGTCAAAAACCTAGCACCGGTTTTAACCCATACAACCGCCATTCCTTTATTCCTTGGATTTGCCGGCTGAAATGTAACATCAGTTTCAGCCTAGGTGGTCCCATAAGCAAAACTTTAAGGCCAATGCTGAATTTAACAAGAGTGCGTAAAGACAGATCTAGATCTGAACAGCCTTATGATATATAATTGATTAGCTAAAATTCGTGTATATGTATATATGTAAACATGAATCTTAGCCTGGAGATTGTACTGAAATCGTTAATTAGGGTCTCCAGGCCGAAAATGAGTTTAATATTTCTGCCTTGAAAATAGGACCTTAATGTTGAAAAACGATGTTCGTTAACACCATTTTCAACCTAAAATCGTCATTACTGGACATAATGAATAATTTGAGGCTCAAACTGGTGTTAGCTCACTCAAGTTTTTCTATCCCATAATCTTAATATCAGCTCAATGTCTTCGTGTAGAATAAATAGGTTCAAAACGGTGCTAAAGTTTCGATTCGGATTATCAGTCTAACTGGACACCACGTTTCCACATACGCGACTTCCCGCGTATATTTCGAACTTATTGTCATATCTTTAGATAGGAAAATCAAGGATGACTTCGTACCTACACGAGAGTTTTCCTTGATCATTAACGGGTCCCATGAATCCTTTGGGAAGATGGACGGTATACGCTTTGCACTTTATGCAAGTGGATGAACTTTTTAAAAGGATAAAAAAGACAAAGGGCAAATGAAAGAAATAAAAAAAAAGAACGAGTCAGTAAGTATATGCATAACGAAGAAAGAGATGGAGAGATATAATAATTATAATTTACCCGGCGAAGTCTCCACGCTTTGCTTTCGGTGTTGTTAGATGCTCGAGCGTCAGCTACACAAAGCGTAAGTAACACGTACACGAATGTGAGTCTACAAGGAAAGAGGTTAGGGATGCGAACTTTTGAAATCTCAAAAGTTAAACCACATTTAGACATTTTCCACAAGGTTATTCCGCTGATTATCCTGTACATTTCCTAGTAAGGAAATATAAAATCACTTTCAAGGAATAGGATCCCGCGCTATAGTCGTGGATCCAAGGGAACTTGGGGGCTAACTTGCATCCGCATATTGGCAAGAAATACTGACGATAGAATAGCGAAGTGTCGTGTCAAGAAGTCAGTCGAGCATCATAAAATAAAAGTCGTAAGACAAACGTAGCCAAAAAGTGCTTCTGAGCAAAAATAAAAATAAAAAAAGTGTAAAGCCTAGTCTTCTGTTCGTAGTGAAATTTCGAGGATAGTAGAAAATTTTCTTACAATCTTGCGTAAAATCGCTGTATTTTTCTAACCTGACACGTTTCCTTCTGTATATATTAAAATAAAATCTACACGGATATAACAACATTACACGTGCAGACAAACACGAATACGAAGACTTACACTTACACCGATACATAAGCATATAAATATATGAATATATAGAAGTAAGTGGCGCGAAAGTCAAGCGAATGTAAGATAAGATGAAGAATTTCCGTAAATTCCTAACTGAGCCCGGAATTTCGGAAATTTTTCGTATGCATGAAACCGAGAGAGCATGGAAATGTATGTGTATGTATGTATGTATGTATAAATACGAATGGATGTGTGCCTGAATAGTAATAGTAGTAGTAATAATAATAATAACACTAATAATAATAATAATAATAATAATAATAATAATAATAACATTAAAAGCGAATACGAAAGAACGTCCGAACGCGAGAGAACCTGAAATATAATATTGTATATGGTAATTGAAAAAAAGTGCGCGCTAATTTTTCCTATGAATTTCTTAAATATTACCAATGGTCTATACAGGGCATAGGTTTAAGTCGTGATCTTAATTTGCTAAGCGAACAAAGGCGTACGATGCAAAGTGAAGTAAAAAAGGAAAACCCTAAAAGCTGAGCGCAGTGAAGGCAATACCAAAAACAAGCACACCAAGTGACACACGTACACACACTGATACATACGGAACAAGTACGGACGGAAGTAAATAAGTATAATAGACACTTACACGTACACAGAGACACTTGTTAAAATTAATAAATTATAGTATTAATTATATTCTCTTCCATTTCATTAATGAAATCCTCACCCCATGCAGTAATAAAGACTTCGAGATGGCACATGCTTGATTTAATTCGGTAAGTAAACACTGTGTATAAGATGATGAAGAAGCTTCGTCAATCTCCGGAAGCGTTCGTATGGTTACGTCACTTTATTCGGCGCAATGTATTTTTACGACTCTCATTCCATCCGCCGCCCCATCTTGCAGAGACTCCGCATGTTCTTAGAATTAATTACGACCGTTATAAAAGGACGAAATGTTAATAGTGTAGTAAAGCCAACATTGGTGCGCCGCGGGACTACCCTTTGTATACACAGAGTGCAGTAAGCCACCATTTTCAGTCTCTGGTAGTCGTGTATATTTAACTTTAAAAACAGAGAACGAGTGCTAATGCGTTTATTTATTATAATGATAATTTGTCTGTATTATTCTAGAGTCTTCATGCGCGGCTGAACGGAACGCGTTAAAGTGTCTTATTAGATATACATTGTAAAATGGACAGAATTAGTAACTGTTCGGCTACATAGTGGAGCCTTGAACGTCGAGAAGAGGTTTAGTAGCGTTGGACTGTGTTATTTTATGAATTTTCATTTTCTTTTGGGAACATTTTTTGGTGATATGGAATCTTTAAACGGATCTGAATGTATTCAGTAAAAATTTTATTACTATAGAAATAAACATCAGGACCGGAGTACATACCCTGGAAAGTCAACTGTACGGCGAATTGGCCAAGGTTTTCTTGGTTCAGAGGACATTAGGGGGATGCAGTGACGACTTGGTGCTGTTCATTGAGGAAGTAGAGGTGGATGTGATTCCTGCTTCTTGAAAATGGCACTGCAGCTATGGGAACAACAAAAGATGCCAGGATCTATTTCATCAGAATCGTTGAAGTAATTGAAGATCACGGGCGTTCTGGCGAAGTCGATATAATCGCGAATATAATTGGACTACTGAATGTATTATAGCTGGTTTCTCGGGAAGGTTTCTGATTTTGATCATTCATAGCCTCACTCACGGTGTGGCTGAGTCTAGGAGCGGATGTATTTTCGTTCTATACGTTTGGTGCCGCTTGGTCTAGTTTTGTATAGAATGTCGTATTATAACCGCTTGAGGGATCTAGGATCCAGTATACTGTGTGCACGTGGATATCTGGAGCGACTAGGAAGGCGATGAGTGATGGTTTTGGTTTTGCCCGAGTTGTCGTATCGCAAGATAAACTGAGACAGTGTTGTTTTATAACACGTCGCTTTACGCATTCCGGATCAAGTTTCGATCCGAGTCTTGCTAAAACGGTGGCAATCTAGTGAAGCGATCTTATCTCTTATCGTTTCGGTTTTGCGTTACCGTCTATATAATCCACGCCTGGCGGAATCCTACCACTAGCTGTATTTCCTAAGGGTATCGTGAATCCGTTAGTACGTGGTAACCTAAAATTGTGTATAGTATTGACCGATATAGGGGCAATAGTTAGAATCTCCCTATGCTTCCACGATTGTTAGGATCCGTGACAAGCTAATAGAGTGACGGATTGAAAAATCCGCTATCTCTAGTTTATAGTATTGTTTAGTTTTGTATAATCTGTGAAAATTATCAAAAGTCTGTAGGATATCGTTTCGCTTTTAACATTTGCGAAGATTTCATAGAGTCTGTTTTATTTTTTATAGGTCGATTGTTCAAAATGCTTGCAAATTTTGGCTTTTATTTGATAATTAGTTTATGGAAGCATCGTTTCTTTTTTTTGTCAAGAGACATATCGGTCTTATTCATCTTATGAATAATATTGTATTCCATAATATGTCCAGTAATCGATTCACGGAAGAGTTCTATTAATTTTATCTTCGAGGGACAATTTACTTTATGAGAAAATTGTGTCCTTTGTTCAGGAATCGTTGTTCCGATATGATTTCGTGTTTCGTTTAATAAATCGAGCCATTTCTGTGGTTCCGTGGTTACGTTTTAGAATTTTCATACGTTTTAATTTGATGCAATTTTTAGTGAACCTTCCCAGTTTTCGAAATTTTCGCACATCATTTGTCTCCTGATTTACGCTTCTCCCGAGTATGAGCTTGTCAAGAAGAAATTTTTAGGGGACATATTGTGACATATTTTTTTATTACACCTGGCACCCATTTCATTTCTGGAACAAGGTGTCATTATTTCTAAACGACAGGTTTCACAAAAAAATCTGCGTTAATACATATAATACATATAATAATATAATACATGACGAAGTAAATTACATGCTGTGAAACAATCTTATTCCTCTGCTGATATTTAATATCAATATATTATTTATGATCCAGTTCGATTGATTCTGATATACATTTATAGTAATGATCCTCAATGGTTCGTTTTGATTCCTCGTGATGTGCGATTGCCGAGTTTTCCTAGACCACTGAGTATTATTATAGCGGAAAGTATGCGCATAATTTTAGTTATGATTGCGTTGTGATAGAACTGCGTCGTAGGATGTGGTTGCCCTTGATTTTGATTATCTTCTCATATTTACCACAGACTCCTGCCGAAACCCATCTGGAACAATATAGTGTTTATATCAGTTTATTTGTTCTTTAAAGAGCAGCGCACAGGGATTGGCTTTTCTTTGCTGCAGCGAACCTCAAAGAAAGTCATTTCCTCCACGCCAGATGCACCGACCTATACCGGATGCACGGTATACATTCCGTCAATAAGAGTTCTGCTGCCGATTGGCTCGTACTTTTAAAAGAATTTAGTCAATTAGTTTCATACGTTGTAAAATGGCGAATTACAACCACCTATTGAGTTTAGTAATCAGTGAGGATTACATCAGTAATTCTTTCGCGAGGTGAATTCCTTTTATAAGAGACACTAGCGCTGCACCGAGCGACTGAGAAAACATTGTAATACGAGCGGATTTATTTTGTTTTAAGCAACACGACACTGACCAATGAATGGACGGACTGGACGAAAACGTACATGGACGACGTAGAAATAGCAATGAGCGGAGTAGCAGTCGTCATGTCTAAGCTGCAGTGTCGGCGAGCAAATGTAGCTCTAGTGACGTAGCACAGTATCATTTGCGAACAGAATCGTCGACAGCCGATACCAGGCGCTTCCTGTCTCTCACCACACCCTAGGGAAGTTCAGCGACCATCCAATGAGCCGCGGGGGTGGCTTGGCATCGTGTACCACAGAACTATAGAGGGTGGAAATGATTCCCGCTTTGAGGAAGAACGAAGGACCGCAAACCCTTGAGAAAATGGGAATAGTGCCTTTGGGTGACTGATAAGATGAGCCGAACCAGCCTGGATACCGACCGAGAGGAATCCCGGTTATCGACCCGCGCGGTAAATCTGCGAAACCCGAATTTGCTTATTAGCTCTATTGTCTAGTGAGGCGCTCGTATGCCCTTAGGGGAGGGGATCATTGCGCGCGCGATCGATCCCAAAACTAGTTCTAGTAGTAAATGTAGTAGTTTCGACTGTGTATTGCACTTACCGTGATTATAGCAATTACTCAAAATAAACTAACTGAAGTTAGGCGTGTACAAAATTAAGAATGGTGTCGTTGAAAGTCTATATACTAGGCGCCAGGACGTGAAATGATCAACCAGCAACCAAAGTCTATCTGTCAAGTGTATATATATATGTATATATATATCCGAGTAATACTTTTACGAAGCATACTGTAGTAAACGTGTGTTAGCCTAGCGCGGCAGCTACTTCAAGTTTTTCGAACACCCATAAATACATAAGGTGCATATAAATGCACTACTTTATACGTACAAGAAGCAATGGTATAAAAAATATCCCCGAAGCTCCTATAAACTATATGATAAAAGAACTAAATTTACATTACGTTATGTACATTAATGTTATTATTATATTAATTAGCTCATGTTGCATTAAATATGAGTTGTTTTGCACTAAGAAAATATTTGAGTTTTTAAGAAAATATTTAACTTTTTGTCGTTCTATCCAAACAATTTATACATATAAGAGATTAATTGGTTGCTTCGATAGACAGATGAATTCTGTGGAATACTTTCTCATTTGAATTTAATATTATGAATAATTCGCTTAATTATCCGCGAATATTGTTTAATTGTACTCAATAATTATTTATTTCTTTCAATTCAATCTATTTTTTTCATTGAAAAACATATTTAACAAATACTGGACAGATTTATTAGAAGCGAAGCAAATGTTTTTCTCTCTGCAGGGAGAGAATTCCGTTAGAGCGGACTGTCGAGTGTTGGAGAACGTGCAAGGCCGCGGTTTGTATTGGGTTAGCGACAGTTTAATTTTCGGAATTACAGTTGTGCGACGTCAGTGTTTACTTTATTTAATCATTTATCGTATTGCCCGCGTGCCCAGTTTCAAAGTCTTCAAGTGCGGGTAGAGCAAATCTACGAGCTTTCTGTTAGAGCCGTCTTTATCATCTTTAAATTGATTTCCTTGTTAATTCACAAAGTGGATTATTTATTTATGTCCACGTCGCGGCATTCGCGAGCAATGAAACCCGCTTGTCGTGTTGTCCGATATAGCCTACTTTTCTTTGCACTTTGTACCTCCGTAATTTTCTACTTGTCTCAAATATTTATTTCTTTTGTTTAATATATTTTTTCCATTTGATGTAGCGCGTCGATCTTTTGAGTGTTTGTGCTGCTTATTCTCTATCCTGATCTCGTGCAGAGACTGTCCCGGGTGTGGGATGAGATGACGAAGCCACTCCTCTCTCATGTTTGAGTCGGCTGGGGTACCGCATCCGGGCGGAATATCATCTTGTCTTGTAACAAGGATTTTGAGAACAAGAAGCTGGAGCCTTTACCCTTCACAGATCGGTATAGTCGCAGGGACAGATATGTCTAGCACTCAAGTCTAGCAGTTCGGGTCTTCAGCCTTTTAGAATTTACCATTCCAACTCTTTTAAGCTGATTTTGTGAGTTAGATTTGTAACGCTAGTCTTCCGCGTATTTCGGGCGGATATAGTAATTTTAACGTTAGAACGTTTCATGGCGAAGCAAACTTGGAACGCTTCTTGGGAATGTTTATAACTGCGAACACTTTGCAGTCCACTCGTTTTCATTTTGTTTGTCGTTAACTTGGCGCTTTGTAAACTTTTTAAAGATAATTAACGCAAATAAAAAGTTGCTCTATTCCGAGCTTCTTTATTTTCCCTCTTTACGTCCCTGCTGCATTTACTCGGGAACAGGGAATCGAGTATTTATTTCTATTGGGAAAAGCATTTGTTATGTATTGGCTGGAAAGTTACACGAACGACGTCCACTGTGCGTGAACTATCTTTAAAAGTCAATTAAACAAGGGTCGTAATAAATTGAAAGACTTTCGCTTAAAATCTTGTCCTCGCTTTTTATCCGAGTTAAGAATAAAATGGTGCATTAAATCCGCTCATGGAATTGCGGCTTATAGAACGGTAGTTGAAAAACGATATGACCGCAGGTTGGGAAATTAATCAAGGCGCTTTTAGAATAATTTCTCCAGCCACAAACGGGTAACCAATAACTGCTTTCAATAAAGGAGCGTTAGCGCATATTTAAACTTTCATCATCCGTCACAAAAACAAACATACTCCAATTTTCATGATCCCAGTTTAATGTCGTTCAACATAGCGTATTTGTTAAGAGCCGTAGCCATGGTTACCGGGAAATTTATTATCCGCATTGAATTTATTAATTGACTTGAAGTTAGTCAAGTTATTCAAAAGATAAAAGATTATGGTTAGTATTAAGTACGATTGAAGTCATAATTCACCGTATTGAATTCTGTTGTTGGAGATCTTCGTGGTTCTGACAGAGCTAAGCCGACTTTTGCTATTCCCAAGACCATTGGCTGTGGACCAGATATGCTAGAAGGGCTGGAAAGGCTGCGTTGGTAGTTGCTGTAATCTATCCCGGCGAAACCTCCTAAATTTAGCTGCAACCCTGCAAACGGCAACGTTCATTCGTTTAGCAGATCTTTTCGTTTACGACGAGACAGCATGACGAACGTTCGTGGTTCAGTTATTTCGATACCTGAGGTGAATGGCGAGTTCCTCGTTTGTCCGCTCTGGCCAACATGTGCGTAACTTCCGTCGAATCCATAGGTTGGAATGCGTTCGGCTGGAAAGGGATAAAACTGTTAACTGAACTCAATTAGAGATATTTTGTGGATATATTGAGTATTCTATTAGCTATCTTCAAACCACCGTTATTGGATTAAATACATTTGTAATTACATAGTTTTAAAGCAACAATGTCGCAGAAGTAAATAAAATGGAATAATAAATAGGAGTAAAGATAATAACAGAGTCGAGCGAAATTACAATAAATTAGGTTAGAGCGTAGCAAATTAAAGTTTAGTGAAACATTTTACACTAAAGCCGCATAGGAGGTATAAATTCGAGTGAAGAACTAAAGTCGTGCCTAACAGACTAGAATAGGCGAGAGTTGAATAGAGCAAAGAACAGCGACGGGTTCCAAAGTTTTGGCAATTTTAAAGAACCTTCCACTCCTAAGACCTTTTCCTCATCTTAGAAGCACCGCGACACGCTACGCAATTTCATTTTGGGTTCGAAACTTCAAGTTGTTTACGAATAATCAATATTCTTCAGAACGAGGAAACGTCTTCGTTGGTTCGTGAATTCTGCGGAAAGCCTAAGCCTGGCTGATGGATTTATCAAACTTTAAAGGATCGACAGGCAAGCAAGTATCTGGTTAAAGTACTCGAACTAATAAGTACGTGCACAACGTTTAATGAAGTAGAGAATGATTTTACGTTTTGATGAGCAATTGAAAAAAGTAATTTTCTTGTAACTACTTTTACCTATAAATGCGTATGATTATAATATCAAATATTATTAATCTATACCCTAAACAGACTTCGCGAATAATACTTTTAATGGAAAACTAGGGGTCAAAATTATTTAGCTACATGAAAAACGTACCTAAAGGGAATGATAGAGGCGTAGAACCGCTAGTAGTCAAGGCCATTTTTGGCAAACTCGGTGCAACGTAGTTTATCGTTTCCACAGAGTCGGAAATGGCTGATGCTGCTGAAACCGGAAAGTCTGCTTGAGGGAACTTAGTCTGAATTGAGATTGGCACCGAGGAGAGGTAGTTGAAACTCTGCGGAACCTGCTGGATGAGAGGAGTCTTCAAGTCTTGTGACACGAGATAGTTCACTTTCAGCGGTTGAATTTGATCCTTGTTAGTCGCAGGAAAAGTGAACCTGCTGCTAGTTTGAGGATGATACTTTATTTGTGTGAAAGCGAACTGGTTCTGATTGTAATTCTGGTTTTGATTTTCATTCTGGCTTGGTTGAATATACGTTCTTTCAGGTAGTACTATCGTTGATTTAGCCTGGTCCTTGTTAGCTTCAGCAAAACTGAATCTGTTATTACTCTCTGGAAGATATTTCGTCTCAGCTAAGGTAAACTGATTCTGACTTTGATTTTGCAGACTGTACTTTGTCCCAGGAATTGTAGGATAGTTTGCTTTCCATAGTTCATCTTGATGCTTGTTGTAGTCCGCGAAAGTGAATCTGTTATTAGTCTCAGGATGATACTTGGTCTCAGCAAAGACAAACTGGTTCTGGTTCAGATTCAGGTTTTGTGGAACGTATTTAGCCTGATGAAGTACGATTTTCTCGTCTAGAACTGCGTAATTTGGTTCTGGGGGTCTGAGTGATACAGGTGTAGCGGTACTCGTGATAATTCTGCAATCATCAGGAATCATAGATAAATCATAAGCCTCCAAAAGGTGTCGAGATGCCGAAGAACGTACTTCTCGTTGAATGGCACAGTTGAAGTTTCCGGAACCGTCCGAGAGACGCTTGAAGAAGTCAGCCTTGTCGATCCATCCCCTAATGCTAAAATTAATTTAGGGGTGGCCGGAGTAGACGGCACGGTAGGAACCATCGGACGGGATGTCGTAGACGCCGCATTATCCAGCTGAAAGTAATTCCAAGTGTCTATTACTTTCTTTCGATAATTTTGGAAATACCCGACCCTTCACTCAAATTACCATAGAGCGCTGTATTTATACGTATTTTCTTTTTTTTTTTTCCTTGTCATACCTTCCAATTCGAGGACCAGCTTGGGTTATCGAGATTCCATCTAACTTTTTACTCACTTCGTTGACTTTGATGCTTTCGGATGTAACGGCCGAGGTGCTGACAGCAGATTTGGGTGCAGGGGTATCTGACACTGGAATGTCAGACATAGTTGAAACTGCTGGGATGGCGGTAGCACTGTTCGCAGGCGCTTCAGCGACAGACGAAATAGCTGGAATTGTTATAGGGTCTACGGTGGCTAACAGTCTGATGTTTTCAAATGACAAAGCAGCAGGAACAGAAGCGAAGTCGAGTCGATGGTCCCCTGTGAACCAAAAGCAGAGCAACACTTGACGTTAGACCAAGTTAACTCAAATCCCAGGAAACTTCCGGAGAATTCCATCCATACTAAGTAACTAACCGATCTTTAGATAGCTGGGATGTCCGCCGAATGATAGAGGTTGTCGTTGTTCTTCAGGTCGATATCGTTGCTCCTCATAAAAACCTCGATGACGTCGTGGATATGAATGATACGCATTATAACGAGGCCCGAAGTAGAGATCGCGCTTAAGTGGTCCCGATTGTGGACTGGAACCACCATGAGCGGTTACTACAGTAGTCGCTGCGCCGAGGATTGTCTATAAGAAACGTGGCCGTTATTAAGTAGTGCTTAAGAGTAAAAAATTCGCAAGGCTTACCAGTGCTGTCAACATTTGTTTTATTTGCATTTTAGAACTATTTATAACACTAGATATTTACTGGACTATAATGTATCTGTCGCCTGTCTCGATGTGACGCATGCTTATATAGGCACCCAGAGTGCACTATGTTTCTTCCACTTCTTGCAAGAAATCCAGCTAAAGTAATAGCTTCGCCGCCTTTCTCCTCTTTTGCACAGTTCACGTGTAGCTACTCTGAACCACATACTGACATATTGAGTGAGTCTACCTTGTGCAGAATTATCCATATACATACTGGGTACTACTGAATAAAAGAATATCGATATCGCACTAGATACGCCTTTTCGATTATTATGTTTTCTTCATCGTCGCCACAGTTGCTGTCGTTGAGTCGTTCGCCTTTTTGAGCGATAACTCGGAAAAGATTCGTCGAAGAGGGGAAGAGGAGGGAAGGTTGGACGTTCTTTGATCCATTTGTGGAAATTCGAATAGTACTCGATGAAAAGCTTTTTCTCGGTTGCCTTGGCAATTTTTCATGGACGAAAGAAAATAAGAAAGTTAACAAGTTAAGGAGAAAGATTAAAAGCGAAGCAATATAAGAGAAATGGTGGAAGGAAGAAAAGAGTGATGGACTGATAGTAACGAAATAAAAAGAATAAAGAAGATATCAATCTGTTTTAACGTTACGGTAGCCAATGTATCCTTTAGCAATGGCGATCAAGAAGCGTGCACAAGAGATTTCATGAAAATGAGGCCAATTGCTGCTCACGAAGTTATAAACCAGCGTGCTGAGGCAACGTGGCAGCATGAATTATAAATTGCGAGCATAATTCAGCTCGTTCGCCTGTGGTGAGAATGTCGAGGAGATTCAAAGACGCCAAGCGTCCCGAGAGCGTCGGTGGAATGTCGTATGAACGTCAGAAGAACGTCCAGGGTGATGGCGACCATCTAAAAACATACGAGGGTTCTGCGACATGGATGCCCAAGTGAAAACCACGCTGGGTCGTATACGCGTCATTTGAATTGCACCAGTTCAAAAGATTATTTATCCCGGTTGAACCCTCGAATTACGGTTTAACTAAGCCTGTAGAAGTTGAGCTATACCTGCGAATATGTAGAGTTATATATGTATGTACGTACCGGTTCAAAGCAGGGTATACGGGGATGTAACTCAACCCCCATTTAAATATCAAAATACATGCAAATTTTCACGTTGGCACAACCCCATAGCTAAATTGAGAAGCTGATTTAGCAAGAGTTAATTGAATTTCAGCAGTTCTGTATGATCCTTCTCTATATCTACACAAATTTTGTATATTAACCCTTCGGCTGTACCCTCCTTTTTTAGATACGCGGAGTGCACTCTTGGTTCAAATGGACCTCATATGTTTTTAGTACTATTTCCGTGCTGATCATCAAATTTGATAAAATTGAATATATTTGGAAACAGTAGACTATAACCAAGATCTGGTTTTTAAAGCATTCAGAAGTTTGCCACAAATTTAGTATTGCTTAGAAACTTTCATTACGCTCGCTTTTAGAGTGAAAACTCAGTGACGTGGGGTCTGGTGGACCCCAGTGTAGACTTTTTGGGTTGAACATGTAAATAATGAACCAGTCAAATCTTAAAATATCACGATAAAACGAGTACTAGTTACGTATGGTGCATTTAGAAGTAACGGCACCCTCTTGGAAAACTCATCCCTTACGATGAAACTGTGTGCACTTGAAGTAGCAGCATTTACCGAGTAAATAAAATGCGTTACGATCGATTCACAGAGAAGTGGGAATGACGTGAGTGCAGCGTACACAGTCACGATATTTTCCATATTCCATTCCTAAGCTCCCGACCTTCAGCAAACGTCGAAGCTTTACAGCTCGCGAGTCAACCCGTAAAATGACATATGAACACGACTTAAAGCCTAGCAGAACCATCGTGAGGCAAACCTATTGGGTCGTAGAGACGAGCTAAAGTCGCCAGCCTTCATGAGAACAAATAAAAAAGAATAAATAAAGTTTCATAGTGAAGCATCGAGAAGTAACATTCATTGAAAGGCTGTTGTCGGCCTCTGAGAAAAATAGTTTTCACGAGGGGTGGTAAAACGCGTTGAATAAACTGCCGGCGAAAGCGCCTTGGGCATCTCTTAACTTACTTCGACGTTGGGTTTAAATTATATTTAAATTTTATATGCTCCTTTGTTTTCTGGGTTAGCTGCAGTAATATGCTTCCACAGAAGGCTGAAGCTTGCCCTGAAGCTTTAGAACGATGGTGAAACGCGTTGCACGTAGATTCGCGAATAATCGCGGACGTCGCCCATAAAACAGGATCGCAGTAACAGTGAGAGTAAATGGCAACTATTGCACCTGCTTAGGTTGACGTCCACTAAGACCTTGCCAGAGGAGTTTAAACCTGTAGTTCTTATGAATATTGGATTTATACGAATTCATTAATTTTATCGCGTCGATTCAAGTTCGCGTATCCGGAAAGAGCTTAGGAGTAGGTTATACATTAATAACGATCGTTTCTTTCGTTGGCAGGTAGAGCAGATAATTTTTTATCATTTGAAAATTAGTTATGAGGATAATATCATCACATTGATAGAAGAGTCTCTGACAGTGACAAGGAGTTGACGTGGCGCAGAGTGTTCTTTGTTATATTAATCGAATCGATGAAAATAAAATTCCAACGTCGACCGAGAACCCCCGAGTGAGGTTTAAGGTTCTCTCGTGGGACACGAAGTTTCCCCAAGTTTCAATGATCTCAATAGCGGTTTGAATCACAATTTTCGTGAGGCAGAAATCTCCTCCCTCGATTGCGCGTTAGGCTATTTTGATGTTTCTGTTGACTTCGACCCTACGTATTTCCACATCGCGGTAATTATTTATTGTTCATCAAACGCATGAAAAGTTTCCTTACAATCTTGACTTTTAAAGAATGATTCGCATGAAAACACCGTTTTGACCGGTTCTGTAAGAAAAGGAAAATTGAAAACTGAGGAAGAAATTGAAATGAAAAATTCATTGTCACGTATAATTAACATAATAATTATTCTACTTCAAAGAATGAATCAAGTTTGCCAACGCATTTCAATTCGGTACAATACGATTCGTATCAACACCGCCCTTTTTTTTTTGAACAAATAAACTGGACGTTTCTATTTTACTGCTATGAAATTGCAATATAATTCCAGTGCTCACCGGGCACTAAAACCATTTTATATCCCTTCACTCATAAACTCTCAAGGACAAACAGAATTACACCGTTTCATCCTTCAAACGGAAATTTTGCTATATGGATTGACTGGCGTTGCCCATCTCATCATTTTCTCCCTTTCAGTCTTTTTTTTTCTTACGGCCATATAATCCAAGATTTCCCACTCTTCTCATCTTTATCCTCGACGACGACGCGCCCAAGCTCGTCTTGTCATTTTCACTTTGTGGATGACGCCTTGTTCGTAAGCGACAGGAAGGAAAAGATACCTGCTAGAAAGGTGACATATCTTCTTTTTGCATCTTAAGACGGAGTTCTCATGTAGCAAGTTCAAGAACTATAAACTGAGTAGTTTTCCAAATAGAGTGCTCTAAGAAAAAAATGTTCTTGTGTGAGATAAATTAATGGGAGATCTCATTTTCAATGCGTATCTCATGTATGGCACATGAGACTATGCCACACCTGATAATGAACGTGTACTTGATCCGGGATGGATCAATATTGGATTTTATTAAAAAAGGCATAGGTATGGGAAAGATCAATTTCGGATCTGGGATTATTCAAGTAAAATATGTTTAAAAAAAAAGTAAAATATATTTTAAAAAAAAAGATCGATCGAAGATTTACAAATGATCTAATATTGATCCATCTCGGATCGAGCACACGATCATTATCAGGTATGGGATAGTCTCATTTGCCATACATGAGATACACATTGGAAATGAGATCTCGCATTGATTTATTCCACGTACGACAATTTTTACTCGAAGTGTACTAAAACAATGTTGCCATAGCTTGAGTTGATACTTGACCCGATGAAAGCTAAATGCGTTGATTTACGAAGTAACGATGCAAGGACGTCTTTGTCCCGAAAGCGAAAAAGCTTCCTTGACATCTGGCATTTTTCCGACTTTGACAAATCCCCTAAATCTGAGCATTCTCGTTCTAGATTTGACAAAAGAAAAGAATTAAACGTCCATAAGAAAACTGACGGATATTTCTTATAACCAAGTAAGTAAGAAGTCATGTAGGTATTTCTGTACGTCTGTACATATGTACAGACATACGTGTACATACATACTCGTGAAGTTGAGTATTCGGCTTTGAAAAATATTCTGCCAATGAACGATGAAGGTTCAGAGGTTTTACCATGTAAATTTTTGTTCGAACTTGCAGTGAAAATTTATCGAGGGTGAATAATTTATATATATATATATATTTACAAAATCGAAGAGCGACATGAGAAACAAAAACGCGTCGGTTTTGACGACTTTTATGAAATTTTTTAGGTCGGTTTATTAATTCGACTAAAAGTGCCCAAAATGGCAGGAATTTTTTTTATTTCAACTAAAAATATATACTAAGAAGTGTTGTGGGTCGCCGAATTCGAATCGACCTAAAAATTTATAATTTTAAAATGACTGACACAAAATGGCGGATTAAAAATTTTAAAAATTACAATAAATTGATTTTCTTGACAATATGGTGGCTAAAAGGGTTTCTTGCCACGGATTGTGCCACGGGGAGGCTGCAACGGTATGATTTAGCATTTCAATTTTTCTTGTTATTTTAATTTTTTTTTTGTAATTTTTTAAAAATATTTTCTAAACGTTGGATACGCCTTTTTGGGTCAGCCATTTTTAATTTCGAAATTTTTACATCAAATTCGGATGCAGCGACCCTAAAAACCCCCGAGTACCACTTGGATTCTAAATCAAAGCAAGTTAAAACCAAAAACAATGATGTGCGCATTATTGCGTCAATACCACACAGGGCAAGGGTTTGGTTCCACGCATTATTGCGTCAATTCCAACGAAGGGGTTAATACGGTTTATAACAAATATTACGCGATACATCTCTTCGTCCCCTGGTATAAGCCGAGATTTATTGAACGAGAATATGAAACGTGAATGAGAAACACGACATTTTATTATGTATCCTATTTTACCGAGATTTTAACTTACGACAGATTGAAATTTATTAAACCATAGAGGATCCTGTGCATTTCACCATTCGTCAGGTTTTTTTCTACGACTTACGTTTTCGAAAATATTTATCCAAACTATTATTTGCATATCAGCTTTCTTATTTGTGAGGCTTTAACGTATAGATGAAAAATAAAACAATTAAAATCCAATAACTACAGTCAAAATGACTGCCAAAAATAGCGCAGAGTCTGTTAAACCCTTGATAAGCATCAACGCATACAAAAAATGTAATACGCATTCTAGTATTAATTATATTATAATTCTATTATAAATATCGCATTTCTCTTAGTAACCTTTGTATAAAATTATATCGATTAGATAAAGAAGCCTTTGTTTGGTAAACCGTTGGCCAGGTAATAATGTAAAGTTGGCATTTGACACAAAGACTCAGGCACTTTTCTTCGAAGTACTTCAAATTGCGTGGTTTATGCGAAAACTCAAAAATCGAATGACATCAACAAAGCCATAATTAATAATACTGATAACGAAGGCATTACGTTCACAGTAACGGATGAAAACGCCCTTACTAAAGAATCGAGGTATTGTCTTCGATAATGCGTATCGCGACTGGAATGATAATCGTGAAATAGTGCGAGAAGGTTGTCGGGGCAAAGTGTGAAATACGACATAATAAAGTGTGATATAACGTGGTATAATACGACGTGATAAAATACAATGGAATAAGATATAATATAATACCAGGTAACGTAAGTTGAGTTGCAAAGAATTAGACAGCAGCGACATCTCCCTTCCCCGCTCCGAATCTTCGCAAAACAGATTACAACTGTCTGCCAATCACAATCAGTATATCCAATGGGAATACAAGAATTTTTAAGTGAAACCTGGTTTGTGTAGATCCAATGACCAGATTATACTGGAAACGGTCGGTAGGCCTGACGCATCGAATAAATAGTTCAGGCAGATTAAAGAGATATGAGGGGGTAAATGCTCGAGCTTTTGAATATTTAATCTTGCGTCCGAATATATTTGAGGCAGCCGTCACGCTTGGATACAACCGGGTAAACAATAAGAATACCCAACCAACCCACGTTTCTGTAACTGGTCATTTTCCCTTCTCCATTTTGCCCGAAAACGAAAGGGAGTAGTTTTGGCCCGCCGGGACACACGTGGATTTCGTTAATACCTTCGATTTGTTCCAACCCACTATTAACCGATACCGCAATTCAAATTAAGGGATGATATTAAACCGTTTTGCTGATTCCAAAGGGATGTAGGAATTTGTCCGAAATTATGAGATACGAGACAGACCCCGTAATAGTCAAATCGTTAGCGGAACGTAGATAAGTCAGGAAGTAAGTTAACGTCATATAGATGAGGACGACTCGTAATATCCCATAATACCAGTTCAAAATGCGATTAGCTTGAAATAAAATGTAAACAGGAAGGAAGCGGTCATGATATTCAATTCTACCATACATATTCGGATCCCTACGAGTTAACATGTAAAGTACGTAAGTCTCGTAAGGGACCGAACCCTCGTGTGTCTACAGGGTATTTCAAACGGCTTGGGCGCCTGAGATAGCACGAATACACTGTGAGTAGATGGTAACACGTGAAAATTTGCCTTATCGGAGTCGCTGCATTATTCTGCTTAACCCCTCGTGGGAAAAAATGTGGAAACGCAAGAAAGTCAAAATTGTGTGAATTACGAAGGGCAGCAAATTGTAATTAAATAGGAACGCGTTGCACCTAATTTCACAGGATCGGTGGCTATGTTGGGCCATATAAGCGTCTACCCACGAACTTTAAATCGTTCCGACGCAAAAGTAATTCATGTAAATTTCAAACACATACAAGGGACTCGAGTAAAATGGGATGGAAGAGGATCGGCAACACATAATCCCGGGTTATATTTAGACGGCTACCGAGAGTCGTGGAACAAGGGAAACTGAGAGAATAAGACTATAAGAGGAAGGAGGAAGAGAGCCAGCGACAATGACAATGAGCCATACATTCGAAGAATGGAAGAGAGACAGAGAGAACGTGAACTCAGCAGACATCAGAATTCCAGAGATCGAGGAATAACGATTAAAACTTTATGAAAAAGAGTGATAATATACGTGGGACAAAAAGGTATACATACCCTATTAAAAAAATTAATTATGTACATCCTACTTGATACGTAAAACCTGCATACAATATGTAATACAATACTCATAGGCGAAATTCACCATATTTCATTACTGTTATATTCTTACTTATACTAACTAAAATATTTTTCTTCTATCTAATTTCTCTCAGTGAGGTGAAACTTGATTTTCGAAAGTGGTATGTATACTTTTTTTCTACAATTATCAATTACATTACATTCATTATTTAATGTTACGATACGAGCGACGACTGCATAAAATCTGTCCGAGGTTGATAATTCAAAAACGACAGTTCCAACCTTCCATAGAGGCAGTTTGAAAAAGAATGACGAAAGACCAAAAAAAGGACGAGAGGTAATGTAATTAACGGTTCCGAATCGCGACGTCCACCTGGTTCCACTTGTCAAAAGGGATGCGGGTATTTCGTTAGAAGCGCTCAGGCACGTTTCAATTACAAAATTGCTTTTTATCTTTCGGGACACCCTATACGGGACTAATCATACCCACATACGTGTATATGGGGTTACGATGTACGTTCAGGGTGCAGTCATGGAGTCTCCGACGCCCTGCTTGCGTAACATCAAAGATAGGTTGGTGTGCGAATTAATTCGACTGGGGGATTTGAAGGTACCGCCAAAAAAGGAAACTCTCATGCATATTCAAAATAGGGTTTACGCTTTCATGTTACGTGTTCGTTCGCACGTAAAAAATTGTCCTTTCTCTATCTCTGCTTCCCTATTTCCCCACACTCGGCATAGACATAAACCCTTTTTTCTCAATTTCCACCACGAGATTCCGTCCTCACCCTCATTGCACAGGACTCATCCTCCCTCCTATGTGAACATCCCTCGCTGCACGTGTCGCAGGTGCATACATTCCCGCGTATCTTTACCAGGTGAAACACTTTTATATTTCTTACGTTTTCCTCCTTTTTATTCTTAATTCGTACCGTGGTCGTAATCGTAAATTCGAGAAGTTAAATTCTTGCAGCTCGCAATGAGATCCGCACGGCACTTGAAAAGGTACAATAAGTTGCTTGCAACGACATGGCTGCTAGTACTTCTTACCCTAAGTTATAAAATTCCGCTCTTTTACTTCCACACTGTTTTTCATAAAACTTTACGAATAGTGCCAATATCCTTTTATTATGTACCATAGGTCCATAGGTCCATTCTAGCTGCATAGCTATAGTATACAGTATAAAAGATTAGCGATGTAAGACGTTTTGATGTGAGTGGTTCAACATTTTTGTATTAACAGTAACACTATGTAGGATTAAAATTTACATTAATAATACTGTTGAAATTTTTATCGGTGTTAGTGACGTCAGAGTGAAATTACTTAATAATTCAATTCTATACCCGAACGCTAATTCGTGTTAATAATGAACTACCTAACGTTATGATGTTATTTTCATTTTCAATACTTGGTGAAAGAAATGAGATTTTCTTTTCTATTTAATTCCTTTCTTTTTCTGTTTTAGTGATTGAATAAAAATATTATTATACTACTAATACTGGAATTAAAAGCTATTGAAAGTTTATCCGCAAATTATGCATCCAGTCGTCTTCTTGCTCGTACATACACAATTGTTTTTACCGACGAAGAGGAAATATGCCCTGAATTCTCTGTAACTTAGACTTTAATTTAATTTCTGCTCCTCTTTTTAATGTAGAAATTTTGTCGTTAAGTATTCTTCTTGCTATGCCGTATTTATCTGAAGTTCCTTTCACTGAAAGCCTGCTTTCAGACACTGTTTCAATAGCTTCATTCAAGCTTTCTTCAGAGCAATTACCTGTGTGTTTTTTCTAGCAAGTAAATTTTAGACTTTCTATAAGCAGCTGAAGCTATTGCCTAAACCATAACGGATGACGTGTAAAATATATTGCGCCACTCCACAAACATTCAATCTTCTTGTTTTCATTCGAACTTCAATTCATGAGAACAAGAAAGATCAGTAATCTTAATTTTAATTGCTGTTACATGTTAAATTATATGCGTAACGCGTAATACACTGTCGCTCAAGTGAGCAGAGACGAGCGACTGGCTGTCGAACGACCCGGCACACTTCGCACATATCGAGACGTATTGCTTTCAAGGTCAAACAATGCTAGTGCTTATGTCATCTATGTATGTAGAAACGTTTCTGTAAGAGATTCACGATAAAACATATGAAGCGATAAACGAACATAATTATGCATTAATTGGTTAATTAATATTAAATTTTAGCTTACAAAAATTAATATTTTAGGAGGTTGTAGTTCTGCCGAAATTTAAATATTCGAATACATTATAGAAGTCATACCTGTTTAAGTGGCAGTCGACGTATGAGGAAAACCCTCAAAGCAGCTGTCGTAAAGAGTATATAGATCTGGTATTTTACCAGAGTCGGGTTTTGAGAATAATACTGACAGGGATGGCCAAATTTTGTTCCCGATTATTCCCTGGATATACACGACTCGTAATTTATGAGTGTCAGAGATCCTCTAAGATAAGAAGCATTTTGGCTAGGTAAAACATTGAACGTGTTTTTCTCTAAACATCATTTTTCAAACTGGTGCGACAAATATCTCAAAAGCTACATGAAAGATTTGAGTGATTGTTATTTAAATTAAAGAAAAAACAATTACCTAGTCAGTAAAACTGTTTTAAAGGGGATACTTGTTAAAAAGAATGCCTGAAAAACGTAACTTTCACTCTAATGTGACATAGCTTTGTCAAAATTTGTTTTCCAGTTTCAGAGATTCGCTGTAAATCTGGCTGTTATAAATTCCCACGAATATTGGGAATTAACGACATTCTCATATACGTAGATGTCTTAAAATGTGTATATTGTAATGATGAAAAAAATGTCTGCCACTTATAAAATATTCGCCATAAGATTACTAATCAATTAAGCATTTCTAGAATTGCATAAAGAAATAAAAATTTGCATCCTAATATCGAAAATACGTTTATGAATTCTAAAAACTTTAGAGTGCTGACATACTTTGCAAAACTACTTCTAACAATGTCTACGTAGCAAGAGAATGTATCTGAGATTTTCCGCAATTTTCTATTTCTTGTAATAATTCTCACAGAAAATCTTTTCAATTCAAGTCGTTTCCTTTAACAACTACTTACACGACTGCGAAACGAATAAAAGTGTCTCAGCAATACAGAATATATGGCGTATTATACCCAACCCAAGGAAATGCGAAATATATACCAAATTCGATTGTCGTTTCCATAACAACGGCAGTGCAAGAATATCCCAGAGACAAAGGCCTTTCCCGGACAATGGTATTTTTAAGGAAACGAAGTTTCATCGATTTACGAATCAAAATGTCACGTTAGGTAGGTAATAGATGTCTGATAATATCAACTGAAATTTCGGATCCATTTATAAAAAGTTTACCCCAGAGTCAGGTGGGGCTACAGTATCCCACCATTACTACTAAGAAATATACGACGTACCCAAGGCACAGTCATTCCCAAGAGCAAAATGGCATGTAGCTTTTATCGGCACCAAACTGGACACGATAGTGCAGGTGTATCGCTACGACAGAAAACGTTCCGTAAGTCGCTGAACTAACTGGACAAATGAGAGACAAATTTGTGGATAGTAGCAGGCACTGCTGTCCCGCGAATCCTTTTATCTACCTGATGGGAATTCTCAAGCCTTAACAGGCATCCCTTTGCCATCGTAGAAGAACGTTAACACTGGAAACGTGTTTCTGTGCTTGCTAGAAAAATAAAACAATGCTTTATAGACACAAGTATAGATAGGATCTCAACAAGATGCTCGAACTTCGTGACATTGATAAATACCACACGGATGACCCTGGATTCTCTGGAGTGTTGATTGCATCTATATAGAAATTGTTTTTGAATTCTATGTCTTTCCCCCTTTTTTTCTTTTTTAGCATATAAATATGTGACTACGATATCGGAATGTATTTACTCGTATCCCCTACTAGACTAGATAGCTAGAGACTACAGCCTAGTACTTTGAACCCGTTTACTTAATCGAAACGAAATTTATCTCTCTCTTCTTTCTTTCTTTCTCCCTTCATACCTTTACTTTTTATCAATACTCTTCTCCCTCTCTCTGCTCGTCGTATCTTTACCGCCCAACAGCTCGCCCTCTGACGATCAGCCAGAGCAAGAGTGGCAGCACGGTATAGCGTACAAACAGTAAAGCAGCAGTCCGCCTTTATCGACATTGAAGTGGAAACGAAGCGTAGATAGCCGGGCAGGCAGAGCATGCGCGAAAGGGAACATGACAGTATCGAGCCAGGCCTGGCAGCTAGCTTGTTCGCACCGTATAGGTACGTCAGGAGTTTCATTTTCTGCTCGAGTCTTGCGGGAAAAAAGGCTGCGATCGCGCGAGCAGCGGAGCCTCGCACAAAACCGGACGTGCCGAGGCTCTCTGAAGTGCAACATGCGATCTTACGGTGACTTGTACCAGCGGTAATTCCGTGGCGGCCCGTCAAACGGTAAGAGAGAAGACGCAACTTGCCCGTACGCTTATACTCACGATTCATGATCATGGTTATACAAAGACACGCATTTATACCTATACATATCTGCCTGCGTATCGCGAGTAGTCCGACCTCCTTCACAGGTCTATGCTCATGCGTGACCCGCATGCATTGTTCTAGCATTATGTGATGTCCGTGCATCTAAACCTCATTAGCTTAAGATCCTCTTGATAATTCTCTCTCAAATTCGCATCCTTCGCACTGCATACCAATGTCAGAATGGATTAGGCAGACTCCCAACATTAGTAATTTGTGTTTCTATCACAAGAATTAGGAAGCGTTAAAACGTAAGGTAAGATATACACAGTCATAATCCTCACATATATGTATATACATGTAGACACGTGTACTTAAATCCGATGACGGTTCCATCGCTTATATACATAGATTCGTGTTTTGAAAACATGTCTCTTTTAGGATTTGTAGCTCAAGCGGCGTGAAATATTGTTTGATAATTTACAAGAAATATTACATAGGCTCGTGATAAACGTGGCAAAATAATTATTCTGTGTCTTATATTCCACGCGTCTACTGACTGGCACTAGTGTATTCGTATTTACCTGAATATGCAATTTCGATAGATTCGGTCACAAAGAATTTGAATGATCACGTGATAATTAAGGTAGGACCATAATTATAATTATTTCTCACTGTATAAATTTTCTCAGAGTTTTGGAATGTTTTCTCAAAGCGTGATTAATTTCGAGCATCATTTGACATATCATTTTTGCGACGCTCTCTATGATTATGCGTGATACACGTCAATGCATTCTCGCACTGGGCGGTAGCGTGAATAAATTATTAACACACGCTTGAATAGAAGCGACCCGCGGTCAAGCGCGTCGTTTAGTACTCGCTATTTTCAGAGTATTTCATGGAGCCGTTACAATTCCTTGTATGAAAGTCTGCGTCCATTGGACCAGTCAAAATTACTTCACATGATTCACCGGCATCCATTGGAAAAGAAAGCCCATCTATTGGATTAATGGCCGCCCCCGATCTCTTTCATGAAAACATATAGTATCCTCATACATATATACGACACGGAAATCTACTAGAGCCCAGCATAATAAAGAATAAAATAAAACACAAAAAATATAATTCCCATTAAAAATCAGTGAGATCCTTTTTAAATTTAAATTAAGACGAAGATACTTTTTTATAGTTATTATTGCATATTTTTTTATATTGTTAGGAAATGTCCCTTGTTGTTATTGCTTTATGCATTTCTGTACTAGACTGAGAATCTAAAGTTTGGTTTTACTTATGAAAGCACCAATTAAGATAAGCCACGATAACGGGTGGGATATCCGTATGCGATATGTGTACACAAGAGCATGCGTATGTACGTTGCCACACGTATTAGCTCGCAAAGATAATTCAACTTAGCAAACAGTACCGGGAAGCCTTTGCCGCTGCAATAAACTCTAAGTAGCTTAATTAACAAGGCTGCGTAGATTTTGTGCTGTCACTTCAAGTCTCCTTGGGTCCCATCGACTTCTCTCTCTCTCTCTCTCTCTTTCACGTTTACGTCGCCCCTCCATTCCTAAGTCACCACTATTGCGTACGTATCGATAGAATAATGAAATAAACACCTGTGCGTTACACCTATATATACAACGTACGTAAGACGATAGCCATGCATGCCGTTCGTGTCACATGTTACGCGCGGAACTGGTGGAAAGTTTTTTGTCCAGTGAAACGAAAAGTAAGAGAGGACGTGGAAAAGGAGGGACAATGAATTTAAAAAATGCATCGATGTATCCCACCGGAAATCACGCAGTCATTCCCACGTATTAGCAGAGGCTAACCAACGAACGAAGGTTAACCATCGCGGCAGCGTTTACTGGCGTTACGGCGCCAGTGAAAATAAGCAAACGCACTTCGTTCCATGCATAGTTTTGACAGCGATGCCCGCGAGGCGTCGGTAGATCAGCTGCAAAGTTCAACAGCGTCGTGAGAAGTTGCGCGCTTAGTGTCTTCCTTCTATATATAGAACGACCAAAGTGGAAAAATTATACGTGAAACATATATGGATTATATATGGACCATTTACAGTCTTAAACATACAAGAATCGTATATAATCCATGTATGGACCATATATCTACATAAAAATCATATCTTAGCTCAAAACATTGAAATTGCTGAAACATGAGACCAATTTGTGTCCAATGTATATGTATATGTACATTGTTATCAGCAGCGTCTCAAAGCGTATCAGCGTATTATGTATAACAGAAATTATTATTATTATTATTTCTAACGAATTTTCCTTCAATATTTAATTCTTTAATTGTATCTGTACGATAAGTGTCAGGAAAAAATTGTTGAATTCAATGTCAGTATCAAAATGACATACATTTTTTCACGTAGTTGAACAAGGAAATATTTTACTAGCAGTTGCATATCTAATTGACACTCGAATGATTGATAATAGTTTACGTGAAAAATTGCAACAAATAAAATGAAGAAAATAAATCAATGTTATATGTGCTAATATTTCGGCATACTATTAACGTACAATCTAGCGTCGTAATAAATAAATGTTTTTTTCTGTAGAGATATGAGTTTTATCTAAACCATATAATCCATGTTCCATATATAACTTTTCCATTTCATAAACGAAAAACCTTGACTTCCCTTTTATTATGTGCCATTATACATATTGTGTATAATGTATGTATATACTGTTTGTATGCAGTATATATATGTATTTTACATATGAGTGCGTATATGTATATATATACATATATTTGTGTCTTTTAAATGTTATTTATTTTTTTATGTCTCCAGGTGGGGCGGGGATCTAACATGCGAGGCATTCGAAGGGGAATATTCTAACGGCGTAAGTGTCCAACATAGAACACGGTTCTTGTATAAAAATAGATTTCTCAAACTTCTTTCGACGACGACTAACATTATTAGAAACACGAAGGAGCATCTGTTTGGAATCGCGAAGGAATAGTTGCCGTTCATTCGCGATTATCGAAATTGGAATGGCGAGTGATCATAACGATTTGATCGTTCGTTGGTCAAAGTCGAATATAGTCGCGTTCAAAAGCAATCGCTTGCTGCTGATAATAGTCATTTGAATGTTAAATCGTTATCGATAACGATTAATCGATTTTCTGTGTCAGTCATACGGAAGAAGTGTATAATCTTTGTACAGATAAGATTCTCGTACTTTATCTATTGTCTATTAACGATAACTTGTATGTATACAACATATTGCTTGCTTCGTGCTTATCATTCAAGAACTATCGGATTTTCACTATCTAGGGGTTAATAGACGATTAGACGGCAGACAATCCCATTAGGGGTGACACAGAAGTATCGGGGTCACGAATCGATCAGTCTCTAACGCAGGGTTGCTATATGTCTGACGCGTTATACTATCTATCTAGATATTCCGATCATAACCTTTTATACACTGTTCTATGATCAGTCGCTATTTTCGTACGCTTGGTAACCTTGGAATAGAATGTGAGTGCAGTTCCTGGATGATGTTAGAATTCCTTGCCGCTGTCGTTCAATTTTCTTCTACCGGGTTAACGAGTCCATTCGCTGTAGAGCTTTTATATGCACGTTTAAATTATTTAGATTATTTACCATGCACGCAGCTAGAAATACATTTAATTATCATGTAAAAAAATATTTTATATATTTCAGTGCTACGTGGAATACGTTCTGAGTGAGCCGTGACTAACTAAGAATATTCGCAAAGATGACCAAGAGATTCGAATTCAATTGGCAGATCGAGGTCCCGGAACCTCTCCGTACGGGATGCGTATTTGACCGCTGGTCAGAGGATAAAGATAACACGGAAATTGAATTGAATTGTACGTTTAAAGTTGACGAATATGGATTCTTCATTTATTGGCAAAGCGAGGGAAAGGTAAGGTACTTCAATTAATAGATATATTTGAAATTTTTCTATAATTTTTTTTTCATTTCATTTGTGTATTCAAGTCTTGTTGAATGAAGCAAAGTTACTAGCTTGGTAATGTAGTAAGAATTTTTGCCTTTCAGGATGGCGATGTTATTGAACTTTGTCAAGTGAGCGATATTCGAGCAGGGGGTGTACCTAAGGTAAAATATATTATATTATTATGTCTAAAACGTAACGAGTATAACACATTTTCATGACTGTACTGTGTTATAACAAACTACTCGCCACAGGATCCAAAGTTGTTTGACAAACTCTGCAGCAAGCATGGTGAACAATTGGAAGATAAAAGCTTAACCATATGCTCCGGGGTTGACTACACCAACATCAATTATCAACATGTCGTGTGTCCTGATCCTGTGACGGCTAAGGTATATTCGTCATTTTCAAATTCAAATACTTTCCACCTGTCTCGAGCATCTAATACGCGGTTAGTGTACGGTACTTTTCAACTATAATAATGTCGGACGCAGTTGAGGCTTTTACGACAATATTTACGGACAAGTTTTACTTATGGTTACGTGTTTCGTAAATAGCCACCGGGCAAACTTCTAAATAACTGAGAAGCACGTGACAGTCTTTACTTCGTAACTAATGTCATTATGATATTCATTGATACGAGGAACATTATCGTGATCCTGGTGTAAGCATGTATTATGTTGATTATATAATATTTTTGTTGTATAATATTCTACGTTATCGCGGATCTCGTAAATAAAAGGTGTTTGTCACGAAACTTAATTGTTCCAAGTACTCATTTAATATAGTGGCGTCGCGTTCCTTTTTTTATTATTCATCAGCATCTAATTACTATTATTGTCAAATGGCACTTACGTAATCATTTAATTACAGACATGGCTGGATGGCATAAGATCGATTACTCATAACGTCAAGGCGAATAACGTGTGTCCGTTAACGTGTCTTAAAAAACAGTAAGTTCATCACATACGTTTTATCTATTTATAAATGCATGAGTTTATTACCCGCGAGGTATAACTTGCCTTGTCCACATACAATTGTGAAGACGCGAAATGCGACGTTATTTATCTCAAATAAAAGAAATAACTGTGCTCTTGGGTTGCTAAGTTTTCACGTTCGTGTAATCGAAAGTGATGTGAGAACTTTGTTTCAGTTGGATGAGGTTGAGAATGCTGGTCGATCCAAATGGGAAAGTTCCGGTAAAAGTTGTTGCGCGAACTTTCGCATCCGGAAAAACGGAAAAGCTTGTCTATCAGTGCCTGTCTGACTTAGGGTTACCCAGTGGAAAGGTAAGAAGTCAAAAAATGAAATATAACAATAGGATTTAGTTCAACGTGTGCCAAGTTATCTTTTTTTTTTTTTTTGTTAATTGCTCTTACAATCCTATTTCAGAATGATGTGATTGAACCAAGTGACTTTACCTTCGATGCATTTTATGCACTCTATCACAAGATATGCCCGCGGAATGATATAGAGGAGCTATTTCAGTCGATGTGAGTATATGGTACACCTTGTATTTTGCTATGTGGACCTTATTCATAGTGAGGAAAAATGCATGGTATAACAATTGAAATGAAACTGTGGAACTTGTCTTATGTGGAATCAAAATGGAACTGCATGGGAGAAAGTGTCGAAATTTTATTACATAATTTCATTATTCTTGTTTCAATATTTTAGAACACAGGGAAAAGCTGATACTATCAACTTGGAACAACTGATAACGTTTCTCAATGAAAAACAAAGAGATCCGACTTTGAATGAAATTCTGTATCCTCTTTACGACGAGAAGAGGGCTCTGGAGATTATCAATGATTACGAGCAGAACGAAACATCAAAAAAACAAAGTAAATAAGAATATCATTCTTTACATTAGCATTGTTCCCTTCTTTTTGTTGTGTGAATCAAGCAGAATCTTAGTGGAAGCTTTATTACACTCATTATTTTCAGAAGTAATGACCAAGGACGGATTTATCAGATATTTAATGTCTGACGAGAATGCTCCAGTATTTTTGGATAGATTGGATGTCTATATGGATATGGATCAACCCTTATCGCATTATTATATTAATTCAAGTCATAATACCTATTTAAGCGGCAGACAATTTGGTGGAAAAAGTAGTGTTGAGATGTATAGACAAGTGTTACTGGCTGGATGCAGGTTTGTTTATCACTTCCTATGCTGTCGTATGTAAAACTTCAGTATGCCAGAGATGTATATTTTTTGTTGAAAAGATGCGTAGAACTGGATTGTTGGGATGGCAAAGGAGAGGACGAAGAACCTATAATAACACATGGAAAAGCAATGTGCACGGACATATTGTTTAAAGATGTGATATATGCAGTGAGAGACACGGCTTTTGTCACGTCAGAGTATCCAGTTATTCTCAGCTTTGAGAATCACTGCAGCAAAGGTCAACAGTTCAAATTGGCAAAATACTGTGACGAAATCCTTGGAGAACTGTTGCTGAGAGAGCCACTAAAGGACTATCCGGTAAGTTCTACGTCTTGCAAACTGGTGTAGGAACAAATGAATTCCGAGTAATATATTATGCAATCAATCAGTTGGAACCAGGTGTACCTCTCCCTTCTCCGAACTTGCTGAAGCGTAAAATCCTCATAAAAAATAAAAGGTTGAAGCCTGAAGTCGAGAAGCAAGAATTAGAACTCTTTAAGCAGGGACAATTTGTTATTGAAGATGAGGTCAAGGAAGATGCAAGTGCACCACCTGCAGTTGCAGCTGTCGTCGAACAACAACCGGTAAAGGTAACATTGTCGACAATCCTGTGAATGAACGTTGTCCGTCCCTCTTAACAAAATTGTTCATTTGACACTTAGTATGTAAAGCATATATGTTGTATTTTCTCAGGAGGAAGTGGTTGTTGTCGAATCAGTCACATCTGGTAGCGTTGGTACTCAACAGTTACAACAACAAACTGTTGCGTCTACTGGTCTTGGGGAGAGTTTGGAATTGGCTGTTGTACAACCGTACACAGGAAGTACAACAAATGTTCATCCTTGGCTTTCATCTATGGTGAATTACGCTCAGCCTATAAAATTTGCAGGATTCGATGTCGCAGAAAGTTTGTATCTTATTTGCACAGAATTAATTTCTTTGACATATGTATTAGACGGAAAGTGCTAAATGATTTGTTTTTTTTTTTTTATCAGAAAAAAATATTCATTATAATATGTCTTCGTTCGCGGAGACTGCTGGACTTAATTATTTGAAGACATCAGCTATTGAATTCGTTAATTATAATAAGAGGCAAATGAGTCGAATTTATCCCAAAGGCACAAGAGCTGATTCTTCGAATTACATGCCTCAGGTAATAATAATAATGATACATCAATTCTGGCAAAACGAACATCATGCAATTGTGTAATCGAAAATATTAACAGGTATTCTGGAACGCCGGCTGTCAGATGGTATCGTTGAATTTTCAAACTGCTGATCTGCCAATGCAGTTGAATCAGGGGAAATTCGAATACAACGGTTCCTCTGGATATTTATTGAAACCAGATTTCATGAGACGCGCTGACAGGAATTTCGATCCTTTTGCCGAAAGTCCTGTGGATGGAGTAATAGCCACTCAGTGTAGCGTGCAGGTACATTGTTATTATTGATTCAATAATTCTGCCTTACGAAATATTTCTCTTAACCTTTAATTCGTAAACTATCCACTTCTATTCTAACAGGTAATTGCTGGCCAATTTCTGTCGGACAAAAAGGTCGGTACTTATGTAGAAGTAGAAATGTACGGTCTACCAACAGACACAATAAGGAAGGAATTTCGCACTCGAGTTGTGCCGGCTAATGGATTGAATCCAGTGTACAATGAAGAACCGTTTCTCTTCCGAAAAGTTGTCTTACCCGATTTAGCAGCTCTGCGATTTGCTGTTTATGACGAATCTAATGGAAGGCTTCTCGGACAAAGAATCGTCCCGCTGGATGGTCTTCAGTCAGGCTATCGCCATATTGCTCTTCGTACTGAAGCCAACTTCCCAATGTCACTTCCTATGCTTTTCTGTAATATTGAAATAAAGATTTACGTGCCCGATGGTTTTCAAGGTAAGCATAAATACTTTCCTTAGCAACAACGCAACCTAACACTTAATTAACCATTACAGAATTTATGGAAGCACTTTCGGCACCTCGAACTTCCGGCAAAACTGAAGCTATAGCGCAGCGAAAAATGCGGGGCTTAGGAATTGAGGAAAGCGACAGTAAGACCCATGGAGATCTAATGCCACATCATCACGAAGCGGCGAAGCCTCGAGGTTCGTAAACGAAAAACAACTTCAGCAAATTTACAAGATGAAAAACAATGCTTAACTGGAATGGACGTGCAACTCAAGTGAACTTTATATTAACTATGCCCAGAGGAAATGAAGTTCGAGCCTATAACCGTCGAATCTCTACGAATGGAGAAAGGCTTCCAAAAGATTTCGCGGAAACAACAGAAGGAGTTGGAGTCATTGAAAAAGCGACATCAAAAGGAGAAAGTGACAGTCCAGAAACAGCAATGCGCAGCGATAGAAAAGATTATCAAGGGGAAAAAGTGAGAAATTTTATAAATTTGTACGAATTTTAACTTGATCGCGTTATCATTATTTAGGTTAGATTGTAAAATCATTTAATTTCATGACTAAGTATCATCAATCTTGTAGCAAGGCTGAATTATCGAGAGATCCAACTGTTCGAAATGCAGTATCTGAACAGACTGCACAGTGGTCGCGTCTGGCTGAGAGACAGCGACGCGAAGAACGCGAAATGGTACACGCACACCTTGAAGAACGACGCGTGCAGCTGCGCAAACTTTGTACTGCAGCTCAATTAACGCAATTGAAACAATTGACCGCGCGACACGAGCGCGAGATCAAGGAGATGAATGCAAGGCAAGCAAGACTCTCTGTGGAGAGCATGAGAGAAGTAATGAACGACAAGACCTTAAAAACTCGTGGGATTAAGGAAGGTCGGCTCAGGGAAAAACAGCAAAACAACACTAAGAAATTTATGGAGGAGCGTAAGATCGCTCAAATGATTCAAAATCGAGAAAAGGACAAGCTCAAAGTTATCCACGATAAGCAACTCGAGGAACTTCAGAAAGACGTTAACGCGGTACGTGAATAGAGACGTAGGATGTAGATATAAAAATTTATTTTATTAGACTGATCCATTAACACGCTATCCTATTGCGTACGTAATATATTTGATTGTTTTGTAAAATATTTTATTGTAATTCAACTCTTCGGTACAGGTACTGGAGATGTATAAGAACGAGAAGATCGAGTACGAACTGGGCCCTAAGACCGAATTTTATGTGTAAAACGCGCGCACGCTTAACGTACCATTTTAAGTATAGCGGTGTTCTTAAGATAATTATAATTATTCGTTAACTATTGGAATTGGGATCAAATCTAACAGCGATTTTTCTTCAGCCCGTTTCGACGCCACGAAAGAAGCGGGAACGCGTAGTTCTTCGTACTACATAATAATTTTTTATAAGAGTCTCACCGTGCGATAGATCGATCCTCGTTGCACGTTGAATAAGTAATTCTGGATAGAGGGCCATATCCAATTTGGAGAACGTTTTTTTAGACTATAAGTAGTCAATAATGTGATCTAGTCAATCTTTAGGTAAAGCGTGAATGATCACGATATGATTCTAGTGTCCATTTTATATCGTCTATATTTTTCAACTGTTATTATATGCCAAATTCTATTGAGAGCACACGTGTCCTCCTCGACTTTGTCATCGTGACTAATCGTTTGTCATTTTGTCATCGCGATGCACAAAACTCGAATTCTTTTTATCATTAAGATTCAATGCAAATTACCACAAATATTTCAGACAACCGCGAATGTTGGTTTTCTCTTAAATTTAGAAAGCATACATATTTATCAAACTTTATAGCGAGTTCTCGAGTTTCTTGACTTTTCAACCAAATTTTCGAACAACATTCACAAAGTTTATCTTCAACCGAGACAAGTCAAGTTGCACCAAGGACAAGAAATGTTTCAAGATCTGAAACTCGTTCATTAAATATCTCACGAGATTTCGGGGGCATTTCTTATCTAATTTTATTTGTCATCCTTTCGACAAGCCAATTTTTATCGTTTATTCATTTTTTTCGATGAAACTTTACACTCTTGCTATTTTGTACCGAAATCCTCGATAGTCCTCAGTTAGAGTCAAACCGTAAAATGCATTGTTCACACTTTTTGAATACATTTCTCCGATTTTTCGAAAAAAGAAATCCTCTAAGTCAAATAAATAGAAATCTTTTAATGCATGAAAAATCCGCTACAGGTCGGATGTGAAAATCGTTGTATATAACGTAACAAGCAGAGTATAGATTGATTATTCTATTCTATATTGATGCTGTTGTTTTCTCCATATAATGTTATGTACTTGGATTATTATTTTAGCCTGTATATTGGATAAAAAAGAGGTAATTGAAATAAAGTGGCAAAATAAATATACTCTGCATTAATATTTCCTCTTGGATCATCTTAACTCTTTGTTTATTTATATTATTAAATTAAATTAAATAGTGGTTAGACTTTACAATTAACGATATTCATGTTCTTTATAAAAATCATAATTATCATAATAACTAGGAACCGAGTCTCCACCAAACTTTATATGTACACCGCTATCCGTAAATGGAGCTAGAACGAAAATTTCAATTTACATAGTTTTCTTCGTTCGATTCCAAATAAGCAATACGCTAAAGCACTTGAAACTTACCTGCAGACGATAAAATCAATTGGCTCTCAATATCTTGATAATCCGTAATTGGTATTGCAGTTACGAACGAAATTTTATGGTCTCCTGTAACATAATAACGAGAAATTCATATCCGGCGAAACTCGTAGAATGCTTTGTATCGAATCTGTCAGTAATGACGCTAGCAAATATATAATAAGGTAATTATTATTCATTTATGCACCATTGTAATCAGGATATCCTGACAAATTTCGTATATAACCATGGTTTACATGTGACTTCACTGGCACACGCACGTCACCATGATTTTGAATTTCAACATGTTGATAGCTGGTAGCACCATGTCCATGGTGGACAGTTTTCAAGTTTGGAAAATGTGGATATACCAAGCCACTTGATATCTTTTCCATTTGGCAGATGACAATTATCGCGAGACACAGCTGCAAGCACCACAGAATTACATAAAGGCTTGATTCGTTCAGTTGAACCGAACATTTTACAAATTCCAATAATATCCATTTAATCAATACGAAAATGAAAATTTCCATTGTCACATTGATTCGTTTACACGTGAAATTACTCACTAAAGTTTTCATGGCGAATGTGGTATCCGTATAGAATCCTAGCACCAATTACTACTAAATGAGATCTTGCCGGGACGAGTTGTTTTATACTTGGTAAAGTATCCATGTTGAAATTCCATGGGAAATACCAACACCATAAGCGCACAAGTATACAATTGCACATTATGACGCATTCGCGTAGACATAAGTCACGCCGATCATAACTGTGGGTATGGGAAAACGTATTCGCTCATGTGTCCCTTGTGCAATTTCAACGAGGCGAAACAATTCGCTCCATTGTCAAATAGGTGAATATGGGTTTACGGCTGGTTACGCACTTACTACGCACTCGAAAGTGTTTCGAAAGTGTTTTTTTCGCGTAATTCAAAGTCGTGCATCTTGTGTTAAGATCGGCGCAAGTAGTCAAAGATAAATATAATAAATTTCTGACAAATATATAATAATTATACAAATTTTGACTTTATTTAATTTTTAAGTCTTATCATTCCTAACCTTCTGTGACTTTGATTAAGCTGGTATCATGTATCACTATACTCATCTTAACATTAGCATGATTATTAGTAAAAAAATCTTATCGCTCCATTTCATAAGGTGGAGGTGATCTTTGTCCAGCTTCAACGTCTCCATCGAAGAGGAAAAAGAATGTCTCATATGATAAACCCCTTGATACTATATAACTTTTATTTACAACTTTTCACAAGAGCACCAAGTTTACGTTCATCTTAAGAACCAGTCTAGCTAGAATAAGAGTTTGTGGCGCCAGATCGATCATTAGAATTAAGAGACTGAGTGTGAATATGAGTACTTGAAAGAATGCAGAGTGAGATAAAGCAGATGGGGAAGGTCTTGGGTGGCTAGTCTAAGACTTTCCACAAAATCATCACCAACATCTTCGCTCGTCCCTTGTTCCAATATAATAATCAGTATATATATATATATATATATATATATATATATATGGTTGGCTACGTATAAAGAGGCATCATTGAGGAAAATGTATAAAATGAACTAAGCATATCTTAATATAGATACTAGAATATCACGCAATATAATTCTTGAGAACAATTGACAAAAATTTCGTAATAAGGTATTTCGACAATTCGTGCTAAACCGACTCGATAAAATTAATCTTAGCTAAAGGCGGAGCTATGTAAATCATAGTGACATAATATCTTATTGTTTTGTTTCTTCATTTTATGTCCTTAAAAAGTAATAGTAATTTAGTCACACGTACTGAAGTGAATCCACGCCGTTTCACTTTGACAACCTTGATTGATAAATTAAATTTTATTTTTTCTTTACTTTAACTTTACATTCATAGTGCCAGCCTCAGGTTTAAGTTGTAAATAATTGTACAGTATTTGCCTTCTACATTCTTCGTAATTTCTTTTCTTCTGCTATTGTATCCTCGTGTCTTTCCAACATACAAATTTTCATATTTTCTACAGCCGCGAGTCCTACCGACCTGGTCAGAGGGCCCATCGCTCTCAGGTTAATATAAAATCTGGTAGCTAGACCACCGCTATCCGAGCGATCGGCACCTTGGTCCACGGTCGGCTGCTATTACTCTTTTTACCTACATGGCACTTTTATTTTTCCTAAATTTATTTCACTCTCTTTTATAGAAGTGCCCCCCCCCCCCCCCCTCGGTACGCACCTTCACGTACCGAGGTTCAGGCAAATAGGTTTTTTCTTCTTCCACTCACTCTGACTTTCCGCCTCGTCTAGAACACATCGTCTCCGAGCTCCAGAGAAATAAATAAAGTCACACAGTGCAGCCAACTAAGGTGGTACTTGGTTCTCACCCTTTATACCTCCTCAGTTACTATTTTTATGCTTCGAATAAGAATGTATATTATTGCCACAGCTAATGTATTGGAGAGTTAATATATTTGAGATGATTTCGAAATTAATTATAATTAAAATATATATTTTTTACAAACAATAAATACTCAGATGCTAAAGAGAATATAGGAAATTGAAAATTATTATGTGTAAAAGGAATAAGACTAAGTCAAATTCTTAATGATTAATATTAAAATGAATTAGGTAAACTTAGGATTTAAAATTACAATTTATTGATTTGAATATTTACATATGTTAAGCTTCAACGATGAATGGAATATACATTGCATGGTGAAGATAAACGGTAAAGAATCCTAAAGCAAATATAATTCCAGTATACCTCGTTAGAAATTAACTCATTTACATGAATTGAGAAATAAGCAGTCACCTTCTGCGATGCACAGGCTGTACTTGATACTTAATATAACGTAATATTCTGCATGCTGAAAATATAAGCGAATTCTTCTAATTTTTATATCATTTTGCGCAAGGATGAGTCATTATTTCCGATGCTTTAGTTACGGGTGTAGGAGCTGGTGCGGGTGCTGGTACAGCTGAATGTGCATGTGCAGAATAGATCGGCTGCACCGAATGAAATACAGGTTGCGCTACCTTCACGTATGAAATAGGCGGTGGTACATGGATCAATTTTGCTGGTGCAATTGGATGAACTGGGGTATATGAAATATGTTGGGGAGCAGGTACGATGACAGGTGATGGTGATGGTGATGGATGATTGTGTTCGCATGCAGGAGCAGGGTTAAACAAAATGGTTGGTTTTCGATAAACAATTGGGTATTCGTACTTTTTAAAGTTCATTGCCGAAAATGATATTGGTTTTGCTATTGTTTTAGTATAGGTGATTGGTTGAATTATCGGTTTGGTATGAAGTGGAATATAGGAAATTTTCGGCTTCTCAAATATTACTTTTGGAGGTATAAATTCTGGAACTGCATACGCTGGTTGCTTGATTATTGAATGAGTCGGATGAATTGGATGAATTTGCGGAATCTGATGAATAATCGGCTGCTGCACGGTCTGGAAACTTACAGCCGAATGAACAGGTTTCACGTAAGAAATTGTTTGTTTTGGCACAACTGCAACGGCGCTTGGTCTATGTATGAACTGTACTTGAGTCGCTAGGTCTGGCACTGATATAGCGATTTCCTTCTTGGGATACGTAGGTGGTCCATATGGTCGTGAGAAACTCGGTGGTGGTAAGTAAAATCCAAAATTCGGATAAAATGGCGGACACGGTGAAATTGGATTGTCGACCATGGGTTTAGTTTCGCTTGGCATGCTCTCTTCTGCCATCATCATGGACTTTTTCTCCATAGGCATACTCATAGGCATTTCAGCGAAAACGCTTGAAAGCCATAGTAAGTAAAGTACCTGTCAATTTAAGTAAAAATATTTTTGTGAATATCGACAATGAATTTTCAAAAAATCTCTAACTATACTAACATTAAATAAAAAAAATTCTTCAATTGAAAATTAAATGAAGATATTCAAATACTCACCGATTGACCGTACATGTCTCAAATTTTTCTTTCTAACTTTTAAAAATTATCAATCTAACCGGTCCTTCAGATGCCGGGAATGAAACTAAACGCGCGTCAGGTGTGTCCCAGCATTTTATAAACTTTTGCTCCACATTACAGGAGCAGATTTCTTGCGAAGTGGAATTAAATCGAATCAAATGAAATTCCCTTGTACGGTGCAAAAAGTGGTCTGGCCCATGATGCAATGATCGCGCCCAGTGGTCGTTTCCTGAATAAATTGTAAACCGTAAGAGTACAACGACGTGTACGGGACTGGGTTACGTCGTCGTCCTTCTCCTCTTGGTCTTCGCCATCGTTTCTAATGCCAAACAACCTCCAAGTAAAGTCCCAATGCATCCTAAGCAAACTCGGCCAGTAAAGCGGATCCATTAAATACTTGCGAAAGTGTACTAGAAATTTCGAGATCAATCAAGAATATTTTTCACGCAACATCCATTTGAAATTATATTTTCGTAGTAGTTAGTCAAGCTTTATATATTTTTTCGAAAATAAATCATTCCTCGAAAATGAAGCTTGGCATTATCAAATTTCAGACTATAATAAATTTCCCTTTCATACATCGTATCCGACTTTCAACATATTTTCAGCCACTTCTTTTTCACATGCATTCAACAAACTCACGTGCGTGAGTGACACTTGAGAGAAGAAAGTGAGTAGTCGGTATATATTGTAAAAATCATTTATTATAAAAAAAACGTAACAAAAGTGGAACAAAAAAGAGTAACAAAAAACTATTTACAGTTTGTATAGAACCTATCTAATCTGCTCACTGGGAACCATGAGACTTTTTTTTGGCAACGAAGTTCTCGGTTAGCAGACTTTGTTATCAGAATCAGTGTTTCCAACCGTGACCTTTGCTTTGATGATGGAAGACGTGTTTGTAAACTGGTACGTGAACCGGATATGGTTTTGGAATTGGCACTGGGAAATGTTTCTCGACAGTCACTGTGTATGGTTTCTCAACCACATAGGGTACCTGTAACAGGAATAAATATCGTTAAAAAAATTACAGAATTGTTATAAGACAATAATAATCAGCGAAACTAGTTACTAGATACTGTACCTTCTTTTCAACGATGTAAGGCTCAGGTTTCTCAACGGGAATCTCAACGTGTTTTATGACTTCAACCGGAACCGGATGTGGAACTGCTACCTGAACCTGGTAAGGCTGTGGTATAGGAACCTTGATGTGCTGAGGTACTGCAACTGGTACCGGATGTGGTATAGGTATAGCATATTTCTTATAAATCGGAACTTCCACAGTTTTCGAAGTTTCGTGGTAAGTAGACCCTCCATGTTCATCTTCCCAAGCCCAGGCGCCGACTGCCAAAAACATTAAAATCTGCAGAAGACAAAAATTTCTTTTAGGACAAGCAATTAATTCAACGTTTTTCGTAAAAATATTTTGTATTTATTCTAAGCCGTATCGAATTCATCTCCATGCGTAACAACGTTTGTTAACATATTCGAACATTTTGTAATTCTAGCATTCTGCTTCTCCAGTATCTTAGCGCCATCTGCACACCATTAAGATAAACTTGTGTATTGTAGATACTTACAAGAATCTTCATGGTTCCAAAAATTACCAATAAAAAGGCAATTTCCACAAGTCCCCTGCTAAGCTCGAGTCTCAGTCACTTTGACGCTTTCAAAGTCATGGCCAAGTGTTTATATACCACAAGCACTTTCTCCCTTCTCTTCATTACTCGACTCCAGGCATTCTATTTGCAATACACACGTTCGTAGAATGGTTGCCGATCTCGATACAAACATATAATAACATTCTGTGTATAGCTGTACCATCAATATCCTCACGTTCACTATTCCTTATACATCGACGGCCATACACGCCCTAAATTTAATGTTATTTTGCCTTTTTCTCATGCCAAAGATTCTTTTTCACATTAAAACTCTCTTGTTTGTGAATTTCAGTTCTTGTTAATTTGACCATCACCGATTGGTATTAATATTGGTTCTGTGAATTAATCTTACAATCGGTGTTTTTATTACAGTGAGTAGTCTGGAATTATCACAGTTCAAACATCCATTGAGTAATAGGATAGATTATTCTTGATATCTACTTTTATGGATTATACCATTCAGTAATGAAATTAAATTTATATGAATATCAGATGGGAAATTACATTAAGTTTTGTAGTATATGTAGCATGCTGTTTGTTTATGGATAAGGAAAACTTCTTATTGATGACTCATAATTTAAAGAAGTTTAATCAGATAACTGCTAGAGGATATTAATTACAATTTACGTCCAATGCGATCGGGATATGCGCACATGAAGTAATTAACGTTAATTCTCATATTCGCGTGTAACATATGTTTTCGTAGGCTTGCGGTCATTAAATATCAATTTTTTAGATAAATCTGATTAATTTATCTTTAACCATTTCATCAATCATTATCGTTTACTTAAAAAGATTAATTTGACTCTGTGTACGAGCAGTCTAATTTTTTTCATGCTTTCTAAATTTTGACTGCCGTGACTAATAACGATACATGTTACGTTTATGACTGTGCGAATTATTTTACATGTAATTTAGCATGTTAATATTTCGGAGATTGTTGTCTGAAATTAAGACAACAAATAGAATATCGAGGGAAATCACTTTATGTATTTATCGTCGTAACTTATTTTTTGGACTTTTTTACACACAAAATAAACGTAAAAAGAATTCGATTTTTTCATACTGTCAAGTTTAATCAATCGCTATTTTGTTAAAATATGAAAAATCTAGTGAAAACTGTCTACTTTAAATATCTTTTTGGATTTTTTATTTCAGATAAGCCATCTCTGAAGTATCGTGTTTGCCGTAAAAGAGGAATTTTCAGAGCAAGTTCTGCGCCAAACGCTGTATCTCAGCCATTTTTTGAATACTTTTCAATAAAAGAATAAACTCATACATATACTTCGAAAGAGTTAGTTTTATAGTAGTATAGAAGTAAATGCCTTAAAATATAATACAATTGCTAAAAAAAACGTTCAAAAAGCACCCTTGCTCTCGGGTTAGCTTCTAGTTATTTTCCTTTAAATATTTTACGGGAGGCTAAAAATGTCAAAAAATTATACAGTCAAAATATTTATAGAAATCATTAAAATTTGACGCATCACGATCAATATATATGAATATGCAAATAATACGTAGCGAAAGCGATATCGAAATCTCTATATGTCACTGTTTCGTTATCCTTATTTCTGCGATTTATCGAATCGCGCTAGAAAGTTTTTGCAAGCCTACCACTCCCATATTAATCTATCAAATTACATTAATCGAATTTAAAAATAAACTTTATCAATAATTATAATAGTCACAGACAAACTGATTCGTTTCAATGACTCTCCTTCGGATAAATCTTGATTGCTATTCACAGAATCCACTAAATATATGGGATTGATTATAGATTAATCACTTTCTGAATTTCATTGAATTCCATAGAAGTCAAATTCATAAATTGATTTAGTTGAAAATAACGCCAGATAAAGCCAAAAAATCTCGTATCATTTCTATACGTAGATCATTTTTCAAATTAATTAGATTTAATGACAAATCGAATTAAAAATATACCTCTTACGTCACACTTTGCTTCAAACAGAAGTAAAGCATGTCTGGAGATTTAAATCTAACTATCCTATCCGTATCCGCAAGCGGAACAGAGAAAGTTCATCTCGAGTAAAAGTGGTTTCACACGATGATGTAGGAACGTGCACACTCAAACTCATTATGGCAAATCGAGATCGAACAGAATTCCTGACTTACCGGCTCAACTCTAGCCGATCGTAACCAAGTTAGACGATTAAGGAAATACAACAGCAAATTATATATCTCACTATCTCCGATTTATTTTGGATTTATTATGGACGTAGAAAGGGACGGGTTCCTCGTCTTTTACTTTTTTGCTTTGGAGTGATTGTTCGCATTCACCCATTCCAATACTCTCCGGCTAGCAATTCGATTTCATTTCACTCGATCTGACCCGTTCGAACATTCCTGCTACAGATTATCACTGGTTTTGGGACTCATTTTTCGGACTCTTTTGGTACAAATTGACGAATTATTTTCAAATGTATATTTTATTCCAAAATCACTCGTTAAAAAAAATAACGGGTGCTGTGTTGTATAAAAAGAAACGTAAACGTATAACAATCAATAGTAATAACAAAACTAACACAAACAAGTTTTATCTATGTACAGGATAGATTAGGCTACTGGGTACTCGTGGCAGTTGTTCTTCTGTCATGCGATTTTCAAATGTCAATCCAAGATTCTTCATATTCCACAGTTCATGGTGATTCGTCATTTCTTATATTATTATATTATCTTTCCTCACGTACTTCCAATGTTTGAATCATCGTAGAAGTCAGGACTATGCTGATATCCATATTGTTCCTGGATGATTACGATTTTTGTAATTATGAAGAATCTTTATCACTTTTTTTCAAATTTGATACTGCCCCAGTCATCAATTCATAAGACGCGTGATTACAGATTTAGTTCCAGCCTTTGCCTTTGCCACCGGATGAGTGGTGGAACACGTGTTTATAGATAGGAACGTGAACTGCGTATGGTTTCGCGACTGGCACAGGGAATTTCTTCTCGACGTAAACAGGATATGGCTTCTCCACAACAAATGGAACCTGTGAAACCAAGAAAATATCATTGTTCAGTTACTAATAACGAAATAAGTATTTACTGTTTTCTCATTCAAATGAAAATTTTCCCTCCAATTTTTATATGCATAGAAATTCCATTTACGAGTTTTATAACGAGAAAATCCTGCTAAGCATCCTTTCTTGCTGTGATCAACTATGGTGTCTGTCGGGTTGAATGGCTTACAGGCGTTTCGTATGTTCAGAATAATGAAATTCTAACTGTTGAGCTGTGATAGAAATTTGAATATTTTTATATTAGGACTTACGTGTTTCTCAACGGTGTAGGGCTCAGGCTTCTCAACGGGTACTTCGATATGCTTGATCACTTCGACAGGGTATGGTTGAGGAACCTGAATTTGAACTTGATATGGCTGTGGAACGGGGATTTTTATTTCTTGAGGGACTTGCACGGGAACGGGATGAGGAATAGGGATAGCTGAAAAAATATAGTAATATTATTTTATTATACACAATTAAACTTTTAATAGTAAGAGTTATAGAGTTTTATTCAACGTCTAAAATAGACTATAAAACTAACGTCAAGTTCTTGAATTTCGTAATAAACAGCGACAAACGTGAGAAACGTATAATATGCAGTATACAAATTTTGAAAAAAAAAACTTACCATACTTCTTATAAATGGGAACATGTACAGTTTTAGACTTCTCTTCATAAGTGGATCCGCCATGATCCTCTTCTCCGCCATGACCATATCCGCTAGCCTTTACGACAGAGGCAAGAGCCACAAGCCCCAGCACCAAAATCTATGAAAATATTTATTTCATAAAACCAAAAATAATATAAAAGCGCTTAAAATATAATACTCTACAAAGTCTATTATGCTAATTTATAGATTAATCTTCAAACCCCTAAAGACTACTTCGTTACGTTATCCCCTGATACATAACCCCAAAATTATTCCTTCTTTTAAAATGCTATCGAAATGTCACTTCACTTTCATAATAAATGTTGTCTAGCCCTTTATTTAGAAATTTTAATTAAAGTCCCTTACGATCTTATTCATATTGATAATGCTTGGAAGGTTGTGTTAGCACAAAGATTCAAATGTTGAATGTCTATAAGGGGCTGACTCGCAGCTTATATACTTAGATCGATTCCACCACCTTTCACTAAAAATCTCTGCTAGACTCCAATCTCTTCCACGAATATAATAAGAAAGGATCCTACAAAAGATCAATATACTAGGATTCTAGATGACAGTCGACAATATGAAAGGAACCACAATGCATCAATTTGGTCTAATATCTTTCTTTTTACGTTGGTTTATTTATACCTATAAAAATTACAGCACTGGATGTCGATTTAATTGAATCGAGCTGCAAATTTGAATGGCAGTGTAGTGTAGTGACAGTATTTCTTACGAAACGAAGAGAAGGTATAGCGAAACGAAAGTACGACACTCTGTCGTTCCACCATTCGATCTGTGGTTTGCAAGAGCAAAATAGATTAGTTAAAGTAAATTGAAAGAAAAGAGTGAAAGAGCCGATAGCCTTTATAACGAGCAATAAGTTGCACTTGGACTTCTGTTCACCAAAGGACACGACGCTTTACACGTGTGCCTCCGGCATCAAGGACTGCATAAGACTTATTATGTTCACCGGAAGTAACTAGGCTTCTTAGAGAACGTTTCTTAGTTTGGTTCCCATGAGAGTTTTTTGTAAGATGCGCTTCCTGTTTCGTTTTATAATCAGTTCTCATTTCTGTTATGATCATTTGTTATTATTCTATCCTCTAAGTGCGTTCACCTGTATATTTTATTATTCGCTTTCAGTCCATCAATGCATTACGTGCAAATGCAGGAAGTGACTGCAAATTTCGCTCCAGGAGCGTACAAATCTTTCATACGTACAACAAGAAATAAATGCATGTTCCTTGAGATCAACAATCTTTTCGAGTCAATAAATAATTTGTTGGTTAAAAACAGTTATTATCGAGCGTTGGAAAGTGCAAACTGATCTATCGATTCGAAAAGAAAAAATCAAACTTTTTCGAGAGATACTTCAGAATCCGATAAAATTGTATTGTCCGCTAGACAATAGTAGCTATAAATCTGAAGGCGTTTTTAAGTACGTTAATTTTGAATCTGCAGTAAAAATTCCAAAATTCAAAATGGCGGAACTAACATGTTGGATGGAAATTGCAAAAATTAGATCGATTTACACGACATTCGGTACTTAAGGGATCATGTAAATCAGTCTATTTTTGTAATGTCCAAACGCTATATTGGATCCGTCTATATTATTTTTTTTAACTTCAAATTCCTAATGAGCGACCCAAAAAAAAACCCGAGTGCCAACTTTCATACGAATTTGAGTCATCCCCCTTTCTTCTTTCACGCTGATCCACTAGTTTAATTTTGAAAATTAATTGAACATTTTGACCACCGATATCAGAAACCCAAACAACCTCTAGAAAGTTGTGTCCAGAAAATCATATACAAGAAAAAGTGTATGCTTCGAAGGGTTAAATCCATCGGGCGAAACCACATGCAAAGGTTCATCGGCACGAGGAGCTTTGATGATTCGGTGTAACCAAGTTCTTCCACTATAATGTATAGACATGCATATTTATCTGAAAGCATGTCCCTCCATTATCTACATGCAGAGTTCATCATGCTATAGAAATTCATGCTTTTCTAATCTCCAGTGAAACTATCAAAGATATCTGTGTCTAATGTAAAGATTAGACATGAAGTCACTAGGCAGCATTCAAAGAAATTGAGAAATATTCTATCAAATTATTTAGTATCACAAACGTTGATAAAAAGATCATATGAATTTCTAAGTTCATAGTTTTATAATAGGTAAATAACCATTTTCTTAAGTATCCACGTAATATTCTGTATAAGGAGACAATGAAGACATGAGGCGCCTGACGCCAAGTGAAAGTCTTTCATCGTTATATGTCAGTCTATCTAAACGATTAAAGGCCAATGTGGAAGGGCGTCTCTCCATTCACTAGAGTGAAGAACAAAAACCGCTGCTATCTTTCTATACGTTCTATACCATTGATCAGAAATCCTGACTGTTTCTCAGATACGATTGAAATTGACGAAAACTCTGCATGATTATGTTGCTTCAGGATTATTGATTAATATGATAATGAATAAAGCACATGTATATCTATATGTATATATAGATACAGATATATATCTAGGAACAATGTATTCGGTTACTAACCGCGAGCAGTTTAAATCAGAAATTTATTCTCCATGGTTCGTACACAATTGCTCCTTCTTAGCTTCCTCCTCTTATGCGAAGAGATTGGAGAATGAAAAAAATCAACTGAAAGATTACTTTCGCCACAGGTTCTTATTCCCTTTCAACGCGTACACTTATACAAAGTTAGCTATGGAGCCGTAACGTCTTAGCATAACGTACTGATTTTACGAACTTTTGATTTCACGTTATTCAGTTTTATCTTTAAGTCTGCATATACGAATTTCAAGGTGCACTTAAATCTTTACCTCGATTTTTGTGAATGGTAAACGTATGTGGTGTTCAGTTCGAAATTATTAAATACACGCAGTATCCACGTTCATGTTTATCTGACACATGCTAGAGTAGATGTTTTGAATGCTTAAGACATATTGGCAATAATTCGAGATGAGACAAAATAACGAATGAAATAATCGCGATAATTATCTCTTTAAATTACACGATCCATGACGTTCTATAATGATATTAATCATACTTTGTAATTGAGTATGACAATAAGGTGCTATAATAATATTTATCATTATAATTATTTTTTAATATAACGTACAATTGTGAATTGCTGTAGAAGAAGGCTAAACTCTAGACATATCAATTTGTTTCACTCGTATTCCTTTCTTGTTAATGGATAATTAAATTTAAACTGTCTGCAGAAATGCTTAACGCTGTCGAACAAGAAAATTGCTGGTACAATGCTTGTGTTCTCAGAAACCGCTGTACTTCTTTTTTTCGTTAAGTGAAATGTAGGCACGTAATGACTACCGCATGTTTTTTTTGTTTTGTACATCAGTGGTTCAACAACCTTTTAACATTTCATTCGGTCAATTATTTGAATGGGTAAATTGAAATTGTAATTATGCTTAACATGGTTAAGTTTAACAGTTAGTTGTACACATAATGATATGTTGCTACGTGAAAATATTGTGCAAAAACACCATGGATCGTTTGAATTATCTTGATGGTTAAGTATGCCGTAGATCACGATGGATTAAATTGCATAAAATTGATCGAACTATCTGAGTCAGTGTATGGGAATTTCGTTTACGTTAACTAGAAACTGAAAGGCAGATTAATTGTGCTGTTAGAGATTCGATAATTAGTACTTCCTTATTTCTAAAATAGGATTACTCGAAGCATAGAGAAATTCATCCCCTATACTTAGAAGGCAATTCTAATATTTTTTTTGTTATACGTGGAAATCGCATAACGAATGCTCTTATAAAGCTATTTGACTAAGTGCATCGACAGGATACGATCGGAAGCAATATAGATTGTTACGCAAAATAGAATGTAAAATTCTTCAAATGTAGCTATTACCCTTGGGAGATAACTGTTAAAATAGTTATAATAAAGATAGTTGTAATTTGTTCCAAGTTCAAATAATGTTTGACGTATTTATATGCTATATAACGTGATTTGAAGGGGAAAGTAAGAAGAGTTACACTATATGTAAACCACAAATAAAAGTATATAATATTAAATCCATAATGTTACATTACTATATTACAAGACATTCGATTATTTACATTTGTTAGAATAAAGAAATAGACACCACAGAACAGAATCGTCAAACGGAGTTCACATTGTAAAGTTGATACATCACATATCGTTATAATATATCGTGTGCAAAAATAAAAAAAAAATGAAAGCAATGTTAAAAAATATTGTATAACTCGAAACTACATTTAAATGTAGCAATTGTAACTGAAAGCAATCGTAGAATCTCCACCTATCAAAACATAACTTTGTACAGTCAATACATATTGTTTTACGTCTTTCAATTTTTAATAAACTAAAACAAAATATAAAATTACAACTACGATTAAGTTTAAATCTTCGAACCTTGTAAATATAAGTTATTTACGTGGGTAGTGAGTCTAATGACCTTTGCTACTATGAACGATAGTCTTGTAAACCGGAATCCTAATAGGTATCCGTTTTTCAACAGGAACTGGAATATGCTTGTAAACCTTGAATGGTACAGGTTTCTCAACTTTGACGGGTATGATTTTCTCAACAGGGGTTGGTACCTTCTTTTCCACCTTTTTGAACACCGGCTTGATCACCTACGTATCATAATAAACAATCGATTAACCTCAAATGAAACCAGTTGTAAACAATATCATGTGTCTATGGTAATCAAGTAAACATTAAATACCTCATAAGGAACTGGCTGTGAAACAGGAACTGCCACTGGATATGGCTGGGCAACAGTCTGCACAACCGGATGTGGAATTTTGATCTCAACTTGCTTCACGACAGGGACACCTGATAAAAAAAAAACACATGATCCATGAATTTTCATATGATCTGCTACAATATCAATATTTTTATAAAAACTTACCAATTTCTTTCACCACTGGAATAACGTTGACCCCGTGACCTCCATGAACTTGACCGATACTGATATCTGAATCCCAACCACCATGTTCACCCAAGGCGATGCCATGACCTCCAAATCCACTGTGTCCACCGAAGATATCTAAACAATCACAGTAATAATTTTCTATTCTAGTCTAATTACATATAAACATAGTATACTCAGATTGGGTTATTCATGTTTAAAATTCCAAACCGGAATGTCCAAGGCTGATCGCTGGCAATTCGTGACCATGACCGCCAAGTGAAATTTCACCCAAGGTCAAGCCGCCTCCTCCATGCCCACCAAAGTCCCATCCAGATGCCCAACAATAACCGACTACCCCCAGAATTAATACCTTGGACAAATACATTATTCTTTACTCAAACTGACGTGATTTTTCTATCGATCGTTCAGTGATAACGCTTAACATTATTTTTTGTGCATTAATCTGTAGAATGCTGATTCTTATTTCTAGATGTGCTTCTTATTGCCGAACTACTTTTTTTACGTACGATTCTGATCATGGTTTTTCTATGAAGAGGCTATGAGTCCCTCGAGACTATGTGAGAAGTTTACATCAACTTGAAGTCAATTGTCACACTGGTGACTTATATACCCTGTGCATGAAAGAGAAGCAACCCCACTATTTCGTAGAATAGTAGCCAATACCTTCACTATGCAATGCCGGCTCGTTTACGTAGTTCGTATTGCTATAGTAGTGATTGTAAACCTTACGCAATTCGAATTCATAATCTTAATACACTTCCGCCTTTCGTTCGTTAAAATCTCTAATTTTTATTTAGTTTTTGCATAGAGAACATTCAAAATAATCTCTGGTACACGTTGACGTCTCGTTACTCAAATACGTATTATTACTTACATAGCCCACATTTTCTTACAACTATCAATCATTAAACTTGAATTTAATTTAACAATCTTTTCACACTGATTTAATCCATCATGTTTGTGCGAAATAATGAATGCACGAATGAATGAAGATTGAATATATATATATATATGCATGCATCCATTAATTTTTAAATGTACTTTTACTGTTACTATTTACAATTAATGTTTCTATAAAAATGTTGTATTATTATATGTTTTATAACTATCGAGATTCCTACCTTGATCTCTCTTGACATTGAGTTCAGGAAAACATGAAAATATGAGTAATTACACGTACTTTTTGTATGGCATCTTGCAGTGAATGTGAAAGGCACTCTGTAATGTTAGAATGGAATTTATCTCAACTAAATTATATTGTTTCAGTCAGTTATATTTTCGAAGAAAGCCAGTTTCTAAAAACACTTTCATGCATTATTTTTGAATCATGCTTTTATTTGAAGATGACTCTTATTATCTTATTTTAATATATCTACTCCTAATAACAATCTTTACTTTCATCTTACCGACATACAAGTCGTAAGAAATCTCATGAGTGCGTTGGACTTGATTTTATACACTGTAGCATGTTACACGATTTTGAAAATTATTATGGAAATTAGATATAAGATACATATTACTTTAATTTCTGCGAAATCATCATACATCTCATTATTTGGAAAGTGCAATAATAATTATCGAAAATGTTACACTTCGCATTTTCGCATTTCCGTTTCTACCACTTGTAGGTCTATGGACGTCTACGGACTTGTAGGGCTTTATCATTTTGGTTACCATTTTGAGAACTTTGAATACAAGGACTATACTCGTAATTTGTACGGCTATTTACGAATTACCAGTATTTAAACTTTAAAGTTGTCGTGTGTCAAAGATATATAGCAGATATCAAAGATATTATTATAAGAAAATGATCAAAAAGCGTTTAATTGCTTTTTGATAATTTTCTTATAATATATTTGATATCCTCTTTTCACGGTGTTATCAGCAAATTGCGTAAAAAGGAAGAAATTTAGTGAAAGCTAGAATCGCACATAAGCCTTGAACTTTATCCAACATTTCTAGATCGCCGTCATGCTTGGTTGACATTTATCTTTTTGTTATAAAAGATTAAACGATTATGATTCATCTTTATTATAATTAATCATTTCAAGTTAAAGCATTATGATAACTTTTTTGACATTTAATAGCAATAGAAGAAAACGTATTATTAGAATTTTGTCGCACGACACGCACACATGAATTTCTGGACTAACAAAAAAAGTGAATTACACGAGAAAGCAAGAAAGTTTCATCTAAAAATAAGAATACAGTATGTATATTTTGTATAAATTTTATTCAAAAATTCTGTATAAAAAACTGAACAACAACAATCTTACAGCGTAACATAATATATACAAAACAACAGCACATAGAAAACTTAACAACCAGAACAGATATCGACGTGGGTTTTTCATTGACTTTCTCCGGTATCCCGAAGTAAGGAACTGGGTGAATCTGGAGTCTTATGCCCCGATGATTTCGCCCACGTTCAACTTCGACTAAAAATAAGATCCTGATCCTTGCAGTTTAATGACTGCTCTTGGCATGATGGTAGATGGTTTTGTAGACAGGAATTCTGATGGGATAAGGCTTAATGACAGGAACAGGTATGTGTTTTTCAATCTTGATGGGTACGTGCTTCTCCACTGGGACCGGAATGTGCTTCTCAACAGGATAAGGAACCTTCTTCTCGACAGGCACAGCAATGGTCTTAATGATCTGAATCGGCACTGGTTGAGCTACTGGCACAGCAACAGGGTAGGGCTGGGGAACACCAACAGCCACGGGGTGTGGCACATTGATCTTCACCGCTTGAGGAACTGGAACACCTACGAGAAGAAAAATCAGTTCAATGATCAAGAAAATAGCTACTACGGATAATATTTTTTTATTCGACTTGGTTCACTTCGTGATCCAGCATCTTACCAATTTCTTTGTAAACGGGAACAACCACGGGCTTGGTAACCTCCACGTGTTCGGAAACGGGAACACTGTGAATGTAACTATGACCAGCATCGAGAGAGATGCCAGCACCTCCATGACCGCCATCATCACCACCATGACCTCCAGAGAAACCCTCAAAGGCAGCATAATTCTGTTGACCTCCGTCGCCAAAGCCATGGAAGCTTTGTCCTCCGGAATGACCTGCGTCGTAACCACCAGCAGATTCCAGGTGACCAGATGAACCGTCAAATCCTCCATAATTTTCGATACCGTAACCACCCTCAGAACCACCAGCATTTAGTTCTTCATGATCAGATCTCTTGACTTGCTCGGTGAATTGGTGTACGAGATCCTGACCTTCATATTGGTTGAAGATAGATGGATTTGGTGCAGCTACCGCCAGGGACAGCAGAGAAAGTAATACCTGCGTATAGGATCAAGTCCGATTATTATATAACTATGAACTGTTAAATCTGTTAAAAAATTATAAATAATTTTTCTCTGTAAAAGATTCTTGTTTTTATGATTTTTACGAATTATCAAATCTCATCGAGAAGACTTCCTTGAGTTTACAATGGCAAATGCTATGGTGCAATAATTTCAATAGCGCTGATGTATCCGTTTGTTATGATAATCCTTATCAAATCCACTGCAGGTATTTCCTCACGATTACTCACGATTCTGTTCATGGTTAAGCACGTGGGATTTGGGCTGTGCACTGGGGCTGTTGTTAGTAGAAGAAGTCGCTTCTACGACTGATACATCTTCGAGCATTTCTCGTCTTAATATACCAGGCAGCCTTTCACTGTCACGGAACTGATTTAGTCTGTGGATATAATACGAAAATCGCATTATAGAACGTTCAATACTTTCTCATTCGCTCGACAAACTTTGCTCTGATAATAAATGTCCATTTCGCTCATGCACTCTATGAATTTCGCCAAAGACATTTCTTTTTCCAGTCCAACTGAGTATATAGGATTAATAAATTTAGACCACTCTTTTATCTTTAATTCGCATTACATAACTGGACAATTGTTATAACGCGTGTGTCTTCTAAGTTTTGCACGTTCTGTTCTATGCATACATGAATTCTTATTAAGACTATTATCTCACGAACTTAATACTTTTATTATAGAACCATTTTTGGGTTCAGGACTCCATTTAATAATAACCGTATAACATTCTTTATTTTAATTAGTCTCACGAGAAACTAAGTTTAACGAGCTGATTATCCTTCAGATTAATTAATTGTAATATTATTTATATACTCGAGCGAGAAACAGTTTGACATGTCGTATACGTCATACGTATACGACAGCTTATACAAGTGAAAAACGTACAGTGCCTTGTTTATTGAGGCATAATAATTTACGAGGTGACGATGATTCTGTAATTGTTGGTTATTGTCTAATATACTATTAAAATTATTATAATTAGATTCTATCACTAAAAAAAATGTACAAATGACACTGAGTGGTCATCCAGTAGTAAATACGTTTGTCGATTACTGTACGCACGCACGATGGCATTTAGTACACCATGTGGAGAAAGCATAACGAAAGCTTCTTAAGGCCACTACCGACGATCTACGTTATCTTTTAATTAGCAATCAGATAATAACGGTAATTAAACAAGAAACTCTCGTCACCAATAACAAAAGAAGCATCGTAATAAAATTTAGCAACGAGACCAAACATTACGCCACTTTCTCAAATGAAGTCGAAGAACATGACAAAGGTAAACAATGGTCAAATTTTTCTTAAAAGTCAACGTTTTATTTCGTACAAAAGAACAATACAATATTATAACAATGCATACATATATACACAACAGATAACCGCACGAGTATAACACCTGCGATTCATAACTTAATAAACGTAAAAGCTGCAAGCTTCTACGACACCATTAACGCTTTATGGCAGTAAAATAATTTATCCTCTCAGAATTTAAGTTGAACTTTTGACAAGCTCACGTGATATCAACGCATACGTTTCATCAAGAACTTAATAAGTGCACGTGGAGACGACTGATGATCAGGAATATGAAAGGACGCAGAGATATGACAACAATAACCTTTCTATTAATGAGACCAACCGTGACTTTTAGCACGATGAAAAACGTGCTTATAAACTGGAATGTGAATCGGGTATGGCTTTTCAACAGGTACAGGTATGTGCTTCTCGATTGTGATCGGTATGGGCTTTTCAACAGGTACAGGAATGATTTTCTCCACTGGATACGGCACCTTCTTCTCAACCGGTACAGCAACTGTTTTAACCACCGGTATAGCTACCGGGTGGGCGACCGGTACATGAACTGGATAAGGTTGTGGTACGCCAATAGCGACTGGATGGGGTATAGATATCGCTACCGGTTGCGCTACCGGAACACCTAGTACGAGGAACAATGAAGAGTAAAATTGTTAGGATACTGAATTGATTAAGAAAAGTTTAAATGAACTGAATCAACACTTCTTACCGATATCTTTGTAAATTGGAACGATCACTGGTTTCGTTACTTCGACATGCTGACTGATTGGTATTGCCTGTGCGTAATGATGCTGAACGTGACCACCGCCCAATCCGCCGTCAAGTCCGGAATGTCCATATCCACCCGATGAACCGTACGAGTCGTATGAACCGTATAAACCCCCGCTTTGATGACCATACGAATCGTGGATGTTACTTGCTGATGAGCTTAAGTCGTAATTTGATCCATATGTGCCAAGTCCAGATACTCTGAATTAGGATATAGAGAATTATGTGTTACTAATTGATTTTAAATAGCGAGTCATGGCGTCAAGTAATTATTCACTAACTTACGCTTGCCAATTGTCATTATTTGCTGTGTCACTGGCCAAGGTAGTTTTAGCCAGTAAAAATATGGTAATTATCTGGAATTAAAAGTGCGTGAAAAACGTATAGTGCTGTTGCTACAAATTTCTCGGATCTTTCTCCTATAAATACACTTTATTTTTATCGTTATTTATTAAAAAATTATAACAGTAAACGGCGAGCGCCATTTCTTGTGCGAGTTTTACGTAACGACAAAATTCAAGGTCCTAAAAGTCGGTTTACGCGAATATCCGTAATCAATGATTAAACGTAAGAAATTTTATTCAGGAACGGGCATCGTACACGTGGTGCAAGGGTGCAGTAATCCTTTTGAATATGATAAATGTCACTTTGATACACGTACATCAATATAGGCTTCACGTGACCGATCGATTTGGACCTCTACGATAAACGACTAATAAAAGTCCATCTAAAAAGTGTACTTCTAAAAAAAGGAGCAGAAAAAGTTCCAGTGAATGTAGTTTAATTCGAATTTAATGGTACGCAGATTGTTCCCTTTCGCCGGTATCAACCGCGCATAAAAAGATTTGAACGACATCCTACAGCTTTCTATAGTAAATCACCAATAGGACACCATATGAAAATGTAACTTACTGGCAAAAACATTTTCCCAAATTCGTTTAATATAATATCAAATCGTTGGAGATCCAATGGGACACTACGCGTTGCTACCAATGGACCGTTCGTTTTTATAGGTATCACTTTCTCCCCTCCTGTCATGGGGATCGGCCATCTTAGAAACCGGACCTGCATGTATATCCGATTTACAAAACGGTCCTAAAACATGCGTGATCACACGCAGTAATTTGAAACAGACTTGAATACGCATACATAATTTTAGACGCTGCTTCGATAATTTTCTGACTTGCAGACGAAATCGATTCCCATGATTGCTCTCGCGAAATCGAGAGGCTCCTTTCTGTTACCATTCGGAGGAGTGTTGCTAACGGTGAAGGTGTAGAATGTAACCTGGGTGAACGCCCAATCTATTCTTTCCACTGGGCTTTCTTCGGAGCTGACCGGAACTACACCAATGAAAGTCTTTTCCTCTTAATCGTCTTTTTGCGACACACCGATGCCTCCATAGTGAAACGTAACAAGAACACTCGGCAAACTTATCTCGCAGCCCACAATACTCTAGGAATATCGGAAATAACCTAGATTTATATCCAGCGTATATGTTCCATGCTCAATTGATTTCTACAGGAAGTCTCGTCGAGACAATTGCTACTGACCAGAGAATTTCGATTAGTGAATATTCATCATTACTTTTTGATTTCCTATGCTTTCTTATTAGACCCATTTTATCCTAATGATTTTATTTCAATTCTCGCTTTACTGAATATCTCTCATTTCTAAATTCTTAGCTTGCAATGCTTTCTGCCCCAAGATGAATTGACCACCTGAAGCACGTTTAGCGAGAGTAGCTTACCCACAGACACAAAACGAAAGGAAAGTCAATAAAAATAGCACTAGTAGAGACGATAAAAAAGTAAAGAAAGCCAAAAAACAGAAAGATGAAAGTACCATCCGGTCCAGCGTGAAAGGTGGAGGCCTTGACTATTATAACTACCATGCATCTCCCTAGTTGTATTTATTGAGATCACAGTTCTCGCAAGCGACTAATCAAATTGAGCTCTTGTAATTTTTCATGTTTACAATAACAAACGTACACCTTTTCAGAAGCTGCATTAAAATTTACCTCATATACTAAATTTTTATATCACATGTCTAACCTGCATTCTCTACTACGATATTATTGTTTCCAAAAAATATCTTTATTATCATCTCTGATTTATCCCGCGAGATGAAACATTTCGCTTACATCCTGTCATAGACGTTGAAAGTTAACAGCTCCAGCTTACTTTCATCCACGAGCCAAACTTTAGCAAAGCATTGACCTCGTTTTCCTATTTTCGATTAAAATCCCGCAAAAACTGTCTTGAATAGCAGTGAAAGGCTGGGACAGATTGAGAATGACAGACAGAGATAGTGAAGGCTTGAGAACAACGATTGTTCGAACACTATCGAAGAATCTCAACTTTGGAGATTTCTTAGATACAGGATGCTAGTCGCACGTTATGTTGCACGTAACTGGACACTGACCTTACCTTCCTTACCAACTGTACCGTGGAATGGAACGGTATACCGATCACTTTCACTGGCAGTACCCGCTGCTCTCGGTTCAGGCAATGTCATTGTCTGCCTTTCAATGCTTTTCTTTAATTGAATCTCTGAGAAGCCGAGAGATTCTCTTTTGTCAAAGTCTAGAGAACAATTGTAGAGATTGTAAAACTTGAATACTCGTTGACGCAATACACGTGTATATAATTCTAAAAGGTTATTGAATCCCCAATGATGGATGATAAACGTTAATTATAATAATTTGTCTTTAAAATAATATACACGATATATACAAATGAAGGTTTATTGGCAACAAATTAAAATTAAAGTATTATTACATAAATGCCCTTTAACGATCCAACACCGTATAGTATGATTATGTGAGATTCTTTTTCTATGTATTTCATAACAAATGCATATTTTGAGCTTTATAAGATGATGATGTTATGCACTTAACCCCATGGATTATACGACGATTTTTCAACAGTTGCATGCTGTAGGGCGTTTGCGATTGCATTTTCCTTTGCTGCTACTATATCTTTTTGCTATAATTTAAAAAATATATTTTTTATAAAATATTGTATTATTAATATTTTGTATGAATATTTTAATTTATAACTATATCATTATATATAATTTACCTTTGCTTCTTCTTCGCTTTGACTGATCTGCTTGTCTACGTCCTGCTTTCGTAATTCTGCAGCTGTTTCGGAAGCTGATCTCTGAATAGCAGCAGCCGCAGCAGTCTCTCTAGCTGCAGCCACCCTTTGTGCAGCAGCCACAGCATCCTTCAAAGTAGCCAATCTTTGCTGAAGAGCTACCAACTGCTTAGCACTGGCTCTTGCTTCGGCTTGAGCATTTGCAGAAATCTCCTCGGACCTTCACAACGTATGATGTAATGATTACAATATAATATCTATGACAAATAAATTGATAATACCTATGAGTAGCTTCTCTCGCAGCTGCTTCCTTAGCGAGTGCAATTTTTTGCTGAAGAAGAGCTGTCTGCTTCGCATCAGCAACCCTGTGTTGCGCTACGAGCACATTGTGATTCGCGTCCTTCGCTTCCTGAATAGCTCGTACCACTTCAGGAGAATAAGCAATACTAGGCGTTCCAGGATGTGGATCCTTCAGAGCCTTTTCAACGTAAAATTTATCTATGAATGATCATTGGCTACTAAATAAATACTGATTTACTAAGATTCTCTTACCTGAAGAGCGATATTATGAGTTGCTTGCAACTGAACTTGTCCCAGAGCAAGATCAACCCCTGGAACATTCCATCCTCCGTTTCCAAAACTTGTTGGTGCCCATCCGGTAGGCGCAAAAGCTGGTACAACTCCAAAAACGTCATATCCTGCTGGGCTGAACAGTGCTACACCCCTTTTTCCTTTTTTCATCGAATCCAGTAAAGTGGTTTTGGATTCTATAGCCGCAGCCAAAGCAAAGCTCAGAATAAGCTAAAATCAAATAAATCAAAATAAACTGAAAAAGGGAACTTTCGTAAAAAATATATAGACTTTACTAATATATTTTGAAATTGTGATGTACCATAGAAACAGTCTTCATCTTGCTGAAATCTTGGTGATGGTACTGATGCTTACACCATATTGCTCCGGTGCTTTTATACGTTGCGAAACACGGAAGAAGGCCTCTTCGTCGTCTAGGTAATCAAAAGATTAATTAAAATTATTAAAAGTTTTGAAAAATCACGCGTATCGTGGACAAGATTATAGGTTTTATTCATCTAATGACGATTGGGCTCTCAAGCACAATCTCTTCAAGTCCACTTACGAGACACTAGCCAATGAACTAGGATTGTTATCTTATCTTGGAATGTAGGAAATTCATCTAGGATGAACGTTTTCGAATTAACTCTTTCTGTTTTTAAAGCACAGAATAATACGTCCAATAATATATTATAGACAAAAGTTATTTTTCGTATGAATGATATATAGTTTCAGGGTATTTCATAATTCGTACAAAATATTTATTCGAAAACTGATATAATATACAATGTAAAAGAAGGGAAATAGTGAAAAATTAACAAATATAGAAAGTAAATATTAATTAAATAACAATGGAAATAATATTGTACCATAAATTGTTTAAAGCTAGAAGATTGCAGTTCAATATTTTTTCAATCGAGCTGATAGATCCGTGTAACTCGTTTGCAATGCTGAATATTAAGCCTGAATAATTACAACAAAATGTAAAAAGTAAGCAAGATGTAAAATCAGTATACGCATATAAAAAACAGTAATAAAATTAAATATACTCAGTATCCTATTTTGAGCAAAATTCATATAAATCCCTTCAATTCGTGGAACTGTTCCCATATAGTATCTTCAATTTCACTTAACAATAATTACTTCATTCCGATCGGTCTTATCACCACCTTCATAGCTTAAATTAACAGTTCGTTTTGGTTTGCTATTATTTATCGATAGTAATCGATACCCATTATATTCCCGTCAGATCACGAACGATTGTTTCGCTCTTCGAGTAGCGGAATTTGCCCCGATTTATACTGGGGGCGTAAAAACTGGACTTCGAATCGGGTTGAGCCAAACTTTTCACAATGCCGCTGGAATGTCCATAAGAATCGGAAGAAGCATCCGGTGCATTCTTATCGGATTTCCAGCTACTCCCTTTAGAAAACGAGTAAGAATCACCGTTCTGATAGGACGCAGCATCGCCCTTTTTCGGTGTATTATTTTTATACGAACTACGCGCTGCATGGACATAAGAATCCTCCTTAGGACCCTTTTTCACTTTCGAGTACTTTTCAGTACCGTCGGTACCTTTGACATATTTTGTGTATGCTGCGCCATCCGGTTTCTTGTAACCAAATGATTCCTCATGGACTACCTTAGGTGCTCTTTTGTAGTAACTACTGGAACCATAACCTTCACTGTCCCTATGACCCTTTGGAGCCTTCCGGTACTTGTGACTGGAATGACTTTCGTATTCCTTACTATCTTCAGAGTCGTCTTGACTGGCCTGCTGTTGACTGCGATCTTTTTGTGAATTTCTTGATGATTTTGGAGAGTTTTGACGCGAGTTTGTGTATGAAGCTTCATCTATTTCAGGAACTTCCTTTTTATGTACGTATCCTGCAATGAAGAAGTAAAATATAATTTGCATGTGATGTATAAAAAAAGTTTATAATATTTTTTCCTCATTTACTTACTGTTCTTGGGTAGCTCTTTTTTATATGATTCTTCAAATTCCCGCTCTAACTCTTGACCGAAATTGCTGTAATGCCTTGGAGAACTGCGGCGGTCGTCTTCCTCTTCAGCCTCTTCGCGTCTTTCGTTTCTTTGACTCTCTTCTTCATCTTCATCCTCGTATCTATGACGACGTGATTTCGGAAGAGTGTAATCCGCGTGATGTCTCGTAGAATGACTGTCATGATCATCATTGTCTTCGACAGGCTGGTTCCTGTACCTATTCACTGGTCTGTATTCAGAATCATCATCAGATGCAGATTTGGAGTATTTTCCGAACTTTTCATCGTAAGATTTGTATGGGAAGGATCTAGACGGTTTGAAGTCGCCTTCTGATTCTGATTCCTTAAAGTATCTTCCACGACGAGGCTCGTCATCGTCATCACTTAGATTTCCATACTCCCTTTCAATGGCCTTGTATCCTAAAGAATGAAATAAAAATGACTTTCCATTTGGATATATAAGAAAATATAAAAACGGTAAAAGAAATAATTAAGAACCTTCATCAAGTTCTTCATCATCATGCTCTGGCGGTGGTGCTGGTTTCTTCTTATTGATGACTTCAACGTCCTCACGACTCTCTTCCGAAGGTTTCGAATGATGAGTAATGGAGTGATGAGTATTGCCAGGCTGAGCAGGGTTTGGATTAAATTGAAGTTGAGGTTGAGATTTCAATGCCTGATAAGTAGCAGCTGGTTTAGCAGTATGATACTTAGGAAAACTATCTATACTAGCTCCTTGATACTGAGGAATCTGAGGAGTACTACTGGCACTTTGAACAGGTTGAACTTGGGGTTGACCAATGTAACCTCTAGCTGGTGATAAGAAAGGCAATGGATTAGTGGCAGCTTGAGGCAGCGTTTTACTACCGAAATTAAAGTCAAATGCCAAATTCGGTTGGGCCTGGTAATCGATTCCTGAACCCAAAATCAATGGCTGACTTTGAATGGCTTCAGCGAATCCTGGGAAATCCTGAGAACTCTGCAGCTGAATAACCGGAAGTGGTACTTTCTTGCCATTGAACTCAACCGTTGGAACGTTATTATATGGTGCTGCATTTTGAAGGAGCTTCTCATAGTTTCCGATAATCGGAGTAAATTGAGTAGCGCTCTGATGATGAGGAGCATATATCTCAGAATATTCAGCACTTCTTGGAGCGTTTTGGCTACTCTTGTAAATCGGAGCCTGCACAACTTGTTGAGAATTAGCAGTACCAGCATAAGTTGGTGAATTCTGACTACCATAGAGCGAGGTTTGGCCGAGTTCCGAAAGACCAGGATAATTACCAACATTGATATTCGAATAAGCTCCTAGTTGTTTTTCGTAATTGAATGAGTTCTGATGATTAGGAGCGTACATAGCCTGACCTTGAATCTTCTGAATGGTCGTCTGAGACACTGGGTTCTGAAGGAGACTGCTTTTAATCTGAGTCAAAGGTCTCGAGTTCTCGGTAACAATCTTCAAGGTAGTTGGAGAATTTGAAAAACTTTCAAAATACGGTGTGCTTACGGGGCTACCCTGTCCGTAGCCGCTTTGCTGATTTTGAGTTTGTTGAGAACTTGGAACTGTATATGCACTGTATGATGATGCAGATGATGGGTTACCATTTTGAACAGGGACAGAATAGTAGACATTCTGAGGAATTGATCCATAATTGGCGTTGGTATAACCAGAACTTTGAGTCTGAGGAGTGTACCCAGAATTTTGATTCGATGATCGACTGTTTTGAGATTGAGTGGTTGCTGCATAATTTTGACTGCTCTGAGGATTGCTTTGCGTTGCTACTCTTGCTCCGTTATAGCCAGTGTGTGATCCAGGACTTGGCTGGGATGAAGATGTGCCGTCATGAACTGTCAGTGAACTTGTAACTTCGGGATTATATTCTCTGACATGGAGAACACCGTGATTGGCAAAGATATTAGTTCCAAGTCCTGCAATGCCACGTTTTGTTTTTCCTGATGCAGGAACTGTAGGTGGTGGTACAGTAGTTGTCGTTGTTGTTGTTGTCGTCGTCGTGGAAGTCGACGCACCGAGTATTGACGTCGCAACAACTAACAACAGAATCGTGTGAAGTATCTGCAAAGAAAATTTCATAAATCAATCATACACATACGATATGAAAGAACGTATTTGTTAATTAAATTACGGCAATCAAGAAAAAGCATCAATAGAAAATAATATTGCAATAAACAAATATGAACAATCCATTAAATCAAGATATTCATTATCGGTTTATTACAAGAAAACAATTGGCACAATGAATTATCACAGATTATATTTATGTCTTCAAACTGTATTATTATCGTCACTTTAACTGAATCATCACAAATCCATAAACTCGGCTCATTTAATGTAACGCAATGACATTGATGATTAATGTCTTTTTGATTGCCGTTGAATTTTTAAAATTATTTAATAAACTCCAAATTCACGTACCATCATAGTACCCATTTGGTAGAACGTATAGATACCAGAGATCGATGCTAACTGCCAGGTGTCGATATCCCGTGCTCTTTTATATTCCTGCTCAACTGATGCGAGACAATGGAACGAATAAGACTTTCCTAAAAGTGACAAAAAGCGCTAAGAAATACCACAGTAAATCTCTTCGCCTCTCGCTGATAGATGTGGCATGAAGTGGCATCAGACACGACCACAGTGGCAGATGAATGTTAGAGTAGCAAGTTGCAGCTTTCCCGTTTTGACGTTTATCTTCTGTCTTTATCTTCTGATAAGACTAGTTCTTCGGTATGAAATATACATATAATCACTTGATCAACGAATGATTGAAACTTTTGAATACTTAGCGTCATCGATATGCTTTAATTGTGGATGAATTTTAGATAGTTGAAAATATTTGCAGGACTGGTAAAGACTTTTGATAAAAGTTTAGATGGTTAGTTTTCTATGCTAATTATCCCAGATACTGAAGCGCTTTTGTATCAAGCTTTTTGTTCAAAAGATATCTCCAATGGCATTCGGGGAGAATTTTACGGTGAGTTGCAATTTTAGCGGTTCTGGCCATTTTTCTCTGTCGTCATTAATCAATCCATCGCCTTGGAATCTCTCGATTCCTATTGTTAATAGGATGGTGTGCGAGAGGCGGAAAATCTAATTGATTGTTTATTTCTTCAGCAAGGTATTTGACGTATATTTCAGGTATATGACGTGTAATAGTGAGTATCGATTTTAGTATTACAATGAAATCAGGTTCTTTAAAGTTTATGAAAATAAATGTTAGTCAGTAAATCGATACCTGCTACGGTAAATCCGTCGCTAAATAAACACCTTAAGAAACGGCTCTAATGAATAGATACACATGCTAAAATCGCTAATATATATATATATATATATATATAATTTAAGTAAAAAAGTCTATTTCAACCTATACCGACATAATTTAAAATCAATCAAGATCCTTTAAGAGCTCGTGTGAAATTTGTACCCATATGAAATAAAGGCTTTTAGGATCTCTGTAAACTCCACGTGTAGTCTTAAAGGTTATACTCACACTTATGGTTGCTTGCAAAGGAAGTAATTCGAGAATTTATAGGCCAAATATTAAAATATGTTTATTTCCAATGAGTGCAAAAATAATTAAATATATACGGAGAAAGAAGAACAATGGTAAACGGTGTTCGTGATGCTGTATTCTACGTGCACGTGACAATTGTCTATTTTTTTTTCTTTCTTTCTTTTTTTAGTTTGAGGTAAATGCTGCTGAATCTAAAAACATTAAAAGTTTAAGAACAGCTTTCGACGACGTAACGGTATCACAGAAAGTCTTTTCATAAATACCGATTCTTTGGTGGAGGGTTTCCCCGTGGGGATTCCAGGGAATACATTTGTCTAATTTATATAAGAATTTAAAAGATTTTTCCATACTTTGATAATACGAAATAAAATGAGTTATTTCGAAGGGAAACGAACGATCTTGAAAAATCAATCGACCAACTTTCACCAGTGAGAAATGTCTGTAGATCCTTTTCACATATTTTACTTATAAATGAATTATTCGAGGAACCTGACAAGCTCTGCAAAAATGCTGTGTGATCGATTGATCGTGAACAAAAAATTCGACGATAGGAATGGATCAAAGAACTAAGAATTAGTCGTGCTTAGCCAGTAGAAAAACAACGAATTTTGTCGGATTTCACCTTCACCTTCACAGAAACTACTCAAGTTATAAGGAATTGCCCGGACCCTCTGGTTATTTCTAGTTTATTTCTAACTCGAATCGTCAGGGAACGCTTGATGGGATTTGCGAAAAATTAAAAATTCAAATCAGAAATAGAACTCGATATCTACGGACTGCCAAGCCAGGGTTTTAATCACTGAGCCAGTGAAACTATTGTAACGCCACGTTATAAACTATAGCGCTGACCTGATTAAAGAATTGTTTTTTGAAAATTTCTCTCAAGTGCACAGTACCAATAAAAGTTACGTTAACCTGGAGAATTAGCCTCTTTTTTATTAACTGTTTTTGTAATTTCGTGTCATCACTTAACGAATTAGGAAATTTTTATAGTATATCGAATTTTTCTAACAAGATGAGAATGCAGTACAATGTTGCGACAACTTGCGCGGAAGAAAAGAAAATTTCTCTAGTTTCTTTCTTGCTATCTTCTGTTGTGAAATCTTTGTAAATTGTGCAATTTGCCTTTTTATATCACCTGTTATATACAGGGATAGGTTAATAGATATAACATCGTGGTAAAGTGAAACGAGTTGCATTCTACTGATTGATTTATATTATGGAAGAACGCAGGAAGATATCGGACATTATTCTGGAATCTTGCAAGATCACTTGGTAAGTGAAAATTAGCTTTATTTTAACGAATTGAAATTTACACAACATCTTCGTATTTCTTTCTTCCGTTACCTTCAGCGATGAACAAATATCTATAGATTCGAGGACATTTGACAGAATAAGAAATCAGATTGACTCGAAATAACTCACAAAGCCTGTATTTCTAATTTATTATGTACACAAATCAACGTTATACAATTTAACTCTTACAAATTTTTCAGTCGTAGGTTCCTAATGAACTGGTTAACTCTAACTTATCTTACTATATCACGTATTACATAACACTATTTTATTGTTTAAAGATAAAAATTTGTTTATTTGCATCATTGTGCTGCGTTTTGTCACATTTTTAATTCTACCCGTGAAACGTTCACAAATTCTTACGTTCGTTGTTAGATAATTTCGCTTTCAACGTAGCTTCGCTTTTGTCTGATTTCTTCTGGAAATTTTTTAACGTATCATCGTAAAACTGAAGCTGCAATCGACGCTTCTCGTTCTCAAAATAGTGTTTTAACTCATCTCTATCCCGAAAGTAATTTTGTGAATTTCCACTCGGTAACTGTTTGTTCTTCATGAGCAAACCAAGCAGATTATGAGTTCTGGGATGATTTATGTCATAAATTTCATGATTTGAATTTTTAAATTCATTTGGTGATCTAAAGTGCTCCAGTGCGGGAGTAGAAGTTGTTAAAGTGGGATAAGTAGTAAAATCCTTTGAATTTTGGGGAAAACCTGAATACGGTTTTGGACGTGATTCGAAATTTCCGTTATCGCGTTCATACGGTGGTCTACCTTGAAAAGATTCATAACGAGGACCTTCTGCGTGAATTCCCAAATTGTTACTAGCCGCCACGTCAGGGTTACCAAGTTTTTGACCGTTCGGTCTTGAAATAGGTCGGGAATTTCCATTTTCGAATTTATTAAAACGTAATGGGTTTGGGCCCTGCCCTGGCCCGGGTCTCTTCTTCATAACGTTGTCATGAAAAGGACTTTTAGAAATGAAGGAATTTGGCTTTGGTGGTGTCAAAAAATGATTAGGAAAGTTTGTGTTTCTGTAATCATTGCCATTAGCGGATTCGAGAATTGATTGGCCTGAATCACCTGAAGGCCTATTTGGTCCGTTTTGAGGTCTATCGTAATAAATGTGTATGGGCTCCGTAGACCCTGGAGAATGAATTTTAAAATCATTTTTAAACAACTGTTCCACATCGACATTTTGAGATTCTGGTTTTTTTGCATCATTCGCATGTTTCTTTTGTTCGGACTGTTTAGAAGCATCGACTGCACGTAACTTATTTTCAGAGAAATGCGCTTCCAATATCTCTTTGCTTTGCTTGATATCCGGAAATGAATTTTTGAAAAGCATTTCATTCTTCAATTTCGAAAGTTCAATAGAATCAGTTATATTCTTATCCTGCTGAGCCTGCCGATCATTATTCCACTTTTGCGAATTGTAAATTGTTTTTAAAGATTCTTTAAACATCTCCTCAGCATATTTTTCCAAATCGGATGTTAACTTTGGTTTGTTGAAAAGATCAGTATGAGATCCAAACGAATTTTTGAAGAAATTACCTCCTGGTACTAATGGTACTAAATTCAAATTATGTAATAAAGGCTCGTGAAGGGCTAATTTATTATTTAAGAGTCGTTGACTCTTAATCAAATCGACATTAGGCACAAAATTTATTGGATTAAACAAAGGTCGTTCCGTTCCGTGACTCTGTGATGCTGAACCTTTCGAATCTAACTTTGCACTATTAGCCTTCGCTCCAATTTCAGTTAACGAATCGACATACTTTTGCAGGCTGATCGATTCTGCGGTTGTTGACAAGATAGGCTTCGAGGTTACAGCAAAACTCGTCGTACTATAAATTGGAATCGGTGTGGTTAACAATGTGGGATAATTACTAATAGATTCAAATGGATTGACAAGTGTTAGGTCAATAGGACTTGGTTTTATGTTTGGATTTAATATTTCGACATTCTGTCTGCCAACGTTAGGCAGCTGAGCTCTCGCGAAATTGCCTGACGCTGGTGAAAACGAATTCACTGAATTTGGAATGGAATTACTTCCTACGTTATCACTGGGTCGATAACTTTGATTAGGAGCTCTATTTGTCTTTGCATTTTGACTTTTTTGTAATTGCTGTAACTGCTTTAAAGTATTCTCAAAAATATCGTTCGCCGCTTTGAGAATCTGCTGGTTTTGATCTCTATTCTTTTGTCCTGCGAAATTTAAATTTTGAAAGTTCTGAACATTTTGCTCAGATGGTACGAATGCGGTTGGATTATTGAAATGTAGATTATTCAAATTCGCAGCGTGCTGAAGGACTTGAGTAGGTGCTAAGTGAGCGTTCTGAATGTACGTTTTAGTTTTAGGAGTTAAATTATCGTCCCTAAACGACTGATAGAAATTTTCATGCAATTGCGGCTTGATAATTGGTACGTTGGTTTGAACGTAAAAGTGGCCGTTATTTTCATAGCCATTCAATTGTTTTTGACCATTATTTATTACAGAGAGACTACCGGAAGTCAAAAACTGTCCATTCGTACCAGAATGAGTTTGCTGTTTCTTAGCTTGCGATTCCGCCGTTACTAAATTAACATTCGAAATTACATTAGGGTTCGGAGTAGTTGAAGCAATTTGGAGAGTTTGAGCATTTGTATTTTCGTTTGAAATTAAATTTTGACCATGCAATCCATTTGGATTAACTTGAATGTTTTGATTTAATGGAAACGGAACATTCGCCTGTGCGTAATTAGCAAAGGGTTGCTGTGTCGCTTGGGAAATTACAATATGTGGACCAGGCTGAACGCCTTGAAGTTGACTCACGGTGACTGGTTGGATATTAGATGCTAAATTTGCTGTGGCGGTGTACGACGGTTTTGGTGTTACTGAATTTTGGAAATTCGACACAGGAATATTTTGCAAACTAGAATGACCACTCGATGTCACCGCGTATACCGGTGAAACGGTACTCTGTACGTATTGAGGACGCAAATTTTGAGAATATTTAGATTGAATATTTTGTTGCGGTACCAAGACTGCCTGTACAGGATTATGAAATGAACTCTGACCCACGATTACATCCGATACTGGCGAACCAGCAGACACTGATGTGCCAACCGCGTAATTGTGATTCTGTATATTGTGCAAATTTTTTTGCGTATTTTGCGAATGTAAATTGTGACTAATAACCGACTGCGACGTAGTTATAACAGGCGTGACAGTACTGATAACAGGACTGGCAGTAACAAAATTTTGTAAAACTGCATTTGATATATCGAATCCCTGACTGTTTCCTAGTGCCGTCGCATGATCAAAATTACTCAATGGCACAAGATTGACCTTAACCGGAACAATGAGTTTCGGTTTTTCAATTTGATCAATCTCAATACCACTAGAATGAGATATCTCAAGGTTCGGTGTAAGATGAGTCCAAGAGTTACCAGCTTTCGATTTAGATTTTTGATATTTCGTATTAGTAATATCAACATTAGAACTTCCTTTCGCTCTAGCATCATAGTTTCTCTCCTCAGAACTTTCCTCTTGCAGTTGTGATCGATCATCCTCATCAGTCCAAACACTAGGATTAGGTCTATGACGATATCCTTTTGCTTTAGAAGCATTGGTACGTTTTTTGGGCACTTCCGCTTCAAATATCTCTTCAGTCATTCCACGATGCTCTTTAGGCAATCTTTTTGAATTTTCCGAAACGTATGGCCTCCTTCTGCTCTTGTGTACTTTTCTAGGTCTCTCAGTGATTTCGAGATAGTCTCCATTTTCTTCAGAAAAATCTTTCGACTCCTCTGTACGATCATAGTGATGACCATCATCTCGATTAAATAGAGCCTCGTGATCATAATGCTTGGCGGAGTCATCTTGTACGTCATCTAGGATACTACTACTGGTTTTGTGTGGCGCTGCCATCGATGCTTGACTTCTTCTCGATTGGCTACCGATCTTAACGTTGATCTTATATTCACTCGGTTCCACAACGATTACTGGCTTCGAATTTCTATGTCGATTTTTCACGGTGGACGATGATTCCTTTACACTATACAACTTCGGCTTTTTTACTGTCTCCGTCGTACCGTAGTTTATTTTCGAAGGAATCGACTCTACGGTTTGTCTACTGCCACCAATTCCCCTCTGATCGCCATAACCATGACTATCTTGTGCATAGTAATTGTTATGAACCTTTTCGTGCTGGTAATTACCGTTCATCTTACTGTCTCTTAAGTTATACGAATAGAATCTATCGTATGGATCTCCGCTTGGATGCTGTACGTTGCTCGTGTAGCTGGTCATGTAATTTTGAATGTTCCTGACTCTATCTCTCATATTAGTTGTTGGTTTTCTATCTCGTTCATAATTCGCAATATATGAGCGTCCGGAATTATTATCAAAATCATTAGCCCTACTGGAATCTGTTTGATAATTTTCATAAAACTCTTGATAATTTGCAACAGCTGGTGTGTCATTTTTCACTTTAAGCAATTCAAATTCATTCGGATTTTCTTCGGTACCGAAAGATCTGCGATTCGAAACGTTTTGTGTCAGACTTAAGAAAATTCTCGCTTCCGTCGAATACGCCGGATCATTAGCCAGATCATCCTGATTCTTATTTTGCATATCAGAGGATGAATTAGGATTATCAATGATGTTTTCTTCTGGGATATTCTCATTCTTTTCATTCGCAAGTTCACGCTGACGATTCGTAGGTATTATAGGAATAAAACCATTAGAATTCTCATAGTGTACAGTCGTCGAATCCAAAATTTGTTTCCCGTCAAAAAATATTGGATCGTTGATGTGACTATTTTTGGCAATTTTCAATGTCCTTGTTGTGTCTTGTGAGGCGATAGCGACCTGATCCTGTACAGGAACATCTTGTTCCGCAAGATCAATCGATCCTCTTGCATACGGCCAGGTTAAGAGAAAGAGGACGAACTATAAAAGAGAAAGAAAAATAAGGAAAAATGAGAATAGGAATAGAAAGTAAGCAACCACATTCACACACATACACACACTCACACTAGTGTGAAATAAATGGAAGGACTCGATGTGCGTAGAACCAAATCTTCACGAACTTTCACATCCACTCACAGATGTCAGTACGCATCAATATACCCACATTCGAATACAAAAATTATCGAAAATATGTAAACACGCAATATATTTCACGATTGCTTCAAAGCCACTGATTTTCTGTTTAACAATTTGCAAGGTTCTGATGATCTCTTTAAAAAATGTTGCCTGAACGATCAGAGTAAAAGGAAAACCATGAACACTGAAATAATCGTGGAATCCATTCTAAATTTGAATGATGTAAAATTACAGTAGTTACTAAGTGCAAATAATCATTTTTTGTAAATTATTTCATATTATTCCTTACTACTTGTTTTTTTTTTTGTTATACTAAACGCGTCAGGATTTTATGACAGTTATAATGGCAATGACACTTACAAGGTAGATATGCATTTTCCAAGAAGCTCGTCACCACGTGCTTTTTTATCTTGCTTCACGAATCACACCAAATTCCGCGTGCACATTGATTCCAATTTCTTTCTTTTCGTCCCGTTAGGCCGTAGGATACTGCAAACTGAACATCCATACGAGAACTGAGCCATATAGTAGATTTGCGATTTTCTTTATACACTCTGGTAACCAAGTGAAAAATATCGTTCTAAATATTACCCTATAGTCTGCAGGCCTTAACCAAGATACTTTCATTCGCGACACGCGACCGTAGTTGGAAAAATCTTGTCTTCTTCAAGATCGGAAAGCTCATTACACTGCCAATTTAAAAACCACTTATAGTAAAGAAAAAGCGAAAATCAGCAACGACATTCCATAAGTCATTTCTTGCGGTCTCAACGTACACGTTATGTGCACGATAAAATCGCAAACAAAATAATCGAGCAATTATTTATCCACCAATACTTTGAATGGTGAATTCATTCTAGGTATTTGTTAATGGAGATTAATGGAGATTATCTGATTGACTGGATCCGGAAATATTTTGTAACGTCATCTTGCTTCCACGTATAAATAAGAAACATATGAAGGCGTTGTAGTCAGTACTTTTTCTACTTCAGTTCTATGCGCTCTAAAACGCACGCTTTATGCACAACGCAAACGTTACTCCTAGCGAAGTCAGATTCACGCAGTGAAAAAAATACTCGTCTGTATAAGCTACAGTGAGACAATTTGATATACTTCGATAGTGTTATTTGTTCTGTGTTAAATAGTTTGTACCTAATTGCCTCTAGCAGATTTCGAGATATCGTGAAGAATAACTCGTGAAAACATGAAATTAACTTCGCTCAATGATTATCGCTGGTTAAACTTTTGTTTAATCATCAATTAATGATAATTACCACTTGTGTTCTATCAGACGTATCGCAAACATGTTTAAAGGGGCAGATAATTCATCAGTCTTGCACAAAACGTATCATTATCAATCGGACTGGATGATACATTGTCGATTGGTATCTTGTTGCAAAATTAATGTTTTATTTGCTTCAGTAAAAATACATTAAACAATACTGCGTTTTTATTTATCAACAAAACCCTTACATACGAGTTTTTTAAGGTACCATTTTGAAGTATGAAAATTTGGTTGGCGTTGCGTTTTACCACAAAGTTATTACCTTACATCGAAATACGTTCATTTTGAAAATTCACGGTGCATCTAGCTTTTGGAACAAAACAGTTGCAAATGATTTATGCATGGTTTTCAAAATATCCCTAACATATACATTGATATATATATATATGTATTTATATATATTGCACATTGCCACGATAAATAGTTATATTCCTAAAAAGTTACGTATGTCTAAAGATTATTACTTTACGGCATAGCAAGCATTCATAAGCCTATAGAATGCACTTTTTAAAAACTGCATTATTATCCAATCGACGTAACTAATTGTGGATGACTTCAATAATACTCATTTAGCATGCATGTAAATTTTCAATATCGATTGCTTCCAAATCTTGTTTGGATGACTTAAAAAAAAAAGTAAATCATACAAATTAAGGAAGTTTCTCTAACTACCCGTTGTGTAACTTGTAAATCTAGGATCCTCGATAATCTGAACGCTCTTGACTTTTTGTGGTTTTAATATTTGACTTCCGTATGTACTAGCGAAACCCGTATTTTCATTATTTTCTGATTTTATCGAAGAATCGTAATTCGATGGTTTCAAATAGGTACGCGTATTGAAATTCTGTGGATTTTCCGCAATGTTTTTAGCAAACTTTTGAGAGAAAGTCTTGGCGAACGTAGGATCTTGCGAATATTGACTCAAACTCTCAGTCAATCGCGCTAAGTCATATAAGGGTCTGTGTCCCACTGCCTCACTTTTTTCATAACCCTGGGTTTTATCTCCATAATTCCTATTTTGGTTTAGATCATTAATGCTGTTCGCATATTGTGTAAGATACTGTCGTAGTAACGCCTTTAGATTTATATTTGGGGTAGTTTTTGGTTCAATAGGGGCTGCTCCGTCAACCCGTAAAACGATAACTGGAATTAAGGAATTTCCAGCCTGAATAAAGGTTGGCTGCGCATTTAAAATTGACGAAGGATCCCTAATATATTGAGAAATAGAAGGATTATAGTTAAGAAGATTAGAATACTGAATATTCGAATAGATCTGCGAGTTACTATTGTCATAATTATTATTTTGTGAACTGATACCATTTTTCAAGACCTTCATCAGATAACGTTGAACTTGAGGCGTGTATTTTGATAATATATTTGGCGAGATTTCACCAGACGGAGTGTAAAGGTTAGATGATTTCGTTGTTTCTACTGCTTTCAGTGAACTCTCTGTCGTATAAGTATATTCAGGATTTGGACTGTTCACCGAATATGTTGTAATGACCTTGTCTTTTTTATGTTCCGGTTCAAAGGCTTGCTTGGTTCTATCAAAAGTGGACGTTCTCATTTCTGAAGATGATGCAAATACATTTAGGGAAGATCCGTCCTGTCCCTTTGTTTGTGGAAATTGATTTCGATAACTCAATTTATATACTTGTTGCTGAGGTACGGAACCAAAATGAGTCGAAGATAACGAAGCCGAGGAGACGAATTGACTTTGCTTAGGGTAGTTCGAGTTTTGATCAGTTGGAAATTGAGCAGGACTCTGAGAGTATATGTTTGCAATTGAATCATCTCCATAAGATGTTCCTTGGACATTCTGATATCCAGAAACCGGAGTGGTATTCTCATATGCCACATTTGAGGGCAATTTATTAGCATTTGCAAATGGCAAATAAGTATTCGCATAAGATACCGGTGGGTTTTCAGATACTTTACCGTCAGGATACTTCCAGATTATTTTATGTTCGTATTTGACTCCATTCTCAATGGTGTACTTTGGATAACCAGTTAATGCGGTCACTAAACTCAATCCTGCAGGATAAGCTGAATTCAGTCCAATAGTTCTGGGAGTAGATACAGTCTCATAAGTCGGTCTAACGGTTGAAACACTTTCATAGGAGGGCCTAGAAGTCGAATATCCTAGACCCTGAACGTTATACGGTGCTATCGTAGGATTAATGTGAGTTGATAACCTGAGATTTGAGAACCCCTGATATGAAGGAGGTCGTGGGGTTGTATAACCGGCTAAATTCAAACTTGACGAGTCTGAGTTCGCATGAAAACTTGGCTGAGGTGTAGTGTACGCGGTATAACTTGGTCTCGGTGTGGTGTACGCAGAGAAGCCTGGCCTGGTCGTAGTATAAGAGTCAAATCCAGGTCTTGGCGTGGAGTAAGATGCATAAGATGGATTTGGGGTGGTTGAGAAACCCTGAGCTGATCCAAAATTCCCAGCAGGAGCTTTCTGCAACTTCGTCCGTTGTCCGTAAACAGGCTGAGCGTTAGGGTACTGCAATTTCGACATAAATTGCTGCTGCTGCAGTTGTCGTTGCTGCTGAAGTTGCTGTTGCTGTCGCTGTAGAAACTGTTGTTGGACAATTGGGGCAGGTGTCGTCGAATAACCTGTATATCTCAATGATCCAGAGTAACCATTACCAGCTCCGTTGTCGTATATCTTCCCATTAGCTGGCTTAACACTCTCTATAATTGTCTTCGGCTGGAAGGGAGTTATGGATTCTTCGATACTAACAGTCGTACCAGTTTTCCCAGCTGGAAAATAGTAGTTGTACTTTCCCGAGAACAGGTTGTTCGTGTTGTATCCATAACCCACGTTTCCGTTAACTGTTCGTTTGGATTTCTCATCACTCGTCGAATTTGTACCGTTAGTAAAGTCCAGAAGAATAATCGGCGGCAAGATCGGCAGTTCACCCTCGGGGTCGGTAACAGTATTTAGAAACTTGTCGATATTTTCTAGCGTTTCCGGTTGCGAATCTTTCTCCTCAGGGTTATCATCCTCGTTCTTCCTCGTTGATGATTTCGACTCCTCCTTTTCGCAGCTTGCGATAATCAGGAAGGTGGATATAATCTGAAAAAATTAGTTCATATTATGTCTTGTGTACTGACGCAATTATCTACATATGCATTTCCGCAGTTCCCGTGTAACGGTGTACCAGAACGTGATAATCGACATGTACAGTATAACTATAATGAAATTCTTACTTTCACCGTACTCGTTCGTAGCATCTTTTTCGTCATACAATTCTTTTTTTCTGAACTTATTCGGCTTCTTAGTATTATACCGTGGTACTTTCAAACGTCTAGAATTTGTTTTGTACGGATTTGTTAGCACATTTGACCATCGCAAGACATGTGGATGCCTGATGGAATTTTGAATAATAATGAAAACAGTCGTTACAAGATCTACTGTGTACATGCGGCATGAATATGAGCAATTTATACAGTACTTATATGGTCACATGTACAGCGATACCTAACGATAAAAAATAAGAATTGTGCCGAGAAATTTGAATATGGTTAGTTTAAACTGAAGTCCAAATACCAAGCCACCAAACAGGTTCCCTACTTGTCTACAACTTCGTCTCGCCACTTTCTTTCTTAAGGATCAGCCGTGACCAATCGGCCATCTGAATATCGAAATTTCAAAAAGGTTTACGGCTATCGTTAACTGTGAAAGGACTGAATGTTCCTTCCTGCTATTAAAACTATCACCATTATTCAATATAGTGATCGCTGCACTGTATATACTCCGGATGAAGAAGCGTTATTAAATATGAATTAGAAAGCTGCCTTAATCCCTTGACATCAAGTGTATCTTATGACTCCGTGAATATTAGCAAACACGGTACATAAATCAAATATAAAAATTTACTATCAAAGTCATGTGGTTTATGGAAATAAGAAAGAAAGTATAGTAGCTATAGTGATAGCCATTATAGTAAATAGATAATTACGCCAAATCAATCACAGATTGATCGGAGTCATCAATTAATCATTTGAACGTGACACATTTTTTTGGCTCGCATGAGAACCACGTATGTGTTCAAAAGGCCTTAAACATCAATTTAAATGTTTTACGTAAATTTTCCACGAAATCGAACTTTATCTAGCACTCAAATAAATTTACGCACAATAAGCAGGGAGTCCGCATTTTTTTAAGACTTTCACTACTTCGCTTAACATTCATCTGCTTTAATATATATCAAAATGTCTTAAAGATTCCTGGAAGAACGTATATATATACGTATATATATATATAACCAACCACGCACACATATTTCGAAGGCAAGAAAAATCACATGTACTTTCACTGCAATTATGGTCACCAATTTCCGGAAGTAATTATTATTATAAAAACGAATTTTCATATAACCTCGTTATACGCTAATCATATTGTCTAAGACGTGAAAAATCTTTTTCTTTTTTTCTGCCATAGAAATTCATGATTACACAAGTAATCCATCATAAAGCACTACATATACTGAACATCGATTAGGAAAGCAATAGCCATTTATTATCACACTAAGATCTATCAATAATTCTTTTAACGTTAACGATATATAAGTACAATATAAAATTTCTGAACTTATCGAAATGTATTGTTTGTGAAAATTATTACGCTTACACTTGTACCTACTTTCAAAAATAAGAAACGTCTCGTTCGGTTCCGCATCTTGAAAAGCAGCTGTGTTCAATTCTCAAAGGATGTGTAATTAGTATTCGACAGGTAATCGATACTTTCCTGGCTTACAACAACTGCTATTACATGAGTCAGTGCATCGGTTACTTGCGATGCAATGGGAGTGGATTTAATTGATATGTACGTATAAGAACAATAACAAAAACAAGAATAAAAACTTACGTATATCCATGCGAGTCTCATCTCGACAGAAGTTGAACCTGCTGGCTTTGCAGACGAGTCGTGTGTGTTTGGTGTTTGGTACTGATGAAGTCGAGGCCACAGCATCCCACCTTATATGCCCTCGCTCCGAGACCGAGAAAGACACCACGCATTATAGTTTCACTTCAGTAAGTTGAATGCTGTCCACGTTCGATACGTACAGGAAGATTCCTGCCAATAGCGTAGACGAGCTTTTTCGATATCGTACATCCCCCTGAAAAACTATTAAATCGCATTTCGAGCTTGTATTCTTATTACATTGTTGGAAATTGAACGTTCTTTGCCGATGCACCAATCGCGCTTAAGATTGTCGATGTAAAATGCACCTCCTATGTGCATTATAGTTGTTATGTATACTGTTGCATATCATATGGACATTTGTGTGCATTTTTATTCGTATTATTGCTATTTCGAAATACCCAAATCTCCAAATCTGTCATAATGTCACGACATTTAAATTTTTGGATTTTTCAAAAATGGAAGATTACGTCACTCTATACAATTCATATGCGATTCATATGCGATACGTGTTTGAATACGGTACGTACTATTTTTCATAGTACTGCAAACATAGAAAGTCTTCACTTTTTTTTAACAATCATGTATTCGGTACGTCAATCACAAATGTGCAACTACGTAATAACTGTTATTACGTTTATTATAAAAAGTGTACAGTTTTTAAAGATAATTAGGAGGATGATTAGATGAAAACGATTACGTATCGTGAAGTTTGAGGTGCGACAAATTTTTTTGTTCTTCCTGGTACTTTCGATGCGCGCCAAAAAGTATCAAAGAAAAATGTAGCTTGATGACTGAAGATTTTAATTAGCATTACGACAACCGTAGCTTAAGTGAAATTTGAAAATTTCGAAGGAACCAATAGATATCAATAATTTTCAAGACCTACACCATTGGCTTAACTTTGCAGCATCCGCTTTCTCATTCTACCAACTTACTGACGATACGCAATGTTCGTGCAAATAGCATGAAATCCGCATTTGTATGTCCATAACGTTGTTAGGTTATTTCGAAAAGTTGCGATAACACGTTGACACCTAATAATTGCGATACGAGTCACAACTGTTATAATTTTCATGACGATACATTGACATTTTACTTCTTCAGTTTTAAGACCATTCTCTCCAAAGTAATATTATAATTTCGTGTGAATGACATTGAAAAATAATCTATATATTTGGATGCGCCACATTTTTTATCCCTTGACATCAATTATATTGTTTTTATCGAATATCGTTCATATTTAAACAATTATAAACCATCATACAGAATGGTTATTAAGAGCTATTATGCCGGCTGAAGATGGTTTAGGAATTCTTATCATAGGAATTGATAGAAATCGATTGAAAGGGTCAACAATGGCTGGTACAATAGTTATGAATAACATTTTATACTATATATTCAAAATTATTCCGAACTATTGAACCACCTGAATATAGTTTTACCATGGGTATTAATAGAAATCAATTGGCAGAACCATCTTCAGGTGGTTCATTAATCTTAAATAACTACGTGTGTATATATATACTTTTTTATATGGCCTTCCTATTTCCCAATACTTTGAAATAGCGGATCGGTGTTTTAGATGATTTGTAATTTATTAGGCAAAATCTAATTGAACACGTGGAAGTATCTTATTTGAAAATGAAATTAAAATATGCTGATGCGGAATTTATAGTAAAACCGTTTAAGATTTATGTAATTCACTTTTAATAAGAACTTTTTTTAACCCATTAAGGCCTATGGTAAGCACAGTAGAGATCAAGAGGTTTTTCATATACTAAGCAGGACATTGGGCAAAAATAAAATATACGCATTCTTAATTTGTTTAAACAATAATTAGTTAGACACGTTATTAACGATTTTTTAAAACTAATAACACTATATGATTGTACGTAATAAATTACTAAACAAACACAACGTTTTTTGATAATATCCTTATTTTCTTGCAAAAAACATGATAAATAAATGAATACCCAAAAAGTCATTTCTGCCTGTGGCTAGTAGAGTAAAGATCAGAAAGAGTTTAATATGTGGATTAAAACTCCTCCCTATCACTATTGTACTTGCCGTGGACTTTTTGGGTATTAATTTATTTATCACGTTTTTACAACAAAATAAGAATAATACCAGAAAATATGATGTTAAACAATTTTTTTAATGAAAATAAAAAAATATGTATATCTAATTTTTGCCTAATGACCTACTTCCGATATCAAATTCTTCTTGATCTCTACTATGCTAGCCATGGACCCTCATGAATTAATATTTGGTCAAAGTTGATTAGTAATTTTCAATATTAATTTCGATCGTTATAGTTTTCGGCAAAGATTAAAAAAATAACCGCTACGTCCCGACATGAAAAAACGTTCGATCACAAATTATAATTTCCGGTATATACTATTTGTTTGAACAAATGAAAAACATAGGCAAAACTATGCGATTCTCGAACGCAATATAAATAACTGAAATAAAGTAAGATTTTACAACTTTCCACGAGCGACAAAGAGTCACGCAATTCGCTCAATTATCAGGAAAGTGACAGTAACGACACAACGGTCAACGCACTTATTGTTAAGCAAATTCTTGGACAGACCATAAGAAGTCCCGCGAGATTTTCTGGTTCGAGTAATGATGCCATGTAATTTGTAAATTTTTATTTATAAAAAAAGTATAAAAAGTCAATCTACGCGTACATAGCCTTATAAAGTTATACAGAGTACATGCCATTTGTGATTCTCGATGAAGGACTAGATGAGATGTTACTGTCGATTTCCGGTCGTATCATTGTCGTCGACACGACGATGATTTTTTCTTTTGTCATTGACGTCACTGTTCCTGTGGTGAGTTTTCCATTTCATTCAGATTTGCGCTTTTTATACGAGGGAGTGTAACTTCCTTTAGATGGTAGAAAACCACTTTCCAATTTAATAGGCCTTTCCCTGTATCTATAACAAAGACGAATCGTTATATTTCAATGTACTGAAAAATTATCAATTGCTCGCAATTTTCTTACGATGTACTTTGTTACCTTTAACTTACTACTGTTTTTCGTGAAATAAAATAATCTAGTTATAAACTATAAAAAAAATTAGCTTTCAATGTGAGCTTATATATGATTTAAATTCCAAATTTTAATGTATCTTATAAATATAATTTTATCTGCACATCTTGGTTTGGACAGTGAGATAATGTATTTACATTTCTTATGAGTCACATCGTGGTTAAGTCATCTAGTTTTACTAATTCACTATTGCTGCACTATATTAATTAATCGACTACTCATTTGTAAACTCTATATACTTTGTCATAATAATTGAACTTTTCATATGTTAATATATATTAGGTTGGACAGTTTTGTTTGGCTAATCAATGTTATAAATTATTTTAAAAGTCTTGTTTTACTTGGCATTCGACTGTGGAAACTAAATATCGAATACCTATATATTAAGTTATAAAACTTACCGAGCTGCATCCTGAGCAGCGATTATATGACTTGGTGTATAAGAATCCAGCAATGACTTTGGATGGGCAGAAAGCTCATGATGATTCTTAACAACATAAGTATTTTCAGTTCTTTCAGGTACAGCACTCAGTTGCGTAACATGATCTTTGAAGTTCTGCGCAGGTAATTGCGGAAGGGCAAGATTAGATCTTGGTACTTCAGGAACCTACAATAGAAATATAATAAAACATCAACATATAAAGATATACCACTAAGTTAAAAATCACACTAATAAATCTTATCAAAATCAATAAACAAAAACTAATAATCATCACTCACTTTAGCATAATTTTGATGAATATTCTGTTGATCAGGTTGATATAAAATTTGCTTTGTTAGTTGGTCAGAAGTCGATGAGGGTATATAGTACTGTTGTGGTTGAGTGTAATGACTGTACTGGCTATACTGATTTGGTTGACTATATCCAAGTCCATTATCTTGCACATAAGCAGGTGCTTGAGCATAGAGATTGGAATAGATTGGCGTGCCTTGCGAATAAATAGCACCGGGCTGAGTGTAAACAAGCTGATACTGTGTCTGAGGTTGCGTGAAGTAGGCGTTCGTGTAGGCGAACTTCGTAGGTTGTCTATAAACTTGCTGTTCAGGTTGACTATATAGAGCAGTTGTATAGGCTTGTGGTGCAGAGTATACTTTCTGGGTAACCGGGTTAGTGGCATACACCTGGCTCTGAGATGCCTGAAAAATTAGGTATGAAGTTGTTAAACGTGGTCACGAACATTCACTTTATGAAAAATATCTGTTGGTATGGTAGATACCTTGTTGGAAAATAATGCCTGAGTATGCTGAGAATATTTTGGAGCATAAGACACGTATTGAGGCTGAATTTGGTATGCAGGTCCACTCAACTGATTTTGAGCAAGAGTTGGTGTGTAAACTGGTATGGAAACTTTTTGAGCAGCTTCGGTAGCCAAGCGATGTAGCAACGGCTGCACTTGACTCTTTGCTGCACTAACTTGATTGATCGCCAGATTCGGATAGTAGGACAGCAGCTGATTCATTGGAATATCCACGTACACTGTGTCTGCAAAATCGTTTAATACATTTAAACGACGATAAATGTTTAAGAAAAAGAGTTCTAAAAATTGACGCATTTGGCACAGCCTAATAGAAAGACAGGGTGGTGGGAGCGTTTTGAATACAAAGGAATAGATTTGTTTTCGTATCTTCGATGATCGTAAAAGATTCTCGATACAATTGAATGGGACTTTCGAATTTACGACGGGAGCGACTTCCGTTATCTTTGTAATATCGAAGTTTCACCAAAGAAAGTGATGAAAGGGTAATACCTTTGTTCACGTCCTGTACATATTTTTCTGTGGCGGCTTTCTGTTGGACGCTTTGTATTTGATTTCCGACTACTACTTCCGGTTGGTAAAACTGTTGCTGTTCGTATGCCACTTGAGGGCTGCTTACGATCTTCTGTCCCACATCCGATTGTTGATATCCGGTGTAGTATTGTAATGGATGTGCGTTTTGCTGACTTGATGGTAAAATAGTGTTTTGCGCCTGGTAATCCCCGTCATTTCCGGAATACTTGGCTTCTTGACTGTAATCCTCGGGTTTCACCTACTCGTTAGAAGGTTTTAAATAACAAATTAATTTCTTCCTTTCTTTTCTACAAAATACATCAGCATATATTACCATTAAAATTTATCATACGAGAAATGTTGTTGTTCGAACCGAATACATTTTTATGTTAAATTTAATTTGGTAATTATAAATACGTTGTAGACTAATTAAAAGATTCAACCTACCGTGTACTTAATGTCTGAAGTTTGCTGGATACCAGTATAACTTGCTGCCTGATTGTTCACAGTCTGATACTGGTTACCTTGCTGCTGATATTCATGTTGGTTTACGTCTGGCTTTACGGAATATTTAGTTTCCTCCGGCTGAATAGACTCGTTTTCTACTTTGCCTTCCGATCTAAGGTTGTCCCTCTCAATGTCTTCCAAATTGATTTTCTTCTCAGCAAAAGCTGCTGCGCAGAGGAGGCAGGCGATTATATAGATCCTCTACAATGAAACACATAAAAATATGTTATTATTCATAAATATGTATTTAAAAAAATTGAACCGATAAAAAATTCAGCTTGAAATCGATCTTTGAGAGCATTGCTGTCAATTTACGTAAAATTCCTAATATAAACATTATCTTTTTGAATAATCTTTTTTTATCATATTCTGTTTAATGAATCCATCTTTGTCCATTATCTATTATATAAATGATTCCTAACATTGTTGTTTTTTATTTAGCACTGTCTACAAATAGCATTAAATAAGAATCCCTTGGATCAGGCTGTAGTATAAGTCATAAAAAATGTCAGCCTAATATAATTATAAGTCAATCGTGGTATACAAACAATATTGAGAGTAGAAAAATCAATAATGCTTCATATAGTAATCGTATATGTAAAACATCCAATTAATATTTAAATTGTGGATCATACGTTGTAATTATACAAAATTATGAATTTTGCAATGAGATTATTAACTCTTGCATCAGTTTATCAATGATTAGAGTTTCCTTCAAAAATCAAGCAATCCAAGTAAACGAAAAAAAAATCCACGTAAAAGTTGTAAACGTATCTATGAAATCGAAAAAAAAGTTTAATAGTATGGCCATCAAAAACAGGCATTGAATCATAATAATAAAAAACAAATGATAATAAAAATTTTTCTTTCCAATCACCATTATTTCGAGTTCTGGCAGAATAACGACACGTATGTCAGATGCACTTTCACTGTTCCTGATGTTCTGGGTCAAACATCCGGCATGGACCACTCTTATATAGAATGTGTCTTGTTACGCCCCGAGGGGAGGTACCACTCCCAAGACTAAGTGTATCACCGTATATATCTCAAAGTAAAAGTCTTTTCTTTTTTGCTCCCACCACTTAAAAATTGACAATGAAGTGTAGGTAGCAACGTATACGAAGATTTGCAAAAAGTAATTAAAAAAAAAAGTCTCAGATACCACAATAAAAATATTTAACTCTTTATAAATTTTATTCACATTTCCTCATCTGTCCGTACATTACATAAAAAGGTTCGATACAAAGATAAATGCATATCGAAACTCTTAATGCATATGATATTTGATATACTCACGTTCCTTAGAAAATAATGCAAAAACTGTCTGAAACTAGATTATTGCGATGAAGATAATAAAAATGATTAGTTTTCAAAATATTTCACGCTATTGAAATACTGCGAGAAATTTCATAAAAACTTTACTAGAAATTAGCAAAAGCTCTGTCCAAACAATCAGTTGAATACTAGCCTTCGTATCCAAACGTAATTAATATTTCTCTTAAATAAATCTCCAACAGTAATGCCTATACTAATAATTCAACAGTAATGAATTTCTCTCATGCATATAAAATGATCTTCCTCAAATATTATACCTACCATGGCGGAAGGCAACCAAATTCGAACACGGCACAAGGGACCTAGCTCTACTATAAAACCAAAGCTGAATTCCTTCACTTATATAGCCTTTACCCCTACCCAATACACCCCTCAACTTGCTACACTCCTTTAAATTGTTTCTATTATAACGAACCACGCGGATCTACCATGACCAGACATGAAATTATGCTTACTCCGCGACCAGTAACATTCACTTGAGGAACCGACTGACGATGAGTACGAACGTGTGTCTGGCAGTCTTCTGATTTCAATCTTATAAATTATTAAATAATGCAATGACACTTTCATCTCAAGGTTGCTACGCCTCTTGCTGATCGTGTCACTCGGTTGTAAATTCTGCCTGCATAATTTGAGCATTTCTCAAGAATTTCGAAATTCCTCAGTTACAAAAATATCGCACAATAATTAAATATCCAATGATATTATAGTATAGACGAATAGCGTATGAGTGTGATAAATAATTTGATAGTCGACGTTATGCTCGAATCATCTGTGCCTATTAGTCTCCATTAACTCTACATGGGCGTCTCATATATTTGTTACACTGTTTGACAGGTTCTTTTGCTTTTGGTTATACGATCCGATCAGTTTATCGTCTTAAATTATCGCGTCCTGAACAATAAGCCTGAAGGAAGGTATAGTGACATTTGTATCATTCAAACTAACGTGGTGTACCAGTTCCTTGTTGGTTTAAGATTCATAGAGTTAGTGATATAACTTTTTAAATGTCTTATTATGCAATTTGTGCCTGATAGTAGAGGCGAAAACCTTTCTGTACTTCCTTCAACACAGGTGATGTTATCTCGTAACAAGACACGACTTTAATAAACTTTCAGTAACGCTTAATCTCACGTCAGGAAGCTTATCGTCATATTAGGAAAATTTAGCCGATGGTGATGTTTAACTAGCTGTTTAATCCACGAAAGGCCAACCATCGTACGAGAAAGGATTTTTAAAGTGACCTAATGTGTAACACGTATAGGAATAATTATACTGATTCAAAGCATTATGGAAAGTATTGTTATGATAGAAATTACGATTGTATATTAATGTTATTTCGTATCCTAATTATTGATCATCATAAGCATGAATAGAAACGTGATTGACAGCACGAAAGAAGTAGGGACGATGCTCCAGAACGCGATAGAAAAAGTCAAATTTTATTGAGAAATTTTAACGAGCATGTCAAAATGACCTCCGGTTATGCTCCCGGCACAAATTGATAATAGCACTTGTATCTTATTATGCGGTTCACTAATATAAACCGAGTGTGAATTGCTCTTTTATTTTCCACCCTGCTAAAGAATAGTAGGTAACTTTCTTTCATGACTGGTGGCCAATGACGTTCTGGAAGATGAATGATGGGCGCTTGTGTCGTGAAGGTAAAAAATAAAGCATAATCGGATGACACATCGGGTAATATTAAACGAAAGCGGAAAATCATTAATTTCAAAGGATATCGTACTAGTTGGTATATTTGGGATGAATTATAACTGGTTCGAAAATATTATAATAACCAAATTTATATACGATATTATATAATAAACGTTAACGATTAAAACGATAGTTTTTAGTTACTTCACATTTCGAAGAAATAGGTTAACTTCAAAATGTGAAGGTTATCTGTTAAATATGGAACTTTTAATATCTGCTTTCAAGAATTCTCAATTTACTTATGTGGCAACGAAGGAAATCACTTTTATTTTTGGATCTCGTTCATTATATTATATAAATATTACGAAATACATTAACTGATGAGACTCGATCACGCAAGATACCGATAGAGCACTGTTGTAGATATTGAACAAATTTAAGCAAATATCAATAATAATAAATCGTTTTCGTTTAGAATAAACTGGTTTGTCGATTTCATTCAATAATCATGTAATACGATTACACGTAGTAGGTGTAATATCTGGTTGTACCAGTTCTTAACGACAAAACGATAAAATCAATGATACGTAATTGTTCGTTAAACAAATGAAATTGTGCAACATTCCCATGAACATTTTAATAATTGAAAAGAGTCTATAGAAATAATGCTTAATAGACTCGTTAAAGATTTTGTCTCTTTGGTTATATAAACGACTTGCATTGACCGAACTGAAACGTGGAAGGAAGCTTTGAACGACTCGCGCTCTCTATTGTTACAGTTCCTGCATTGTCACACGAGACGCCGACTGAAGTAAAGCCTAATTGAAAACCTACCTTTTTTTCTCAAGCGACATCAATTTCCTGAAGGTGTCTACTTTCTAGCAGCCTCAGGGAGTAGAGTACGCCTTTAGTACAGATTGCACTTTATCTTACAAAGGCCGTTCTGCTGCATTCGTATCGTAAGTATCAACTCCAATTAAGTTGAAAACTTTCCCAGTCGTAAAAGTCACAAATTAGCTTTCCACTTTAGAGATGGTAAGCGCAAAATATTATTTTTTAACTATGCTATAAATATAAACTATACGATAAAAATAAAAAAAAGGACTTAGTGCCAGCTAATTGTAAGACGCTCGCCATATGCCGGAATAAAATATAACCTTTGATTACTGATAATCTACAATTCACAGTCAAGTAACACGCGTGAAGAAATATATAAAAAAAATAAACTGTGACCTTTTGATATAAGCTTTCTAAAATTCAGAATTCGCGCAGCCACCCATTACACATAAATCGTCGATTTCCTCTACGTGAAGGCTGCTGACTTTATCATCCCAATTGATAAATTCAACGTTTCCTTTTTCATAGCTGATGGGCACGTATATGCAAACCATCGACTTTCCAGTCACCCTACATGTTACACATCGTATTGAGATCACCGTTGTGATGACCACGAGAAAGTAAGAGGCAGGCCTATACGATTTTATTTTCGACGGCTACACATTCGCCGAGAATGTCAAAAATAAAGTAAAACATTTCAACTGTCGGCTCTCCCTTTCTTCATTCTACTTTTCTCGTCTCTCTTCCACCACCGATCATCCATCTCTCCTTCTCGACTAGGGAGAATACTCTCTCGTATCAGGGCGAGTTCCATTCCTGACCATCTTTAACGAACAGCTTACGCTTCGTTCGCTGTATTTTTCAACTCTTTTTTAATTCCTTTTCTTGAACATGAACCGTGCAAAGTTACTAGACTCTACCACATACTGTGGCTAATTGAAACATGCGTCTAATTAGGCCAGCCCAGGCTTCGTTAAACCTTCTGTTGTTACATGATGCTAAAATCGCCTCTTTACAGTGTGATTACAATTAGCGTTGGGAATTTTGGACCGACTATTAACTACGGAAAGTTTGATTACGTCCTGAAAGTTTAGACAGAGATAGTAAGACTCTCAATCCTTTTCACTTTTCAATTAATCTGTAACACCTTGATATTCCCGATAGATCAGTGAGGACGTGCAAGATCAGATCGATGATCCATGATTCGGCAAATGCGATGAGTAAAAGTTCGAGAACTCAATATGAACTCGATCGAAATATAGATAAACGTATATCATTAATTGAGTATAGCTGGACCATCAATTCCCGACGATTTCGAACGACCCAGCAGGTGTTTCATCGAATTAACATAGTCATATAAATGTAGGCGTCTACCGCAGCAATTATAGAATAGCATAATTGAATGACGTCTCGGACTTTACTTTTTATATTAGTTCATTGCTAATGTAGGATCTCGCTGATTATTTCTTGTATGACTATTTCTTAAATTACTAAGAAGTGACAGGTATTGAGCATAGTCATTTTATTTTTATTTTATTACTACTGACTATAATATACGTTAATACTAGTACAAACTACACGCGAATGTGTGGAGATAAAGATAAATAGAGATATTTTAGTTTTAACCTTTTGCAATCCCTATTAAAATTACGTTTTCGCGCTCCTAACGTCTTGAAAGTTTTAGACCCACGATCAATCGTTACAATGCGACAACCTCAAAATCCACGCTTTTATCCGAACCATATAGGTATACTAGAATATTAGTCATTAATCTTATAATAAGTACTGCCTACACTTGGCATCTTATTAGAATGAAATTTGTATACGATTTGGTCACGTCTTTTCAATATCATTCGCCGTAACGATTCCAATTTCACTTTGACAAAAGTGCTCGTTACCGCGCATACTGTGCGTCAAATATTACTATGAAGACTAAAGAGGTTATAATCGGGTACAGTCGGTTGACTGAAAACGAACTACTTCAGTCGATTGTAACCCAGCATCTATTCTTATCTAATAAACATTTCTTTTGAGATATAATATATTTATCCCTTGCTATTTTGTTTTGTACCAAAATTCACATCGTCCAGATTCGTCTTGTATTCCTGCGTCTGTTGCGACGTCGAGGATGATGGATGATAATTAGTATACTGATAACTATGAGAATTGGGAGTTCGCACTGTTATCAAATTCTGATTTTGATAAGATACCGCGGAGGGGCCTTGATCGTAGCTATAATTCTGATCGGGTTTATGATTTCCGGCCGCGGTCAACGGACCCTCGTATTTCTGGGTTAGCTGAATCGGTGGAGACTCATATCTGCCATATTCGGTAGACTGAGTTGACGTCTGACCTTTAGCTGCATTTGCAGGTGGCACATATAGGCTTTGAGATTCCTCGAAGGTTACCCGTGTCAACGGTTTCTGATGATACTGACCATTTCGATATTCTTCGCTTTTGGTAAGAATCGTAGGGCTGCTTGGGTTGAGAGCAGGGTTTCCCGTTTTCCATAGAGAATTTGAATTTACGTAATATGGTACATTGTCTGTGTGCTTCATTACAGAATTTTGGTTGATAACGTGATGCTGTGTGTTATCATAGGCGTTCCCTAGAGAATTTTGTGGTACCGTGTACGTTAGACCGGTTTTACCAATACCACTAAGCTGGTATGAATGATCTTTCAGAGATTTTATAGGCGAATTCTGATTTATGAAATGTACCTCGTTTAATTTCGGTACATTATTTTGATTTTGTTCGAATGGTGAATACGACGGGCTATTTGATAAATGTCCCAAATTCTGTGCCAAAAGTTTTGCCATTGCTTGCTCCAATTGCTGAACCTTCGCGTATGCATTTGGTAAAGGATAATCAGGACTCACTGGTTGTCCTGCCACACTGATTACACGATACGTTGTTTTTGGTAATTGTAGACTTCTGAGGTGTAAATCCGATAAGTTGTCCATTTGATTATATAAGGTTGGTATCCTATCCAAATTAGCATTATTGACCTGCTCTTTGGAATTTAAAGGAATTGCGTTAGAAACTTCTGTTTGATTATCAGATGAATTTTTTATGATACTCGACGATCCTTCGCTCTCCTTATTCTTATTTTTCCCCTCTTTTTTCTCTTCGTCATCTTTTTTACTAGGTTCTGATTTCGAATCTTCCATTTCTCGAGGGTCTGACATATCCGGTCTTGAGTAAGCAGGTGGTGGAGGGTGATTGAAATAATTTGGATAGGGATACTGTGGTTGAGGATAATAGTTACCATAAGAATTAGACGAATATGGTGGAACATTGTAAGGACTTATTGGAAAAGGCGTTGAAAATGGTCCATACATACTGTAAGGTCCTTGACTAGGTGAAGGGGGATAGGAACTTGGATTATAGAAAGAAGAATATACTTCAGCTGGACCTTTTGGATAAGGATCGTAACTAGGATAATAAGGATCCCTTTGATAATTATTACTATAACTGGCTGTGTAAGAGTCTCTTGCGTCGACATCCGGAGCGTAAAGCTCCGGTCTTAAATGGGACGCGTATTCCCTTTCAATTCCACGCTTCATCAACTTTGGATTGTATGGATACACTGGATATATCGGCATGAAGGGTTCATCATTCGGATCCACGCTCTTCCGATACGTTTGAGCAAATATGGCTGGCGACAGGAGCAGGAACAACTGAAATTGTAAAATAATTGCGTACCTTTTAATATTGTCTGTTGGACTCAAAAGTAAATTGCACTATACTTTATGAGAATTGCACGTGATAATTAAGAAGAGCACTAACCAATAACTCCATGTTCACTCAAAACCGTGTATGAAATATTTGGAAACACCAGTCGCACAGATGTAACTATGAAATCTTGTATCGATTTCTTATATGTTCTCTCAAAAAATTCTTAGTCTTGTTCAACGCGAAGATCAGCTAGCGAATGATAGATTGGCCGGCCTTGAATTTCTCTTTTATACTGTGTACATTGAAAAATCTCAGAAACTAGTTTAACTTTTCTTTAGTCTTATACGTAGAATCGACATTAGCCCCTTCGGCTTGGACAGTGAAAATGGAGTGAAATACAGTATGTATACATAGAGTTTAAAACAAGCCTAGCGAATTAAACGAGTCTGCTCGTAAAATCAAGTTTGTCCAGGTCATCTCGATACATTTTCCAGTAATGTTAACAATTTAAACTGACTATACGCAATTCGGCTAATTTATTTTGCAAAATTTCTTCGTTCATTTAACACATAGCGAAACTTGATTAATTATATGTAAAATATATATTAAGAATTCTCGAGAAATCAGCTGCAACATAATTGCATGTAAAGCTGCAGTTAACATTGAACCATGGGCGTGCGTGACCAGGTCGATTAAAGTGCCTTTCCCAAAGACTTTGAAGAATCGACGGTCGGAAGAGCGCGGGTAATTCAAACGTAAGCAAAGCAATTGAAAGAAGAGGATTGAAGAACAATCAATCCAATAGACATTTTTGATGCCTCCGGCTCTCACTATAAGAATATCGTGTGCCGGTCCTCACTCTTGATTGTTTTAGAAGCGACAGTTGCTGATCCACATCCGATCTCCTTTAACAACATGATAGATCATTTCACTTTCACCTCTGCTCTCAGGCTGTCGATCAATGAATCGAGAACGTATACTGGCCACACCCTCGTTAGTTACATCGGGATCAGTGTCTAAAGACCATAGCAAGTATATTATATTGATGAGTGATAATCAGTTTCCTCATGTGTATCAACTATCAGCTGACATTAGTGTACGTAAAATTCGTTTGTAAAGCGAGAAAATTGTATCCAGCTAAAATATAAAATCGATACCCGAGTTTCTCCAATAAAATTTTCTCCAATTCTGAATGATTAATTTGCGGTCCAAATGTAGCAAATTAAAAATATGGGATTTCCAAGGTGATTTGTGAACTACATTTTTTTTTACGGCTTTCCCTTGATCCCTGAACGATGGAGAAGGTTTCACGTCAAAGAGTGAAAAGTGGGAAGACAGTTTTCCTCTCAACTTTTCACACAGGTCTCTGGATGGCGAGAGTAAAGGCGCGCCCACTCGACCAGATTGGAAACCAGTCGGAAAACAGTGAAATGTATTTTCTATATAAGTCGTCGACTGGTCTAGAATCCACAAGCGTGTCGAATTGCTCTTTTAGTATACATACAGCTATACCCGAGACACTTGTTCTATATATATATAACATATAGATAGACCAGGAGAAGGTTAAACTGGGTCAAGTGCATAGAGGGTATGTGCATTTATTGAGCACGCACTGAAATCATATCCATGCACATACGTGGCGCCCTCACCTGTCCAAGAGAAATTTTTGACAACCAAGAGAAATCCTTACTGTAATGATATGCGTTAAGGCGAGATCAAGATGTGTTTATCCAGTTCATTGACTTGCTACATATGTCAAAAAGTTGAAAAAATGAAGGCGAATTTAAATTATACAGAAAAATAATAATTATAAATTACTACGAGCCATACGGATTATTCAATTACTCTGAATGCTGTTGAAGTTGCAAAAATAATATTACAGTCCGATCTGAATAACGTTGCTAGGTAGCACTTGAAATAGGTGCACTTGTATCATTATGATATAGTTGGAAACAGATCGCCATGTTATTCGTTCACCCATCAAGGAATGGCTACCGGTTGTTGGACTTTCCCAAATAAAATAAAGATTTAGAAAGGAGATTGCTTGTCCTGTCTGAACGACGATGACTTTAGAGTAAAAGTGATCCGGTTTTTGTTCGGTGAATCTTTTATGATTATTTTTCTCTCGATAACTTTCACGCGGTAACGTCATCATTCAAATTTATACTCCAGTCGGCCAACATTGAAATTTTCAGTAATAACAGTCATTTGGTATAATTCTTCATGTATTTCCTGGACAACGCCCGCTTTATACCATTATGGGAGCCTACCTATACTACCGTATGAAACATTTTGATTGAAGGTGAAACTGATAGCAATATCGTTCGTTGGTATCCTCATTTTAATGAATTAGTAACTTAAGGGAGAGAGTATTTTTTAGTAAATATGAGAAAGCGCTATCGAACGAATAATTATAATATCGTGCAGAGATGCAAACGCATTTCTATATTAATTGTGGACTGTATGATTTTCCACGAGTGAGAATAGTGATTCTTTCTTAGTAATAGAAAGCATCAACGATCAATTGGTAATATTGATAACGATAGTAGTGTATAGCCATAAATGGAGCATAATAGTTTTTATTATAAAACAGTATAAAAAACAACTATATATAACAATAATCACATGTCAGTATTATACAGCCGTTAAATATTTAGCCATAATCAACGTCATAAATAAGCATCAACAACATAATCGTAACAAGTAACTATAAATATTAGTTTGTGGAGTCTCAGCTTTTCCAACTACACTATCCTTATCAAAGGAACCTCTAATGGAAAGATTCGTCGTATTAGTTAATTCGTATTTTGATAACTTTTTCTACAGATATACTCTTAAATTATCCTGTCATGGTTCCGTATTTATTTTGTCTTCGTCTTGTAGTAGAGTGACCAGGAAATTTTCCATCAGCTAGGTTTTCCAAAATAGATTCCATTGTGTATTACCTCCTTTTAATACTTTCCATCAACACTGGAGTACGAAATGGTGTCGTACTTGGTATTCGATGCTGCACTGCTCTCTTGAGACTTTCCAGCAGTGTAGGCAACGTATCTAGGAGATATATTGGAATAGGATCCATGGGACTCGGAAGGAGTTGCATAGGATGAGGATGGACTGGAGTAGGACGCTGTATAACTGGCTGAAGGAGATGCGTAGCTGGAGCTGGGGCTGGAGTAGCTTGAACTTGGGCTAGAATAGTCAGAGCTTCCACCAGAAGAATAGGCGCTGCTGCTGTCGCCAGATGATGGTGGATAAGACGAGTAGGAGCTGGAATCTGATGCTGAATAAGAACCGGAAGAAAGTGGGAGACTATAGCTGGAGCTATCTGAGGAACCACCAGAATGTAAATTGTAAGAGCTAGATGAAGAGGGAAGAGAATAGGAACTAGAAGAAGCAGGGTGAGAATAAGAATTTGAGGGTGATCCTGAAGACAAGCTGGAGAGTCCATGAGATGAGCCCGACGAGATGGGGAGACTGTAGCCCGATCCATGGGAGGAAGAAGACAAGGAACTAAGAGCTGAAGAGAGACCGTGAGAAGATCCTGCAGAAACAGGAAGACTGTAACTAGAAGCGCTGCCATGAGATGCTGGCGCCACAAGCAGGCCACCGGAAACTGAATGGGAGGAGCCTGAAGATACGGGTAGACTGTAACCAGAAGCAACACCGGAAGACAGGGATCCTAGAGAAATTCCATGAGATCCTGATGATGGTAGACTGTAGGATGCTTGGGAAGTTCCTAGGACTACAGGAGCGCTGTATCCGCCGGATCCACCGTTGCCGTAGGCGGACAAACCGTGCATTCCGGTTGCGTAAGCTGGTAGCATGTAGCTGGATCCAGAACTACCTGCTGAAATTCCACCACCGTGGATTCCAAAAGTCACAGGTCCCGTCTTTGATCCTGAGGAGGCTAAGATGCTGCTTCCTCCGTAGCCACCTCCAAGACTCAGGCCAGATACGCTGGGCAGGGAATAGGACGCTTGACCTCCATGTCCTCCCAGGGAGAGACTTCCAAGATTCAGTGCATGACCCAAACCAGAGGATACGCCCACTCCAGAAGAAGGTAGTGAGTATCCTCCGCCATGTCCTCCTAGACTAAGAGAATTGCCGAATCCTGCAAGACTCTTAACTCCAGCTTGACCCAGAGAGAGTCCTCCGGAGTATCCGCCGAATCCATGTCCCAGGGACAGACCTCCTGATGATCCTCCAAAACTATGTCCAAGGGACACGGGGCTAATTGATCCCGATGATCCTCCATATCCATGACCGAATGACAAACCACCCGATGATCCGCCTAGGGAGTAACTGGTGCTTGGTGCATAAGCTTGAAGAGGCGCAGAATATCCCGCGCCTCCAGATGGGTAACCAAAGGAAAAATCAGAGATCCCACGTTTATCCTTAGTTGACATTTTGGAATCTGCTTTCGTCTTCTCTGTCTCGATTTCCTCTTTGCAGGAAATACTTGAGAAAACAAGGGCGAGAAACCCCAACACGATCTACAAAAAACATTATTAATAGTTTCACAAAATATTTTAAATAAGCTATCAATTCTTAATTAACAAATCCTAAATATGAATACTCATTTTTTAAATGAAAACATAACAGTCACATTAATCTATCAAATAAATTCAAACTGAAACTAATTTATTTTAAACCTATGACCCCCTAGTTAACTGAATAAAATACCTGGCAAAACAATCTTTAAAATTGATAATTATTCCAAAATAAAACCTTGATACTGTTTCCATCGAAAAACAATTTTTTAAATTAAATTAGCCGAAAATAAAAGACTTACGAATGTCCGCATGTTGAGTAAACTTAGGGTGTGTTTGCGGATGTTTCTTGTGGTAAAAGCGACCACCGAGTGGGTGAGTGAAATGTAATTTCTGATGGTATTGCCAACCAGAAGAGATCTTTTATATCTGGATCCCCTCTTGGACGGCGAAAGAAAGGTCTAGGTGAAGGTAAGCCCACTCTGAAGCTGCGTATACTCTAGACACCTGAACCTCGTAAGACTTCATTCTGATCAATATAAAAGATACAATTGCATACTGCAGATTAAAGAATTGCGGTAAAAGTGATTCGTTAATTCGTGTCATCGACTCCCTACAATAACTGCCTAACCTGGGCGTGTACAGTTAACAGGTAAAATTCTTGCACCTGTAACAAGAGCCTTCTTCATATTTAACTAAGCAAACGGAAGACTTGATCGTATATGCAATTGATAATGATACAAATATTAATAAACAATCTCTACTTATAAATGACTCGTATTTCTAAAAGTGAATGCTAATTCGTATTGTTATATAAAAACTAGTAGAATCAGAATATATCTTCGTTGCATTCTAAATCACTTTTAAAATTCATATCGACTGATATTGACATAGATATAGCTATATCACATTATACGACTGATTTTTCAATTTCCGTTTCCTATTACTACTATTTAAAAACAGATGCATCTCTTGGACTATAATGGTTCTAATTAACACAGCGGTGTCAGAGTGCGTTTCATATTCTGTGACACACGGGAACGTGGTAGATAATAACACCTAATTAAAAGAGTCATTCGCTCAGAGAAAATTTGTTTTCTCATTGTTGGTATTGTTGTCGTGAAACGTCTGTATTGTGAACGGTATTGTTTAGAAAGTACAGTCGCATGAGGGCTCATTAATTATGGATATTCAAAATATAAGTATTCGAGATAATTATCTATTGAGGTTCACTTGTACATCTTACCGAGTGACAAAATATCATTCAACTCATACATAATGTATGGTATTGTTATCTGGTAAGGTTTGATAATATATGTGAATGAAGAGAACAGAATAGACGATTTTTTGATGTATCTATACTTTTCTGTGAAAAAAAATGGTGTTAAAAATTATTTGACCGCAATGAAATTTTAACTATTTTTAAGGTCACTCGATACAAATTCACGATAAAGAACTCGCAAGAAGGCTTTCCCAATTTTCCTTTATTGGGAATCGCTCAAACGTTTCTAATTCTTGTATAAAAAAGTGAAGAAATCGTTGCAAAATATGTTCCACATAATTTCGTTGTAAGTCGAAAAACGTCAAAGAAGTTTGTCTATTGTTCTAATTTAGGATTTTTATAAAGAGATCGTTCCAATAAGGCATTCTACCAATGGATAATTTTAAGTAGCCGAGAAGCCAATTGATTTCATTTTACTTTCACTCGTGGGATAATGGAATTCAGCATCTTCGTCAAATAATGTCCGATCTCAGTACGTGGCTTGGTAAAAAAAATCTAATCAAAATAGAGCCACCATTCACAAAATAGTATTCGATTTTAAATTAACGATTAGAAAAGAAAAAAGATCCGGTAGATTAATCAAATACATTTTGTCTATTGAATTTCACATAAACTGATCCACCAAAGAATATATCAGTCGGCTCTTAACCTGAAAACATTCTCCCACTTGAAACAGGAGAATGCCGGAAACTAAAAAAAATATCGAAAGACCCGGTAGAGTCTCGCGCCAAGTACAGTGCTAGAGACTCTACCGGGATATACTTACATTTATATTACACGAACGATCCCTTCACTTAAGAGGAATATAATGTTCATTCACATTGCGAAGAATCTGGCAAAACAAAAAGGACCTGCAAGGGTAGGCTCGTGTATCCTAGGTGAATGTGAAAATATGAAAAGTGAAACTTTTCCACCCCTTTCATCCTCGCCTATTATAAACGATCATACTGTTACAGAGATACGTATGGAAAAAAGTCATAAGGAATATTCAGAAAGTGGAAGAAAAAAGAACGAAATACTATGAAGAAAGAAACACGTATGAAAGGACGTATAGATGACAATTTCTCAACCCTTAACTGCACATGTTCCGACATTGAAAACACACTTTATAAGATAATTTCTATGAAACCTCAATCTGTGGAACTCGATTACAAAGCCATTACGATTGGTGAGGTCTGTGAGACAGCACGTGTGTAATTAAGGGTTAAAGATGCTGTTCCTTGTCTGACCCTGTAATTCAAAGTAGGTAGAAAACTAATGCAAAGTGTCCAGAGAGAGAGGAGTAACAAGTTCGCAATAAGGAGTGATGACCGTCCGAGCGAAAGATTTCACAGGCGAGACCTAAAAGGCACTTGGGAAGAAATCCCGACCGGGCGGGTCCGGTGTGAACGGTAAAAGTGTAATGGCGACGTAAAACGAAAAGCAAGACGATATGGGTCACCCACGGAAAGTGAATGGCCAAGAAACATTCGATCTCCTCCGCAACAAGAATCGCGAAGAATTCTCTTGGTCTTGACATTGAGGACATGCGGTGATCAAATCCGCCATTTTGTATAAAATTAAAAGATTCTTGATGCGTATCTATAACACATAGTCACCCCATGTAATATATTTATCCGCTTACGGTAACGTTATGCAATAGTGGAAAAAAAATAATGACGATGTTCATTCTGCTGTTGTGGAGATGGAACCTGGAGAAGGTTACTTGCCTTCTCGTGAATGTTCCGGAAAAAGTGTAATTCCTTTGCTATGCTTTGGATAGAGAGTTCGAATTTCTAATTAAAAATTCCTCCTTTCCTCTCACGCGATACAGGTGGTTATTCGTGATTAAAAACACGTGAGATAAATTTCTGAGAATCCACCTTGAACTATATTGTATACCTACAGCGTACACGAATATACCCACGCGTAGTTTAAATAGAAGCTGCACTTATGCGTACTTGAATATTATTTATTGAACAACTTTCCACGTTGAGTTCGCTTACCGTATTAAACCTTGGGACCAAATTAAAGAATCTGGATATCTTACGTTATTCGGAGAGAGTTCCTTATTAATATAGAAGTAACACTCATAGTGTAAGTTCTGAATGTTTTTTTTCGGATATACATATGCGCGTATACAACTTTCCAGCGCAATGATACAAAGCCTTTGGAACGTGAATAATTTTAGCCTGTTAATGTCTAGTGACATCCTAGATTTAATTATAAGCAGTAGCTGCGGTTTACGACCCGTAAAAGCTTCCGGTGGTCTTTTAACGACTTCGGTTATCACAAGGTCCGCCCAGTTTATTAAAGATAAAATGGGAAACATAATAGAAAAACGTACGTTTATTTTAAAAAATAATAACAATAAATACAAGCTATGTATTTACAACCCCTCGACATTGAGAGGAATGTGCATTGAGAGTTAGAAAAAAAAACTATACCGAATACAGTCAATTCCGTTCAATTAAAAAAAAATAGTAACGACTTCCATCCAAGGAACTATTTCGTATTTCCTATATCTTTCTCATTTCCAAATTTGAGAAGGCTTGGGTTGAGCAAAAGAAGGAGCGTAACTCCATGGGTACGTCGGTAAGGAGGGTTTCTGTAACTGGTACGCTAAATTAGGATAGTAAAATACAGGATAAACCGCCTTAATTGGTTTGTAAATCAGAGGATTGTAAACAGTCGACTGAATTCCATAAGTTGGATGCGCAGCAGCTGCGACAGAATTGACAGGATGAGTAGGAGTTGCGATGGGAATAGGAGCAGGAACAGGATGAACAGGAGGAGCAATTTGATGTATAGGCGTAGAAATTGCATGTACAGGAGAAGTAACTGGATGTAGTGGCTGAAGAGGAATGGATACAGGATGAACAGGCGTTCCTGAAACACTAATAGGATGAACAGGATGAACTGAAATAGGTGGAGACGAAGTAGGTGGTTTATGATCAGATTCACTGGGAATAGGAAGCCCAAAGTGAGTCGGCGATGATCCTGACGTTTGTACGGCTGTGGATACTGAACTGGAACCCACAAAGTTGGTGCCATAGCTGGGAACGTTCGCAATAAAATTAGTTCCTCCGATGAGAGTGGGCACGAATCCACCATATTGCGGAAAGCTTGGAGATCCTGGTGCTGGCAATGATGTACCCACTTGAGAACTGCCGTCGCTGCTTGTACCCGGAGAAGGCTGAATGGGGGCCAACGTGGACGTAGTGGTCGTTGTTGAAGTGGTGGTAGTAGGTGCCTGTGTTGTTGTCGACAGTCCATATCCTAGTGTGAAGCTGGATGGACTAGAATTTCCTGGCAGGAAGGGAGCTTGTCCAAAAGCGGTATTTCCGGTGCCAAAAGGCAGAGTAATGGCGGAACCACGGTTTTGATTATTCTGCTCGTTAAACTTGGATGGCTCACTAGTCTGTCCAAATTGAGAACCGAGTGAGGCTAGTAAATTTTGATTTTGAACGTAACTTCCATGATTGCGTGCATACTGATCAGAATATTGGCTACTCTGAGATTGACTTTGGCTTATCAGAGCTTGCTGCAATTGCGCTATCAATCGGTCCTTTTCCAGAGATTGAATCTGCTCCAGAGATTCCTGACTGCTTAATGTACCTGATGCATAGGAAGGTAGAGGAGGTCTCTGATATTCCGAAGACGATCCATCATTTCCAAAGGTCTCGAACTGATTGCTTTGACTCTGAAGCTGATTGTTCTGTCCAGAAAATTCATCAGGAGTAGGAGCGAAACTTTGATCAGCATCAGGTGCACCATACAGTTGAGAAATAGCTTGAGCATTCTGAGCCAAAAAGAGAGCTGCATCTGAAATGGTCTGATCCTGTCCTTGACCTTGACCTTGAATGAAATTTTGACTCTGTATATTGAAGCGTTGATCTTGACTTTGGGAATTCTGAAAAAATTGCTGCTGCTGCTGTTGTTGTAATTCTTGCTGCTGCTGCTGCTGCTGCTGCTGCTGCTGCTGTGATTGCTGATTTAAAGCGAAAGTTTCAGGAGATGAATATACAGGTAACTTTTGATTTTTCGGCGGCAAATAATTAGCTGTATTCGAACTGAATGGTTCATTGTTTTGACTGGCTATTGGGCTTGGCTGTACAAAATCAAGATGTCTAATCGGACTAGGCACTTCCTGGTTCCACAGTCCAGTACTTTGCTGATTAAATCCATTGGACAATTGATTGTGATGTTGTTGCAACTGCTGTTGCTGATAATTATTCTGATGCTGTTGCTGAGTAGACAAATGCTGGCCATGCCCATTGTATTGTTGGCTCGGCTTCGTCAGCGGTGAACTTTGACTCGGTGGACCGTATCTGTTGAAAGGACGATTTATCTGGCTAGGATACCTAGTCACGATCCTTCCTCTATATCTTGATTGGCCAAATGTTAGACGAGAGTGGTATTTTTGCCCGGAAGTAAACCTATCAGGTCTATTGTATGCGTAACCTGAATCTCGTTTTCGTTGAGCTACTGAATGTTTCGATTCAGCATCTGTGTCCTCTTCGTCCAATTTCACGACTTCCAGTTTCGTAACTCCTGGTTTTTTTGATTCTGTTACTTTTTCAGTTTGAGCCAACGATAGAACCGCAACTAAACAAGAGATTACCTGAAACAGAATTAATATTGATATTTACTCAAAATTATCTATACTGCAACGGCATATAACACCTTTTCTACTACTTTAACTGTATAATACAAGAAACTTTTTCACTTCCGATTATTTTATTCTGAGACACGTAGTAACTTAAAACAAGGGGCAAATTGGCAATTATAAGAACAGTTTGAGTGAATTTCATTATTTATAAACGTAATAGACTTTTTTAATAAGAAAACTGACTGGCTCTTCTTATTCTCGGTATCTTATAATGCTTTTACGCTTACCAAAATCAACCTCATGTTTCTACTAAATCCGATTCCAACAGGCACTCGACACAACACTATAAAATCTCTATTAAAACCTCTCGTTTCTGTTCTTAATTTTCTGCATTTAATTTTAACAATCCTCAACGTGAAAAACTAATTTCCTCGAGGATGAACGGACCTAAGTCGACTAAGAACACGGCCATACCTGCACATGTATAAGTACAGTCGGGCCGCGACCATCCACGAATTACAATAGACTTTCTTACCGGCTTTCATCGATTAAACTTAAGCAATACTGTTACGGATTCGTGATGTTACACATATCGATACATATATTTATTGTATCAGAGTTCTTGCATTGTAAGTCCCATTTTCTAACAGTGCAGCTAAGCTCCTCAACATTTAACTATGACCGTGAAAACACAGGAACCGAAAATTTAATATCTTAAAAAACATATATACAATTCAAGGAGTAAACTGTTTTCCAGCTATTATTGAATTTACAGATTATCGTTTACATGATAATCCAAAAAATCAGAATTCACAACAAAAAATTGTATATATAATTTAAATTACAAGTTCTCCCCTTTCTCAATATTTTAGCTTCACACTCAAAACTCTGACCCAAAGTAATTTCTATCATAATAAAAAATAAGACATTCCCGCATGTTTCATGTGGTCGCACCTACAAATAAAAAAAACCACTATCTACCTCCTACCATACACACATTAATTACCACTTAAAATCACAGCATGGTTCCATTGTCATTTGTCTATTCCCAATGTACAAATCGTCTAAGAAATGTAATTATAACGTGAAACTTTCGATATATCGATTGGGGTGGGAACGGAAGGAGTATTTGATTTGCGTTCGTCACTCATGATCAACGGCCCAAATGACGACCCATGATTCCCGTCACGCACGCCTTCTGCGTCCTAGTGAAAGTCTTTAAAGACTCATGTCTCAAGGAATACAAAACAAGCACTGATTTATAGGGAAATATTCGTATTGTGTAATGTATCGTATCAACGTGTAAGCACGATTACGTGTGAATCGGGAATATATCGAGTGCCCTACTATAATCAAACTCCTTCAAGATTCCACCACTTCATACCACATGGGATCATTTTGTAGTCATCGGAACACTAATTAAATTTCTATATCACACCACGTATATTCGTGAAACGCTTACAGTTTATTGATTCAGTGACAACTTGACGCATGGTAATACCAATTTTCAATCTCGAAAATAAGAATTAACATGCGTTAATCGTTTGAAAAGATTCGAGATTCTAGAACTGAATCTGAAATTAGAATTGTACCAATACGTCGCGACCTTTGAGATTATAATTATTTCTAAGTAAAACAAGCGTAATACATAATGAAGCCGGAATATTATTAGACTTGAGAGATTCAAATAACCATAAATGAATGACAAGTATTATTATGGTAAATTACAAGTATTATGGTAGACAGTACCTAATGGCTACTTTAAAGTGAGATTAGTTATTTTACCGAGGATAACAAAAGCAACACGGTTTAATGTAATCTTATAAATCGTCGAGTGGGTCTAATATTTTCTATGGTGTTTCTTATTTTAGTGCTCGTAACTTAGAGCCACGCAAAATGACATCATTCGTCTTCCGGTTCTCGAGTGCTCGTGAAGAGAATTTTATTTGCCGGCTTGCACTCTACGTCACAGGCTCCTGTTGCAGATCAGTCTACGTCTGACAATGAGCTTCTAATATTTTATGGATGTACGTTCAAAATGTATGTGTTATATTTTTCTTTTTATGAGATATGGATTGTTAATTGATATTCCATTTCATTCGATCCAATTTATGCTACGTTGATATTCACTCTGATAAAATATGCAGATTATTAACTCTTTGAGTGCGGAGCTCTTCAGATTTAAACACTTGGCAGACACATATATATATACGTCCATAGCACTGATAGGGTTAACTGCGGTTTGAAATGCTTTAACTTTTTATTACTGAGTTTTTATTCTGTGAAGGCACTTAGATAATTATAAGTAAATAGTTTGATTCAATGTATCGGAATATCATTAAATATTATTTATGAATATACTGATTAATGATTACAAGCTTGTAGTGATGAAAATGATAATTATCAAAGGATAACAGAGTCATTTTATTGAATAATCGTTTAACCACTACCCATTAATTTGAATGATTAATAATGAAAGATCCTTTCAAAGGTCCAACATCGTCAATATGGATGAACTTATATACTTTTCAAAAAAATTACTTCACAAGATTAAATCATTGAGGTTGTTTAAAAAAATTAAACGATTAGGTTGGATAAATTGTATTGAGCATTTGTGTATATTTAAGAGTAAATTACAAAATGTGCAATTGGCGTAAATCTATAGTGAATTTTCGCAAATCTTATAGACTAAGAAATTATGTAGTCGGTTGAAATCATGTTTATACACGGACTCTGTTTCTGCGTGTTATCAGTATAATAAACTTGTAGAATTCATATCAGAACATGAAATATGTACATCGCGGTATGGGAAATATAGATCGAACGTGGCAGAATTTTAGTCGTCAGCAGAAAAAGATTGGAAAGATGGCATGCAGCCAAATTTAACCAACGATGTAAGGGCTGCTGTAGGCTGTGTAATAGGGGTAGGCACTGTAGGCAGAATATGCGTAGGGGAGGCTATAACCAGCTGAGTAGGCTACTGGTGCAGAGTAGGCGCTGTAGGCATAAGGTGAAGTGTATGCAGCTCCCACGACAAATCCTCTCTTGTCTCTGACGACATTTTCAACTGGAGAATTCGCCTGAATCTTCGTGGGTTCGATGGATTCGACGTCTTGAGCTTTGTCGGCCAAAGCAACGGCAGCGAAAGCCAGAAGGAGAATTGCCTGAATATAAAAAAAATAGGAAATTTAAGTACAGATTTACATTAAAAAATTATTATACAATCGTGGCAATTTTCGAAATTTCAATGGATATGAAATTAAATAGCCATATCACTTGAACACTAAAAACTTCCTGAATAGAATCATGAGTTGAATTTTACAATTGCATAATTTTGATGCTTAATCTATTTTGACTTTGTTACGTTCCACAGTTTTTCATTTGTCACCCTTGTCTCCCCTTGTCTTCCTTTCACCCTTAACGTTCAACAAGATGATCGAAATAGACCAACTTTATATATTTTGAATCGTAGCAATAGAATATGTATGATTATTTAACCCGGCGCCATTTTGGCCAGGTATATGACACCCGCGTGTGTTTAAAACTTCAATAATTTGAAGACAATACAAAATTATTACTTGCTACTATCATTACTCCCCAAAGTTATTATATATGTGGGTTTTATTTCTATATTTCTATCCTGAATTACATTTATTAAATATTTAAAAATGAAAAGTAAAAAAAGGAACCTTTATACGAACTAAACCCTATTTAGGTATTAGATACTCGGCCACAACGGACATAAGACTTTTGGTCGCCACGATGGTGCCGGGTTAAGCAAATAATGAAAATTCTAATTGTTCATGGATCAAATTTGAAATACTTACGACGAAGCACTTCATTTTGAGTGTATTGGATTTTTAGATCAGCTGCGGTAATACTTGAAGACTGAATGATGCTCCTGGATTTTCAGGGGCTCGTTTATATACCCCACGATTCGATGATCTTGGACGCGTCATACTCTGATTGATCAATTCAGGAGGACGTGTCCCCTCCGCATGTATAATATGTTGGTTCATTTATAGAATGTTGCATACGTCTATACTCAAGATACGTTCTATTGTTTACGCAGTCCTACGTAATACCCTATGTGTATGTATAAGATGTATTAGAGACATGCACGTACGTTGAAGCAAGGCAAGTCTCGTCCAAGCGATTCAAGTGAAGCAAGGGACCTTGGCAATCGGCCAAATACGGACAAAAGTATTGTAAAATAACAACGTAACATAACAGGGTGATGTCGAGGTCTTCGTTGCAACGAGTTCTGTGAACTTTACGGCCATCCTTAGTCCGCATTTGAACGACGAGACGCATGTGCTAAACAGTAGTCAGTGTTAACGCATTAGTGCCAGTACTAAGATCGTAGAATAAAATTAGTGTTCCTATTCGTATATTCAATTGAATTTTAAAAAGGCCCTTACTTTCAAATTGCACCATAGTTTGTGTGGAAAGAATTTTTTAGGCCCTAAGTATATGTAGAATATCTGTAAATCTTGCCAGACAGGGACTTTTTTACAAAGTATGTTTATAGTCATTTGTTGCAATATTTATTTTTGCAATATTTATTTAGGTTCACTAAATTAACTTAATTCCTAAGCGCGAATTTGAGTTTAGAGTTTGAATAATTGGATAATATTTGGATGTTACTATATACAGTATAGTAATATTTATTCATTGATTTTCTCTAATTACTAAAATCATGAGTCTTCATAATAATAGTTAAATGATCTAGATAGGAAAACTATATGATTATAATTATAATGATTATAATGATAGACGAAGCATATATCTATGTAAAATGCAATATTATAATGTCACAGGAAATATTTATTGCCAATGATTTTGAAAAATAATTTCTATTAAAATATTTGAGTATTAGAAGTTGTATACCGGATTCGGACAAAGTGCAGGCAGTTTAGCATTCATCACGTAACTGTTTGACTAACGTAAAACCCAGTATTATTTGTTTTTATTTATCTACGCACAGTAGACTGTTGTTTTATTCTTCTATAAGCGTTCGTAGGGCGCGTCCTGCTCATTCGAAATTTAAATTGTGGAAAACCCTGGTCATTGGCTAGGCGTCTCATGACGCAGCGCAGTACAGCATAACCAACATAACCAACTCTATCGTCAATATTCCTAGGAAGACTCGACCAGTCGTGCGACTGTTTATTTCAGTTGTCAATATCAGTTACAGGTTACTTCGACACAAGATGGTTTTATCTGCGAAACTGCGTTTTCCCGTGATTTTCGGTACCATGCTTATTGGTATCTATGTGACATTTACGAACAGGTATATTATTAATCTGTATCCCATTCTAATTGTGACTAATCTCGCTTAAATAAATAATTTGAAGTTTCTATATTTGTTTTTAGTAATTTTATGCGTATCATTGCTTATACGTGTAGTATTTTTGTATATTGTTTTTGCATACAAAATTGTGTATTACAATCGTTTCGTATAAAAATTCGTAATTTATGAACTTTAACTTTTTCAATGCTTCGAAAATTTGTTGGCTACCCATTAGTGCTCTATATACATATTTCATACGGAGCCGGTAATATTATTTGTACAATTCCATATTTGAGTGAAATTGTTGAGGCCAAATAACAGCAGTTTAAAATACAAATTTACCTTTTATGATGTTTTTGAAGAAACATAACCTCCGCTCAAATTATACCGCCTGCACAGTATCTATACCACGTAGTATATGTAATATGTATGTATTTCACATATGCATTAAGAAGCATGGAAATTGACTACAGAGTCACGAAACTTGAAAATCGTGAATTAAACAAATTTTATACAAAAGTTTTACACAAATGTCTAAGGCATTTATCCACCACACTGACAAATCGTCATATTGTAATTTTCAACGTATAAATCATCGAAAATGAAATACGTAATCCGTTTAGTTCCGACTTAGTTCGTCTATTCGTTATCAAACTTATAGAACTGAATATATTGAATACTTCTTCATTTTCCCGTTATTCCTTATAAAACTACCGTGAAGAATTGTTAGGTCGGTGGGAAAACGCATCTGGTGCGCTTGACTAAAACTTTTATACAAAATTTATGATTGAAATAATTCATGACTTGCACGCTATTTGATTCAATTCGATTTCTAAGCTCCTTATATAAAAATTAAAATATAGTATTAGTTAAAGTCATATTAAAATCAGTATATAACCAAATTAATAAAATATATACGAAATACACTCTCATATGAAATTTGTTAGATTTAATTATTGAATAAGGACATTGAAAAATGCAGAAAAAATGATATAAGTCAAATTTACAATTTGTTTCAGGCATTTTTTTTTACAAAATATAGAAGCAGAACGCGCTGCGTTATATCCGGATAATCCAGAGGCACGAAAGCTTCTGAATGAAGTCAAAGCAGAAACGAGGCTGGCAAGAAATAAATAATTGAAATTAAAAGTTTTACTTCAAATTTGCTAATTTTCATCATCTCTTCATTTTCGTCTATATGCACTGAATAAATAAAATTCTGATAGTTATTGCAAGTGTCGATTGAGTTTTTAAAGATACCATGTAAAAAGCATTAAAACCATTATAAAACACAAGGTTTAAAAATATTTCTAAAACATATAATGAATAAAACTATGTTGATGCATTTACTAGTAACTACATACTGATAGTGATTACTCAAATGTGAACAAGACATAAGAAATATAGTCTTTTTCATTTTAAATTAATGCTTATCTCCAAAAGCAGTGCTATGGCCAAACAAGAAAGTTAACAAGATATTTCCTTTTTTTGTACAGCTGCAAAAGATGGGACTACCAAACGACAATTTCTTAGACACTCATTATGAAAAGTTATTAAGTAATAAATTGGCAATAAAATAACCTTCAAGTAACCTACTGCATTCAAACTGTCTCCACCTTCAACCGAATATACTTTGTTGAACGTGCATCACGAATGCTAATTATTCGTCCCTGGGTAGAATTGTCAAGTAATTGATAGCGGAATAAATTTCTTATTTCGAGGCTAACGTATTTAATGCATTTGACATCATGAAATTTCCCCAAAATCATATAATTTACATTAAGCAGATACAGAACGTATTACGTCACAATAAAATCTGCCTTTTGTACAACAGAAAATGTATAATTCAGCAATGACCTAATTGGGCCCGCATTGACTTCCGATTTTGCATTAGAATTCAGAGCGCACGTATTTCATTCGAAAGACATTGCGTAATCAGTCGAAACTTGAATTCCCGTTTGATTAAAATTTCAAAAGAGATGGAGAAGTATGCGATTCCTGTATGGAAAAACAAGCCATACTGCAAATTGTAACGTATTTTTTATTTATGCAAAGAATTCGTTGCACAAGTTTAATCAATACAATACAGTGAAGAAGCAAACAAATAATATAAAAGAATCATTTCCAACAAACACCTGGAGTCCAAAATGAGCGTTGCACACTAATTTTATGAAAACTTCATTCAGTTAATTAATAATCGCAATGCAATTTTTTTCCTACGGAACACTTTCCAATTCCTTTTTGAGTATTGGCTGATGCCATTAGCAATTGAAAACTTTTGTTTCGCACAAGGCATGACACGTGCTCGCAGCCATGAAACGTACATATGACATATAGAAGTAATAATTCCGTATCGATCTTTAGTCGACAATTTTCGAAGCATCATAAACCAATTGGAATCTATGAGATATACGTGAAATTATTCTTGAGAATCTGTATTTTGATTCCTCTCTCTCTAGTAAGTTGACAAAAAATGGCCATTATGTAGCTCAAACTGTTCTATAAAAGTTTTAAGTTATTTTTCTTGATTAACTATAGAAAACTTAAATATAACGTAAATTTGCAGACTGAAATCAAGTGATGAATGTACGGTGACTTTTTTCTTTCTTGGTTAGGACCTTGTGTCAATTGAAAAAGTTGAATAAATTGGCGCACACATTTTACCATATCAATCATGATCCTTTTACTATGTCCAAGAAAGAAAAATACAATAGAAAACATATTTATTATTATTTGCTAGTCTAGCACCTAATGGATATACCATTTTCTAAAGATTCTCTCAGAACAATAAACTTCTTTTCTCTTGTATTTATTAAATTAGCAAGTACGCCAATGTCTCAAAGAAAATGCATTCTAAAAAAGGAAGGCAATGTGAGTCTACTTATTTGCAATCCTCGAGAACGTGCCTCTGGTATAATAAAAACCTGCTGTTACGATGCCAAGACGGATTACCATTATTGCTGTCCAGTTAGCGAACTACGAAATATGTATGTTTTAAAATTACACTGAAAGAAATGAACTAAAGTAGTTTCAAATTGGTTCATAATAAATTTCATTAGGTCCTACACGACTAGAATCGCGGGCAGTATAATGGCAGCTGTGATATTGCTTATTTGCATAACACTACTTTGCATATTTTCCTCGAGATGTCCTCTGAGAAAAGCATTCTTGAATCGACGTTCACGACGCACTGGTAAATTTCGAAATATTTTTCTACTGCACAATGAATTTCACATATTCTTTCTTTAATTAGTTATTTATTGATTTATTCTTACGTACACTTTAAGATGGGTAATTTTTATTTCTGATACTCTCTATTGGATATATTTACTGCCCAAATCATGACTTTCACTATTGGTAATATTATTATATGGACTTGTGATGATATATTATTTTCTATGGTGGATTTATGAATCAGAACGAATGGCGGCTGTAGAAGAAACACCTGGAGACTAGAATAAATAACAAGGTGGCGTTGATAATAAGCTAATAATTAGTGGGTAACAGTGGGTGAAAAGAGAATATGCTATGAATGTAAAATAAAACGTCATTCACCATTTATTGACCTTTTGAAATACAAGATCAGGCATTAGGTAGAGCAATTGTATATTCTTCACTCGTTTGAAATGTCAATTCTGGAAATAGAAAAAATGAAATTACTAACGCTGACTTTATTATTCTAGTTTACGTGAATGAGAATGATGTACATAATTCAGATAGAGCTAATTTCTTATTCATTCATGAAAGATTCAGTTCATAATTTCATCAAATGTTTTATTGATTTGTATGTAATAAATTGTAAGTAAATCGCCACCAACGGAAAGCACAAAAATAATAAATAAATACAATACGTACCACGTCAAGTTTTTTAACTTGATCAGATTGGTATGTTCGAGAATTCTGAAACAAATAATCAAGAGAAGTGTAAATAATATCATTGAATTATCCTTAAAATAATGTCATTTGATATTAAGTTTCTCAGTGGTAGTGACGAGTGTATACGCATCATAAATTTGTTTTCAAACACAATATTATCCATCATTGGAAGATTTGTAATATTACTAATTTATTAAATTATAGCAATACATTATTACTATATTAATTATAATGGATTTACATACTTGATATAAACGCTAATTCCATTCAATCTTCCGTATATTCTTTAGCTTGCATAGCATCTAAAACATACATTGAAAATACTTTAGAAATAGAAATTAATATAACATGCATTTTAAAGATTGTTTAGTAATTGTTAATCAGATAGGGGCGAAAGAACTCCCTGGATACATCAATCAACTTCAGTTGAACTATGAATTCATCATGTACGTAATATTAATCAATTTGTGTTAATACACTTAATATATTTACCTTTGGTAAATACACCTCCTAGAACAGTAGTTGGAACAGGACATCACCCAGGTTCTTAATAAACATTTCAGAATTCTGCAATGCATGAAAATTTGTTTATGAAACATAACATACAATTGTAATGTACCTATCGTCATAAATTATAAGAGTAATCAGATAGGGGCGAAAGATTCCCAATAGTGCATCAAGTTAATTCAGTTGAACTATGAAATCATCATGTACTCACTAATATTAAATAAACAAAATATATTATCAAATAAAAATATATATACCTTTGTTGTGTCTTGACACGTTAATGGATTGTTTAGCCTTCACAACTGTTGGCAGAGGTTTTGACATTCTGAAAATTTTTAAATCACATTTGTAAAATATGCCATGATATCTAACTACCATTAACTAATAACAACAGAAAATCAGATAGGAGCGAAAGAATCTTTAGTGCATCAAGTTAGTTCAGTTGAACTATGAAAACATCAGAGTTAAAATTATTAATATTAAACAAAGTATAATCGACAAGTGAAATGTATGTACCTACAATATGCCTTTTGACGTGGTAATGCACTGGTTCCCTTTACAATGGCTTTCAGTCATTATTTCATTATTCTGAAATTTTTAAAATCAGATAAAATTTGCCATACCATTTAAGGTAAGGGAATTAAAGAATCCTAATAATGCATCAAAATATATCAGTTGAACTACGAAATCATCATATAATTACAATTGTAATAGGAAACAGCATATGTACCACCAATATGTGTCTTGAGATGGTGATTGAACGATCAAGCCCCTTAATGCAGACAGGTGTTTTCAGTTTCTGAAATTTTTTAAGTCTCACTTGTAAAACATGTTATAACATTTTGCATAAATGCTTCATAATTTATAATAAAAACAGTCAGATAGGAGCGAAAGATTCTCTTGTGCATCAAAGTGAGTCAGTTGAACTATGAAATCATCATACAAATTCTATATCATTAATATAAACAATACACGAATTTATAAATTATAGCTTACCAAAAAATGCTATCATGTGTTCAAGACTTTTTAAACTTAGCTTGTACAAAGATTCGTGGTACATCAATACTTTCTTTCAAGTTTACAGTTCGTCTCTCAACATACGAACATGATAATGTTTCAAATCCTGCAGACTGAAATAAATTTTGCACCTCTTCCACTGAGAAATAATAGGTTCTGAAATAAAATAATATATATTTTGTAGCATGATTTGTTAAATTTAAAAAAAAAAAAATCATGAAATATAAAGATCAGATAGGGGCGAAAGATTCCCATTAGTGCATCAACAAATTCAGTTGAACTATGAAATCATCATACAAATTCTATATCATTAATATAAACAATACACGAATTTATAAATTATAGCTT